>CM057453.1:730680714-731889285 GCA_016271365.2 Neoceratodus forsteri
GAATCCCTACAACTTGATATAAGCTTCCAAATTCATCACATTCCAATAAGTACACCTTAACTGATAAGGCAGTTTCTCTAGTCCTTTGAAAGCACCATATAGTGATTGAGGTTCTGGTGTTAAATTGAGGTTTTTATATGTGCATTAGACTTTGATAAACAACCTTGTGTCTGAAATGCATCAGGTGGGCAAAGCAATTGCCTACATTTTATTATGTTGGATTGCCATTTTAATAGATGAACAATGATGCTTGAACTTTGGAGTCTGGTGTCCATTCCTATTGAAGAGGTAGTGAGTGCCCGACTTTGAAACTTCAACTAAAATGGTGCAGGGGGGTTGTATCATAAACCCTTTGAGAAGAGACTGAGGGATCTCAGTATGTATACCCTGGAAGAGAGGAGAGAAAGGGGGGGACATGATAGAGACCTAGAAGTACCTCACAGTGGTAAACAAGATTTAGGAGGGGAGTATTTTTTCAGAAGAGAAGGTGCATGTGGACTAGAAGGCATGCAATGAAAGCTGGAAGAGGGATGTGAGGACATATTTCTTCACTGAAAGAGTGATTAATGCCTGGAACAGTCTACCAACTGAGGTGGAAGGGTAAAAACAGTGGTGGGCTTCAAGCATGCATGGGAAAGGCACAAAAGAATCTAGGTAGGAAAGTGGAGGTGGGGGTAATTAGCTGGAGATCAGGTCAGGTCTGTGGTGTGGGCAGACTGGGTGGGTCAAGTGGTCCTTATCTGCTGACAAAGTCTATGTTTCTATGAAATGCCAGGGGATTGGAGGACACCAGAAGTGGTTCCCCTGCACAAAAGTGGTAGACAAGTTGAGCTGGGCAATTAAAGACTAGTCAGTTTGGTGTCTCTAGTGGGGAATCTATTGGAATCAACAATAAAGAAGAGGTAGGTAGGTTTCCTGGATGCAAACAGTTTTAAGGACATCAGACAACGAGGGTTTACTAGTGGGAAGTCAGGCCAAAGAAACCAGTTCAAATTCTTCAATTGGGAGTCAAGGGCTGGTAGATAAGGGCCAGGCAGTGAGTGTCCTGTGTCTAGATTTTGGCAAGGTCTTTGGCTCTGTCCCACTTGGATGGTTGGCTCAGAAACTGGGCAAACTGGTTTGGGAGATAAAATAACTGTGTGCGTGTGATATTAGCTGAGTGAGAGGACCCAGTGGCTAGACCAAAGGATCACAAGCAGAGCACCCTAAGAATTAGTTTTGGGACTGGTCCTCATTGACATATTTATATGTGACATTGGGGAAGGGGTCCATGGCAAGATCTGCCTCTTCTCAGATGATGCTAAGATCTGTTGAAGGGTAGAGAGGGTAGAGGGGGAAAGGGGCATGAGTCAATACATGGAAAGACTGGAGAGGTTGTCAAGTGGGTGTCAGATAATGTTTAACACCATAAAGTGAAAGGTAATGCAGATGGGGTGAAGAAATTAAGGACAGAATACAAGATGAGTGGGGTAGTGTTGGAGAGAACAACGGAAGAAAAGAACCTGGGCAAGTTAATAACAGAGAACTAGAAATCATCAGCACAGTGTACAAGGGCTTTCAGCAAGGCAACTAGGATGCTGGGAAACAAAAACCATGTGCCTCAACTAGGATGCTGGTTTGCATAAGGAGGGGATCAGTAGCAGGAGAAAAGAGGTGATGCTATCCTCATACAGATTCCTGGTTCAATTGCTATTAGATCACTCTGCAGTTCTGAAGCCCGCATGTGAGGAAGGACAGAGAGGGTCTGGAGTTGGTGGAGGGTAGGGCAACCTAAATGGTCCAGGGACAGCAGGGGAAGTCACATGAGGAATGGTTGGGAGACCTTCATAAGTATACATTGGAGGATAGGAGGGAGAGGGGGACATGATAGAGACATTCAGTACTTTTAAGGGAAAAACAGGGTAGACAGTGGGAAGCTGGAAAAATTGGTACCAGGAGCAACTCCATGAAACTGCTGGGGTTCAGAAAGGAGGTCAGGATGTACTTCTTTATGAAAAGGGTGGAAGAAAAAATAAAGCAAATTTCCTGAGAAGCTTGTATGTGTTATAACTGTAGGGTGGTTGGACTTCAAACAGGGGTAGGCCAGACACATGGGATGAGTATGAGAGTGCAGTGGGCGGGGGGGGGGTGGAGGTAGAGAGAGAAAAGTCTGCTACGGACAATTCCCAATACTTGGTTGTTTTTTGTGCAGACTGGATGGGTCACAAGGCCTTTATCTGCTGACAGTACTGTATGCATGTTTCTATGCCAAAAGTGGTTCCAAACCTTCCTGCAGTCAGGACAATATGGGCCATTTCTGACTCTCTAGACAGGAAAGATCTCTCCCTACTTGAAGATTTTGATCTGTAAAGATTAGGCTGAAAATGGGAGCAGTCTGAAAACGTGGTGATCTGCATACTAGATCTGTTGGGATTTGTCGAGTTACAGTACATAAATGTTTAGTGTTCAAAGTGCCACCAGGCTTCTTATATAGGAATGGTGAGAACTGAGCAGGGTGGACTGACTTAATTGGTAGGAGTGTGAGCCTGCTGGTGCAACTTGTTTCTACTTAGGTTCACTCCCTCTCTCTCTCTCGCTCTCGCTCTGTTCCTGCTGCAGGGGCTATTAGCCTGTCAGGGTGCTATAAAGATACAGGATCCCTCAAGAAAGAGTTCTAGCCTCTCGAGATGTTGCAGGAATGAGGTTCCCAAGACCAGAGGAACCTTAGGAAAGAAGAATCAACCCCAAGGAGAAACAGGTGCTACCAGAGTAGGAGGGAAAGATGGTGGCAACTAAAACCCATGCATCCAAAGAACACTTGAGCATGTGTGAGTTAAGTACCACTCAGAGTGGGGGCTGGTGAGTGTAATCCACTGCCCCTCTGAACCACAGGAAAGCCCTGGAATCCAAAGGATCATTGGGTTCTTATGTAGGAATGGTTAGGACTGAACAAGGAGACCTGAGGTAGTTGGTAGCAGTATGTGACTGCTAGTGCAACTTGTTTGCACTTTAGCTTATACTCTCTCTGCCCCTGCTACAGTAACTGCCACAGAACTGCTGGACTGCTGCACACCAGAAAGGAGAGATCCCAAACAGGGAACCATTAATTGGTTTCTTTATTCAATGCTTGCAAATAAGTTCAGAATAACATCCCATTCAGACACAGCATGTCAAACAAACAATGGAGACTTGCCCAGTGCTTCACCAAGATAGCTTCATCAGGGAGGTCAGAAAAAAGGTTGAAACAAAATAGAAGACATGATGAATTGTTGTAAGTAGGAAATAGCTTTCAACACAAATGCCAGAGAACCAGCTGTGCACATTAGAATTAGATTATTACTCTTCAAGCACACACCCCCACCCACAGTGCCATGGTGATGGAAGTACTAGTTCTTTGTGCATGTCAGCCAGTACCACAGTAACCCATAGAACTTCAGTGCATTTTATGATCAGACCAGATAACATAATATTTCTGTGGAGGTCACAATGTTAACCATAGTGTAGGGCCAAAGCTCAAAAAATCAAGCATTGCCAGCATAGGCCATGACAGCTGAATCATCATCAATACTCCAGGGGTGACACAAAGAGCAGGAAAGCAGTGAAGAGATATTTTTGAAGATTCAGTCTATGAAATGTGGGTGCAAATGTACCAAGTACCTAATGCATGAATTAAAAAATGAAAACTAGATACTGCTGTTTTAACCAGTGAATTTAAAAGTTGGCCAATAGTATGGCTACATTACATAACTTGAAAAGCCCAGGTGGACCCCTTAGATATAAATGTTAAATGTCCAACTCCAAAATGCCAGATATCTCTAAGCAAAACACGACATGCAAAACTGCAGTATGTTCCACTACTTGTATGCAGACCTTTTTTCTAGTTGTACTTCAACAAAGTTATTCTGAAAACTACCTCTGGTGTTGCCTTTTGATAATGAAAAAATTTTCACCCTTGTTTAAAATGTTTATAACATTTTTGGTTCTCTAAAGTTTTTTTGTTTAATATTTCTATTATTATAAAACGAAACAAGGTACAGATTACATACACGGTACACAGCTTGTTAAGTGTATTGTAGTTATTACAGCACATGGGTATCAGGAAAAAAGCATTCATTAGTTTGCAAAGTTTTTGTGGCACGTATAACCTGTGTTGTCCCAGCAAGTTACCCTTGTCACATGCTCCCAAATATTTCAGCAAAACCATCCAGCTTTTCTTTTTTTCCAGGGGCATGGGTGTTCTTTTGGAATGGCTTTTTAAGAGCTCTGTGGGACTTTGGTGAGTGAGGGGCCCAGATGATGCCATTTTAAGGTAAACAATCCATTGGTGTCCATGGTTACATTGCTACATGTGCAATGTTGTTTGGTGTCCAGTGTTACATGCACGCCATCGAAGGTACTTTTTCTCAAGTGAGAGTAAGGAGACAAGCTGCAGCATTCTGCATCAGTTGCAAGTGCCTGATGTGGTTGCGTGCACTACACTACTTGACGCAACATAGAACTGCACCTCTGTTTTTATATCTTCAGCTTTAAGAAAGTGGCTAAATCTGGCAGTGTTAAAAAATGCCCCTAACTACAACCAGCACTTGCGATTCCAAGGTCAGACTATTATGAAGAACTACTTAAAATTTGCCAACAACTCCTGTTTACCACAAGCTGAATCCTATGCAGGATGGGCAACTACTGTTGCTTCAAGTCTCTGCCAGCACAGAAACAGATATAGTTGAACTATTTTTGTAACATGGCAACACATGTTCGACACAAATAAGCACTCTTCATTAGAACAATAGCAACAGCGGACCAAGAAGCAACCAGGCATTAATTCTCTAATAATGCCCTGTTGCTCTTTGTTTTTTTATTTATTTATTTATTTAGCTTTTGTTGACCAGGTAAGTGCACTAGACAAGATGATTGCCTATTTTCAGGTACGACCCGGGAGAGTACAATGAAATACAAGTTAATTGAGAGGACAACATGATACAAGTTAGGCATTACACAGAATCAGGTAGAACCAGATGAACATAACACAAGCAGTCAGTAAACACAGTTAGAATAGGAACAAAATATATTCATAGAGTCACCAAGGCTATGAACAGTGCATTATACAATTCTATACAGCTCAGAGCCCCAAAAGCAGTGCCGCAGTCAAAGCATCACCTGAAACAGAGAGTCAATACATTATATACAGAGCAGAACCCAAGCAGGTAGGGTGCATCAACAGGACCTGCGCAAGGGTATCAAAAGAAGGACATGTAAGTCCAGTGCAGGGGACCAAGGTTAGTTATGGTGGTTTAGGACAACCACATGCAGAAGAAAGCTTCAAGTAATTCCACAGGGAGCTCCGAAGGCATGAGAGGGAGGGGGAGGAGTAGACCTGAGCTGGAAAGGAGTTCCATACTCTGGGGGCACATGAAGCAAAATCTCTGTTCCCCGAGTGGCAGTAACTTTAAAAACAGCAGGGCCCAATGACCTAAGGGAGTAAGAAGAAGAGGCTGCCAGTTTGAGGAGCTCAGCCAGTCCTGGGGGGGGGTGCCAGTTCTGAGAACCTTGCCCTTGAAGCTGCCCAAGATAAAATTCATGTGGTTGGGTGGGGAGAGCCAGTCAAGTTTGTTATACAGGTCACAGTGATGAGTGTGGCGAGGAGCAGGAAGTGCAAAGTGGCAAATGTTATTATAGGCTATGTTCCACTTAGAGAGGTGAACTTTGGAGGTGCATACAAACAGGATGAGTCCATAGCAGAAAGAAGTGAGAAACACACCTCTGGCCAGTGCAAGGAGAGCAGCAGAAGTAAGACTGTTCTTCGCTCTGTAGGCCAGACCCAGTTTGCAGTTGGCAGCTCTGCATACATTTTGGATATGATGCCCAAGGTCAAGCTGGGGGTCAAGTGTCACCCCAAGGTATTTGATGGAGTCAGTAATTAGGACAGGAGTACCATCAATACCAATAATACTCAGTGGGGCAGGGGAGGACTTTATCTTGGCCAGAGACCCAAAAAGCATTGCCTGAGTTTTTTAAGGTTGAGGACCAGCTTGTGGGTCATTATCCAGGACTGGATATTCCTGAAATCCTTACTCAGTTGGTAGTTGATGACCCCAATGTCACGAGAATGGGTGAGAATAACCAGGTCATCCGCATATAGGATAGGGCTACAGTTGGAAGAAGTAGAGGGGAGATTATTGACAAAGACAGAGAAGAGAAGGGGCCCTAGGACTGAACCCTAGGGGGACACCAGAGGTCACAGGAGTGGTGGCCGAGAGGACTTTACTGAATTTAGTAAGTTGCTGTCTGCCCTGGAGGTAATTAATAAACCATCTTAGGACAGGTGGGGACAGACCAAGGGACCAAAGTTGAGAGCAAAGTAAGACATAGTCAACTAGGTCAAAGGCCTTAGATAGGTCAATGAAGATGGCGCCTGAGAGTAAATTCTTTGTACAAGCGCAGTTCCCATGACAGCCAAACAGATGGCTATAAAACAGTGCTGTACTACTAGCATTGTTTCACAGTCATCTGTTGGCTTGCCAAGGGAACTGCAGGAAGAAAACATGAAAATGTACCCTAGCATGGTCCCATCATGCAGTGCAACCCATATCTTGTAATACATGCAGGCGAAAATTAAAGTGTGTAGCACCAATCCTGACAATAAATTAAGAGAAAAAGTACCATATTAGTAAACGTAAAGCTAATATGTATAGAATTACTGGTTGAAAATCATTCAGTTTCTACTCACAATATTACAGTTATCAGCAAACACAGCCATCTGTTGGCCTACCAAGGGAATTGCAGGAACAACATGTGAAAATGTAACCTAGCATGATCCCATCATGCAGTGCAAACCATATCTTGTAATACACACAAGTGAAAATTGAAGTATCTAGCACTGATTCAGAACGCAAGTTAGGAGAAAAAGTACCATAATAGTAACAATTATAAAAGTATACTTGGCAATACTAACACCATGCACTTAAATCAAAATGTTGTAAAGTAATGATTTCCTACACCCACAATATATGTAAGACAGGCTACATTCAGCAGAATATGTATTATCTATTCACTGTTAAAGATAAGAAATATAAGAACTGTGTGTGTGTGTCTTTTTTGCATTACAAGTTAGCAGTACAAATAATAAATCTGATTATTTTTGGAAACACTTGCCATGTTACAAGCTCATTAAGCCACTCCAAATGAGGGTTCTACTGGGGAATTAATGTCTGGTTGGGTGGCTGGAGGTACTCAGCCTGCAGCCTTGTGCCCCAACCCCCCCAGTCAGGCATTAATTCACCAGTAGAACCCTACTTTGATGTGGCTAAATGCTTACCTATTGTTATAATGAATGGATACCAGTAAAATAATTTAAAAGTTGATATAAAAGAAGAACAATTTGTATCAAGCATATATAATAAAATAAATAGCTTTCAATTTGTATGGCTTATATAAACACACATACAGTCAAAAGCCTCAAACCCAGCACAAAGCATAATGGGTTTGCAAATCTGTGTGTGTGGGTGGGGGGAGTAAGTGGGGGGGGTAAGCTAGTAGGAAATGCCTCAGCTGGCGCTGCATTCTCCTTATGATGCCAATACTGAGACATCACCTCATCTGACTCACATACACTAAACACAACAATAATCTTTAATATCTGAACTAGAGAGAGCACAGAACATGCTGCAAACTTAAGCTTGTCAGCTAAAAAGGATAACAAATTAAGAGGAAAAAAAATAGTACACCATACTGTATTTATTAGTACGCATATTATTAAAAGCAAAAAGACACTCAAAGGGCTAGGTTAACAGTTAGTTAATTACTCCTGTAGGGACGTTTGGTACTTGGCTTTGATTTATGCCATATTACACTCCTAAGGGTGATTAACAGCTCCATGATCTTGCCTTATTGCTATAGTGATCATCTGAATTTAATATTCATTTCTGCTGTAAAGTCTCAGTGAAAATTGTTGGACAGCACCTTTTTCATGTTGGGCATAGGGTTTCTTAGAAGTACATGAGGGTAGAGTTGTGCAAAATTGAAAAAATTATGCTCCACAAAATATTTCTCGTATTCCATGCATTTCACGAAATATTCTGTGGAGCACGAAATGAGAAATTTCCTCAGCCTGCGAAATGGCAAAATTTGCTGCTGGCAGGCAAAATTTCACAATTTTCACTGGCAACAAAAAGACACCCTGGTGTCTAGTGGACCCCCTGGCTGATCACCAGTCAAAAGTCAAGAATCCACCCCCCACATTTCCCCATCCCATGGAAAAGATTCCCCAGTCTCTGACCCTGGTGTCTAGTGGTCCCCTCTGGCTGATCACCTGCCCAAATTGAAGATGTGCCCCCCCCCACCAAGATTAACATTCATTTCCTCATCCCCAAATTTGTGTACAAATAAAAAAAAATTCCAGTTTCCCACTCCTTGGTGTCTAGTGGACCCCCCACCCTGTCATCACATAATGCCACATCCCACTCCCCCCAGTACCCCGAGTGGGTCACTAAACTGAAGAAGGGCCCTCCCATATTAACATTAATTTCCCCATCCCCAAAGTTTTGTACAAATAAAAAGAATTCCAACTTCCCACTCCCTGCTGTCTAGTGGACCCCTCACCCTGTCATCACATAATTCCCTACCCCGTTTTCCCCCAAGTACCCTGAGTGGGCTACCGGCACAGCCCTCCCCTTACCTCCACAGCTGGCAGCCCACTGAGCACTTCAATGAATGAGCGCATGCTTGTAAGCACATGCTCATTCATTAAAGCACTCAGTCAAGCTGCTGGCATTGGAGATGAGTGGAGGGCTGTGCTGGTAGCCCATACGGGGTACTGGAGGGGAGTGATGTGTGGCATTATGTGATAACAGGTTGGGGGTCCACAAGACACCAGGGAGTGGGAAATTGGAATTTGTTTTTATTTGTTCATAAATTTAATGGGGATAGGGACATTAATGTTAATACTGGGGGGAGCGATACTTCAATTTGTTGACCTTATTGGGGTACTGGGGGGAGCAGGGTGGGGCATTATGTGATGACAGGGTGGTGTTGGGGGGTCCACTAGACACCAGACAGTGGGAAATTGGATTTTTCCAAATTGCAGTAGTTAATTTTGTCTACTTTTTATTCAAAAATAAAATTCCTTTTTCATCTTTTTTCTCCAGCATACAAGTTTCCTATGTTTCGGGGAAATAATTACCCCTTCTTCAGGGAGCTGGTTTATAATCTATAAAAATCATAAGCAATATTTTATACTTAAATTTCATTTTGACAAGTGACTATATTAGCTCTTTTCTAGAAACAGTATCAAACTTATTATAATTATTCTGTGTTCATTTATCTTCTCTGTTTTTTCTTTTGTAATATCTGGTGAACAGAAACACCTTCATAAGCTTCTTTTATAAACCAAGTAAATATAAACCTTTCCTCATATTCTAATGACAGTGGCATCTACAGGAAGAAAACCCATACTGACCCTGTATCTGCATGTTAGAAGCTCATGACCCAATACCTTCTCTTGTCCTTCATAGTAAGACTCTCAGTCTGAAAAATGAAATGTAGCTCTTATAACCTGAGGCACAGTACTATTTTTAAAATATTTAACTGTTTCCTCTTTATTTTAAAAGCAGCCTACCTTTCAGGGTTCTGGTCACTGGCTTTCCACATGGCAGATATTCTGTTCTACATGGGCACTTCCTCATAGTGACTCCTAAATAGTGGGACTGGTGCTAGAATCTGGCGTCATGAGCATGTGAGTGCCATGTGAACAGCACTCACAAAGCGCCTAAAGGACAAGTGCGAATGCTTGCCTGGGTGCCAGACCTGCTATTTAAAGAAGCACCTTCTGAATAAGGTGTCTAGCTATGAGAAATGTTAATACATAACACTATTTGACATTTATTTAATCCATTCTACAGTGATCCTTCTGCAATAACAGAACATGACTTGTGGGCAACATTTCTAATAGTAGATCTAATTTAAACAAAAATGTTAAAGTATCCAATAATCTTTCACACAAATACTTTAAAGATAGACAAAAAAGACAGGGGGGGGAGTTGGGGAACTTTATGCCTGTTGGAAAATCGAGTACATTAAAAAATAAGTAGACCTGAGTAATCAGAACTCTATGCAGTTGTGTTAAATAAAACTGTATACTAACTTAATTTAAAGGGGAAAAGTGTATGGCATGGTAAACCTCAGTTAAAGAATTCCCTAAGGTATCCTACAGAATAGGCTGCAAGTCAATTCCATAATTTAAACCATATCTTTCATTGAGAGCATTAAACTGGTCAATGTAAAATGCCTCTCCATACAGTAACTTATGTCTGTAATTTCCACCTCGTCTAGCCATCTATACTTTTTCTATTCCAAAAAATCTTAAAGATTGCAATTGGTGTCCTGCTGTCATGAAATGCCTAGCAACCAGGGAGATTTCATCCTTTCTCCTGATGTAGCCTTTGTGTTCTCCTATTCTTGTATTCAGTTGGTGTTCTGTTTTGCCTATGTAAATTAGGCCACACGGACATTTAATTCCATAGACAACCCATGTTGTTTGACAGGTTATAAAATCTTTAATAATCAAATCTTCTCCCCTGGCTACATTTCTAATCTATTTAATTCTCTGTGCATTGTTACAATGAATACATCGGCCACATGGAACATTTCCTTTTAAATCAGCTAAGGTAAACACAGATTTCTGGACAGGCAATTTAAGGTCTGTGTATGCAATTCAATCCTGTAAAGACCTTACTTTTTCTGCAATCACTGAAGGTCTATTCTCAAACACATTTTCCTCTATGTCTGTTGCTTTAAGAACATACCAATGTTTAAACACTATATTTCTTATTTTGTAAAAATCATCATTGAATTTCACCATCAAGAGAACCTTATTTTCTGTGGTGTCCTGTCCCTTTTCCTTAACCTGTAGGGTTTCAGCCCTATTAACCCTCTCCATATGTGCTTTAGCCTCTTTAAGTGTTTCTTCTGTGTACCCCTGTTCAAAAATATTTCTTCCATCTCTGCTCTAGAGTTTTCATAATCACTTTGAAAGGTACAGTTCCTTTTTGCCCTCAAAAATGACTGAAAAGGATAGAATTTATCAAAGATTTAGGATGAAAGCTTGAGGCTTCTAAAATAGTGTTTCTATCTGTTATCTTTCTAAATAACTTAGTGCACAACCTTCCTTAATGCTTGAATACTAAAATATCCAAAAAAGAAATCATGTCTTTATATTGATTTTTAACACATTTTAAATGGTCTGCTGTAGTGTTCAAATACTCATGGAATGAATTTAGTTCCACATCAATGCCAGTCCGGATGGCCAATATGTCATATTTAAAGCTTTTCCCACTTAAAATCTTATTTGCAAATGGGTTATTTTCATGTGTATAGTGGACTTCAATACTATTCATATTCAAAACTATTCATATGTAAATTAGCGTAGGACAGGGCCATGCTTGACCGCATAGCTGTACCTCAAATTTGTACAGAAAATTATTTTTCATATCTAAAATAGTTTTGAGAAAGTACCAATTCTGCCAGTTTCATCAAAAACTCATTAAGATGTTTTGGAATGGACTATAGCGTGTTAGAATTTTGTTTAAGACATCATAAAGCTTGCCTATTAGGATACTTGACTAATTGAATACATTTGTTACCTTATAGAACCTTGAACCCTGCCCCCAAGTCGGCACTTTGTTCCATAAATTGAAAATAGGTGTATTAGTTACTTTAGAAAAAAAAAAAGGTTTAGTTAAAAATTAATACAACATGACTACCTTTGAAGAATCAAAATAATGAACAACAGAGCCATCCCGAAGATAATGAAAGATGTAGAGGAACAAAGAATTTTTGAAGGGTATAAAACACAAAGACAATTTGTAGGATTAGTCTCTTCAAAATCTGTACTTAATGGTTTTGAATATAACAAACAGAGACACCTGTATCTAGATTGGCATGCGTTAACCTTTACTGAATACCTTAAGCAGAAAAGAATACCTAAGGGGCTCAGAATTTTAATGGAACCTAATTTAGGCTTTACCACAGATGAACTGGAAAGTAAGTGGGATAGGGCCAGAAATTGCTGTTCCAGAGATTTTTTGTTGATCTTAGTAGAGGCTCTAACAAAAGAATTGCTTAAGATAGATGCAGAATTAGAAAATCTGAGAAAGAAGTTAAAAAGAAGTTTAATAGAGAAGAGCTAGATGATGTTTGCTTAAGGTAAATAAACAACTAGATGAATATGAGGATGAACTAAGGGAACTAAACTGCAGAAATTCAAACAGGATCTCAATAACTATAAAGATAATAAAGTGTATGCCTGGTTTAAGAATAAAACTATCAGAACAAGAACTGGATTTACATATAATGTTGATTCAAATTCTTAATTATATACTTCAGGGAGTGAATCAGAAATAAAACAAAATGGGGGATGATGAGCAACCATTTTCTAGGAAGGGGGATACAGAAAGGCAGGGGCAGACAGAATTTCAGGGGCAAAGGCAGGAAAGGGTACCAGTTTACAAGGACCAAAACAGAAAGAGAACAAAGGGTCAAACAAAGGGCAGCAGGATCAGGCACCAAAACATTGAGAGTAGAAGACGATATAGAAATGCAAGGAAGGAGAAAAGAAAAAAACAAAAGAGCAGGTCACACAAGTGGTAACATGGTATCAACAGAAAGTGTGATATTTAATTTGTCAAAAAGAGAGCTAATGGGCCAGCCCCAGTGGCACTGAGGGTGGAGGAGTTGGGAGCCACACCTTGCACCACACCAGTGACCCATGTTCGGGAAAGAGCATGGGCCGCCAGGGGTCGGCAGGGGAGGAGAAGGATTGTACATCTTCAGATAGCTCTCCTTCTCCGGGAAGGGGGGCAATCAGTGATCAGTGCTTGCCCGGCCCCTAGCAGTGTCTGGGGGCTGGCACACTGAAGCTGTAGATATGTGGGTCAGGAGCAGGGCAGATGCTTAATGGGATGTGAATGGGAGCATGTGTGTCACTGTCGCAGGTGTCATTGCACACTCCACTTTTGAATGGGGGACAAGTAAAGAGAGAAATTGCTCATGGCAGATGAAGGGGGAGTTCACAGGCTCTGCCCCTGACTAGCCATGGTGCCAGCACACTGGATCCATTCTCGGTGGGGCATACCCCACTGTGAGGGTAAGCCCTGGAGATACACAGCCGGCACTGGATGGTAGACATTGGGGTGATGGGGCTGTGACTTCCCCAGAATGCAAGGGCCATGGAGCAGGAGCTTAAATACCACCCCCCCAAAAAAAAAGAGTTAACGGACACCGACATTGGATTATTGGGAAAGGGTCTGTCTTTTTACCCACATGAACAGACAAATGATTTTGAAGTAAAATTGGAATTGAATCATTTTTATAGGAAATTGAGGTTACATTATTTTTTGATAGGATGCCCAAGGACAATGTGAATGAAGCAGAGGCTGAAAAGAAAAAGACTTTAAGTCAAAGAATGAAACTTAAGTCACAATTCATTCCCTGGGCAAAATTCTTCACCCAATAGAAACTTACATTTCACTTGTAAATAAAGATGTGGAGAAATTATTAAAACATACAATAGATTTGGACAGGAGGAGTCATTATAACTTAACACCAGCAGAGTTTGCAGCTTTAAGATCTCTCAAAAAAGATAGCACAATAGTTATTAACAAGCAATTGTCAATGCCGAATGTTTGCTTGCTGATATTAGCACTGGATGTGGAGGAGTTAAACAGATGCAGAATAGGAGTGGCAGTGAAGTACTGAACTCACACCAATCCCACCTCCACCCTGCAGAGATGGACTGGCATTGGGGTGTGCCTGTGGGTCATTGCCCATAATGCTCATGGCATTTCACCTCACCCTATCCTGTAGACACCGACAAGTGTTGAGGTGTGCCTTGGGGTGTTTGGCTTCACAGTCTCCCCATTTCATAAGGACATATGCTGACATGGGTGCAGTACAGGAGAATGGGGTAAAGGCTGGAGCTGAAGATTGCAAGGCACACCTCGATGCCCGTCACTGGCTTCAGGGTTGGGATCGCAGGGCATGAGTATTACAGCCAGTGATCCAAATTTACACCTCTGATGCCTGTCAGTCAATACAGGGTGGGATGTTATGGTAAGAAACCCTAATGGCCCGGTGCGTGTGTTGGTAACATTTGCACTACAAATTTTCAACATGGCCTTTTTGTGACCCCCACCTCATGAAAGCATTTGGGACCTCTTCTCAGGAACAGTGGCAGTGTGATTTTGTTAATGTGTCCCGAACTTCGAGTTCCCACAGCAACCATCCCATTCTGCGCCAGATATGCAAAAACACAGATCAGGCAGGATGTGAAGAATGACAGCTGTACCATCCATAGGGAGGTGTGAAGAGATGGTAATGTTGAAAATCTATAGTGAAAATATTAGAAATGCTTGAAGTTCCGAGCGTATGTGGAAACTGCACAACACATGCATGTACCGCAGTCATTTTAAGGACTTTTGTCACCAAATTTTCAACATAGGCATTTTGTGACCTCTGCTCATGAACACTGCTACTATGATTTTCTTAATGTGCCCCGAACACTGATTTCCCACAGCAACTATGCTATTCAGCACCGGAAGTGCAAAAACACATTTCGGTCAGCATGTGAAAAATGACAGCTGTACTGTTCAAAATGAGGTTTGTAAAATGCCAACGTTGAAAATCTGGAGTGAAAATATTACAAATTCATAAAGTAATGAGCATGCGTGGAAACTGCACAATGCATGCTCGTAACACAGTCATTTTATGGACTTTCGTCACCAAATTTTCAACATAGGTATTTTAGGACCTCTGCTCATGAATAGTGTCACTATGATTTTCTGAATGTGTCCCAAACACTGATTTCCCACAGTGACCACGGTATTCTACACCAGAAGTGCTAAAACACATTTCAGTTAGGATGTGAAAAATGACAGCTGTACTGTTCATAAGGAGGTGTGGAAAAATGCCAATGTTGAAAATCTGTAGTGAAAATATTACAAATTCGAGAAGGTACGAGCATGCATGGAAACTGCACAACGCATGCTTGTAAAACAGTCATGTTTTGGATTTTTTCCACCAAATTTACAACATAGGCTTTTTCAGAGCCCACCTCATGAATGCTGGCACTGTTGTTTTGTTAATCAGTCACCAAAAGGTGATTTCGCTCAGTGACTGCGAAATCACCTTTCGGGACCGAGTAATGCCATGACAGTGGCTGAATTTATGAAGAGGGGTCCCAATAACCACATGTTGACAATTTGGTGCCACAATTCCCAAAAATGCTTGAGATATGCACCAAAGTCGAAAAAACCCTATTTATGCCATTGTACAGCTTACTGGCATTTCTTCAGTTCATGGTTGGCTTTGAAGAGTGTAGACGTGTTCCTGGTCCACTGCAGACTGTCGCACTAGGCTCCAGAGGTACATATGGGGTGAGAGGAAGGTGTGGGGAGGCAAGGTGCACAGAGCATGGGCATGGGTTGGGGGAGGGGCCACCAAACTCAATGAGGGACCATTTTATGTTTTACAAGTTTAAAAAGGAAAAAAAAACATTGTGGGATGTTATTTTTTTCTGGGACATTTGGCACACTGGGGTGGACTCCCAGCATGCCACCTGAGTGTTTTGGGGGGGCTGTAGCTAATGGGGGATTGGGCACCCCCATCGGCACATACCGGGGGGAGAGCCGAGGGGGACTGGGCACCCCCCTTAGCACACAACAAATTGGGGGGGACATTATGCTGATGGAGAGTGGGCTCCCCTGTCAACAAATTGAACTTTAAAGGGAGTGACTGAAGCCAAAGGGGAATGGGGCCCATGTCAGCAAAGAAAGACTGTTGGAGGGTGCATGATGCCGAGGGGGATTGGGCACCCCTTGGCACACAACAAACGGGGAAGGGGGTTACAGTATGCTGACGGGGAGTGGATTCAAAAACTGGGTTGGGGCATGCAGATGGCAAAGTACCACTCTGCAATGACGGGTCACTCCTTCATTGCAGCAGAATGTCTATCACTGCAATAACGAGGTGGCCCCTGATTGCAGCAGCGAAAACTTTTCAAGGTGGTGGCATGCTGGCTGAACTAGTGTTAGCAGCAGTGTGCCACCGCATTGGGGAAAGTGGGCCAAGCCTCAAAAGGCACTGGGTCCATTGGCCCCCACAGTGCCACACCTCCAAAACCCCACTTCTCTCCTAAGCTGTGACAAAATGTTTCTTGCACATGCGCACAAGCAAACATAACAAGGAGGACAAAGGAGGGGCTGTGGTAATAGAAGACTATGGGCCAGATATTCAAAACTTTGCCCCAGGGCTAAATTAGCACTGCCCAGCATTCAAAAATTGCTTGAAGCAAATAGCCCGCCATATTCAAAAGGAATAGCCCGGTGCTAATCCTGCTGAATATAGCATGCTAAGGAGGCCGGCCAAACCGGGCCAGGAGTGCAGGACAAAAATAGCCCAGGAATAAGACAGCACTGTATATACCAAATAAGACAGCACTGAATATAGTACCCAGGCAGGCAGTGCAAACACCCAGTGGAACACAGTGCAGAGGTGAGCTGCCATGCCCTGGACCACATGAAAAGAAGCACAGGCCTGAAAGTGATCCCAAGAGCAGACAGCAGTGCAGAACCAGAAAGTGACACACACTCTGCCAGGGGAATGGCCAGAGGCCACTGGGACCCAGAAGTGAAACATAAAACAGTACCACCCTGTGGAAAAAGCCAAGCACACAAGAATGATGCAGGACACAGTGAAATCATGAGAAAGGTATGTATAGTGTCACAAACACAATGTAAAGGCAACAGGTAAATCAACAAGTGAACAACAAGGAACACAACGAAGAGCAATGTAAGGAAAATAAAAATAGCAAACACTAAACAGAAACCTACAGCAACAAAACTACAAGAACTACAACTACTATGTACACTACAACATGACCTCCTATGACTACTGCTACCTATGCTGCAACTACAACAACACAATATGCTACAGAACTGTCTACACTACAACTACCACTACGTCTAAAACTACAACTACAACTATGCTATGAAACAGGTTGAACATATATACAGGGTAGGAGGAGCAATAGAAAAGAAATGCAACAGGAGGGGACAGGGATATGGACACAAAGCAATGATGTAAAAGGGCAGCAATACAACTGTCAGTCCAGGAAGGGGAGAGGCAAAGGCAAACAAATGGGTGAACATGGCTACAGCTGGGCACTGGCTGGATCTGGCAGATGTGCTTCCCGTATGGTGGCCACCCTCTTTGTCTCCACGATGATCACCACCTGCTGCTCAATGAGCATCCGTTGCTGACACATGATCCACCGCAGGAGGTCTTCTGATCCCTCTGACTCCTCTGGCTGGGTCACCCACAAACAGGAATGCCATGGACCAACAGGAGTAAGGGGGAGCATGTGAGGATGGGATACCAGCAAGGAGGCACAATGCAGCCCCTGGTGGCAACCCAGGGATGGACAGCATGTCCCAACAGCCGTGCCCATGTGGTGTTGTGGACCACAAAGGAAATGCACACCCAACCGGTGCCCGCAGGGCAGTGCTGCCAGACACAGAGAACAGCCAGATGAAAATGGATGCATGTGGAAGGCTGCCAACAACACCATGGTATACTGGGCACAACACAACCCAGCACTGTGCAGTATGCAACAATGCCACAAGACAGCCAGTCCCCAAGATGACTGCGACAGTGGGACATGCCACAACATGCACATGGGATGATGCACGGTGGGACATGCTGCCCATAGGAACAGAACAATGTAATGCAATGCAGAGCATGACCACAAGAGCAATGGGCACAGCACCAACATGGCATTAGGGCATGCAACACGAACAAAGGCAGAGCATGACATGTGGTGGTTCCACCACCAACAGCAGCAGCATGCACATGGCAGGCATACTTGGAAATACCCATGGCACACATGGCCACAGGCCACTGGCCACTGGCCACCAGTGGCAGGACAGTGGTGGCCCAAAAGACACATGCCATGGACAGTGCTGCACAAGCAGTGATGGTATGGCAGGTGCCACACACACACCACTGTCAGGCACACCTGCCACAGGAGTGGCAACAATGCACACCATGCTACCACAGTCCACCATCCCAAGCACCCCCCCATGCATGCTCATTGCACAGACACCAGGCACAGCTGGGACAGTGCAATGGCAGCCAGTTGGGGAACAGCAGAACCATGCCACAGCACAGGCAGACAGGCCATGCTACACGGCACATGCTGGGACAGTACCAGGTCACCTGCCTAGCCCAATGCAGGCAATGTGGCCATCCACCAGGCTGCCTGTGCCAAGGCCCCCATGCCACAGTGGTGGCCAGACTGCTTGGCACACATGGCAGTAGGACGAGGCTGGCCAGACACCACCATGCCCAATCCCTGTGCCATACAGTGTGTACCATGGTGGCATGCACCCAGTAAACACCGTGCAGTACCCCAGTGCCCCTTGACAGGGTGCCACACCACACACATGACAACCGACAGGCAGACCAGGAAGGCAGGGATGCAGATGGGAACAGCAATTCTGGCTGTGCACGGCGGCACAGGCCCAAATAGTGCAGGGGCCCCACACAGCCCCCCACCCCAGCCACAGTGCATGGCAGCCACCCACACCAACACTGTTCATACCCAGCCACACAGGTGGGACCCACAGTACTACGGTGCACATGCCCTGGTACCATGCACAGTGCCGTGCACCTGGTGGGACAGTCACTTTCAGCCCATGGAGTGACCCACACAAGCTACAAGAAGCAATGTATGTATAAAACAGTGTACTCATGCAATAGTCCCCAGTCATTGGGGCTGCTCTCCTCCACCCGCTGCAGCATTGGCGACACCCACTGTCCACTCATGCCAGTTGCTGTGGACTCCTCCTGGCCTGCACTACCTGGACTGGTCCACTCTATGTGCTCTGCAGAGGGGGAAAAGGGTACATCAATGTTAGGACAGTGCAGGCAACATTGGCATGGCAAAGCAGTGACAATGGTACACAGTAATCCTACCCCCCCATGTAGCATGGTCACAACACACACAGGTGCACAACCCACACTGCAGGCATACTGTGCCACTCACAGCATGCTGTACCCTGCCCTGGACAAGTGAAGCCACCATGGCCACAGGCATGTGCAATGTGCACACAGGGCATGTCGGCATGGCGGGAGTGCAGTGGGCTGTGGCCACATGCTGGGGGACACTGGCAATGGATGGCCACAGCATTGTGGGTGGACCGTATAGTGAGGCAGCAGCAGGCATACTGTCCACCGGGGATGGCCACAGTGCATGGCTGCGGCTGACCACACTGCCAGCGGTACCACCCAGAGCGGCCCATGCCGGGGGCCATGGGTGAGTGGGCCGCACAGCACATGCACATGGCATGGGCCAGGGACACATCACCAGGCTGTATGCAGCAGCCAGCACTGCATACCACCTATAGGTGGTATGGCCACCGTGCAGCCCCCATCTGCCGGCCACCATGCTGCACAGTGCCACCAAAGCTATACAGGGCAGCATGCACAACACCAGAGCCCATGGGCAGCCACGTGCCAGGGGATACAGGCAATGCCCAGGCAACCCCCCAACACACAGCCATGCCTGGGTGCATATACACACACACACACACACATATACATACACACACACACGCACACACACACACACACGTTGCCAGCAGCACATGGTACACATGTGTGCATCGTGGAGCTACACCTACCTGGCACTGGTACAGTCCCATCATGCACCATCTGCCTGAATCTGTCCAGCTGCTGCCGCTGCCTGCACCGCAGGTCTGCGTAACAGTGCTAGCACTTCTGTCCATCACATGGGATGCCAGTCCTGGCAGACAGGTGGCGGGCAATTGAGGCCCACACCTGGCGACATGGCAGGTTGCCCTCCTGGACCTCCCTAAACAGGTGTCGGTGCCTCTGCTGAACCAGCTGGATGAGATTGGCAGTCTCAACCTCACCCCAATGCCTATCCCTCTGCACCACTGCCCTCTGCCTACAGTATGCAGACATGGTCACACACAGGTGGATAGCTCTGGTATTCACTGGGGCACACCCTGCACCTGTTCCACCACCTGAGACTAGTGCCACACTGCCATGTGCACTAGTGCTGTGCAACCTGGAAGTGTACGTATTATGCATGCGTGACCCCACCACGATCTCAGTGCTGCCATAGCGTGCCTGCCCAGTGGTGCTGTGTTAGCATGGACCGTGGGCTCACTGTGCATGTGCAGGGGATGTGCAATAGCATGCAGCATGGCACTGTCATCACAGCACCGCGCGATGTCACGGCCAGATAGCTCAGTGCTAGCCCTTTGCCTGGTGCTATCCATTTGCCCAGCACTAACACAAGCCATATTCAAAGCGGCTATGTAAATTAGGGTACTTGTGTATGCAGAGGGCAAAAAGGGTGATTACCATATCATTACAGCCTCATTTGCATGCCAAACAGGCCTGATTTCCCGACAGGGCTTTTTAAGAGTAAGCAGTGCTCCCCCTGTATTGCTGAGAGGGACTGCAGTGTTGTGCAGGTTTGAAATAGGCAACACTTTAGAAAGGAGGATGTCCCAGAAGAGACAGCAGGAGCAGGCAGGTCTGTACAGGATGCAGGCCAGGCCAAGTACTGTATCAGATTGTAGGCTGGGATATGCACATTCCACACATGTGTACAGTTGTGCAGAGGGCCTGCAACAGTACAGACACTGGACTGTTTGCAGACACATGACACAGTGCTGGGCCTGTGCTGTTGATGGCCCATGGGGGGGATGAGCCGGCTGTGCCGTCCCATCCTAGGGGTGCACACCATGGTGGTCACTTGCACAGTGTGTCTGCCACACTGCTGGGCATGCCTGAGTCAATCATGGTGCTGGCTGTGTCCCAGTGGGGGGCTGCTGGATTCAGCCTGTACACCTACAGATGCCTGCCTAGTCCCCTGGGCTTGATGGACCCTGCATGGGACTGTGTGCATGGTGTGTGTATGCCAGTCCGCTGCGCAGGCACACACTGCACTGTCCATGCCACCATGTGCTGCTGGTACAGCGGATGCACACACGCCTCAGGTTGACAGCATGTGCAGCCCAGGCAGTGGCTGTGCAGGCACTGCTGGGCACGCAATGTGGAGGTATGCGGCCATCCCTAGCACTGCGTGGTGCGGTCTCCATGCACTGTTGCAGCTGCAAGCAAGGGCAGTCAATGCATGGCAGGTGTGTAGTGTGCCATGCTCAATGGGTACTGCTACAGCTGTACACACATCATATGCCACAGTGTGTGACATGTGCCATTTCCCCTGTCCCACACAGGTGATGCAGCCGGGCAGGAGCAGCTTCGAGCACACAAATTCTCTGGGGACAAGCTCAGGGTCTTAGTACAT
This sequence comes from Neoceratodus forsteri, assembly GCA_016271365.2. Taxonomy (NCBI): domain Eukaryota; kingdom Metazoa; phylum Chordata; order Ceratodontiformes; family Ceratodontidae; genus Neoceratodus; species Neoceratodus forsteri. The sequence continues at coordinate 730,702,082 of CM057453.1, forward strand.
GCAGTGAAGGAGATGGAGTTTGTTCTGTGGAGAATAAGTCAACACATGCTGCCATGAGGTGCATGTGGGAAGAGATCATGGCAGAGGTGAACACCATGGTTGGCTGTGGCCGTAGCAGTGACACAGTCAGAAAGGGGTGGAATAACCTGCTGTGCCACACCAAGGAGGAGGAGGAGGCCCAGCGACTGTGGGAATGGCTGCATACAGATGGGGGACCACAGCCCATGGTGGCCTTGGTTGCCTCTACCTTGAGACCAGTGGTGGTTGGTGGAGTCAAGGGCGGCAGGTGTGAAATACCACTCACACCACCTAGGGCAGGTATGTTTGCAGCATGTGTCCACCACTGCCTGGCCAACACCGATGGGGAAGTGGCACCCTTTCCCACTGTTATGGTACATGCTGGTTGCACGCATGGGTGTGTAACGGTGTGGTTGTAGTGTGTGCATTGCACTGTGGTGTGCATATGCTGCTGATGTACAGCGTGCACAGGTGTATGGGTTGTTGGTGCATGTGTGCATTGGGTAGGGGTGTGTGCATGGGAGCATCGCTTGCATTCACATGGGCTACACTGTGGAGTGTGCACAGGCATGCTGTGGGGAAACCACTGTTGGGGGATCATGTGGTGGTGGTGGTGTGTTTGCTGTGTGTGCACTGTATTGGACACTGACACAGTCTCTGTTTCTTCACAGCACTGGGTGGGTGCCCGGCAGGCCGTGACCCAGGAGGTGCCTGGCACAACAGTACTTGAGGCGGGGGATGATGCAGCAGAGATGCGGCCATCAACATTGGGCATGGGTGTCATGCGGGGTCCTGCATTGCCATTGGACGTGTGGCTGGTCAGTGGCCATGGAACACAGGTGGATGGTGGCACTGCTGGATCATCCAAGGAGGATGCTACATTCCTGGAGTCTTTTGGCATTTATGAGGATGCACAGGTGGAGGACCTGTGCCGCGAGGAGGTGGTCATTCTCACCATTACAAGTGACCATGGTTCAGAGGCAGTGGAGGACGACAATACCCTGCCAGTGGGTGGGCCTGTGTGTGGAGACATTGGAGCGGGACCAGTGGGGGACAGACACACAGTGGCATTGGTGAGGGGGTGCACAGGCACATGGCACTGTCCAGCTCATGGCTGTCAACCATGGGGTTGGCCAGTGTGCCCCACTGGACATGAGCCACTGGCCATGAGGCATGGAGCTGACTCTGCAGCATGATCTGATCCCTGCAGGCCCACAGCAGCAGCAGCAGCAGACACCACCGGCATGCACACAGCTGCTCCACCGTGCCCAACGGCAGCCACAACCTCCACCCACAAGGCAGGTCAGCGCCAATCATCTGGCACAGGATAGCCAGAATTCATGGTCCATGCTCCAGGTGGCCCTGACATCACAGCATGCAGCCCAGCTGGACCTGCATGAGTTCCACAGGAAGGTGCGCCATGAGATGTTCCAGCTGCGGAACATGGTGGGCTCTGCCCTTGCCCATGCTGAACAGCAGGCAGAGGAGCGGATGACCCACATCCTTGCCACCATCGACCGTGGTTTGGGGGGGCCCACCACCACTGTGCAGGACCTCACAGATGTGCTGCATGAGACACACATGGCGGGCCTACGGGGTGCACCTGGAATACAGCGTGGCTGCGCCAGGTGTGGCCTGCTGGTGCACGCAGGGTAGGTGGCAGCTCTTCCACACCTGCATCCCAGTCCTCCACAGGCCTCCCGCAGTGTCATGGGTGTCCACCCTCCACACCTGTGCCTGCATCTCGGCGAGGCCGCAGGCGTACCACCCTCCCAATCTCGCCACTGTCCACCCTGCCCATGTCTTGACACAGAGCATGCCTAGCTCAGTGACATGCACACAGGGGGTGCATCATGCGCAGGGTGGAAGGCGCAACTGATGGGCACCACCTCTATGCATGGTGTACCCATGTCTCACACACATGCACACTCACACACACTCGCACAACCCCAGTCCCCTGCACACACACACACACACCTCCACAGCCCCTGTTCCCTCACATGTCACTCGACCCCGCCTGTTGACATGTGCATGCACCATAGTTGTACACTCTACACACCTGTGTGACATGCACTTCACACCACAAACTGCACCACGTCAGTACATCACACTGCCAGTGTGTACATCACCAAAGTAGTTCACTGTGTACACTGTACTGGGTCTTCACAACTATTAGATGCACTATTCATGACATGTTTGTTGTCTGTGTTGTGTTTACTCACTGTCTCCTCTGTGCTAGTGTCTGGATGATGCTGCTCCTGTGCTCCAGGGCCTTGCAGGCCATGCGAGGATCCCACTTCTCGAATTGCTCTGCTATCCCCCTCACCTCTGTCTCTGGCTCACTGTCAGACTGTTCCTCAGGTTCAGGCGCATGTATCCCACAGTTGAGTGCCATATTGTGTAGCATACAACAGGCTAGGATGATACGGCATACCCTCTGAGACCTGTACTGTAAGGCACCGCCTGACTGGTCTATGCTGCGGAACTGCATCTTTAGCATCCCAAAGACCCTCTCTATGATGGTCCTGGTTGTGGTGTGTGCCTCGTTATACCATTCCTTGGCCACTGTGGCTGGCCAAGGTAGTGGAGTAAGCAGCCAGGGTCACAGAGGATAGGCACTGTCCCCTGTGGAGAGATGGCATCTGTCAGTGTTGTTGTCGTGCTGTGTTCCCATTGCTGCTGTGTATCTCCCATGATGCTGTCCCACTGCCCCTTGCCCCACCCCTTCCCTGGCTACCCATACCTGTCCCCACCTCCCCTGTGCTTTTCCCTGTCGTGGTTGCCCATACTCACTGACAAGGTGCCCACTGGGTATCCTGCCCTCCTCAAAGGCCTGGCACAGCCAGGACTGTAGCCATATGAAGGTGTCATGGGCACTGCCTGGGTACTGTGCAAAGACATTGCTGAAGCGCCCTGTCACATTGCACACTGGTAGCTGGGTAGTGCATGGATGGGGACATGGGTGCAGTCAATGGCATCGAGTACGGCTGGTAGGTGCACAACTTGACAGAATTGCTGCATGGTTTCTTTGCACTCAGCTGCCATGCTGGGGAATACTATGAACTCACCAGCATGTGGCAGAAAAGCATCAAGGAACTGAGTCAGGAGGTGCGAGGTGGCAGACTGCGATACCCCAATGGTGTCCCCCGTTGGGCACTGGAATGTCCGAGTGGCTAGAAAGCACATTGCTGCCATTACCTTCTCCTCAACTGACATGGCATGGCTGTGTCTGGTGTTGGGCTGCAGCTGCTCATGCAAGAGTTCGCATAACTGCCTCAACATTCCCCTGTTCATCCTGTACCTGCCAATGATGTGCTCATCAGGCAGGGTCTCGAAGGAGACTCTGGGTTGGTACAACCTGTGTGCAGCATATCTCCTCCTTGGCCTCTGGTGTGGGCCTGGTTGTGCCTGCTCCCTTTCCTCCGTCTTCACATCCTCCTCCATGAGGTGCAACACTACAACATTGCTGATTAAAGCCATTTTCACTTTCTGGTCTGGTCACTCCCCTTCTCTGTGGATTGCCCTGGGATAAGACCTGCCTTTTATAGGCGGTAAATAGCACCGCACTATGTGTCGTGCAATGTGGCCTTGCACTCTGCTATCCCTCTGAAAATCCCATTGCGCCTGTATGCACGTACCTGCCCCTTCACTTTGCCCCTTGCACACATTCTGAGTTTGCCCCGTGCTACTGCAGTTTGTGTGTGCTAGTTGATCTTTTTGAATATGGCTGGCCCACGCTAAACCAACACTATTTCTGTGCAAACTGTTTGCGCGCTGCACAAAGGTTTGAATATCCGGCCCCCTGAGACCTACACAAATAAATGTAAAGAAATGCTAGCAGACAATAATTATTTGAAAATAACTAAGGATCCCACTGATGATATAATGGACTTGAAAAAAGCTTTACTAGACCAAACACTACAAGCTGGACAGATTACAGAGTGGAGAAGTGAAACATTATTAAAACAGTGTCCTCGAGTACCAGTTTTTTATCCATTACCTAAAGTACATAATAACCCTGTTCACCCACCAGGTAGACCTACTGTCTCTCATGTGGGTTCAATTCTGGAACCTCTCTCGATGTATGTTGATCACCACATAAGGGAACTAGTGGAGGACACAACATCCTATTTAAGGAAAAGTGTACATGTTATAAGATTACTGGATGAACTGAATGACAGTATAGAATGTTTAGATCAAATAACTTTGGTGACTTGGGATGTAAAATATTTGTATACCTCCATCCCACACAATCTTGGCTGTAATAGTCTAAGGGAAATTTTGGAACAAAAACTAAATGAAACTAAATGAAACTAAATCCACTAATGAGTTTTTGATGAAGCTGGCAGAATTGGTACTTTGTCAAAGTATTTTAGATATGAAAAATAATTTTTTGTACAAATTCGAGGCACAGCTATGGGGTCAAGCATGGCCCCATTCTACGCTAATTTGCATATGAATAGTTTGAAGTTCACTATATACATGAAAATAATCTGTTGGCAAATAAGATTTTAAGCTAGAAACGCTTTATAGATGACATACTGGTCATCTGGACTGGTACTGATGTGGAACTAAATTCATTCCATGATTATTTGAACACTGCAACACACCATTTAAAATGTGTTAAGAATCAAGATAAAGACATGATTTCTTTTTTGGATATTTTAGTATTCAAGCATTAAGGAAGGTTGTGCACTAAGTTATTTAGAAAGATAACAGATAGAAATACTATTTTAGAAGCCACAAGTTTTCATCCTAAATCTTTGATAAATTCTATCCCTTTCAGCCAATTTTTGAGGGCAAAAAGGAATCGTACCTTGGAAAGTGATTATGAAAAGACTAGTGCAGAGATGGAAGAAAGACTTTTGAATATGGGGTACATAGAAGAAACACTTAAAGAGGCTAAATCATGTATGGAGAGGGTTAACAGGGTTGAAATCCTTCAGGTTAAGGAAAAGGAACAGGACACCACAGAAAATAAGATTCTCTTGATGGTGAAATTCAATGATGATTTTTACAAAATAAGAAATATAATGTTTAAACATTGGCATGTTCTTAAAGCAACAGAAATAGAGGAAAAGGTGTCTGAGAAAAGACCTTTAGTTACAAAAAAAGTAAGGTCTTTACAGGATTGAATTGTATACGTAGACCATAAACTACCTGTCCAGAAATCTGTGTTTGCCTTAGCTGATTTAAAAGGAAAGGTTTCATGTGGTCGATGTATTCATTGTAACAATGCACAGAGAATTAAATAGATTAGAAATGTAGCCAGGGTAGAGGATTTGATTATTAAAGATTTTATAACCTGTCAAACAATAGGGGTTGTCTATGGAATTAAATGTCCATGTGACCTAATTTACATAGGCAAAACAGAACACCAACTGAAAACAAGAATAGGAGAATACAAAGGCTACATCAGGAGAAAGGATGAAAACTCCCTGGTTGCTAGGCATTTCATGACAGCAGGACACCAACTGCCATCTTTAAGATTTTTTGGAATAGAAAAAGTAAAGATGGCTAGACAAGGTGGAATTTATAGACAGATGTTACCGTATAGAGAGGCGTTTTACATTGACCAGTTTAATGCTCTCAATGAAAGATATGGTTTAAATGATGGAATTGACTGGCATCCTATTCTGTAGGATACCTTAGGGAATTCTTTAACAGAGGGTTTACCGTGCCATATACTTTTCCCCTTTAAATTAATATACAGTTTTATTTAACACAACTGCATAGAGTTCTGATTATTCAGGTCTACTTGTTTTTTAATGTACTCAATTTTCCAACAGGCTTAAAATCCCCCCCCCCCCCTTTTGTCTAGCTTTAAAATATTTGTATGAAAGATTATTGGATACTTTGAAATTTTTGTTTAAATCAGATCTAATGTTAGAAATGTTGTCCAGGAGTCATGTTCTGTTATTGCAGGAGGACCACTCTAGAATGGATTAAATAAATGTCAAATAGTGTTATGTATCAACATTTCTCATAGCTAGACACCTTATTCAGAAGGTGCTGCACTAAATAGCGGGTCTGGCACCCAGGCAAGCATTCGCCCTTGACCCTTATGCACTTTGTGAGTGCCATTCAAGTGGCACTTGCACACGCATGATGCCAATTTCTAGTACCAGTTCCACTATTTAGGAGTCACTATGAGGAAGTGCCCATGTAGAATAGAATATCTGCCATGAGGAAAGCCAGTGACCACAATCCTGAAAGGCAGGCTGCTTTTAAAATAAAGAGAAACAGTTAAATATTTTAAAAATAGTACTGTGCCTCAGGTTATAAGAGCTACATTTCATTTTTCAGACTGAGAGTCTTGCTGTGAAGGACAAGAGAAAGGTATTGGGTCATGAGCTTCTAACATGTAGATACAGGGTCAATACGCGCGTTCTTCCTGTAGAAGCCACTGTTGTTAGAATATGAAGAAAGGTTTATATTTACTTGGTTTATAAAAGAAGCTAATGAAGGTGTTTTTGTTCACCAGATAATGCAAAGGAAAAAACAGAAAATAAATGAACGCAGAATAATTATAGTAAGTTTGATACTGTTTCTAGAAAAGAGCTAATAAATTCACTTGTCAGAATGAAATTTAAGTATAAAATACTGTTTATGCTTTTTATAGATAATATAGAGGATAATGGCTGGGAATCAGGTGATAACCACACTGTAATCACCTCGAGCGGTTGCTAGGGCAACATGGTAAACCTCGAGAGCGCAGCTCGAGAGGTTTACTGTAGCCCTAGAAACCACAAGAGGTTATTTCAGCATGGTTGTCACCTGATCACCAGCCATCATCTTTTATAGTGTATGGTCAAAAAAACACTGTTTGCATTCTATGTGTGAGAATTTTGGAACTCTGGTGCATTCTTTTTTGTTATGCCACTGTTTGGAAGTTCTGAAGTGTGGTTAACAACTTTTAAAATTCTAAACAGTGCATAACAAAGCTGTGTGACTCATACCTCTCAACCTCTTGCCTCATGATTCAGGGACAAGGCTTAAAAAAATCAGGGACAAAGACCCCAAATCAGGGACACATCATAAAAATTGGTACTATTCACTCAGAAAGCTGATATAATAAAAGGATTTGTGGTAAGATGCATTTTCTGAAGAAAAACAAGTCTGTAACTTTAATGTTTGACATTATTTTGTGCTTTTAATCCTCACTGCTATGTCACAAAAACACAAATTTTATGAGGGATGGAGGAAAATTCTGAAGCAAAATCAGGGACGTCCCTGAAAATCAGGGACAGTTGAGAGGTATGGTGTGACTGCTGATTATGGTGGTTAATAGGCACTTACTATACATTATAATCCAGTTCCCTGATGAAGGGGTAATTATTTCCCCAAATGTAGGAAATTTGTATGCTAGAGAAAAAGATGAAAAAGGAATTTTATTTTTGAGTAAAAGAATACAAAATTAGCTTCTGCAGTTTGGTGAGAGGGCCTGTTTTGTCCAATCTAACTTTTTGTTTAAGCAGTGTTTGATTGGATTGGGCCTCTCCTGTTGTTGATAAGTCTTCTTTATCTCTTTCCCCTGAGGTTGGATGTATCGGATTCTGGCTTGCATTGGATAATTAACACTTCAAACACAGGAATGTTGATTCCGAGGGTCCGACCTCTCGTCTACATGGACCTCTAAGTGGTGGTATTCGAACTGTGAAAGCAGGGGAAGAATTGAAAATTAAAGGTCATGGAACACAAGTGGGAGGACTTGCAATAAATTGAAAGGACCTTTTGGGACTAACTGGAAATATGAAACTTTTAAGGAACATTGAAACAATATATCTTCTGGATTTTTTGTTGCAGATTTTGGAATGGACTATAGTTTGTTAGCATTCTGTTTGAAACATCGTAAAGCTTTACATATTATATAACTATTAAGATACTAGGCTAATTGAATACCTTTGTTACCTTATAGCCCTTTGAACCCCGGTTTGGCACTTTGTTCCATAAATTGAAAATATGTGTATTATATACTTTTGAAGAAAAAGGGTTTAGTTAAAAATTAAGAAAACATGACCACCTTTGAAGAATTAGATAGAATAATGGATAATAGATCCATCCCAAAGATAATAACAGACGTAGAAGAACTGAATTCTGGAAGGGTATAAAACACAGAGACAATTTGTAGGATTAGTCTCTTCAAAATCTGTAGTTAATGGTTTTGAATATAACAAACAGAGACACCTGTGTCTAGATTGGCATGCGTTAACCCTTACTGAATACCTTAAGCAGAAAAGAATACCTAGGGGCCTCAGAATTTTAGTGGAACCTAATTTAGGCTTTACCACAGTTGAACTGGAAAGTAAGTGGGATAGGGCCAGAAACTGCTGTTCCAGAGATTTTCTGTTGCTCTTAGAAGAGGCCCTAACAAAAGAATTGCTTAAGATAGATACAGAATTAGAAAATCTTGAGAAAGAAGTTAAAAAGAAGTTTAATAGAGAAGAACTAGATTATTTTTGCTTACGGTAAACAAACAACTAGATGAATATGAGGATGAACTAAAGGAACTTGAAGCAGTATAGTGCAGTGGTCTAAGGCTCTAAATTATAAATCTGGTGATATTCAGCAGACCAGACTTGGGTTTAAATCCCACAGCTTCCACTTGCATACTCTGTGACCCTAAGCAAGTTACTTAACCTCCTTGTGCTTCCAGGTTGCTCCTATAAAAAAGCTTTCAGCTTAGTGTGCTATACCTGGTTAAACAACTAAATTAAAAAAAAAACTAAACTGCAGAAATTCAAACAGGATCTCAATGACTATAAAGTTTATACCTGGTTTAAGAATAAAACTACCAGAACTAGATTTACATATAATGTTGATTCAAATTATTCATTATATACTTCAGGGAGTGAACCAGAAATAGAACAAAATAGGGGAATGATGAGCAACCATTTTTAGGTGGGGAATACAGAGAGGCGGGGCAGAAGGAATTTCAGGGGCAAAAGCAGGAAAGGGTAGCAGTTTACAAGGATTGAAACAGAAAGAGAACAAAGGGCCGAACAAGGGGGCAGCAGGATCAGGCACCGAAACACTGAGAGTAGAAGTCGATATAGAAATGCAAGGAAGGAGAAGAGAAAAAATAAAAGAGCAGGTCACACAAGTGGTAACATGGTCTCAACAGAAAGCATGGTATTTAATTTGTCAAAAAGAGAGTTAACGGACACAGATTCTGGATTATTGGGAAAGGATCTGTCTTTTTGCTCACATGAACAGATGAATGATTTTGAAGTAAAATTGGAATTGACCCATTTTCATAGGAAATTGAGATTAAGTTATTTTTTTGATAGCATGCCCAAGGATAAGGTGAATGAAACAGGCTGAAAAGAAAAAGACTGTAAGTCCAAGAATGAAACTTAAGTCACAATTCATTCCCCTGGGCAACATTCCTCACCCAATAGAAACTTACATTTCACTTGTAAATAAAGATGTGGAGAAATTATTAAAACATACAAAAAATTTGGACAGGAGCAGTCATTATAATTTAACTCCAGCAGAGTTTGTAGCTTTAGGATCTCTCGAAAATGATAGCACAATAGTTATTAAAAAGGCAGACAAGGGAGGGGCTGTGGTAATAGAAGACTATGAGATCTACACAAATAAATGTAAAGAAATGCTAGCAGACAACAATAATTATTTGAAAATATGAAGTTTAAGTATAAAATATTGTTTATGCTTTTTTATAGATAATAAACCAGCTCCCTGATTAAGGGGTAATTATTTCCCTGAAATGTAGGAAACTTGTATGCTGGAGAAAAAAGATGAAAAAGGAATTTTATTTTTGAATAAAAGAATACAAAATTAACTACTGCAATTTAGTGAGTGGGCCCATTTTGTCCAATCTGGCTTTTTGTTTGAGCAGTGTTTGATTGGATTGGGCCTCTTCTGTTGTTGATAAGTGTTCTTTGTCTCTTTCCCCTGAGGTTGGACATATCGGATTCTGGCTTGTGTTTTTGATTTTGTACACAAATTTGGGGATGGGGAAATTAATGTTAATCTCAGCCGCCGGGGGGGTGCTTCTTCAATTTGGGCCAGTGATCAGCCGGGGGGTCCACTAGATGCCAGGGAGTGTTTTTTAATTAATTTGTGCTGGTAGTTAGCAAGGGGGTGGGACCACTAGACACCAGGGCTATAAATATACAGGGGGCACATATTTGGGCAAAATTGCAAATTTTCACCACAATTTCACAAAATATTTTGCATGGTGAAATTGCCGATTTTGCAGCTATTTCGCCAGCAAAATTTTATTTTGCAATATCTCTACATGATGGAAGTCATTCCTAAAGAGGAACAGGTGAAAGAGATAGGCACATCTGGCAATCTTTGCTACATGAAACCCAAGACTCAATAGGCATGATAGAAACTGAATTAACCAACATCCAAAGAAAATGATCCTGGACCAATATTAAACTGCAGCTATATCTGTGGATCCCTAAAGTTGCTGTATTAGGAATGTTAGATTTGGACCTGGGGCAGAGAAATCCCTGGCACAAAACTTGGATTGCAAATGAGGCAATTGGGTTTGCACACAATAATTGTGCACATGACAAGGTCATGCATGTCCGTGCATGTGCATGGCACAGTACCATACATGTATGACACAGCACTTCTCTGTACTTGCCCCCTCCCAAACCTGTACCTCTGTTCCACTTATGGGCCATGATGTTAAATCCAAGCTGTCAACACTGACGTCCTTGGTGTGCCTGTGGCCCCTCATCTTTGCCATAGTCAATTATTAGTCCTTGCTTGTATATTGGAATCCCCTTCCCTAGCCCTGGTCCCCCATGCACATCTATTAATATTGGGCCCTCATCAAAATAACTTTCCTGATGGCCGTGCACAATGGCCACAGCATTCTGACACCCCTACCACCTTGTAAAAAAAATGATTTATACAGAGGGTGTTATAAACGTGCTGCACCCTTAGCACTGATGGCAACTGCCTTTGTGAATGCCACAGTATGCCATTTATTGCTACCTCCCCTCCTCACACCAGTGCACTTTAATGTGAGCTGGTGCAGATGGGCTGTCCGAACCAATCTGGGTATAGCTCAGGGATGGGGGTTTCAGCCAAGAGACAGGCACTAGATCATGAAACAAGGATTTAGTGCCTGTCAGTTGTGACTGGAAATTGGGGGTTCATACAACACAAGGATTGTGGTGTAGTGGAGAGAGCAGCATGGGGAGTCCTGCACTAGTCTATATCTGGCCTCTGAATCAGCTGAGTTTGGCAGGAATTCCAGAATTAGCAGAGATTCTAATACCAAAGTTCCCTCACCTTTCGCGAGTGTTAATATTCATCACAGATATTGAAAAAGGAAACCAAAGCTTCACTTTTAGTACATCTGAATGGTTCTTTATACTGCTGAGCTAATCTCATGATGACTGTACTTGGGGGAAGAGGCATTCCAATCAGATGTGCAGGGCTTTTCTGTTTTTGTTGACTGATTGATGAGCAGTGCATTGTCTGCAAACAGTAATGGTTCATTACAGACCCTGAATTCGGTAATTAAGTCTGTCATTTGGTAATCAGCAGGCCGGCATTGTTCCATGAGAGTTGTCTGCATCATTAATAGATCATAATTAACCAAGCAAAGAGAATAGTCAAGTATTTCTTTTCTCATGGTAATGGTGGCTGTAATTGAAATTAGCGTATAACTGCATTATTATTACTACTAACAGGCATGTTGCTGTGAGATAGCAGTATGAATGACAGAGGTGGGATACATTATAAAGCTCCCCTAACCCATTTTCCACATACAGAAGGAAAAAGACAATGCTTTTTTAGAACGTGAACAGCTGTCAGCTTTATAAAGTTTTATTAAAAAAAAGTACTTTATTTTGTTTTGGAAACAAGATGCTTAAAGCAGCATATTTGCTCTCCCAATCTCCCTCTAAGTGAGTGGTAGCTATTTCTATTCTCACTCTTATAATTTCCATAAGGAGCAGGTTAAAGAAGACATAAATACTAGCAGTGTATATGGCAAGAAGGGCAGGATTAGTCTATCATAGTCTCAATTTTACATAACAAAATACAAATAATAGTTTTCAAAGTAGTCAAAACTGCCAGCAACTTAGAATGCAATTGGAAAGAAAAGATAATACTGCATCAAACACCTTAAGAATCCCTTCGCTGCATGGAATTCTGCTTTATAAAAACCTGTGGAAAGCAATGCTTTAACCCAGCTCTGCTCTCAGCTATGCCAGTACAAGAATCAAAGCTGATTCTAGTTTTTTGGATTCCAAATCCAGACTTCAGTGCAGGATAATTGATCATGCTTTCATTAAAATGCAAAGTTCTGATTACAGAAATCTGTGTGGGTATTTTACCACTCTAACATTCAGAAGAAATAAATGTATCACGGTAGCATGCAAGTCTATTGTGACAAAGGCCCTGTGCTGCATCTGCATCTGAGAAGCTGAACTAAAATAGAAACAGTTAAATCTTCAGTAAACATCATATATATATTATACTAGTGTGGTAGTGCCAATATAGTTAGGGTTGAGTAAGGTGCTTAATGTAAAACCCCAGTTTTTGCACTTTAAGAATTTTGGTGGCACTTGCGACCGATGAACTTGAGGAGGGAGATCTACAAGATGCAATAGCCTGACCTCCTTCAAAAGCTGATACACACTTCAGGAGCAGCGGCTATCAGAGCAGCGTGGGCATTCAGTGGAGAGCCAGTCAGTGCCACGATCACACCGCTAGCCCTCTGAGCCACTAATCAGAGTCTATCAGGAAGCAGCCATCGGGACTTTAAAACCCCATTGCAAAAAGAAACACCTGCACGTGTGGCTGACAAACTTGAGGAGGGGGCTCTACAAGACACAGTAGTCTGACATCCTCCAAGAGCTGAGACACATTTTGGGAGCAAAAGAAGCAGGTGCATTTGGCGGAGACCCAATCAGCACCACGATCATGCCCCCAGCCCTCTGAGCCACCAATCAGGGTCTATCAGCAAGTGGCTGTCAGGGCTTTAAAACCCCATTGCAAAAAGAAACACCCACACTTATTCCACGGAAAAACCTGATTTAGAATGGGGACCTTTAAAATGTGTATTACGGGGAGCATTTATCAAAGTAGCCTCTCAGAGGAAATGTACAAGAGACCAAAAAGTCCTCTCCCTTTTGACAAAGATTTGCAGCCTGGAGGCCTCTTTGTCCCCCACCACTGCAGAGACCATTCGGACTAGTCTGTTAGGGCTCCTGGACCAACATAGTACTCTATTGAGAGAAAAGGCGGAATATGCAATTTTGAAAACGGGCACAAAATACCTAGATCATGGTGAGGAAGCTGGGCATTTCTTTGCTTTACAGCTTGAGAAGGTAGAATCTTCTAGATTAGAATAAAGTACTAGATCCCAGACAAGTCGCTCCCTTTATCTTACCCCAAAGGAAATAACTGGGGAGTTTGCAAAGCATTACAAAGAACTTTATAGTTCTATGCCTAACCTCCCAGAGAGCAGTATGGTACAGAAATACCTCAACTCTCTCCCCCTTCCCTCTCTCACTCAGGCACAACAAGAAGCACTGATAGCCCTATCTCTGAGACAGAGGTATCGACTGCCATAGCCTCTCTTGTGGCTGATAAGGCCCCTGGGCCCAATGGGTTCTCTCCCAATTTCTACAAGGTGTTTAGTAAGCTAGTAACTCCCTGGTTAATCCACTTATTCGAATGGATATTAAACTCCAACCCTCTGGATAAAACACTATTGGAGGCTTTAATCATTGTGTTGCATAAACCAGAAAAGGACCCGGAAAGTGTTAATAGCTACAGACCCATCTCACTTTTAAATTGTGATATCAAAATATTAGCAAAATTGCTTTCTAGTAGATTCAAGTTGGTATTGCCCCACATCATTTATCCAGATCAGGTGGGTTTCATGGAAGGCAGACACTCCACAGACCACTTCCACAAACTGGCACATGTCTTCTCTGCATCCAGGGAATCCAATATTCTGGCTGGACTCTTTCCCCTTGATGAAGAGAAGGTGTTTGACTGAAATTTCTATTTTTAACCATGCACAGATTTAGCTTTCCTTCTAAATTTGTTAATTGGGTCTCTTCCCTTTATCAAAATCCCCACACCCATATTTATTGTAATGGAGTGTTCTCTGATCTTTTCCCTTTGCATTCTGGCACCAGGCAGGGTTTCCCTGTATCACCTCTCCTATCCAATATATACCTTGAACCACTGCTGTCCAAATTGCGGAATCATAGCGAGGTGCAAGGTATTAAGGTAGGAGCTCAGGCATTCAAACTCTCGGGATATGCCGATGATGTTCTTCTCCATTTAGTACACCCAGAGTAGTCCTTTCTGGTGGTTTTCTCCATCATTGAAGGATATGGAACTGTCTCCAACTATAAAGTTAATCTGGGAAAAACCACGGTTTTCTCTTTGAACCATAAGCTCACCAAGCACGACATAGAACCACTAGGAGTACAGTGGAGTCCGAAGAGTCTGAAGTACCTGGGATTATTTTTCTCTAGGAATGAGTACTCGATGAGGAAGCTGAACCTAGACCCCCTACTGTCTTACCATCCATCAAGATCTCAATAGGTGACAATCTCTCCCAATATCACTCTGGGGGCACATCAATATAATTAAAATGAATATTTTGCCTAGGCTCTTCTACCCCATAAGTATGTTAAATTCTTGGATTCCTCTTGCCTGGTTTAAGAAGGTGCATGCGATAATCTCCTCCTTTATCTGGCTTGGCAAACATCCCAGAAGAGCCTACAATAAGCTTGCAGTTTCCACAATACATGGTGGTTTGAAGCTCCCACATTTAGGCCTATACTTCTGGGCCAGCCAGGAATCCAAGTACTTGAAAAGGCTCACACCCCAGGTAGAGATTGCTTCCTGTGCCTATGTGCTGGAGTGGTTGGTTCTAGAAAGAGAACTGATAGCAAGAGCTAACATATCTCCAGAAGCAATGCTGTACATCCCTGCCAGGCCTTGCCTGCCACTTTAGTTAGGTCCCCTATTTTTTCCTCTATCAGGATACACACACAACTCTGTACCTTTTTAAGGTATAGTAACACTAAAGATCCTATGCAGCCAGTGGTTGGAAGCCCAAATCTGAAAATAGGGGGCAGGTTTATTTCCATACCTTGGCTCCCTCAACTCAAAAACACTAGAGTAATGGCATTTCTTCCTGGAGGGTCCTGCATGTCTTCAGGCACTATTATGGCTCATTACAGGTTAGACAGGAGCCAGATTTTTAAAATCTTCCAGCTATGACACCGTCTAGTTCAATTTTTGGGAAATCTGAATGGGGAGGATGGTATGAGTGATTGGTTTGGCTCCCTGGTTAATTTAAGTGGTAAATCCCATGCTTTTTCACTGAGGTACTCCTCATGTCGGGATAGAACATTAGATGCCCAGTATAGGAACCCTCAGTTCTGATCCAAACAATTTCCAGTCTCACAAGACAGATGGGGGGGGGGGGGCTATTTGGAAGGATACATACAAATACATTTCCCCAGACAGATTGAGGCTCACCCAATATTAGATTTTAAATGACATGTACTGGACCCCAGTTAAACTTCAGCAGTTGGGGAGGGTCCCCACCGCTTTATGTAATAGGTGTCGGCAACAGGAGGTTACCCTTAGACACATTTTCTGGGAATGTCCTTCAATCAAAGCCTTATGGGAATTGATCAGGACCAAGGTGTACTCCTTGCTGGGCATCGGGGATTTATTCACCCTTGAGATCTGTTTACTTGGTGATTTCTCCCAGATACTTGTGCTTCTACGTAGATACCACGTGGCTATGGTGTCACTAACCCTGAAAAAAATGGTTCTATACCACTGGCTAGACGGAGATAGTATCACATACACTGAATGGCTCTGGGAGATTTTATTTAATCTTCGAGCTGAAAAACTTAAAGCTAGTCTTTGGGGTTCCATACCCCAGTATAAAAGAATTTGGGAAAACTTCCATACCTTGTATCTGATCCAGACAGGTGGACCTTCAGATTGAACCTCTTGGTACTTACCAGAGACGCATCCGTGACTCTGCTTTTTATGCACACTCCTGCCTATACACTTTAAGTTGTTTTCTCTAAAGCACATTTATGACAATGGTAAATGTAGTCTTTGTCTTATGACGCCAAGTCGGGGGGTTTAGGGAGAGGGTGGGAAGGGGGCCTGACATGATACACTTATTGTTTTGTACTCATATGTAACCAATGATGTCATGTTAAGGCCCAATTTTGAAAAAATTTAATAAAAGTGAATTTAAAAAAAAACAAACAGAAGCACCCACACTTGAGGCCAACAAACTTGAGGAAGGGGCTCTATAAGACACAGTAGCCTGATGACCTCCAAGAGCTGAAACACACTTTGGGAGCAGCAGCGATCAGGGAAGCAGGGGCATTCGGTGGAGAGGCAATCGGTGCTGCGATCATGCCCCCAGCCCTCTGAGCCACCAATCAGGGTCTATCAAGAGCATCCATCAGCCCTTGTGGGGTATATAAGGAAGTACCCACCAAGAGGCCCCCTGCACTGTGGCCCCCTCATGAAGGACCATGCACCAAGGATTAGCGTAACTGTCTGTCTCGAGTCTGCTGAAGTCCACTGGTAGTCTTCTGGGTGGCGGCAAGTCTGCTCCTTTCACCTTTAACTTCCACCCACATCCAAGGACAGCAAGACAGGATCCATGGCAAAAGGGACCAGAATGCTGGAGGCAGTTGACTCAGATAAGTACATCCCTGTCTAGCCTATTTCAGGTTATAGTATCTTGATGTTGTGGTTGCCGATGCTGTAGAACATAGCCAACACCTTATCTAGGGTGGGGCTATGTTTGAGCTAACCAAGTTTTCTACCAAATTACCTTTGCTACAGGGAGCTCTTATCTGAAGGCTGTGCTCTTAATATTGCCTATTGCCTATTCTATAGCTGTTATAGTTACACTGTCTACTGCTATCTAGTTAGCAAATCAGACACCCTAATTGCCTTTGTTACTGGGGGTTATTATCCTAAGATTATGCTTTTGTAATTGCCTTTTGTGTTAGCTGCTAGTGTTTCTGTTATAGTAGTGCAGATCTGTATAGCCAAAGTACTAGGGGGAGAATCCTGAGGTTGAGAGTTTGATATTGCATCTGTTGAACAGGATTATTATCCTAAGGTTGTGACTGTGAATCTGGGGTGTACATACTAACATATGAATCTGCCAGCAGAAACAGGCCTCATGGTCTATCAAGTAGGCTTGAATGTGCAGCTAGCACCCTTACATTGCAGCTGCCCCTCCTTCCCCCCTCACCATTACCTTCCCTCTCACCCTGTGCCATCCTTTTTTAAAACTGCCCACTGTCTTACTGGATATCACTTCCTCGGGTAGAGTGTTCCATTTATCCACCACCCTCTCTGTGAAAAAATGCCTCCTAATCTCCCTCCTATATCATCCCCCCCTCCAATCTGAGACCATGCCCTCTCATGTCCCTCCCCTCCTCAACTTAAATACCCCTTCTGTATCAGTCTTGTTTATCCCCGTCAAGTATTTAACGGTCCCAATCATATCCCCCCAATCTCTCTTCTCCTCCAGGAAGTACATATTTAACTCACTCAGCCTGTCCTCGTAGGGTTTGTACCTGGATCATCTTTGTTTCCCTGCACTGTATCCTTCCAGTAATCTGACATCCTTCTTCAGAAACGGATGCCAGTACTACACATAGTACTCCAGGTGCGGCCTGACTAGTGCTCTACAGAGGCAGGATCACCTCCCTACTTTTGGAGGAGATTCCTCTCGCAATACACCCCAGCACCCTGTTGGCTGTAGCTGCCGCCTTCCTGCACTGAGCCAAGTTGTTCATATTCTCCATTATAACTACCTCTAGATCCTTTTTCTCCTCTGTGATACCTAACTGAACCCCTGTCAACTGGTAGCTCCTCCTTGGGTTCCTTGCTCTGAACTGCAGTACCTTGCACATCTTAGCATTGAAACCCAACTGCCATGTTTCCGACCACTCCTCCAACTTAATCAGGTCATCCTGCAGCCCATGCCACCCTACTATGTTGTCCACCACTGCCCCATCTTGGTATCATCAGTGAACAAACTGATCTTACTCCTGATGCCATGTGAGATATCAGATATGAATATCCCAAACAGCTCTGGGCCCAGTACCAAGTCCTGTGGAACCCCGCTTGTCACAGTCCTTGGGGATGAGGTTCCCCCACCACCACCACCACCCATTGCTGCCTCCTCTTCAGTCAGTTCACATTCCAGTTCACCATGTTTGTGCCCACCCCCTCATATTCAACCCCCCCAACCACTCACGAGGCACCGAATCAAATGCCTTGCTGAAGTCCAGATACAGAACATCCACTGCATGGCCCTTATCCAGTTCCCTCATCACCAAATCATAATACTCAACTAGATTGGTCTGACAGGATCTTCCTGCAATGAACCCAAGTTGCTGACCATCCTGGAGTCCATTGACTTCCAAGAATGTCACCAGCCTCTTTTTCAAGATTGTCTCCATTAGTTTTCCTATGATGGATGTGAGGCTTACTGGTCTGTAATTGCCTGGTTCATCCTTTGGGCCATTTTTGTGAAGTGGCAGCATGTGAACCACCCTCCAGTCCTGTGGCATGCATCCTGTGTCCAGGGAGGTGTTGAACAGGTCTATCAGTAGCCCCACCAAGACCTCCGCAGCTCTTTCAGCACCCTGGGGTGAATGCCATCTGGTCATGGTGCCTTATCCACCCTCAGTACCCTCAGACCCTCCAGCACCCTGATCTCTGTAGTTACCTCATCTGTCATCCCTTCCCCACTTGCCCACCTTCTCCATCCCCTAAGGTAGCTGCCCACCCTTCTCCTTCATGAACACAGAACAGAAGTACTCATTTAGTGCTTCTGCCTGCTCCATCCCTTTCTCCATCCATCCCCCAAGCCTTCTTAATCCTCACTATCTGGTCCTTGCAGCTCCTTCTCTCCCTTATGTACAGTACCTGAATTAGTCCTTTTCTTAGTCCTTGATGTCCTGCACCAGTCTCAGCTCTCTGGAAGCCTTGGCCACCCTGACTAGTCTGCTTACCTACTTGGACATCTTCACATACATTTACCTATCCTCCCACTCCCGAATTTCTTAAACCTCCTTGCCCTCACCCCTTCCAAGACCTCCAGATTCAACCAGCTTGGTTTCTTAGCCCTTTCCTTCTTGCTCTGTGTCTTAGTACATGACCCCCTAGCCTCCACCAGTCAGAGATTGATAATTTCTCATTTTTGGCTTATCTGTGTGAGTTTAATATTGTATCTGCTGCAGGGGGTTAGTACACTGAGCTTGTAGTTAGAAAGAAATGGACAAAGCAAAATGAAAAATATAATAACAGGTAATGAGTTAAGGTCGTGAGGTTGAGGGTTAAGGTTGAGGGTTAAGGTAGAGAGCTAAAGTCATGGGGTAGGCATAGTAATAACTGAATAGTTATGCTGGGAGTGGTGCAGTGCAGTGGCTGTGGAGTGGCAGTCTTCAGGGAGACTTTCTGGAGACTTCATTGCTGCCCTATTTGCATGCACATCACTAGGCTGAGGGAGAAGGTGGCCAGACTCTAGGCTGAGTTGGCTTAGGTTCAGAGGACCTTCTCCTCCACCCAGGGACCGCCTGGTCCACTGCTGCTACCTCAGAGGTTGCCCAGTAGGAGGAATGACTGGATGGCATTGGATTTAGGGAGGGTTAGGGTGCTGGAGTATAGGCACATCCCACAGCCAGTTTCCACTACAAAACTCCTATGCCAGCCTGATGGGGCAGGAATATCCAACCGAGGCACCCATAGTAGTGATTGGGGTGGATATGAGGGTCCTCCACAGTGGAGACCCCAAGGGGGGTGACAGAGGACCCCAGAGGAGGAGGAGGAGGAAGCAAATCCTGGTTGGGAACCATAGTAAGGGGGATAAAGCTGGAAGTAGGTAGAGATGAGGAAAGGGAGGTTTGGTGCTTTCCTTGCACCATGGCAAGCAGGGATGGAAAGCAGATTCAGGGGATCACTGGGGCAGCAAGAAGGAAGGGGAACTGGATGTCATTGTCCATCTGGGGACAAATGACCTGGCTAGGGATGATCCAGCCATTGTCTAGGAATAGTTCAGGAAGCTGGGAAGGGATCTTAGGCAAGTACCACAACCTGTGACCTTCTCAGTGGTGCTATCTGCCTATGACAGGGGGCCTGATAGGATTTTCCACACCAGAAACTTCAATGCATTGTTAAAGAAATGGTGCAGAGTGGAGAGTTTCAGTTTCATTGGAGACTGGAGCCACACCTGGAGTGAAATGGGCCAGTACAAGGGTGATGGCCTGCATCCATTCAGGAGGGGAGCCATAGTCCTCAGTGAGTGGTTAAAGTGCTACATTGGCAAGCATTTAAATTAGCCAAAGGGGGAGGTGGAATGAGGCAGGGATACATAAACTGCACCCCCCCCCCATGAGCTCAAGAGGGCAACTTTGGGAATCTAGAGGGAGAAAAACCACACAAAAAAACAAAAAAAAACAATGAAATCCAGAGGGAAGAAGAAAAAAATGAAGCTAAGTTAATGAATGAGAGGAATAAGGGAAGGCAAATGGAAAAAAAGGAGGGGAGTGGCAGCACATTGGTTCTATGTGCTCAGAGTGAAAATAAAAGAACAACAGCAAAAAGAGCAATGGAACAGCTACAAAGCCAAAAACAGTGGAGTCACTTAGTAGCGCCTACAGAAAACAGTGAACCAGGTGCCAGACAGCTGTAATGCATCTCCTAAATGCTAGGTGATTCTGTGGGTGACTTTCCCCCTGCACCACCCGCAAAAATATATAATCAAAACTGGGGGGGTGTTGAACTTGGGGATGGGGAGAAACATGGGATAGGGTGAATGGCAACTGTGGGAGGGGTGCATGTACAATATGACAAGGTGGGGGGAGAAGTTGGCTGCAACACTGTGAAAAAAAATATACACAAAAAAGAAATTCACTTTGGGAATTGAACCCATGTCTGCTTCCTACTGCAGGATACACTGATGAAGACCTAGACCTCTATGCTATGCTGCCAGCACATCTTAGAACCTTACAAAAATGCCTCCTTTAATCCTAAGTACTAACAATACTGCTCCCCTATTGGCAACTAGGCATAATAACCATATTTGCTCACATTTACTGGCGCTGTGAAGACATAGTCACCAGTATTCCCATTGCTCTTTTTCATTCACTCTTTTCAACTCGCCCAATTTCATTCACTCAAATTGTGTGCTACCCAGAAGTTCAATGTCATAACGGCGGTCGTCGTTAGGGCAAGTGTACATCTCCAAAAACAAAGAATGGTGATGTACACTTGCAGCGACAATGACGGCAGTGACGGCACTGAAAAGTATGTGGGGGGCTGTGCCCCCCACACTCCCCTAACTAAAGAGTATCAGCTCCAGGGGGATGCATGTCAGGAGTGTGTGTAAAACTTAGAAAATTAAAAAAAGCTGCGAGCCACAAAAATTACCACACCACCCAGACCAAAACCCTCCCAACTGCAGTTGGCCACCCTCACCACTATGCCACATGGCCAGCTCGGCACCCTACCACTGCACTTCCTCCCACATACCTTCCCTCCCCTTCTATCCCTCAGATGGTTTGGTTCCTGTCAACTTCCCTCATCCTTCCTCCCAGCCCCTCGCTATCATATCCAGTAACACAAAACACAAGCGCTGAGATTGAGTCGCTGTTATTGCAGTCGCTCAATATCAGTCAACCTGTTCACCATAACCAGCACACTCTTGAAAGCCATGTGTGTGAATGCTCATAGTCTGGGTAACAAGATTGCAGACCTGGAGGCCACCATGGTGGAAGCAGACCTGGATTTAGTCATCGTTACAGAGACCTGATACATTGAAAACCAGGACAGGGATATGGCCATACCAGGTTATGTTCTGTTCACAAATGACAGGGTTGCTGAGCTGGAGTAAGTTTCATCCAGTTTTGGCAGCCAAGGTCTTCTGTGTACTCACAAGCTTGTGTCCCACCAGCAGTGCCCTGGACCCAGGCCCAACAAGGCTTGTCATCAGCTGCTTGGATTCCCTGGGTCTGGTGTGCATCGAGAATTTAAATGGGTCTTTAAGTAAGGGTGCATTTCCTGCAGCCTTGAAAGAGGTTCTGGTGAAACCCCTCCTTAAGAAGCCGTTCTTAGACCCTGATGTTCTCTTGAACTATAGGCCTATCTCTGATCTTCCCTTTTTGGGGAAGGTTATTGAGAAGGTGGTGGTTGACCAGCTGACTGAGTGATTGGAAAGTTTGTCCATCTTTGAACCACTCCAGTTGGATTTTTGGCCCCGACACAGCACTGAGGCAGCTTTGGTCAGGGTGGCACATGATCTCTTCATGGTGAGGGACCAAGGGCAAAATGCCATCTTGATGGTCTTGGATCTATCCTCAGCTTTTGACACGGTAGGTCATGGGGTACTATTGGATCATCTGCGGAACTATGTGGGTGCCACCGATGCAGTTTTGCACTGGTTTTGCTCATATTTAACCAGGAGATCATAGCGTGTTGTCCTTGGGAATTTTTCCTCGGGACTTTTCACACTGCCTTGTGGTGTTCCGCAGGATTCTATTTTGGCCCCTTTGTTGTTCTCCATGTACATGCTGCTACTAAGAGAGGTCATTAGGTGGCACAATCTGGGGTTTCACTGCTATGCGGATGACACCAAGTTGTACCTTCCCCCTTTCCCCAGGTGACTTCACTGCCTCAGTTACACTGAGCCAGTGTTTGGCTGAGATAATTGACTGGATGCCTGCAAACTGGCTATGTCTGCAACACTCTATACCTAGGGTTATCTGGAAGATTGGTGTGTCGACTGCAACTAGTGCAGAATGCTGTGGCCAGGATGTTGACAGGTGCCTCTCTGAGGGATCATGTCATTCCTGTTCTGCGTGCTCTACACTGGCTGCCTGTGAGTTCACACTTCACGTACAAGACTCTACGTGGTTTTGGACCCGACTACCTCAAAGAGCTGCTGGTGCCATATCGACCTGTCCACCCCCCTATACTCCACCGAGACTGGCTTGCTTGTGGTACCTCCTTCTTGTCTCAAGAGAGTGAGTGACAGAGTCTTTGGTGCTGCTGCACCAGTGCTATGGAATTCTCTGCCACCTTAAATACATGTAGCCAGTTCAGTGAAGGCCTTTAAAGCCTTATTAAAAATCTTTCTTTTGGAAAAAGCTTTTAGTTTTATTTAAATTCTTGGGGGCATTGTTCTTACTGTAAAGCACTCTGAGTCCTTGGATAGGACACTGTATAAATGAAATTTGTCTTGCCTTGCCTAGTTACAAAAGCGGGAGGAGTAGCTCTTTATATAAGTGACAACATAAAGGCTATGGAAATACAAGGAGAGCAGTGGGATTGGAGGCGGTGTGCATCACCCTGGAGAAAAGGAAAGGGGCAATTATACATACAGAAGTGATCTACCAACCTCCTGCACAGGGGCAGGAAGTGATGGGAAAATTTTGGAAGCAATTCATTGGATGGCTCACAAGGGAGAGATGATACTAGTAGGGGGCTTCAATCTACCTGATGTGGATTGGAGCCTCCCAGCTGCAACAACTGCCAGAAGTAGGGACTTCCTGGACTCAATGCAGGGGCATTCCTCAGGCAACTTGTAATTGAACCCACTCATGAGTAGGCATTGCTGGACCTGGTACTGACAAACGGGAACAGTATTGCTGATGTCACAGCGGGGGACCACTTGTGGATCAGTGACCATCGTATGGTGTGGTTTAATATAAGAACTGGGTTAGAACTGAACCGCATGAGGATGAGTATCATGTACTTCAGAAGGGCTGATTTTAAGAAAATGGGGGAATGCCTCAGAGTCATCCTGCCAGGGAAAAAGAAACTAGGGGGAGTCGAGGACCAGTGGGCAAAAATAAGAGAACATTGAAAAGTTACAAATCTTTGTGTCAGGCAGGTGAGCAAGGGCAAGAGATAAAAGAAACCACTATGGTTCTCTAGTGAGGTAGTGGAAAAAAGTAAGAGCAAAGAAACTGGCTTTTTGAAAGTATAAAAAAATCACAGAAAGATGAAGATAGGGAGACTTATCAGGAGAAACAAAGGGAGGCAGGAAAGGCAGTTAGAAGCACAAAAGCACAAACAGAGGGGAATATTGCCAAATCAGTAAAGAAAGGGGACAAGACATTTTTTAGACACATAAGCGAAAAGAGAAAGACCAAGGGAGGGAGGGATAGTAACGCTGAGAGAGGGAGGTGGGGTGTGTGTGAAAGAGGACCACCACAAAGCAGAAATATTGAACAAATACTTCTGTTCAGTATTTGCGGAGGTGGGGTAAGTAGTGTGTGCCAATGATAAAAGACAAGAGCATTAAGAGAAGGGAGGCAGACACGGGCCCATTTACAGTGGAAAGAGTCCTAACGGAATTGTCACAGTTAATAGTAGACAAGACGAGACCAGATGGGGTTCACCACAGGATACTGAGGGAGCTCAAGGAGGAGTTGGCTGCACCTCTGACAGCCTTGTTCAGCCTTGCACTAGAAACCAGAGACATCCTGGGAGACTAGAGGAGGGCTGATGTAGTCCTACTCCAGAAAAAAGGAAACAGAGAGGAGGATGGAAATGGCAGGCCTCTCAGCCTGACTTTGGAAGTGGGCAAAGTAACGGAATCAATACTGAAGGAAAGGATTGGGGAATACCATGTTTCCAATGGTCTTCAGGATCCAAGGCAACATGGGTCAAAGGGGAGAGGTCTTGCCAGACAAACCTGATCAAGTTCCTTGACTGCGTAACCAAGGAAGTGGATCAGGGAGGACCGGTTGACATAGCCTACCTGGACTTCATTAAAGCCTTCAACACTGTTCCACATGGAAGACTGGTGAGCAAGCTGAGAAGCCTGGGAATGGGTCCTAAAGTAGTAAGATGGGAAGAGAGCTGGCTGGACAATAGGAGTCAGAGGGTGGTGGTCAATGGTGTCTACTCTGGAGAGAGCAAAGTGACAAGTGGGGTGCAACAAGGGTCAGAACTAAACCCAGTCTTCTTCAATGTCTTTATAAGTGACATTGCAGAAGGACTGGAAGGGAAGATATGCTTGTTTGCGGATGACACAAACATCTGCAAAAGACTTGACACACTGGGGGGGGGTTGGGGACAATCTGAGAAAGCTGGAACACTGATCAAGGGTTTGGCAACTGGGTTTCAATGCAAAAAAAGTGCAAAAACATGCACTTGGGACACAGAAACCCCGGGTCAACATACCAAATGGGCAGGGAGGTATTGGCAACCACAAAACAGGAAAGGGTCCTTGGGGCTAATCATTTCTGATGACCTGAAGGTAGCTAAACAGTGTGACAAGGCAGTGGGAAAGGCTAGCGGGATGCTTGGATGCATAAGCATTGGTATCACCAGCAGAAAGAGGGAGGCAATAATACTCTTGTATAGATCACTAGTGAGACCCCATCTCAAGTACTGCGTCCAGTTCTGGAGGCCCACCCTTCGAGAGGGCATAGACAGGGTAGAAATGGTACAAAAGAGGGCAACCAAAGTGGTGAATGGCCTACATCAGAAGCCCACAAAGAATGGCTTAAGGAATTAAATATGTGCTCCCTAGAAGAAAGGAGGGGAAAGGAGACTTCTGGTGACATCACCTTCATGGCTGCAGAGTGAAAGCTTGAGCTCCCATTACTCCAGCTGCAATCCGAGCTAATCCACACCACCCACTAGCTCAGAGAACAAAAAAAACATAGCTTTAGATCTGCTTCAATGTTGGCTAAGCCATCTTGGAGCAAAAAAGTAAAACAAGGGCAGAAATTTGGTCATTTGAAGCAATTACCGATCGACGCAGAGATGGAGGGCTTTGCAGCCTCAATGAGAGAACATACCCTGTCAGAGTCATCCTTGGAGTGGGGAAGGACAGAAGAGCACTCAAACCCTGATGGAAAGAGCGAGACATAAGATTTTGAAGTCGGTCAACAAAACTGAAACATCGATAGGGAACTTAAAGATGGATGTCTGCAATATCACCAAAAGAACAGACAGAGAGGAGAAAAAAGTAATTCAAGTCACTCAACAGCAAGAATACATGGAGCGTATTTTGATATACCTGCTTAACAGAGAACATATGACCCACGCTAGGTTAGAGGACTCAGAAAACAGGGCTAGACGTAACAATTTTAGGATCTATGGTATCAAAGAGGGAGAGGAAGAGGGATACCCTGCCATGACAGACTATCAAACGCGCTGAAAGTATCGTTTTCCCTACCTTCAGATTTCTCCCTAGCTATGGAACGGGCCTATCGTGCTTTAGGCCCGTGCCTGACAGATTCAATGGCAAGACTGAGATCCTGGGTCATCAGAATGCTGAACTACCAAGAAAAGGAGTATATATTGAAAGAAGCATGGTGCCTGAGAGATGTCCAACATGCAGGGTCACAAATCTTCTTTGACCACGATTTTTTGATGGAACTACAAAACCAAAGAAATCAGGTTAGAGCAGTAATTCAGAAGTTAAAGGAGAAGTGACAAATTAAGGTGCAGCTTAACTACTACGCAAAGCTGAAAGTCTTCCTGGAATCCAAAGTTAAAACCTTTCTGACTTTAGTAAATACCATCCCATTTTTAAAAGAGCACCAGATTGCCGTTCCAAACCTTGACGTGGAGCTGATGGAGCAAAAGTTAATTGCAGGAGCATGGAGCCTAGTCAGCAGAGGGTGGAAAAGGGGTTTGTCCTGGTCCTTCCCAAACCATTTAGTTCCAGATATAGCGAAGCTGGCTAAAACTGCAGACTTGATGGCAGCAGGGAGATCTACTATGGACCGGGGGAACTCTGGACTTAAGTGAAAAAGAACTCCTGATATTTGGGGACAATCTATGTGCAGTAAAGGAAAACCAAAAGTTTTCTTGCCCTTTTCTTTTGAAATTTCCTTTTTTCTATAACGTTGGAGAGAGAGAGAGAGAGAGACAACGCTAGGGAAAAGCCATATAAAAGGGCCTAGTGTTGTTAAAACCTTAAGGGGGGGGCTCGTGGAAAGCAGAAATCATAACAGAAGGATACAACATTGAGTTTTGATACAGAAATAAGCCACATGGCCCGGGGAAATAATTTTTTTTTAAAAAATGTGTGCTGATTTAAAATATTACTGGGGGGATAAGACATTTCCTCCTGGGTTATGAGGACAGTTAGAAGTTTTGTTTGTCCTCTCTTTCTGTAATTTGCTGGAGGGATGGGTTCTCCAAAATACACTCTACCAGCCTGACTGTAAATATGTTTGGTTGGTGGCAGGTCATTTGGGTGACTACAACCTGGCTATTTTCCCCCACACAACCCCTTCTCCATGTAAAGGAGCATGGACTGGAGCATTTACCAGGTCCAACAGTGTGCTCACAATGCTGCTACCACATAAGAAATTGCAGTATGGGGGAAAATAATCACCTAGGAAGAGTTCAAAAAAAGTCTAATAAATTGGAGAAGGCCAGCTCGAAGAAGCAGCAGGCCAAATTTGAACGTGTTTTGATGCTGAGTGTTGTGTTTTATAAAGTTACAACAACTGTTACTATTTCATTGTTTATTACTTAGAATCGTGTCAGCTATTAGATATTCACAGATGGAGACGTGTAAGATTCTGGTTAAGTTTGTAGGACTAAGAGACAAGCAGGAATTATTCTTTTTATGGGATAATGGCTAACATTCAAGTTATTTCTTATATCAAAGGGTCACATTCCCCAGTCAAATGAATGAGAATTTTGTCTGAGTTAAACATAGAAACATAGACTTTGATGGCAGATAAGGACCGCTTGGCCCACCCAGTCTGCCCATTTCCCTATCTACAGGATAAGCTGCAGATCCTAGTTAACCAACAGCCTATTTCTTCCTATCCACCACAAAAATTGCCTTACGTCTGTCCCATGCATTCTTGAATCTTCTCACAGTTTTAGACCCCACAACCTCCTCAGGAAGGCTGTTCCATGAGTCCACCACTCTCTCTGTGAAAAAATTCTTCCTCACATTGCCCCTGAGCTGTCCCCCCATCTTCAGATTGTGTCCCTTGTTCTTGCGCATCTATTTTTCTGAAAGATGCTACCCTCTTGGACTTTGTTGATTCCACTGAGGTACTTAAAAGTTTCTATCATGTCCCCCCCCTTCCTCAAGGGTATGTATATTAAGCTCCTTTAGTCTCTCCTCTTATGGCTTCTCTTGCAGACCCTGTACCATTTTAGTTGCCCTCCTCTTGACTGCCTCCATCCTGTCTATGTCCATGTGGAGATGGGGTCTCAGGACTGGACGCAGTACTCAGATGGGTCTTACCAACTGTCTGTACAGAGGGATAACAACTTCCTGTTTTCTGCTGGTGATGCCTCTCCTATACATCCCAGTATCCCACAGCCCTCCCTACTGCCTTCTCACATTGCTTGCCAACCTTAAGGTCATCTGATATGACTACCCCAGGTCCCTTTCCATTTTTGTTGTTGTCAGTATCTCAACCCCCATTGTGTACTCTTCCCCTGGGTTTTTGTTTCCCAGGTGCATTACTTTGCACTTCTTTGCATTGAATCCTAGCTGCCATACTTCTGACCATTCCTCCAACCTTGCCAAGTCCCTCCTCATCCTTTCCACACCTCCTTGTGTATCAACCCTGTTGCAGATCTTTGTGTCATCTGCAAAGAGACATACTTTTCCTTCCAGTCTCTCTAAAACGTTTGTCAAGTGATATTGCCTATTTGCAGGAGACCCACTTCTCAGACACGGAGCATTTAAAATTAAGGAGAATGTGGGTGGGTAAGGTCTTTGCCTCAGCCAGACCAGAAGGCAAGAACGTACTGCCATGCTTCTTGTTCCTTTACTCCATCTTACCTATCCCGATACCACACAAGGATTGGCAAGATCTTAATAAGAAAATAATGAAATGTATTTGGGCAGGTCAGAGGCTCAGGATCAATAAACAAATACTTACAACCCCCAAAACTGCAGGAGGGTGGGGATTTCCACGTTTCAAAATGCACTACATGGCAGCACAGGTATTAGCAATTCTAAAAATGTTGTCAGGGGATGAAATGGGAGGGTAGGTGGAGATGGAGGCGGATGCTCACCTAGGATCCCCTTGTAGTTTTTACCTCGGGCAATATCTCAGCAAACTTTGTCTGATATTCCCAACAGGTGGACGAAACACG
Organism: Neoceratodus forsteri; assembly: GCA_016271365.2. Classification (NCBI taxonomy): domain Eukaryota; kingdom Metazoa; phylum Chordata; order Ceratodontiformes; family Ceratodontidae; genus Neoceratodus; species Neoceratodus forsteri. The sequence continues at coordinate 730,731,224 of CM057453.1, forward strand.
CCCTGAAAGTTTGGCTCCAGATACGTAAAAACTGGGAAATGCCAACTCTGATTTGGTGAAAGATTCCATTACAATATATTCCAATAACCCTTAAGAAACAAGTGTTCATGTCCTTTCATACCTGGGCCAGAAAAGGTTTAGGATACATAACTCAGTTGTTACAAGAGAATGAGGAAATTATAGCATTCAAAACCCTGAAAAAGGAATTCCAGTTAGCAAATACAGATTTATGTAAGTTCTTGCAATGCCAACATATGCTATGTTTAGATATTACTATCTCAGAAGCAACCCGACCTTTAACGGAAGAAGTTTTATTCATACAGAACCAAGTTTCATCCAAAGAACTAAAAAAGGTAGTATCTAGTATATATGCTCTAATAAATATGGGGGAGGGCCAATTACAGAGGGAGATGATACAAAACAGATGGGAACGGGAGCTGGGCCATGCTTTATCACAGCAAGATTGGGAAAACATCTGGAAGGAAATACACAAAACATCAAGTTCGCAGGTTTGGAGAGAGTTTAGATGGAAGGTGAATATTAGGTTTTTTTGCAGTCCCCACAATAACTAAACATCTGGGATTGTGTGCCTCAGACCAGTACTGGAAGGGATGTGGGGAGAGGGGCACCCATTTTCATACCTTCTGGGGATGCCAGGAGCTCAGGGATTTCTGGGAATAGATGCAAGACATATTTAAACAAATATTTGAGTTGAGCGTCTCTCGTCTATTTGAACACCTAGTTTTAGGGCTACCCCCCACTGAGTGTAAAGGGGAAAGATCAACAATATTTGTCCTTTATCTGTGTGGCAGCAGCTGACAAAACAATTACTCAAAATTGGTTAACATCCAACAAACCTGGAGTTGCACAATGGCAACATAATGTAAAGCAAATAAAATGAATAGAAGCTATCTCAGCCAAATTACATCTGAGACTAGATAAATTTAACTCAAGGTGGCTTCCCTTTTACAAATATATTGAGGAGAGAACTTCAACTCTGATTCTAGAACAATACCTGACTTAGGATAGAAAGAGAGATGGGAGAGATCTTAAAGGGGAAATGGAAGGCCTCAGGGGCTGTATGGGGGGGTGACAGGGGAATAACAATGGTTGAGACATACAGTTTTTGCAAACTTTGCAAAGGACTTACCAGAGAATCAGTTAAGAAAGATATCAAGGAAAACACAGTAGACAGGAATAATGATTTAAAGAATTTATTTTGCTTTTGTTTTATTATGTAGCATAGATAAGTTTACAGAATGGTGTGGATTAAGATTGCTAGTAAATGCAATATGGGGTGCAGATGCAAATCTTTCTTTTCCACGTGTAAACAGAGTGTGACCCGACTTGGACTGTCCATAGAACAGGCACGGCCAAATGGAGATAACTCAGAGGAAAGGTCTGCTTCTCTAATTCGTTTGGAATGGACCTGTAAGATCAATAAAAGCAGAGAATTAAGACCCAACAAATTAAATATGGACAGTGCTATAGTTGGGACTATATCATTTTTACCTGACATGGTGAAATCACTTGGAGAATAACTTGATCAAATGTATGTGACTAGATTTGTACTGTACCATAATGAAGTTGTAATCAAAAAATTAAATAAAAAGACAAGTTTAAAAAAAAAAAGAAAGGAGGGAAAGGGGGATATGATAGAAATATTCAAATACCTCACAGGTATAAACAAGGTTAAGGAAGGGAGCACTTTCCAGAGAAAGAGATGCTCGAGGATGTCGTTTTCCAGTCTTTGGTAGTCAGGTGATATATCTAGATATATACTGTATATCTATATATATGCTGCAAAAAAACTTTGTTAATATTCCAGTTAGGATCAAAGTAACAACAGTTGGGAAATGAGGCGTTAGGGTTTCCCTAATACCCAAGCTTCTCAAACCTGGCAGGAGAGCAGGTGTGGGGTGTGCCTTGGGTTTGTCAAGCCTAGCACTCTTGAGGTGAGTGATGGCACCACAGCCTCAGCATACTAGACCAGTAAAAGGGTCTCTCCAAAGGGACATAGCTGTGATGTACCAACCGAATACATGCGGGGGCTTTTTGAGCCTCCGTGGCCTGTAAGAGGCCAAGGACCACAATTTAAGATGTAGCTCCTAAAGGTCCCCCTCGTATAAATATATCCCCAGCACCCCATAATGAAGATTCATGGTGCATGATCCAGGATGTAGGAGGGCTGCCTGCACAGTGCCCAAAAGTCTCCACTATGACATGGAGTATATAGAGTGCCACATGCTCATACTATGCACTCCTCCAAGGTAATTTAGTCTATGCTACCCTCCGACCCCCATAACTTCTGTTTGATTGGTGGGCAACGTGGAATTGGTTGTGTGCTGCAGATTGAGGGGATACTAATCCCCTTGATGCCCCCAAGGGGAGTCAAGCTGGCCACGAGGAACTTTGCGCTTCTGGAAGACTGCCAGGACACCACTCCAAAGCAGCCCATATGGGTAAACGTATATAGTTTGTGTTTATTGTTTACTGCACTGTTCATAATAGATGTTAATGTTTGTATGTTAGGAAAAACACACACACCTGTGGATTCTCAAACAGCAGGGCAACACATATTGGGTATCAGTCAGCTTACAAGTATGTACAGGGTAAATAAAGTAGGTGTAAAGTGGATTATCAGCACAGGTATACTCCTGTATGAAGGCTTTGAGTCCTCATCTCAGTTTGCTATTTCATATATATGGCTACTTATCAACCCCTCTGAAAATGACAATGGATGATGTTGCCTGCCATACCTGGAATGTCAGGGGGCTCAATACCCCTGTTAAGAGAAAGAAAGTGCTTTCTCAGTTGAAAAAGATGAGGTCCCAAGTAGCTTTCCTGCAGGAAACCAAGCTTACGAAGAATTATCATTCATACCTAGTTAAGGACTGGGTAGGACAGGAGATTCACTCATGTACCCCCTCCAGAAAATGCTGAATGGTGATACTTCTTCACAAAAACCTCCACTGGTCAGTCTCTGCACAACACACAGATCCCTTAGGCAGATGGGTAATGATGGTCTGCTCAACCCCAACAGGTCCTATATTAGTATGTATTATTTCTACCCCAAACCAAGACAACTCCAAAGACTTCCACGAGATAGCCAATGCACTGGGAACCATTGCCCCTCCAAAATGTCCCCTACTGCTAGGTGGCCAGCTTAACCCTCTTCCCCCTCATAGACAGAAGTGCCACAGGGAAGGAAACTCATACCAGAGCTGGACAAGCTCAGAAACAGCTGATGACCAACCATAACCTCACAGATGTTTGGCACATGTTTCACCCCCGAGAGAAGGCCTACACTTACCACTTGGAAGTACATAAGTCTTTCAGTAGACTGGATTTCTGGCTCATATCTCCCCTATTGACCTAGAGCACACAAGATTCCTGGATTCTCCCTGTGATGATCTTTGGCCATGCTCCAGTGCAGCTTTACTTTGCATGGGGCCCCAAACCCCCCCCACCACCACTTGGAGACTGGACTCCATACTACTGAAAGATCCAGACTTCATCCCCGGGGCACAGGAGGAAACATACCTGTTCTTCTAAGAAAATCCAACAACAAATACTTCAGCTTTGGGTTACATGGGAGGCATACAAGGCCACCATAAGGGGAAAATCATTGGGTATGTCTCACGCCAATGGAGGGAAAGGGAGCATCACCTCCTGGGCCTGGAGGCCAAGTTACAGCTGACTGAAACAGCGTACAAAGCTCAATATTCTTTGGCTGGGACACAAAGTCCTGGGGCTTTGCCTTGAAATTAATGTGCTGCTAAGTAGAAGGGCTGAAATTATGGTCCTCCGGCAATGCCATAGGTTCTGTGAGAGGGGGGATAAAGGGAGGAGGGTACTGGCCTACCACTTATGAAAATAACAGGTGGACAGGCATATCCCCTGCTTGCAAAACTCTCAAAAAACTCTCAAGGAGAGGTAAAGTCCAACCACCAGGAGATACTGTAAATAATGTTATGCAAGCATTCTATGCCCGACTTTACACCTCCACTCATAACAACCCAACATCAGGGGTACTGACCTTCCTCGAAAGATTATCCCTTCCAAAGTTAACACCCAAACAATCACAAAACCTAGACTCCCATATAACACCAGCAGAAGTGAGCAAAGCGTTACTATCCCTGCAATCGAGTAAATCACCAGGGGATTCCCAGTGGATTTTTACCAGGCCTTGGCATGACAGATAGTCCCAGTGCTTACACAGGTGTTTAAAGAGGCTGAAGAATCTGAAATCCTACCTATCATGTTATGGGAGGTGATCATTACAGTGATACCAAAAAAGGGTAAAGACCCAACCCAGGCAGCCAGCTACAGGCCCATTTCACTTATTAACACTAACAGTAAGGTCTATGAGAAGTTACTGACTAACGGACCAAGCCCTATGCTAACGGCCCTAATACAGCGCTCTCAGGTTGGCTTCATACCGGGCAGGTACAGTGCTGACCATATTAGATCCTTGCTGAACCTGATGTACACAGCGCAAAAAATTTGGTCTCCAGCAGCTGCCATCACAGTGGACTTCAAAAAGGCCTTTAATTCCCTTGAGTGGGACTACCAACACCGGGTACTTAAGCATTTGGGCTTCGGTGATAGGTATCAGGCTTGTGTTAAGGCACTATACTCTGACCCCTCTGCGAGGATCACTACAAACCACCTGCTATCCCCCCCCCCTTCTGACTAGGGAGAGGCTCAAGGCAAGGTTACCCCCTTTCTCCCCTACAGTTTGTGCTGGCAATCAAACCTCTAGCTACAGTCATCCAATAACACACAGAAATCACAGCGTTATGGGTGGGAGGTAAAGAATACCCTACACTCATGTATGCTGATGACCTCTTAATAGCTGTAGCAGATGTACAACACTCCCCAAACCCAATCCTCTCCCTACTAAACTCCTTTGCCATCCTCTCAGGCCTAAAAGGAAATCAGTCCAAACTGGAGAGTTTACCTCTGAATCAACACAGCCAGGCTAGCATGATTGTGGAATCTGGCATTCACTGGGCAGAAAAATGCATAAAGTACTTACAGTAGGCATTAAAATAGCACCACAATTTGAGGAGAGATGGGATGAAAATCTCCAACCAGTAATGCAGGCCTGTAAGGTAGAATTTGACATATGGAAACTGTTAAACCTCACTCTAGTTGGGAAAATTGCTGCCATAAAAATTGTTATGGCCCCTAAATTCTTCTATTTTTCACCCACATTGCTCTAACTATAACTCAGGCCTGGTTTCAGAAATTTGACAAACTATTTGGGGATTTTCTGTGGGAGGGTAAAAAACAGATTTAGTCAAAGTAAACTCCTCTCCCTTTGGAAATTGGATGCATGGAACCTCCCATGGATGGAAGGGTATAAATATGCCTTTCAGGGAGCTCAAATCTTACAATGGTTTAACCCCTGCTCCGATCAATCACCACAATAGATTTACATGGAAAAATCTATGGCAGGGGTAGTAACACCCACCTCCATCCTGCGCTCACCCCTTGGGGAAACAGTTATCCATGCACCTTACTATACCCCCATCCATCAAATACTGGAACTGGGTTCACAAGGAGTTGAGGTCCACTCCCATTCCCATAACCTACACCCCCACATGGAACAACCCTCATATCCAGAGAGATAGAAGACCAGTCAACTGGCCACAGTGGTCTAGCAAAGGGATGATCTTTCTAAAAGACATCTTAAGCCCAGAGATAGTCTGTGGCCACATACCCAAACCTACAAGAAAGGTGGGGGCTCTCTCACAAAGAGCTGTGGCAATACCTGCAAATAAGGGAGGTGGTTAAGCCACTCTTACAGGGCCCCTATTCCCACACAGCAGATTAGGTATTAAGTAACTAGTTCTCCACCACCAGTGGTCTGGATGGTAAGATTTACTCCAACGTAAGAGACACACTACCTCGTCAGTCAGAGGAATCCAGAGCTAGATAGGACAAGCCATTGGGATGCTCCATCAATGAAGCACAATGGGCCCAAGCATGGAAAAATGTGCATTCCACCCTAAAAGACACCCGAAGAAGGTTAATACAAAACAAGATACTCCACTTTTGGTATAGGATCCTTAAGGTCCTCCACAAAGCCTGTATAATAGATAAGTAATGATAAATGCTGGAAATGTCTTTCAGACTGGGGAGACCTCCTCGACATACTGTGGACATGCCCTAAGCTCCAGCCATTATGGAAACAGATAAGCCACACTGACAACATGGTGCTTCAGAAACAGGTCCTGCTGTTCCCCTACTCCTCCTGTTGTGCGTAAGGACTGGTACACTGAATATGACATACCCTGAACTCAGGTGGCTCTCCCTTTTAACCATGCAAGCCAAGACAGCTTTGTTATGTAACTGGAGAAGCACTACAATACCCACAGTTGGAGAGATTTTATCCTCTCTCACTAAAACAGCTGAGCTGGACAGGTTCTCACACTCGAAACACAACCAGATGACACTCTGCTATAAGTGTTGGTCCCCATACATGGCATTTATGAATTCTCCCATAGGAGTTGGCTAAGTACCAAATAGGCTTACTGCTCCCCTTACCCCAATGATCCACCAACAGACTCCATATCCCGGGCATTCTGAGTGGCCAGGATCATCACAGACCATGTTATCCCCATGAAATCCCATCCTTCCTAAGAAATGCATATATACTTTTTTAAAATCAGTGCAGTTACATTTGTTATTCTGTTCTGTTGTGTTGTGTTATTGTTACTATACTGGATACTTTGTGGGTATCTCTGTTCTGTTTATAGTGTATTTGAGTCATTACAACCCCAACTACAATAGGCCTCCCCGTAGGATTAATCAGGAAGCTCTGAAGATATTCAACCTGAAAACAAACCTGCACCGAAAAGAGCAAATACCAGCTACCCTAGACATGTAAGTACTGCACAGTAAGGTAAGACCTATACAGCCTATGTGCACCCTTACAACTCCAATACTTAAATAGCAAGGGCTAAATACTGCAGTTGAGGATACTACAAGTACAATTGTCCTACCTGCTTAAGTAGCAGCACTTAAATTATGGCTGTACTCTAGATAAGTGAAATGGAGGATATGATACAGACCCTAGATGGACAACTGGGACTTAAGTGTACATCTTGCTATATGTATAATTTTGAACCAGACAATACACAAGATCAAAACTATATACTGTATGCTCTAAGTGTAACGAAAATAGTGGCATGGCTACTTAATTACTCATTTCAACAAAAGGCTCACAGAACTGGAGCAAAGCCAGAAAGAAATGGTTGACAGATACAACGTCAGATTAAATGCAGTGAAATTGCAAAATGCCTTAAGTACTCCAGTAAAGGGCATGGCACTAAGTGCTTTTCCCCCTCCCCCCCAACAAAAACTGCTCCTGGGAATTTGTCACATCTGCCCTCTTTAACTCATTATACCCTGGGTGGCCATTTTGTATTAGGAGAATCAATAAATGGTTAGGACTTCATACAGAGCTATTGGGTACAATGAGCTAACAGACAATCTCCCAAATAGGAAAAGATATAGGGAGGATGACACATTAGATAGTCCCAAAGACAGATGTACCAAGTCCAAAGTTCTAAAATTTCAAAAAAAAAAAAAGGAAGGAAAGCAGACCAATTTACTCTTGCAGTACAAAATAGATTTGACCCACTTACAAATGAAGAGATATTGAATTCAGGAACAGAAGCAGACACAGGAGTAGTGGAAATTACTGAATTAAACAGTACTGAGAACAATGTATTAAATAATGCAATAGACAGTATATCAGTAAGTACTTCAAATATGCACTTAATCACATTCGAACCAACCATTGCACTTCCAATGACATAAACTTCGATACAATGGTAGATCAGTGTAACTCAGAGGAACATATGGAAATAGTTATCTCAAATGGCAACACTAAACAAATTGACGAACTGGGGGACTTGATTGTCAAAGGATTAGATAGAGCAATCTATGATCCAGACAAACATAATAGAACCATGTCATGCTTTAGAGGAGCAAAACTATCACACATCACACAAATGGCCAAAGACATACTAAGCATAGGAAATAAAAAAAAGCCTGTGATAGCCCACACTGGGGCAAATAATGTTTTACAACAAAATGCTCAGCTTGTCAAGCAGGAATTTGTTAAACCGACTAACAGAATGATGGACCTGGATTGTGAATTAATTCTTTCAGAAATCCTTTCCATCCCAAGGGCAACCTATCAGTAGATGTGTAAAATCAAAGTCATAAACAACTGACTGAGTCAATGGTGTATAAAGCAATTTATTGAATGCATAACACACTGGGAAGAATTTTCAGACAGAGATTTTCTCTACAGTAGTGACAGGCTTCACCTTAGCAGACATGGAAGATAGTTTTTGGGAGAAAGTCTAGGAAATTGTATCTCTAGGCATTTAAACTAGAGAAGAGGGGGTGGAGTCTAAACCTGTTTCATTCAACACATGAACACACCATGATACCCATAGTCAACCCTACCTAGTACCCAAGGTTCTCCCAGCACCTAATAGTAAAACTAACTTAAGCACAAATAAAAATAAAGAAACAAATACAATGGCACAAACAATAAATGTAACACAAGACAACAGAGAAATAAAGATTTTATTACTGAAGGCGAGAAGCCTCCAGAATAAAATGGACTAACTAAAGCATACCCTCAACACTATGAAAATTGACATCTGCGGAGTCACTGAGACTTGGTCCTCAATTAATGAATGCAATACCGATATACCAGGTTTTACAAGCTTTCTAAAGAACAGGAATGATAAGAAAGGAGGTGGGGTAGCACTGTATGTAGCAGATCACCTTAATGGATATCAATTTTTCCCATATCAGTCCAACACAGAAATAATATGGGTAAAATTACCATTAGACAATAACACCACAACAATCAGACTGGCCTATCGCTCCTTCAATCTGGAACCAGCTGAAAATCAACACTTCCTCGATGAACTAGAGAACATGGAGGTTAAACGTGACTTCTTACAGATGGGAGATTTTAATATCCCAAACATAAACTGGATGAATTACAATACTAAGGGACAGTTTGAAAAAACATTCACAGAGATTACTCTTCTTCATGACTTAGAACAATTAGTTGATCTCCCAAACAGGAATAATAATATATTAGACTTGATACTAACTAACATCAAAAATCTCTGCGCACCGCCATAAATTCTGCCCCCCCCCAGTGACAGCAATCACAACATGATACAGATTAACTTAACAAAAATCACTTAAAGAACAAATGGAGTTTCAAAATTTAGAAATTACTCAAAAGCAGACTATGACAATATTAAAACCCACCTTCATAACTGGAACTGGAAGAGACCTTAAATAATTGTAGCCTTGAATGAGCATGGGATAATATAAAAAAGGAAATTGACTACTGCATTACTACATGGGTACCTCTGAGAACCAAATATTAAAATAATATTCATGGAATCCCACCATGGTGGAATAGGAAAATAAGGAAATTAATTAATAAAAAGAAAACAGCATATTGCAAATACAAGCGATCCAACAAGAATGATGACCTGAATAAATTTAGAGTCTTAGCCAAAAAAACAAGAAAACATATTCATTTGGCAAAACAAAAGCTAGAATTAAATTTGATTAAAAAAACAAGAGATAACAAAAAAAAACAGTTTTATAATTATATTGGGACACTAAAAGGATCCCAAAATGGAACTTGTATAAAATAATAAATTATTGAATGACAAGGCTGACATGGCAGAGGAACTCACTGCATACTTTTGAAGTGTCCTTAAAATAGATAGCAGTTTTGACTCAAACTCCCTGAACATGAATGGTTCCACAATCGCTTTTACTGAACAACAAGTACTAGACGCCATTGGGCAGATAAAAACTGGATCATCCCCAGGACCAGATAATATATGTCCATATTTCTTAAAACAAGTGAGCAAAGAGCTACTGGGACCACTAACCATTTTATTTAATATTTCCATTAAGGAAGGTAAAACCCTGGAGTCATGGAGGAAAGCTAACATAACACCAATTTTCAAAGGGGGCAACAAACAAAATGCATGCAATTATAGACCTATTAGTCTCACATCAATCATCAGTAAACTTTTACAGTGACTAATACAAAATAAATTACTTTTGAACATATTAATAATAGTGGCTGTTTTGACATCTCACAACATCAATTTACATCAGGTCAGTTAACTAACTTAATAAACTTTTTTGATCCAGTCAGTGAAGCACTGGAACAAGGACTGCCAGTTGATGCAGTTTTCTTGGACTATGCAAAAGCTTTCGACACAGTGTTCCACAGAGTATTAACTGAACAATTAGTTAATATAAATCTAGATAGAAAATTCATAAAATGGATAGACTCATGGTTAAAAAATAGACAGCAGAAAGTAGTCATCAGAGAGCATGAATCAGAGTGGACACATGTTACCAGCGGGGTGCATCAGGGCACTGTCTCAGTCCCATTATTGTTCAATATACTCATCTTAAGCGTGCAGACGAACAGTGGTGTCTGGATTAGCAACTATGCAGATGACTGCAAAATTGGATGCATTGTAAACAATGCTGAATCAATCAACAACTTACAAGACAACTTAAATTATGTTATTGGGCAAATCTCAATAAAATGAATTTTAATGAACAGAAGTGTAAGATGGTGCACATGGGCAAAAACAATGTTAAGGCACACTATGCAATAAATAATACACAATTATTATCAACAACAGAAGAAAAAGATCTGGGCGTCATAATTTCAGATTATCTTAAATTCGATACACACACAAATATCACAGTTAAGAAATGTTATGGCATTCCTGGGTGTATTCTGAGGCACATAAAAAGCAGAACAGCAGAAGTTTTACTGCCCCTATCTACTAGTCTTATTCGACCACATTTGGAGTATTGTGCTCCCTTCTGTATCCCTACAACTATGGGAAGTAAAAAAATGGTTGAGAGAGTCCAACGTAGAGTTACAAAAAAAAAAAATAAGTAACATAAAAAACAAAGACTACAGTAGCAGATTGAAAACTTTGAACCTGTATTCCCTGGAATATAGATCCCTAAGATGGGACCTGATCTACCTATTTAAAGCATTTCAAAATACCTCACTGTTTACTACTATTTGTCTTGAAAAACAAACAATATAAAACAATACTAGGTTCCATAAGCTCCAGCTTAAAACTACTGTAAGCAAAACTACTAGGCGTAAAAACTTTTTCATGCAAAGAGCTCCAGCTATATGAAATACACTACCTAGACAAGTAGTTATGAGTGAAACAGTAGAAGATTTAAAAAAAAACACCTGGACCATTCTATGGATAAACAAAGACATAATTTCCACCACGGACCAAGTGGCGGTGGGTTCATTATGGGCCTTTGACCTTAGGAACCTGCACATAACTATGACTCTATGAAAAGATCTTCCTCTCTACCTCAGGTGCCAGACATAGCACAGGGATGGGTTCAACTGGTTCACTGTTGGAGGCACATTCCTAGGCTTACAGATTTGCAATGTAATGTGATGACTCTGTACTGAACCACTTGAATGTGTATAACCTGTACATGTTGTGTATTTTCTTTTTTGGAAACCAATAAAAAGCATTAACAACAAAAATGGCAGTTATGAACATACTGTAAGTTCAAAACACCATTGAAATACATTATATGGTACTTAAGGTTATTCCTCAGGTCACGGTTTGGCTTTGAAGCGTACAGATGTGTCTTGGTCCACAGAAGATGACAGAATTTGACATTGGCTGGTAAGTATAGGGTGGGAGTGGGTGCTCAGTGGAGGGTTGATGGGGGAGGGGCTCAGCAACAATGACAAGAGTCCATTTTCTTTGTTTCAGGTTAAAAAAAAGACATTGTTGGATGGTTTTCCTACTGTAGGTACCAATAACATAAATAAACCATCTCAGGACACTGGGGTTGGGCTCCTTAGTGTGTCACACTGCTGGGGAGTGGCTCTAAATGCTGGCACAGGGATTGGGCCCCCTGATGTTTGCTACAATCATTAAAATAATGGGCTGGGGGGGCATCCAGCACTGGTGGTGGACATCCTGGTATCGGATTATATACATATAAATAAAAAAAACAAGTACTAACATAAAAATAAGAGGGATGGTGATCGGAGGCTGGAGGGTGCCACTAGACACCAGGAAGTATAATAAAATGATGGGGACAGTGATCAGAAGGTGGCGGGGTGCCACTAGACACCAGGGAATATATATTTTATTTAGGGGACAGTGATCAGGGAGTGAGGGGTGTCACTAGACACCAGGCCAAGGGGGCTCACACTGCAGCCAGCAGCACCAGTTCAGATGCGGCTGCAGAGGTCAAGAAAATCTGTAGTTCTCATACAGAGAACATGGGAGAAGCGCTCCTCTCACTAAGCTGGGCACCTGGGATTTAGGGAGCACAGAAAAAGTATTTCTCACCCTAATTCTGAAAAACAAACACCAGCCTCTAGCTAAACAGGGCCCTTTTAGCTAGGTCCTGGTGTTTGATTTGTAAAATGACAACATTTTTATGTATTTTCCATGCATTTTAGATCATGGAAAAATAAACAAGATGGCAGCTCAAGAAAAAGGAGTTTTTCTGGTGAAAAGGATTGGCCCCTCATGAAAAAGAATCCTTTTTCTTGAGGTCAAATCCTTTGTTGAACTTTCTCCCTCTATCCTGGAAAGTAATCTTCCCATTGAAAATAATGGGAACGTAAACATTGAATAACTTTGCAACAGATTAATATTTTTTCACCAAACAAATGCATGGCAGTTCTCTTACCAAAACTGTTTCTACCATAAAAAAATCACACCATCTTGCCAGCCTGGTGGCACTAAGGGGTTGAGGTGCTGGATGCCACACCTCAAGCTACGCCAGCGACCCGAGTTTGGGAATGAGCCTGGGTCACCGGGGGTCAGCTGGGGGGAGGGCGGGAGCTGGATTGAGCAGTTGCAAGGCAGCTCTCCTCTCCTGGGGAGGGATCCAGCTGCTCATGCTGCAGGGCTGCCCCTGGGTGGAGGCCTGAGGGTAGTGCAGACAAGAGCGGCTAGAGTAAGGAGGGTGCTGCGGATCACTGTGTGTGAGTACCTCCACATGCACCTGAGTGACCACGGCAGGAACGGGGAGAAAATATGAAATTGGAGCTGGCAGGTTCCATGATGGCCCCACTGTGCCCTGTACCAGCCACCCCCAGATTCGGGATTTGTGTTCTGGTGGGGGAGAAAGTTGAAGCTGCTCACTCTGGCTCTGCCATGAGGGGCAATCCATGGGGCAACTCCCGGGGAGAGGACGGGGGGGATGTCAGGGCCAGAGAACGTGCCCTCTGAGGGAGGGCCAGAGCTCCCTGCCAGCTCTGCAAATGGAGGACAAACACCATAAAATAAAAAAATCATACCAAAATTCCACACTGTCTGGGTGTAAGCGATGAGGGAAATATGCAAAAAGGGGCAGCTTTTAAGGTTTTTGCACTGTCTGGATCTCAGAATTCATACATACAACCAGAGCAAATCTTGTCATGTCAATACATCTACCCCACGGGACAGCACATGCCAAACTGAGTGCAAATCCATTGAATGGTTACAAAGTTATTAAAGCACAAAATTTGAGGTTTAACATTAAACATGCTACTCAACTGGGAACAATAGACTGAAATATCAATTTCTTATTATGGATACTCAGCTAAGCCTTCAGCCCTGTGTCATAAAATATGTATAAAACCATATTAACAATATAAGACTGGCTCAAACGTACATGTGTGCTGGCCAGCGGCAGTTGATCTAAAACAGGGAAAAGTGAGTGTTTTTCAATTTTAAAGTCACCATACACTATGTAAAACAGTGTATGGTAACCATACATTACTTGGCTATTCTTTCACCTTGTGGATACAATGCTGACTTAGGGACCTCTCGAGCTTTGCTCTCGAGGTCATCAGTCAGCAATGGCATTGTATCCACTCGGTGGAAGAATAGCCTTGTAGCGTATGGTTACCCATGCACTATCCTATATATTTAGATGTGAGCTTCTATATATCCAAGCTTCAGTGTTTAAGAAGTTATTTTTTTCCCCATGCAATCTCCCAGCTTAGCCTAATTAGAATATTATAAAATTGTTTAAAATAATACTCAAGATATCTGGTTAGCTGAAGAGTCTGGATTTTCTTCTTAATTTCAGAATCTTGATGAGAAATTTTCTTCCTGGATGGCCTGAGTCCTTGTTAGCTCTATTACAGTCTTTGGTTCAGCTCCCCACTGTTCTTGGAAATCCTTCCTGGTATTTCTACTTAAGGATAGGACAGTCCCTTGCTGCAATCACAGAAAGAAACATGTGACTACTCTTAGCAAACTCAAAAAGTCAGTTCAAAGTTTTGGAAGGAACACTGCTTTCCATCATAAGACACAGGTTCGAGCAACACAGGTCTTTACAGCATCTCAGTTAGAAATCTTCTGACAGCCTCCTTTAGGAACTGGCTTTTATTACCTCTGGTCCAAAGTGACATCACTGTCTGGCTGGGTCATTGTTGCACCAGTCCTGATTGGTCCTTGCAAAAGAGGTGGGATGGCTAGTTTTTCCTTTTGAGACTCCACCTCCCTCTGCTTTGATTCAATTTTAAGAGCAAAGTTAATTTTCCTTATAATGTTTAAATGCAATAAGATGCAGTCTTCAAGCAAACATTTCAAAGCTCAGCTCATTAGAAGCAGTCTTTGAAAGCGTCTCTCATGTCTCTGAACAAATATTGTCTGAGATAAGCTAATAATTATTATAACATCAGTTCTCAGCAAAATCTTTAAAATATTAAATAATCATTCTGCTCTCCATATCTCAAGCTTCAGAATAGGGTGTGTTTCTTCCAGTTTGCTGGTTAGGAATGTTCTTAAAAACATTGAATTCCGCTGCAGATAATTTGGTCTTTGTTCTCCAAGGAAACACATTTGTCAAAGCTGTCAGAGCTGTTTACCAAAAACATTTTAAGATGGTTTCTTTCAGCTCAGCACCAAGTTGCACACCTATAAATTATCTCTGTCTATTTGTCAGGACACCAGCTTTCATTTAAGACCAAACTCAGGTAGTACAGCTTTTAGGTTGTTGACACAATATAGATTATCAAATAACTGTTTCTGTGGTGGCTATAATCATATAATTTGGCCAATCAATAGGTCTAGATATTCCTTATCCACCGTGTAAGTCTCATGCTGGCAGCATGTTGCATTCTCTAGTAACAAATACAAGTTTCTTCCAATAGTGGAAACCCATAGGGGTTCAATTCAGTCTTTTCCCTTTTTTATGTTGCTTGCATGCATGTGCAAGAAACACATTGCATCACATTTTTTCACAAGCAGGTTGTGAAGGCGCAGCAGTGTTGTGCCGAATGGCAGCAGCCCATTCAGGGCCTGATCTCTGCCTGGCCAATAGAGCAGCATGTCATTGATCACTGCAGTTAACAAGCAGACCACTAGATCAAAGGAATTGAACCGCTGCAATCAGGGACCACCGCGTCAATACGCAATCAGCTGTTCGTACGCGGGTCCTCCCTGACTGCAGCAGCCAATTACACAGCTCCATGGTGCTGTGTTTCCATGGTGATAGGTGACGGCTTGTCCATTGGCCTCTCACAGTCCTCACAAAGCTGATGGAAAGCCACTGCATGCTGTTCAGTGTGCCTTCCTGGTGAAACATTTCAATTAAAAAAAGCCGACAGGGTAGCCCACTTCCTGTCGGCATAATGCTCCCCCCCAATTTCTTGTGTGCCGAGGGGGGTGCTCAATCCCCCTCAGCTCTTGCCACCCCTGCACCTATATGTGCCAACAGGGGTGCCCAATCCCCTGTCAGCTGCAGCCCCCCCAAACATTCAGGTGGCATGCTGGGAGCCCACACTCAGCATACCAAAACGAAATGTCCCTGTAAAGAAGAAAACCTTCCCACAACAATTAAAAAAAAAAAATAAACCTGTAAAGCAGAAAACGGTCCCTCATTGAGTTCGGTGGCCTTCCCCCAACCCACACCACCCTCTGCACACCCTGCCCCCCACCCTCCTCTCACCCCATACTTATCTCTGGAGCCAGGCACGACAATCTTTGGTGGACCAGGAACACGTCTGCACTCTTCAAAGCCGACCACGAACTGAAGAAATGCCAGTAAGCTGTATAATGGCATACATTTTTTTTTCAATTTTGATGCATATCTCAGCCATTTTGTGGAATTTTTACACCAAATTTTCAACATGGGGTTCTTGGGACCCCACCTCATGAACTCAGTCACTGTCATTTTGTTATTCAGTCCCAAAAGGTGATTTTACAGTCACTGTGTGGAACCACCTTTCGGGACTGATTAACCAAATGACAGTGTCACAGTTCATGAGGCAGGCACCCAAAAACCCTATGTTGAAAATTTGGCGAAAAAATTCCAAAAAATGACTGTTTTACGAGTGTGCATTGTGCAGTTCCTACGTACACTCATAGGTTTGAACATTTTTAATAGTTTCACTCCAGATTGTCAACATTGCCATTTTACCACACCTTCTTATGAACAGCATAGCTGTCATTTTTCACATCTCACCTGAAATGTGTTTTCACACGTGTAGCTCACAATGGCGAGGTCGGTGTGCGAAATCAATGTTCAGGACAGATTAAGAATATCACAGTGACACGGTTCATGAGGTAGGCCCCCAAAAACCGTATGTTGAAAATTTGGTGAAAAAATTCCCCAAAATGACTGTTTTATGAGCATGAGTTGCGCAGTTCCTATGCTCGCTCGTAACTTCGAGCATTTTTAATATTTTCACTCCAGATTTTCTGCATTGCCATTTTACCACACCTGTTTATGAACAGTACAACTGTCATTTTTGACATCTCACCCAAAATGTGTTTTCGGACATGTAGCGCATAGTGGTGTGGTCGGTGTGCAAAATCAATGTTTGGGACAGAGTAAGGAAATTACAGTGACTGTGTTCGTGAGCAGAGGTCTTAAACTGGCTAGGTTGAAAATTTGGTGACAAAAGTCCTTAAAATGACTGTTACGAGTGTGCATTGTGCAATTTCTATGCACCCTCGTAAATTCACAAATTTATAATCTTTTCAGTCCAGATTTTCAACATTGGCATTTTTCCACACCTCCTTATGAACAGCATAGCTGTCATTTTTTACACCCTGGCTGAAATGTGTTTTCACATTTCTGATGAAGAATAGCACGGTCGCTGTGGGAAATCAGTGTTCGGGATAGATTAAGAAAATCACAATGACACTGTTCATGAGCGGTGATCCCAAAATGCCTGGGTTGAAAATCTGCTGTAAAATATCCCCAAACTAATTACATTACGGGTGTGTGTTGCGCAGTTTCTATGTACACTCGTCACTTCACCAGTTTTTTTATATTTTCATTCCAGTTTTTCAACATTGCCTTTTTTACACCTCCTCATGAACAGTACAGCTGTCATTTTTCACATCCCGTTCGAAATGTGTTTTTGCACCTGTGGCGCCAAATGGCACAGTCGCTATGCAAAATCACCTTCCGGCTAACAAACTGATAGTGCCTCTGTTCATGTGGTGGGGTCACAAAAGGCACATGTTGAAAACCTGGAGTAAAAATACCTAGAAATGCCCAGGGTGTTAGGGTTTTTGACCATAACTTCCCCAACCCTGTAGGGACTGATAAGTGCCAGGAATGTAACTTGGGATTGTCGATAGTAATGCTCATGCCATTCCACCCCCATCCACGCCCTGCAACCAGTGGCAGGCATCGAGGTGCGCCTTGGACTCTTTGGCCCCAGAGTTCATCCCAATCTCCTATACTGCATCCATTTCAGCATATTTCCTTATGGAATGAGATGAGTAAAGCCCGAACACCCAAGGGACACCTCGACACTTGTCAGTGTCTGCAGGGTAGGGTGAGGTGAAATGTCATGACTGTTATGGGCTACAAACCAAAGGCACACTCCAATGCCTGTCCATCTCTGCAGGGTGGGGATGGGGTTAGCATCAGTTCAGTACTTCACTGCCTTTCCTATACTGCATGGGCCCGATTCTCATAGGGGCCTGCGTCTGGCACAAGCTGTGGCAAACAGCAGCTTGCTCCAATGCCTGGTGCACCAGAGACCCTGCACCTGATTCAGGTACAGGAGGGGTCCCAGTGGCTATGTTCCCACACTAGCACTGACCGGAACCCTGCGGCAAACCCCTGGCACACCACACAGGTCCACCGCAGGCCTCCAGAGACTAACACAGGACCCCTGTCCCACTAGGTAATGGGCATGTGAACCCAACCTGGTGGGCCAGTGTCCCCCCACCATGTTTGGTGCAATTAGTACCTGGCCACGGAGGTGAGTGGTGGGATGTGCCAGGCGCTGGGGAGCAGTCAGGACTGGTGTACGGGGTTGGGCACCACCTGCTGGTGCATGGGTGGGCACGGTACCACCATAAGTTGGTGCTGCAGTAGCACCAATGGGGCATGCATCGGGGAGCTGCTGCCAGTATGGGCAGCATCAGGACAGAGGTACCAACATAGTACATTGGTGGCACTGGAGAGCTGTGAGGGGTGCCATTGGACCACTAGAACAGAGGCCACACATACGGGGCCACACTCAGGAGTGTATGGTGGGTGGACCATCACCCATGGTCTGCCACACACAGGCATGTCACCTAGGGGAGAATGTCTAAGTCCCCTTATGCCTGCCCTGGCTGGTCTAAGGGCACTTAGAATATTTCCAGCCAGGTGATTTCTGTGAATCGTAGGATGCAGCTTGCATCAGCCGCAGTCCCCCTACCACTGTGCCACAGTGCATTGCAGGTGCAAGCCCTATTTGGGGCAGGTGGACTGCGGTTGATGCAGGCCACCTTTGTGAATCACATGGAGGGCAGTCATGGATGCAAGGTGCACCTTGCACCATATCTGTTCGCCACAGGCACATTGTGTCCGACACAGGGCTTTGAGAATTGGGACCCATCTGTCTAACTCCTGCACTTCCACTGCTAATGCCAGAAGCAACCATTCAGCACTGGCAAATGCTTGTGTAGTAAGCTCTGGCCCATAAGAGGCTCACATGTGACTAGTGGGAAGCTCATTAATTAGGAACAGACTGCATCTCCTTTTTAATGTCTTTATAAGTAACATTGCAGAGAGACTGGAAGGACAAGTATGCCTCTTTGTAGATGACACAAAGATCTGCAGCAGGGTTGATACACAAGGAGGCATGGAAAGGATGAGAAGGGACTTGGCAATGTTGGAGGAATGGTCAGAAGTATGGCAGCTTGGATTCAATGCAAAGTAGCGCAAAATAATGCATCTGGGAAACAAAAACCCCAGGGGAAGATTACACAATGGGGGGGGGAGTAGTAACAACAACAAAAATGGAAAGGGACATGGGGGTAATCATATCAGATGGCCTTAAGGTTAGAAAGCAATGTGAGAAGGCAGTAGGGAGGGCTGGGGGGATACTGGGATGTATAGGGAGAGGCATCATCAGCAGAAAACAGGAAGTTGTTATCCCTCTGTACAGACAGTTGGTAAGACCCCATCTGGAGTACTGCGTCCAGTCCTGGAGACCCCATCTCCACAAGGACATAGACAGGATGGATGCAGTCCTGAAGAGGGCAACTAAAATGGTGCAGTGTCTGGAAGAGAAGCCATATGAGGAGAGACTAAAGGAGCTTAATATGTATACCCTTGAGGAAAGGAGGGAGAGAGGGGACATGACAGAAGCTTTTAAGTACCTCAGTGGATTCAACAAAGTCCAAGAGGGTAGCATCTTTCAGAAAAAGAGATGTGCAAGAACAACAGGACACAATTTGAAGATAGTGGGGGGACAGCTCAGGGGCAATGTGAGGAAGTATTTTTTCACAGAGAGGGTGCTGGACACATGGAACAGCCTTCCTAAGGAGGTTGTGGGGTCTAAAACTGTGGGAGGATTCAAGAATGCATGGGACAGACATAAGGCAATTCTTGTGGGGGGTAGGAAGAAATAGGCTGTTGGTTAACTAGGATCTGCAGCTTATCCTGTAGGTAGGAAAATGGGCAGACTAGGTGGGCCAAGCGGTCCTTATCTGCTGTCAAAGTCTGTGTTTCTATCTCTCCTGTCTGCAAGCTCAGCCCAGGCTAATGTACAAAGACTTTATCACATGTCTTATGAGTCTTTCTTAAACATGTTTTATCTGTTTACAGGAGTGCACCTGATTTGAGGCCAAAACCAAAAGCAAATAGTTATAGTAGCAGAGCCCCCCCCCCACACACACATACATACTCCCTGAAAAGCTGCTTAAAAGCCTACAATTCATTCAGATCAATTCCATTTTCTTACTTAGTTGGGGTTCAATGCCAACAAGTGTAAAATCATGTACCTAGGGCATAGGAACCCCGATGCTGAGTATGGGATGGGGGGAGGTACTGATACTCACTAGACATGAAAGGGTCCTTGAAGTTATTATATCAGAGGACCTCAAGGTGGCAGTACAGTGTGACAAGGCTATGGGCAGGGCAAATTGGATTCTGGGATGCATAATGAGTGGCACGTCCAATAGAAGGAGGAGGGATGTTGTGCTGCCATTGTATCACTCCCTGGTTTACCCCCAGCTGGAGTACTGTGTCCAGTTTTAGACTCCACACTTCAGAAAGGACATAAGGTAGAGGTTTTCCAGAGGACAGCAACTAAAATTGTTCAGGATTTTCACAGGAATCCCTACAAGGAAAGGCTGAAGAATCTCAACATGTACACTCTGAAAGACAGAAGGGCGAGAGGTGACATGCTCACAATCTACAAAGTACCTCACAGGGGTAAACAGGGTACAGTTGGGGAGTTTCCTTCAAAATGAGGATGAGCACCCAAACCAAGGAACATACAATGAAGCTGGGGGGGATTCAGGATAGATGTGAAGAAATATTTCTTTACTGGAAGGGTGGTAGACGCCTTGAACAGACTACCAGGAGAAGTGGTGGAAGCTAAAATGGTAGGGGGGCATGGGGCATGAAGCATGCATGGGACAAATATAGGGCTATATTAGAAAAGGGGGAAGGAGGGGATCAATGGAGATCAGTAGGGCTATGGAGGTGGAGTAGGTTCAAGTTCATTGCAGGAAAAATCCACTGAGCAAGCTCATTCACAAGGAGGTTCTGATGGACGCAGGCAGAATAAGACATGCAGTAACATATACAGGCATGAGTTACAAGTAGGTAGAGAACACTTGGGCAGACTGGGTGGGCTGAGTAGCCTTTTTCTGCTGACAAATTCTATGTTTCTATGGCAACATGTGTTCATTCAGGTGCAGTGTTTATTTAAAGTTGTGCCTACCATACATCCAGATGTAAGGTACAGTAAATTACCAAATTAGATGCAGCCGACTTACAGTACAATAAACAGAACCCCAGTGCTTTGAGAAGCCTTTGCTCTTCATCAGGCTGCATAAACAGCTGGGGTTCTATCTGCAGTATCCACACCAGTATGCTGATCTTAAAATCGACGCCACATCTGAATGAGTACTTGATTCTTGCTCACTCCATTTCTTCCCCACTTTGAAAGCTGCTTGTCCTAAGTTAGTTTTGGTCTGGCAGCGCCTTGCCTGTGTTGGAAGATGACCAATAAGCGGCACTGAAAGACATTAGACTTCACAGACTGTGAAGGCAACTGTTCACCCACCATTTTGGCAAGAATAAGGCTGCATCTGTGGCCACTGATGACTGCTGGGGTGTGGGGATGGGGGGACCAAAGGGGACAGACTTAAGGAGATAAAATCATAATGAAAATTGTGAGACCATCACCAGCTTTCCAAACCATTTACCAGTAAAAGAACACTCTATGAAGTTTTTCAAATGGCAACACAATCTGGTGAGCCCTCTGTCTGCCGTCTGACACCAGGCATCAACCAACATAAAACTGCCTAAAGAAGGCAGTGTGGTTATGTGATTACTGAAATACTGGAGATTACAGATTTATAAGAACAAAAGACTATCACACAGAAGCTGACACATGTGTCTACAGCAGCTGTCTCCTGCTTCTCAGTAGTTATACTTATACCCTTGAGGTACTTGAATGTTTCTATCATATTCCCTCTTTCTCGCCTCTCTTCCAGTGAGCACATATTGAGGTCCCTTAATTTCTCCTCACAAGTCTTGTATTGCAAGCTCTGTACCATCTCATTCGCCCTTCTCTGGACCATCTCCAGCCTGTTAATATCCTTATGAAGGTGCGATCTCCAGAACTGCACACAGTACTCCATGTGAGGCCTCACCATGGTTTTATATAATGGCATCACTACCTCCCTCCTTATGCTGGTGATACCCCTGCCTATGCACCCCAGCATGTCACTGGCCCTCCCAGCTGCCTTACCACTTTGACATTTTCAGGTCATCTGAAATAAGAACCCCCAGGTCCCTTTCCTTCTTTGTGACTGTCAGCAACTCCCTCCCCCCATTCTGTAGCTTTCCCCAGGGTTTCTGCATCCCAGGTGCATAATTTTGCACTTTTTTGAATTAAACTTCAGTTGCCAGTCCTCAGACCATTTTTCAAGATTCCCCAGGTCCCTCCTCATTTTCTCCACCCCCTCTGGGGTATCCACTGTCTCACAGATCTTGGTGTCATCTGCAAACAGACAGACCTTTCCCTTCAGCCCTTCTGCAATGTCACTAATGAAGACATTGAACAGGACTGGCCCCAGGACCAATCCCTGCAGCACCCCACTAGTCACCCCCTCTCCCCAGACCGTACCCCATTTACCACCACTCTCTGCCTCCTGTCTGTTAGCCAGTTTCTAACCCAGTTTACCACCCTTTCCACCATGCTCAGCCTACTCAGCTAGTTTGTCAGCCTCCTATGTGGGACAGTGTCAAAGGCTTTGCTTAAATCAAGGTCCACTGCCCCACCCTGATTTACTCCCTTTGTCACCCAGTCAAAGAGATCAACCAGATTTACCCGACATAACCTCCCCACTGTAAATCCATGTTGCCTATGATTCTGTGCTCTGATGGCTTCTTGATGTCTCACTATCCTTTCTTTAAGCAATGTCTCCATGATCTTCCCCACTACTGAGGTGAGGCTGGCCGGCCTATAGTTCCCTGCCTCCTCCCTACTGCTGGATTTGTATAGAGGGACCACATATGCCTTCCTCCAATTCTCTGGTACCACCCCTGTGTTGAATGACTCAGTGAACATGGCTGCCAGAGGTACTGCTATCTCCCTTCACAGTTCTCTTAATATCCTTGGGTGCATGCCATCTGGTCCCATTGCTTTGTCCACCTTCAATTTAGTCACCTCCTGCAGGATTCTTCTGCCTGTGAATGGACTATTGTCCACCTCTTCACGCCTTCGCAACTGCTGTACTGCTGTGGCCCTTGCTCCTCCCGCTTTTCTGTGAATACTGAACAGAAAGACACAGTGGATGTCTTGGGTGCACATGACAGTTCTTAGGCATGGTACTATCACTTCCAAATACCTAAACAGCATATATAAGCAAGCAACATTCAGCATTGACAAATGCTTGTTTCCCCTTGAAGTAACTGGCAGTACTAGTCTTTAAATCTTGTTTTGACAGTTTAGGATGTGGTTGCTAGGCAACTTTATCAGAAAACAACTGCTCTTGCATCTGGTTGGACACAAGAACTTAGAGCAAGGGGCCAAGCTTTTCCCTGAGCAAAAGGTTACATTTTAAACTGCAAACCACCATTTTTTTCTCAACTTTGAAAGTCCAAATAACTTTTAACCACTCTTTAGCAGAAGTTTTTCTAGGCAGATTATGAAGGCAGACTTTTCAAAGTCCAACCAGGTGTCTTGTTTTACCCCAGTTTAATAGTATAATTAAACATTAAGGATTATAAAGTAATAATAAGAGTACAATTATTAAAAAAAATTACAATTTAGGATTTGTCCCTGTATTTTTCACCTTTTGAATTAAAAATGCATTCTGAAATAATGCATTTTCTAATTCAGAACTGTAATCCTACTATATGGGTATACAGTTTAAGCATCACAGGGAAAATGAGTCACATAACATAGTTGCATCATCATGTGGTAACTTATGACATCATCAGTGCATGACATCATCATATGTGACATCATCAGATGTGACACCATTGGAGATGTACATTTAGGCATAGAACTATGTACACTTCTACATGAATAAACATGATTACAACTATGTACAACTTTCCTTTAGCTGCTGCAACATTTTCCTTTTTCACATTATTTTAAACATTTTACAAGTACAACAAATTAACTATTCATCTTCTACAAATATTATTACAATTAACCTTTTCACTGTAACTACTGTTCATGATATTCACGTTTACATAATCTTGTACTTTATAATCTTTAGTATTACTGTACAGGTATAGTCAGTCTGCTATTTTTCTTAACATTTCATAAGTTCTGTTCCACCCCCCCCCCCCATGTGCTGAAAGTACTACTCTTTTGGGCCTTTGTGACTTCTTTACCAGCTTTAAAAGGATATCATTCCTTGATTAGAATTTTCCATTTTTGTAGTACGTGGATTTTAGTTCAAGGTCTGTTTGTAGGTCACTTTCAGTAATCATAGTTACACTGGGATCCTTAATGAAATTATAAAACCTTTCTACTGTTTCATTACCTTATTGTACTTTCAATCAATTTAAATCAGATTCAGATTCTTCACTATTTCTTCTACATTTTCTTTAACTCAAAATCAAAATTAGAATCAGGCTTATTTGACGTTCTTGCATGTGTTTTTAAGATGCTTGTGCTGTTCTGTACTCCCGTACATAAACTGGACCTTTACTAGGGTTTGTGGGTGCCCTGGTAACATACAGGCCAGTTACCTCACAGTCATGAGCATCTTTTGAAAACATGTCTTTTAGTTGAAAGAATATTTCACAAACAAGTTCCTTTCCTTTCCTAATTTAGTTTTACTAGTACATGCTTGCTTAACTTGCTCCTTAAAATCAGAAAAAGGTAAGTTTTCACCTGAAGCCACCTTATTTTTATTCATCTTAGTTTTTCATCATTAACTACATTTAATACATGGATCTTCAATTTAATAGGTCTGTAAAGCATGCAAAAAAATTCTGGTAATAGCCTGAAAGTTTCAGTGATAATAGTATTGTCAATCACTGGTAATAGTATTGTCAATCACTGGTAATACTATCCTTTGGAGCTGATAATAGCATATTTACAAGCTTCCAAAGAGAAATCTCCTGCCCCCACATCTGAAGCGTGCCTCCTGATTGGGCAGTTTTCCTGTGTAGGCGGGCAGAACAGTTGAAAAAAGATGGCGGCAGTTCTCTCGCTTAGTGAGAGCGAACTCGATTGTTGCGCTTCTCGTTTTAATTTTATGGGTTTCCCTCAGGAAATAAAAATATCTGGTGGATCCTGCCATTGCGGTCCTGAAGAGCAGGTAGGATGTAAAAAATTTTAAAAAAATGGACAGGGGGCGGGAACCGTCACGAGTGACTACACAGCTGAATCCACAGCGTAGGACACTGTGGCGGTCAACCAGTAGAAAGTGAGTTCAGTTAAACGGTCGACCGCCCATTTGAAACAAACATCGCATCCATATATTAAAAAAAATAGCCGATAGGTTTGTTTGTCTATTACCAGGGACTATTAGCATGTCGAAGTTCTGGACACATTGGAACCTCTCGAGCTTTGCTCTCGAGGTTCATGTGTCTAGAACCTCTCAATGCTATTACTCCCTGGTAATAGACACAAACCTATCAGTTATTCTCTACATACTTCTTTAAAACACTTTTGCTTCAATTTTTTCAGGTAATATTTTCTGGTAGTCCCCCCAATAACTTGAACAACTAATTCTGAATCATAAAGGATCCCCCCAACACTATTTCTAACCCACAGTTAGCCTTTAAAGTGACAGGCTCTGCTTTTGGATTATGTTCTAAAACATGTATTACTCTAGTGCTCATATCCAGGCAAGGTGTGGAATGGATCTTTTAATTTATATCCCTACAGCAGGTTAGACACACATACTGCAGGTTTTGTCAGGCATTTCCTGGCCTTCCTTTACATTAACCCTAACAGAAAATTCCTTTACATTATCTGAAATTGTTCTAGTGAAAGTGCTCACCGTGTGGCACACTTGAGGGATGGTTTGTCCGGACCTTAAGCCCTGTGATGTCACTTTTATTGGGCAAGGGTCTTCCCTTAGTTTTGTGACCACAGAATTTCATTGGCTAGGCATATATACGTACTGTACACCCAGTAGTACAAGTACTGTATGTCTATCCGAAGGTACATGGGAGATTTCCAACATTGCAATACATACAGGTATTGAATACTCTTTAACCCTATCTGGAGGTTCAAGGTACAGGTGCCTATATTATTCAAGTTTCCTTTGAGAGATGGAAAATGTTTTAACAACTCCTGTTTCTTTACATACTATATGTTAAACTAGGCCTCCGCCTCTTTAACACTTTGTAAAAGAGTTCACTGATTAGACAGTGCTCATAACCTAATCATAACACATAATTATCTGTTTGCAAATTCTCTGCTTCAACTGGCACCCTCATCTCACCTTCCTCTGACCTTATGCTACAGAGAAAGGACTTGTGATTTAGTGGCTTTTCTTTTCCACCATCCTCAGATGAGGTTTGGTACTCAGAATCTAATGTCACTGTGTTAGATACAGGATGGCACTGCAACAACAGGATTTACTTTCTTCTGTGAAGAAAGTTAGGCTGCTGGCATTGATCTCAGATTTACCACATCTTGCTTTGACAAACAAACCACGAAAGCTTTACTTCTTCATTTAGCCACATTTTCAGAATTACCAAAAATAGGTAAATCACGTACATCAGAATGTACAAAGTTCAGTTTAATCATTACATCATCTTTTTCTTAAAGTAGCATGATTCTGATTGTTTAAAAATGTTAAGGCTCTTTCTAAATGGAATAGGCCTCTTTACCTGTGACTACAAAGCTCCATGGAGGTGGTTAATAATAGATTTAAACCTTTTTAGAAGGTAATTTCCAATCAAGAAATCATCACTTGCTTTGTTTGTAACATACATTGGGTGTTTAATTACCATTTTGCCAAATTTCAATTTCAGCCAAGCTTTACCTAAAGTCTTCTGAGCTTCCTCTCCATAACCTACAATTTGTAGGCTGTCAGAAAGGGTTTTCAGCTTCTTTGAGTTATCTAAGGCATTATTCAGCTTATCAAAAGAGCTCCTAGAAATTAAGGTCACTTCTGACACTGGATCCACTAGGGCTTCATGATTCAGACTGTTTTCAATGTTTGTGTCAAAGTAAACTGTCAAAGTAAAAAGCTGCCCACTCTGCTCTTCAATAGTAGAACTGCTTCTGCATTACCTTAACACACGGCGTCATTAAATACCTCTCCCACCCTGGTTTTATATCTGTACTATTCCTGCACTGCACTGCTGAGCTTACCTCACCCCATCAATTCTCAGTTCCATCAAAATGATGAGACCAATGGGTTGCTGCCTTGCTCTCCTTTACATATGCATCTGCATATCCTGTGACCACCTCATTTCCTCCTGTAACTGGGAACATCACTCTGGTGACCATGACTCGCACCCACTCAACCTACCCCAGGTTCTGCTCCAAACATCCTCACAATGCCTCTTTACCCTACCATACCTACCTAAACAACATGTTGTCAGACTAGGGCACTGGCTGCAAGACAATCTATCTGTACCCACCCCCAGAGCTAGAAAAAGGTTTCACTACAAGCTTGCACCTCCTGGCCTTATGCTACTTTACCTGGTCTCTCGCCTGCTACTAAATGATGGCATGGAACCCAATCCAGGAACCTCAGCTCACATCAATCCCTCTCTAACCCCCCCAGACCACTTACTCTTTGTGACTCTAAGGGACTCTACATAGTGCACCTAAACTGCCACAGTCTGCGACCAAAAATGGCTGAACTTGAGGCATTAGTCTGTACCTCAAAAACGACAGCACTTGGGATCACAGAATCCTGGATAAAACCCTCTGTCCTACCTCATGATGCAGCCCTATTGGGGTACACCACATGTAGGCAGGACAGGGTTGGTAAGAGAGGTGGAGGTGTACTCTTGTATGTCAGGTCTGACATCATAGCCTCTGACATCACCCCAAAGACCCCTTGCACCCCATGGGTAGAATCGCTCTTTGTCTCCATAACAATTGGTTCTGACAAAAAATGAATAGTTGGCTGTATCTATCTACCACCCAAAACTGCTTCAGCTGCCCTCTCTGAACTTGTGTCTTCCATCTCGGACTTCCCCACTATATGTGGTAACTTCAGTATAGACTGGAAGTCCTACAATTTAAATAATGCCCTCTTTTCCCTAGCTGATGCCAACTTAACTTAGCATATTGCTGAACCCACCCAGAGGAACTCTAGAACAGGAAACCACTCTGTCTTAGATTGGGTATTATCCAACTACTCACACAGAATAGTAGATGCAGGAATCTCGCTGGATAGCATGAGTGACCACTCACCCATTTTCTGTGTATGGAGAAATAAAACCCTCAACCCTCCTCCTAAAATTGTTGAATCCTGTAACCTAACTACCTTTGATCGTACCTCCTTTCTAAGTTCTCTATTTAATATCAACTGGAGCCCTATTTGCACCCTACCTACCATTGATCAGGCCTTGGACTACCTAATAGGATCTGTTTCCACAATTATCAATCATCATGCCCTTCTTACCAGGTGTAGGTCCAAACGCAAACTAGTCCCCTGTTTGACTAAACACATCAGGAAACTCATGGCTGAATGAGACATGGCCTGGAAAACCTTCAAGAAAATTGGCCTCCCCTCCTACTGGCATTCCTACAGGTGTCTTTGAAACACTTGCAAGTCTACTATAACTAGTGCTAAGAGGAGGTATTATCACACCTTGCAAACTGATAAACTTAGAATTATGTGATAAGGGTGAGTCCATAATCGTGCCACTCACTAAGAGCTACACAAATATCACCCAAATCAAAAGGGTGACGGAAACAAACACAGACTGCCGCAAACAGTGATGTTCCTCGGCAACACAAAAAAACCCACATTGCTTCTTTTTTTGTGGGTGGATATGCCCCAAGCACCCCCCACAAATTAAATGATCAACTCTTGGGGGGGACAAAAAAGAACATTTTATCTTCTACTGTAGGACCCAAACCAAGGGCCATTGGTTCTGCAGGTGGTGGCCCTAGCCACTACACCAAATGACCAGCTCGGCAGGGTTTGGTCATGCACCTTCCATCATCCTGTCATAGTGAGTGCAGTTCATTGCTACACTGACTATACAGGATCCTTTGCTGTGATAGAATGTTCACCCAAAACATGAGTGATATTATTGAGTCGCTCAATAATACTCACCTATATGGGGTGCTACCGAGAAACTCAGCAAGCCCAAAGAATTTTGGTCTGAGATAAATTCCTTCCTAAAAGGAAAAACCTCCTCCATTCCTGACTCACTTCATGACAAGGATAAAGCATTCTCCTGTTCCTCCTCCATAGCCAAAGGTTTTAACAACTTTTTTACCGACCTCAGCACCTACACATAGAGATGTACGAAACTGGAAAATTTCGCCTAGCGAAATATTTTGCGTAATTCCCACATTATGTGAAATTTTTCACCTAGGCGAAATTTAATTTTGCCTCTGATTCTGCTTTTATGAATGCAAATTCTACCAATTATCTCACCAATTTTGTTTTTATGTATAGGTAATTTCGCCATTATCCTGAATTTCACCAATGTTTTTCAATTTTGCCACTGAAATTGCAATGCATTGTGGGTGTATAGATGAAATATCATGTGCAGGCTGTTTCCTGCACAGTATATTGTCTGTTGAGTCACAGAGCAGTTCAGTGTGATGCATTACAGCCAATAAACCCTTCAAAAACCTCTTTATTTGTGATTTTTGAGAGTTAATTGCTCCCAAAATCTCACTTTCGTTCCTAGTGCTGCTAGTGAACATTTTTTTGTTTTGGTATCTTTGGATAATACTTAGTTAAACTTAGGTAGTGTTTTCAGTTTTCTCTGTGTCTGTGTCTGTGAGGGAGTTGAGTGGGGGAGGGTTGACCGTGTGGTGTGTGTGTGTGTGTGTGTGTGTATGTGTGTGTGAATGTGAAAGTAGAGCAGGCTAGTTCCTAAAATTTGACAGATTTCTCACAAGTTGTGAGTGAGTTTCTGTAATTTCTTTTAAGTCTTAATAAGTTTTGTTTGTGTGGTACTTATTCGTTATATTTTTCTTACATATTGACCCTTTTTTGGGTAACTTTATCTGTACAGTTACTACATTCTGACTGAGTAGTTCTGTTCCTGTTTCCCTTTGCTTAATCACTTTGGTGATTTATTTTTTTTATAGAAAGTATTTGTGTACATTGACCACTTGACTTGTCCATATCCAGGTACACTGCATTGTTGAATTGCTCAGAGAAATTAATATTGTCCACATTGACCCCAGTCCACAAAAGCGGAGACAAGGCCCATCACGGGAACTATAGGCCTATATCCATACTACCCCCCTCTCAAAGGCCCTTCAGCAACTGGTCGCTGATCAGCTGACGGAATACCTGGCCAAGCACAACCTCTTCTGTAAGCAGCAGCACAGCTTCAGGAAAGGCCACAGCATTACATCAGCCCTCCTAGAATTCGCAGGAGCAATTCACAACTCCCTTGACAATAATCAACTTACTGGATCAGTCTTCATTGACTTGACTAAGGCTTTTGATGCTGTCCACCAACTACTTATCACTGAGCTTCAAAACTCAGGGCTTTCCCCTAATGCTACATCCTGGTTTAAGAGCTACCTGAAAAACCGTACACAAAGGGTGAAAATTGCTCACACCCGCTCCGACTCTAGACCAGTCCGATCCGGAGTCCAGCAAGGATCCATTCTCGGGTCTGTCCTGTTCAGCCTCTTTTTGAACAATCTGCCACAGTCTTGTCCTGAACAGATTCTGCTATATGCGGATGATGCTGTCATCTACACCCCTCATCATGACCCCCTCCTACTCCAAAAAAGCTCCATATGGGTTTCACCACCGTTGCAAAATGGTTTAATAATCAAAAGCTGGTGCTCAACTATAAGAAAACAAAGTCAATGCTTTTCTGCTGCTCCCGCAACAAGCATAGGTTTCTCCCCTTCATAATTGAAAACTGTCATGGAGCTGTCCTGGACCAAGTTCACTCCTTTAAATACCTTGGAATCACACTCGACAGTCAACTATCCTATAACATTCACACTGACACTGCTGCCAAAGCTGTCAACAAACACATCAGTCTTCTATACAGGCACAGGGAGTACCTTACTGCACACGCCTTAAGGATAGCTGTGCAGAGCTCTGTGGTATCACTAATTGATTATGGTCTGGTTGTCTATGGCTCTGCATCTGACACAGCCCTTAGGTGCCTATCCTTGGCCCTGTACAAAGCCTGCCATCTCATCACAGGATCCCACCATCTCACCCACACATGTGCTTTCTATGCCCAAATGGGCTGGCTCCAATTATCTAACCGTATAAAGTACCACACCTGCCTTATGGCCAGGAAGATTACATTAGGCCTTGCTCCCCCAGGTGTCCAAGCCCTCCTACGTGCTGCATGTATCCCCCGTCCCACCAGGACCTCTAAAATACAAATTCTGCACATTCCCCAGTGCCGCACCTCTCAGGGACAAAGATCCTTTGCTCACTGGCATCCTACCGGTTTAATGGAATCAACAAAGACATCACCTCACTGCAAAGTCTTGGCCAGTTCAAAACCTACCTTCACCTCCACCTCTCTGCTGCCAGCTCCTGTGACTGTCACTCATAATCCACTTCACTTGCCTCTCCCCTCCCTCACACCTTCCCCTCCCCACTCCCCCCCCCAGCTTAGCACTCCACGAAACCTGACAAGGCCGTCGGCTGCTACTCAGTTTCTGTTATTCCTCTCAATCTCTTAACTTACACCTTGAATCCCGCCTACCTTGTTTCCATCCCCCCTCCTTTGCCCTCATTCCTCTGCTTATGACTGTGTTGAATCCCATGATATGCATTGTTTATTCAAACTCCTGTACATCCCTCCCTCAAATGTCTGTATTCATTCTGCCTGAATTGCTAATTTCAAACTTTGTTATGTTTGTATTGTTCTCCAATCTGACGTGGAACCTTTGTAAAAGAGCCTTGGCTCAAAGGTACTTGTAAACCTAGACTTAAATAAAAATAAAATAAAAGTATTGTGATCTAGCCTCTGCATTGCAGCGTTCCTGTTTTTCTATTTAATTTGCTTATCATATTAACTCTTCCCTCCCTGTTATACCACTGTTGTTTACCACCTGACCTACTATATAAAAAAACAACATAGCTTTCAAGATAGTGGTGGTCCCTGCACGAGTTTTGGAGGTGACTTTTTTGTTCATTTCAAATCTTGTTGTCCCTTCCGTTTGATACATCTGTAAGCCCAAACTGTATTTAGTAAGTACTAACACATTACAGTACTCGCCTTATACAGACACCACTTATCCAGACTGTAGTTCGTATTTTGACTGAGAAGTGTTCTGTGCGGTTGGTTTACAGTTTAGTTTTTGTGAACCTACCAGCACTTACCCGGTTATTATCAAGTTGTGTAATAATCATTCCATTTAAAAACTGACATCTGATTAAGAACTACTTAAATATTCTTTTCAGATTTACTGCACATCCTTGTTGTGGTGGTATTCTCCGTCAGTTTTGTATTGAAAGTCTCTTACTTCTGTCCTCCTGTTACTCCATGTTGCTTAACTCATGTTTTTGTAATTGAAAAAATAAAATAGTGTTTTCACACTCGAACAGACTACAGTAGTAGTTGTAGGTGGTTATATACACATACACTACGGTGCAGCTACCTGTTCTTATTTCTGTTTGCCCTTTGTAGATAGCACTGCAGGTGTTAAATCACACTTATTTAATAGAAATACATAATAATATAGTTCCAGAGGAAGCCAAACAAAACAAACATATAAATATGTCTGCCAAGAGGTGCTCAACTTCAGGTAAAGGTGCCAGGGTGGGAGGTAGCTCAAAGACGTCTGTTGGAAAAATCAAACCTATGTCTGATTCTGAATCAGTGTCCTCTGTGGCAAGGCAAATTAAATTTTCTGTTCAAAAGGAATTCATTTTTTAATATTGGTAACAGTGTTAGTTCAGGTAGCATCATAGTGCAGGTGATACATGGTTATGCTGCCATTTACAGTGTCAGTTGCACATTCGTGGATAAAAGTAATATATCCTTCATCATCTTACAGAGGTGTAATCAAGGGACGTATTTAAGCTGCATATGGGTGATTCCACAGTGTCAATGGCAAAACACATGAGGATACAATCCAAGGTCATCATTTTTCCTGCAACATTTCTGGACATTTACTGCCTGTGCTGCACTCGCAGAGACAAGATGTGGCCTAAAACTATTGTAAACAGTGGCCAAAACAGCATTTTAATGGCTGGCTGCTGGTGGGGCACCATAAAACATCAGGACTGACAGCAGATTTCAATCTCAATTTGATGTAACATTTTTTGGTAAACATTTCTGGACTTGTAGGCCCTGTTTGGCACCAGCAGCAGTGAGTTTTGGGCAGAAATATTTGGCAAACAGGCCCTAAAACAGCTACTTAATGTCTGGGTGGTGGTAGTCGGGGGCACCATAAAACATTATGGCTGAGACCAGATTTCGGTCGTGATTTACTGTAACATTTTTTGGGAAATATTTCTAGACTTATGGGCCATGTTAGACAGTGGCAACACTCCGTCTCACTCTACATTTTTAATGTCATCCTAATTTTTTCCAGTCATATTTCTCATCTTATCATGCCTACTCTGCACAGCATGGCTTGAAGAGGCTGTTTTAAACCATGGCTCTACTAGAGCACATTTTGGACCTGGTGGTGGGGGTGTGGTTGGGCACTATAACACCAAGTTGACATTATGGCAAGCCATGGGAACACACGTTAAACACACAAAAAAATTACATTATGTTTAACTTCATAATAAAAGTGCTTATGTTTTTATGATTGCTGTGTACATATTCAGACTGATCCAGCCAAAACAACTGCAAGCCCACAACATAACACATAGCTTTGGGAAAAAAATTTGTTCATAGGAACAATTTACAAATTATAATACTTGACATTTGTGGATAGGAGGAGGAAATACATGCAGAAGGACTAACATAAACCAAGTAGAATGGTACAGTGATTATGGGTAAAGACTAAAAGTGGCTGACAGACAGTAACACATGACAGTGGTCGCATGCAGGGTTAAGTCAGGGACAGGATATACATATGAAAGAGGAAAGGGAGGGAGCATAAACACTGCATAACACACAAAAAAACTGGATAAAAAGAAACAAAAGGATACAGAAGAAGAAGAAGAGGACAGAATATATTATGGTAGCACAGTAGTACTACCATAGTTAGGGTTGGGAGCCATTTACATGTTAAACCTAAAATTTTGCACCTTAATAACTTTGCAACCATTCAACGGATTTGTCTGAAATTTGGAATTCATGATCAAGAACCATACATCTTGGGATCTGCCAACTTTTTTATTGTTCAGATATATGGTTGCGGAGTCATTAAGCTTGATCTGCGTGCTTGCTTACACTTTTTTGCAATTCTTTGGTCATCTCTACAGGTCTCACGGTTTGTGCGACCGGCCTGAAATCTTCAGGGAGCATGCAGCCGGGGTCTCTGATGTGCCTTTTGGAGATTTCATGAAAAAATATTAAAAGGTTCAAAAGTTATTCAAAAAACAGTTTCCCATTATAAGTCAATGGGAAAAGTTAACAAAAAGTTCAACACTTTCACAAATGCAGGTTTTACTTTCGCAAATGGCCCTTTTACTTTCACAAATCCACCATTTTGTTTTCAGTTGGTGATCAGAAAAATGCTTGGCATTTAAATTTGGGACCCTCTGGCAATACAATTGTTTTTGTGTTTACCTAGTCGGACCCTGAGGATGCTAGGCATGTCTTTATTTTGAGGTTAAACACCCTAGAAATATGTTTTTCAAGTTTCTGGAAAAAGTACTTTTGCAAAGTAGTGTTGCACTCACGAAAGTGTCGCACATTTTTGTGAAAGCTTTCGCGCATTGCGGCACTACTTTTCCAGGCTATGGCAAAATGACAGCAATTCTTTGCCACCCTGCTGCAAAATAACAGTTTGGTCTTTTGGGCTGAAATTTGAAGGGAACACAGCCAACATCCCACAGATGTGCCTTTCAGTAGTTTGGTGAAAAAATATTACAGGACAGTAAAGTTACAGCACTCCAACGTTGACACTTTTTCCCATAGGATAACATTACGGCGTCTGCCACATTACAGGAATCCTTTGCCGCCCTGCTGCAAAATAATGGTTTGGTCTTTTGGACTGAAATTTTGAGGGAACAAAGCCAACATCCCGCAGATGTGCCTTTCAGCAGTTTGGTGAAAAAATATTACAGGGAGCCAAAGTTATCGCATTCCAAACTTCTCTTTTTTTCCCATAGGATAACATTACGGCGTTCACCACACCTTTCAGGGCCGGTATCTCGGAAACGGTGCGAGATACGGACTTTTCGTCAGAAAATTAATGGGGGCTAAGTACAAAACTAGCCAGGAAAGTCATACATCATATGACTTTTAAATTTTTTTTCTACATCGTACGGTTCCTGAGATATAAGTAATTTAGTATTCCAACTCCTCATTTTATGTTCCAAGACCCATTATTATGTATACATTCTTTGTACTCACTGTCTTTCTCTATGCAGCTTTTGGGGAAAATCAGCCTGTGCGCTTACATTACTGTTACCCTTAATGCTTCCGCTTGTGGTTCCATATCTGTTTCACTTACTGTTCCCATCTACGGCACCATGTGCATTACCCTTTGGGTTTTCATTTGCGCTTGTGTTTGCATTATTTTAACCATTTGTGTATACAGTACTGTTTATCTTTCTGTTTCGCTTTGCATCACCACGCGCATTACTATTTGCATTTGTGGGCACCGTGTTACTATGTGACAAGGACGTCGTATGGCGGGAGTGCGGGGTCCAGAGGGCCCCGCCTCCGCCCGTCACATTACATTCACTATTTCCATATCATTCTCAAAAGAGGTAGAATTGAGTTTAATTTATTAGGGTTCGAGCCAGTTAGTTCGGTGTTTGTTGCATTTCTTTCACACCTCAATCGGATCGCGCACGTTGTTGTCTTAACTCTCACCCCATTCTCCTATACCTCTGCTTCACACATCTGATGGGGTGAGAGTTAGTCGACAACCCCAACGCGCACCCCCATGCTGGTTGGGGTGGATGGGGGGCAAAGAGGGGGGTCAATCCTAACACTGAATTTCCTCACTTTTGTTGCTGTGGAACAACCCTAACTAATGCATTAAATGGAGTTTTTTGCCCTAATATATACATATATATATATATATATATATATATATATATATATATATATGGTTTGTTTTTGCTTTTTGTTATATTGAGAGGGTGCAGATGAGGGAAGAGTGACAGTAAGAAAGCAAGGACAGGAGAAAGAAAAGAAAAAAAATGCTGCCAGTACTGCGCTGACATTATCTTTTCTGGTCTGGACCATTACACTGCACTGGCACCAGGTACCAATTCTGCCCTGCCACCAGCACCACCACCACCACGTAGCTCCGCCAGGAGTTCAAACATTTTTTGTTGCTTCTCAAGGAGTTTCCTGATGTCCCCCGATTTCCTGTTCAGAGGTCATTAAACTCACTGTGCAGAGCTCCCAAATCTCTGGGCACCGCTGTCAGGTCTTCTTGGCTCACTGCTTTACACAGACAATGCCATCATATACAGATTCTCTGCTGATTTCTCTTGGCTCAGTCATCACTTAAACTCCGATTTCCATAAACTGGAGACGTGGTTCCTGTCTAATAAACTGCTTCTAAATACCAAAAAAACCTAAATCTATGCTCTTCCTCCTGCATACCTACTGAGCAGATGGCTCATCCCAATTTACCATCTCTACCCACAATGGTGAACCCCTTGAACTAGTACATTCTTTTAAATATCTTGGCATCCTGCTTGACCTGAGACTTTCCTTTGAGACACATGTGGACAAAATTATGTCAACTCTCCACCAGAAGCTGGGCCTGCTCTACTGGCTCTGCCCCCTTCTGTCAGGAGCATCTTGCCTAAAAATTGCCACAGCCTCCATCCTATCCCTTCTTCTTTATGGTGGCCCCTATTCTTGTCACTTAAGTCCTCCCTGATGAATTAACTAAAGCAATTATATCACATGATAGGATGCTTTGCCTTAGGAGCTGCCCCATGATAACATCACTGCACTGTACTCACATCTCTGGGGTGGCTACAGCTAGAACATCAATTCCAAAATACCTACCTCTGCCTTACCTATAAGCTCACCCACCTATACACTCCATCGAGTCTATCTGATATTGTGGTAAGAAAAGCAGCCTGACAGACTCTATGCTCCTCCTCCTCCCCTCTCCCTCTATTAACTGTGCCTTCTGCATGCCCAACTGCAAGTAGGAGATCTTTTGCCTATGCTGCACCCTGGGCCTGGAATTCCTTCCCTCCATCTATCCTCTCTTGCACTTCCCTCCCCAGTTTCAAAAGTGCCCTGCACAACCACCTCTATGGACTAGGCATATGCTCCTGCTTTACCTAAGTACCTCTTACTTTTCATACTTATGTCAGTCCCTCCTGGTGAGCCTGCTACCTCAACCAATGGTACTGCCTAGATATGAGTGGCACTTTTGCTCTGCAGTTGACTATCTAATCTGAAGTACATATGTTTCCTCACTACTGTGCATAATCTGCTGTAAATTATGTTGATCTTAACCTTTGCCTGTATCAGCCTTGTTATGCACCTTCCATTCCCCTCAAATCCTGGAAATCTAAGTTTTTGTATATAATGTATAGTATTGTTTCGCAATGCACTGTGCTTTTTGAGCTTATCTTTGTATCTCTCTTTTGATATCAATGCTGTTTTTTGAATGTATGGTTCATTATTTGTATTGATGTATGCTGCTTTAATCTGTATTCCTTTATACAAGTGCCTGTGTATTATTTGTTCGTGGCTGTGCTTTTACTTTTGTAGTCTTCCCCACTTGTACCCTTCCCCGGGTTGCCCCTGAAAAAGGGACTGCATGGTCTCAGTGGGCTTATTCAGTTACTACAATTCAAATAAATAAAATATATCTGCTTTTCCCTTGGGGATTAAGTTGCCCAGGTAGAATTTGTTTTTCTTCTACCCTGGCGGCATAGCCATTCCACTATGACATTTCACACTGTTTTTGACACTAACTTTGGAAACCTTTTGAGAAAGGCTAGACTCAGAGACAGAATTTTCATTTGGCATCTCATTTTCAAATCTTATTACAATCTCATTAATTTTTTTAACAATAGCAGTTTCTTTTGCCAGGTCAGCAATAGAGTGTACAGAATCTGTAAGTCATGTAGCACTATTAGTCCCACCAGCACTAGATGTCACAGGAGCTTGCAAAGGAGAGAGGCAGAATATGAGTGACCTAAACATTCTCTAAATCCTGATGCAGTGAAAACCTCTATCACTCAAACCTGTGTCAAACCTGCGGTGCATCTAATGACATTCAAAAGTTATAAGGAAAATTAACTTTCAACTAAATATTGAATCAAAGCAGAGGGAGGTGGTGTCTCAGAAGAAAAAAGCTAGCCATCCCAACCTCCCTCGCAAGGCCTAATCAGGACTGGTGTAATACTGACCTAGCCAGACAGTGATGTTACTCTGGACAAGAGGTAATAAAAGCCAATTCCTAAACAAGGCTGTCAGATGACTTCTAACTGAGATGCTGTAAAGACCTGTGTCACTTGAACCTGTGTCGTATGATGGAAAGCAGTGTTCCCTCTAAAACTTTGGACTGACTTTTTGAGTTTGCTAAGAGAAGTCGCGTGTTTCTTTCCGTGTTTGCAGAGACTGTCCGATCCTTAAGCAGCAATGCCAGGAAGGATTATAGCAGAGCTAACAAGGGCTTTGGTCATCCATGATGAAAAATTACCAGCAAGATTCTAAAATTAAGAAGGAAATCCAGACTCTACAGCTATCCAGATGTCTTGAGTATTATTTTAAATCATTTTTATAATATTCTAATTGGGCTTAGCTGGGAGGTTGCATGGAAAAACAATTTTCTTCTTTACTAGAACTTGGAGATATAGGGTAAGCTTAAAATCTAAATAATGATATAGAAAACATTTTTACCAAAGAAAAAGTATTTGAATAAGTTATCAAGAGAAGTTTTGAAGTGCTAATAAAACAAAGTTGTTTGACATCTTTATGCAAGAAAAAAAACAGCTTAGATTGTTTATGTAACTTGATTCTTTTGAATTACCTACAACAAGGGACTCCTAAGGTTATGAAATATCTGTAAAAACAATTTTGCTGTTTGCAAAAGTTGCCAAACTTGCAAGTGTAGGCTGGTCCGGTAGCACTGAGGGTTGAGGCGCCGGATGCCACCCCTCGATCTACGCCAGCAACCTGGGCTCAGGAACGGACTCGGTCATCAGGAAGCCGGCATGGGGGGGAGGGTTAAGGTGCCTAATGGTGGCTCTGTTCTCCCGGGGAGGTGGGGTCTCCCTCCCACTGTCCCAGGTGGAGATCTGGTGGCAGTGCATGTGGATAACGAGTGACAGGTAGGGTAGGGCATCCCACGGTGTGTGAAGTGCACATGCTTCTCATGCCAAGGATGTGAGGGTAGATGAAAATGGAGAGAAATAGCTAGACAAATAATAGAAAAAAAACTTGCAAATGTATTGTTTTGTTATGTTTGTTTTATGAAACTTTTGTTGTTTTATATCTATGCAAGTTATTAGAAACTAGTTATATTGTACAGGGAAAAATAAAATCTATTTTATATACTACAAATGGGTGTGATGAAAATGTTATTCATACTTATCTAGAACTTTTTATACAATAGGTGGTGAAGTAAGAATATGAGCCAGTCTTGCATAGTCTTATATGGTTTTATGCATATTTTATGACACATGGCAAAAGGCTTAGCCAAGTGACCATAATAAGTAATTGATAGTTCAGTCTACTGTTCCAACACAACTCTAGGGTGTGACCGTACTCTATATATATATATATATGTGTGTGTGTGTGTGTGTGTGTATATATATATATATATATATATATATATATATATATATATATATATATACACATACACTCTACATCATGGCAACACCGGTAGTGCTAGTATAGATAGGGTTGAGGGCCATTTCTATGTTAAACCCCAAAACTTTGCACCTTAATAACTTTGCAACAGTTTGACGGATTTGCCTGAAATTTGAATACATG
The DNA here is from genome assembly GCA_016271365.2 of Neoceratodus forsteri. Lineage (NCBI taxonomy): Eukaryota > Metazoa > Chordata > Ceratodontiformes > Ceratodontidae > Neoceratodus > Neoceratodus forsteri. The sequence continues at coordinate 730,771,463 of CM057453.1, forward strand.
ATCAAGAACCATAGGCCTTGATATCTGCCAAGTTTTGTACCAGTTGGATACACAGCTGCGGGTTATTAGCGTGATGCGCGTGCGTTCACGCTTTCTGGAATTCTACGGTCGCGGTACAGGTTACACAGTTTGTGCGACCAGCCCGAAATCTTCAGGAAATGTGCGTCCAGCGTCCCCGATGTGTCTTTCAAAGATTTGGTGAAAAAATATTAAACGGTTCAAAAGTTATTCAAAAAACAATTTCCCATTATAAGTCAATGGGAAAAGTTAACAAAAAGTTCGACAGTGTCGCAAATGCATTTTTACTTTCGCAAATGGGCCTGTTACTTTCGCAAATCCGCCATTTTGTTTTCTGTTGGTGATCAGAAAAATGGTTGGCATTTAAATTTGGGACCCTCTAGCAACCTAATTCTTTGTATTCACCTAGTCGGACCCTGAGGATGCTTGCCATGTCTTTATTTTGTGGTAAAACACCCCAGAAATATGTTTTTCAAATTTCTGGAAAAGAATGCTTTCACAAATTACTGTGCTCACGAAGGTGTCGAACTTTTTTGTGAAAGCTTTGGCAAATTGCGAAAGTAGTTTTCTATCTGTGGGAAAGTGACAGCGATTCTTTGGCACTGCACTGCAAGAGAACGGTTGGGAGTTTTGGGATGAAATTTGGAGGGAACTCAGCTGACATCTCACAGATGTGCCTTTCAGTGTTGTATTGAAAAAATATTACATGGCGGCAAAGTTACGGCACTCCAAAGTTGACAGTTTTTCCCATAGGATAACATTATGGCGCCCAACGCATTACAGGACTCCTTTGGATCCCTGCTGCAAAATAACAGTTTGGTCTTTTTTCCTGAAATTTGGAGGGAAGACAGCCAACAGCCCACAGATGTGCCTTTCAGTGGTTTGGTGAAAAAATATTACAGGGAGGCAAAGTTATGGTGCTCGAACTCTCTTTTTCCCTTAGGATAACATTATGGGCGTCGTCGTGCGTTTTGGGGCCGGTATCTAGGAAGCAGTGCGAGATCTGGACTTTCGTTAAAAAATTCTTAGCTCCTTAGTAGGGCCTAAGTAAAAACTAGCCAGGACAGTCGTAAATCATATGACTTTTAATTTTTTTCTACGTCATACGGCTCCTAAGCTATAACCTATTTAGTATTCCAAGTCCTCATTTTCTGCTCTGATACCCATTATTATGCACACATTCTTTGTACTCACTCTCTTTCTCTATGTAGCTTTTGGGTAAAACCAGCCTGTGTGCTTACATTAGTGTTACCGTTGCCCTTTCCACTTGCGGTTCCGTACCTGTTTCACTTACCGTTGACGTCTACGCCACCATGTGCGTTATTGTTTGCATTTTCATTTGCACTTGCGTTTCTGTTATTTTTTTCCATTTGTGTCTACAGTACTGTTTCTCTTTCTGTTTCACTTTGTGTCACCATGGCCACTGCCATTTCTGTTTGCAGCCAGCATGTTACTATGTGACAACACATCACGTGGCAGACCATTGCTGTCTGCGCCACCATGTGTGTTACCCTTTCTGTTCTCATTTGCACTTGTGTTACCATGTGCGCCACTGTTAGCACTCCTGTTTGCATTGCTGTTGCTGTTACTATGACACAAGACATCACCAGCAGGGTCAGGTAGGCAGTGGAGCACCCAATGGCAGACAAAATTAGGTAGTACATTGTAACTGTAGATGTAGATGACAATTCAGATGGATTTGTAAACTGAAGCATAATGTATACCTTCAGCTTGTATATGTACCATTGTGTTCTATTCCATCTACTGTTTGCTTCCCGGGTCACTCCTGAAAAAGGGACGTCCGGAGCCCTGTGGGCCTACCCGCTTATCAAAATTCAATTAAGCAATAACGCATGATGCAGGGTTATGTAAATGGTCTGTTAATCACCTTCAAGGGGTGTAGTGTGGTACGAGGTGTAGCCGAGTGCCATATGCCCCATCGGGTGATTGACTGACCATTAACATTACTGTTGGTAATGCCTTATTGCTATTGTAATAAAAATGTTTTTTAACTGTGTTAAAGCTTGTTCAGGAAATGTTTAACCTCTTCCTGTATGTCAATAAAAGATTTACATAAGGCTGTTAGAATGTTTGCAGCCGATCAGAAACCTCAATTTCTGAGACCCTTTTTATAATTAAGTAATAAGGCATGAGAAGGGGTTATGTTAATGGTCTGTTAATCACGTTCTAGGGGTGCTACTGTGGCACGAGGTGTGGCTGAGTGCCACATGTCCCTACAGGGTGATTAACTGACCATTAACATAATTCTTTGGAGTGGCATCATAGGTACCAAACAAATTGATGGAGATATAGTTGTTGCACTATTAGTTAACATTGGTTTGCATGCTTAAGTAAGACACACTTATTTTTTATGTCGTAATGCTATTTTAAGTAAAGAGTCGACACAGGTGGTTATGGTTTAAAAACATTTATTGCCAATTTGTCAAATGTAGAAAAGGGCCAATCAAGACTGAAATTTAGTTAACAGAAGCAGTCTCACAATACAATATTTGTATGTGTGTAATCATTGCTCATCATATATGTAAATGTGTAAGAATAATAACAACTGTATAATATGGATTGGAGTAAGTATGTGATATTATAGGAAACTAATCAGGTGTTGTGTGTTTCTAGTGATGTTTCATTACTCACTACTCTTTATGTGAGGAAGTACTTTCTGACATTCGACCTGGAATTCTAATAGTCAAGCTGAAGCTGTGGCACTTCATTATATATTTGCTATTGAACGTGAAGAGAGTTTGTTAAAAAATGTAATGTTTTTTTAAAATGGTTGTATGTCATAATTATGTGTAGTGCATTACTTGTGTGGTATGTTAATAAGGCAATGTCAGTAGGTTGTAAAGTGTGATTACACACATGATACACAAGTGTTTTGTTGTTATTGTGTGACTGCTAATGTGGATGTTCCTGGGGTGGGCGAAAAACCATATGCTGACTGTCTAAGTAATACAATATAAAAAAATGTTAGTTCTGTGACATTTGATTGGTGTTATTTAATTATATGTCACCGAATAGGCACAAATGGAAAATTCCAACCCAACCCCTCAATTGAGGCGATCATAAATATTGTCAGGAACAGGTATGCAGTGTATTGTGATCAGTAACAGTGTCTGATTTACAATTGTCAATATTTTTTACATATGTTAGAATTACTTATGTGACAAGTTGAGAAAATAGAATATTCTTACATGAACAAATGACATTGTTTCAATTCTTACATTAGCTTCTATGTAAACTCTTAACTTGTAAATACTAAGACTTTGCATGGTATGCATTTTTTAACAAACTTATGGTTAATTAGATGTAGTTAGTATAGTGATGAATAATATGTTAAACATTCAGTTGTACTTTAGTGTTAGACTTGTACTTTTAGTACAAGTATTAAAGTAGTTATTAACAATGTACACCTGAATATAAATCTTTATATTATGTACAAGTAATTGCTAACACATGTAAAAGTCAGTAAATAATATTCTGCAATTGGTTAGTATTTACAGTTGCGTAATTGAGCTTCTTGCATTATCAATAAAGGTAGTTATTTTTACATATGTACAGTACCAGTATTACGCATGAAGGCAGGATAGTTCTACACTGTTGCATGGTGAGCGAATGATGTTGTTGTCTATATGTCAAGAGTTAATAGACAAATGGAAATGTTGATAGACAAGTTGTGACAGGGTGGCATGTTTGGTGAATGGTAGAAGAGTTGCTCAGTTATTTACGATGATAACTGAGAACTTCTCTTTGCAAAGAGTAACACTTGATAACTCATATCAATTTGTTGTTATGCATGAGTTGATACATGAATAATTAAAGATATGTACAGAGGAGGACAGCAGTAAGGCCTCAGTTTTTAGATGTACAATCTTTGATAGACATGTAATCATGGTTTCTCTAGTGACTGTGAATATTGTTGGTGCCGATTGAAGCCACTACAACAATTTTCATGTAGTCACTGATCCACACAAGATCTTACATGTTACAGTGTATGGAATGTCTCTGTCAGAATAGCATTTTGTTGAAATGCTATGTTTTATTCAGAGTCGTACGTTATACAACATTGTAATGAGGTATGAATGTTTCTGGGACAAAGTAGTCATTTTAAAAATGCAACATGTTCTGTCCTATTCTTCTGAAATATGAAGGTTATCATAATTCTTCAATATTAGAAGATATGCATTTTTTAAGTGTCGTGGCAGTCTCTGTTTAAAGCTACTTGTAGAGTCGCCACACTCTACCCATCCACTTCTGCACCTTAGTAAGGAGGTGTAATGCCCAGAATGCATGGATTGACCATGGTGATAGATTATACTGTGAGTGTCAAACACTGATTGGTTGAAGACTATTCTACCAGCTGTGTAATCTGTGATAGGAGTATCAACTCTGAGCCCGTTAGAGTCAAATCTGTGCAACATAAGCAACAGATATTGAGATGAACTCCTGAGACGTATGGACTGAGTGCATCTGCCTCCACACCTTCCACAGGCATGACTACATTCAGCATTGATGAATAGCGGTCGAAATTTGACACTTTTGGTTTGAGGGACAAAGACAGTAATCCACAGCATGTCTTCTGTGGTTTCACGCTGTGAATGGCCACATGTAACACATACATATTTTGTTACATATGTCACTGTGAAGTAGTGCTGCATTGAGGTGCCATCTTCATCCAGGTTGTTTATGATAGCCATCATAAACTCAGTAGTGTCTTGTTGTATGTCTGCAGCAAATATACTACATCCAGCATATGTAGTTAACACCTGTCGTAGTGGTGTTAGTGTCTGTACATTGTTAGACTGGTCAGAAGTCATGTTGATAATCTGCTTCAAAGCGTTTGATAGGGGATTGTCTTGTGAAGCAGATATTGACTGCACAAAGTGTGGCATGTGTAGAAAAACTTGTACAGCTGAGTTAGCATAGTAGTTTACTCTAGTGCTGTTGTCAAAGACTGGTACAACAGCTACACCAACTGATTTCTGATGAATTGCTGGCTGTGAATGTTTACTTGAAGTTGTGACCTTTGTTGAACTCTTTTTTTGTTGAATCACTTTTGGAAGCTTGTCGCTGTTTGTTGATACCTGTAGCTGTGACTGAATTGTGTGAGACAGATAGATATGTAGGCAGTGGTATTAAAGACATTTGTGTCTGATGTAGATTACGTAACCTGTTGTACTCAAGAATACATCGCTTGTCAGCTCGTATTTTCTGAGGTGCTATAGTAATAATGTGCAACCCAGAAAGGCTGCGTACACGTAAAAGTGCCACGTAGCTCATGCCATCCTTGAAAATGTCTGTACCTATGTCTTCCATTGCTGAATCCAAACTCAATCCCTGAGATTTGTGAATGGAGACAGCATATGCAACACATAATGGAAACTGTTTCCTGTTTACATAGACATCCTTAAAAACCTGGAATTTTACGCAAGTTCGGTCTATGTGTACAGAGTGTTCCATGTTGTCAAAGTGAACTACAAGCGTCTCGATATATGTCTTCTGGACATTGTAGACAAAGTCAGTGATGTTTCCCATGGCACCGTTTACCATGCCTCGTTCTACATCTAGATTGCGTCGCAGCATGATACGTGCATTCTTACAAACTGTGAGAACAGCTTCTAGGCCAGCTGTGCGTGAAACATCTGACTTCAGTTCACTTAGTCGTTCAGTCATCTTTGCTACTAGTTTTTGACTAAGAATAATGCCATCAACTGTGTCAAACACATGCAGAGTTACAATCTCTTGGTTTTCTCTCTGCAGCATTAGATAGTTGAATTCAGTGCATTTCTTTAGTCATGGCATAAGACACACTATGTGTCTGCCAGTAGAGTATATATCGCTGAAGACATGACATGCTGTTTCTATGCATGCAGTATCTACTGTGATTCTCCGATCATTTAACATACAAACATGTTCTGGTGATAGAGAACCTGTACGAGCTTCATCTAAAAGTGATTTGTAAGCTAGATCACCACTTTGGCGCATGTTCTCACACAACTCAACATAGGTAAATAATTCCCATATGGTTGTAGCCTGCAATGCAACTGAGGATATTCTTAGCTTGTTTGGCAGTTAGAGTTGTAAATACATGCTCTGCATTGACTGGTGCAAGCTGTAAAAGGTCTCCCAACACAAGTATACTTTTGCCACCCAAATGGCACTCCATCGTCAGTACCTAAAATCTGCTGTAGACGTAGATGAATACAGGCAAGCATGACATTGGAGACCATGCTGATTTCGTCAATGATGAGTACCTTCATCTTTGTGAACATGGAATGGAGCTGAGATGCAACCTCGAATGACAGTTTATGATACTCTCCAGTTCTCCCATGTTCCACTGGCAACATAAAGAGAAGGTGTAATGTAACTCCACCAATGTTGTATGCTACTAGTCCTGTGGGAGCTGTTACAGCAACAGACGTTGAAGAGCCTGTCACGCTCCCTACTTCTGCAGTGATGGCTTCAATGAAGAAACTTTTTCCTGTGCCAGTTGAACTGCTAACAAACATTAGTAGTGGCTTGTAGTCAGTACAGTGACATTGTTTTGTTTCATGTAGTATCCCATGTTGGACAGCTTCAACTGCGTAAGAGTGAACTGTATGCTGCAGCTGATTTAGTCTTTCTCTTAAGTCAGCTGGGTTGACCATGGAGTGTGTGCCATGTTCCATGGCTGTCTCAATTTCTGACATTAACACTTCTGGGCATTTAAGGCAGAGGGTCACCTAGAACACCTTGTCCTTCTGGATCAAGGTTGTCTTGTGAACTAATTGAGTGTCTTCCTGAAGCTGCTTCTCTGCCTTCTCAAGCTGTTCTTTCTCAGCTTCTAGTCTCTGTATATATGTCTGTGAGTATTCAGTTTGGAAAGTCTCATAAGTGAGATTGAACTGTTCTTCGAATGTGTCACAGTCACCTTTTAATTCAGACTCACTCCTCCAGGGTCTAAATAGGAATAGAAGAGCAAAGTAGTAATGTTCTCTGCTCTCTGCTGTGCCTAGATGCAGTTTACAGTGGTCTATGAGCCATGGCTTGTGTCTCTTTACAAGACAGCCATCTACTCCATTGACCTTGTAAAATCTGGCGTGTTGAGTCAGGTGCTACATCTATCTTGTAGTCATACCACTTAGCCACCTGAAAGAGACACATATTATTCATGTCGTTGTGTCTACATGGGTAGTATGTGTCTATCAGGTTATTCTTCAAGATATGTTTTGAAGAAGGTGTATTAGCAGTGAGATCCTCAATTTCAGCATGAGGAATCAGTACATGTTTCCATTTCTCTCTGTAGTTTACACTGAGAAAATGTACAGCGTCAGACTTCCCGTATAGATGTGTACCCATTAACCGGTCACTGGCTTCGTAAGCTCCACATTCTCTGTGTGAAAGAGTCTTCAAACCCAATGACCAAAGCTGAGATGTCAGGCTTTTGCTTGAACTGGCAATATCTTCCCAAAGATCTTGCAAGCTAGTCTGTTCATGTTTGGTTATGTACGAAGTGACATACCGAACCAGGGCCAGTGAGTTATCAGCTACAAACTGAACATCTATGTTTGCTTGCCACATTAGGAGAAGAGTTGGGTTGTAGTCATTGATGTACACTGTTTTCATCTCGGGTAACTCGTATACCCTCTTGGTTGATTTTGCCTTCAAGTGGTGTCTCATTGCTGAGAATAGGTCATTCATGGCACCATCCTGACAAACTCGTCTAGGAAATCCAAAGCGACATTGTGTGTACCAATTAGATTTGTTCTATACTACTTGCCGGCAATATTTTGTGCAAATATATCACTGGAACTTTTGTACCAACTTCCATAGTGTAGGACTGTCATACTTGTCTGGAATGTGACAAGTGATATATTTTTTGATGAATGCTAGCACTTCTGCTGCTTCATGTTCACCAATGCGTGGAGAATCCTTGATCCACAATAACATATGGATATGAGGGGCACCTCGTGCTTGATATTCTGTCCTCCAAAAGTAATGTTCCACAATACCTAGAGGAAGATTGTCCTTTGACAAAATGAAAGTCAGGATGTCATGGAACTGCTTGTGAAAATGTCTTGTGACAGACACAGGATCAAGTGAACACATTTCTCCGACAGTCATTGATGAGATGCCATCGACATCAGAATTTGCACACTTCAAGAGTTCAATGAGCTCATCCCAGGCATATTCAGCACAACTAAGTGTGACAAACCATGTGGCTGCACCATACTCTCACAGCATTGTCATCACTTCAGAGTGTCTGCGATACCAATATTCTTTGGTGCCACGAAGACTTGAAAGTATGGAAGACAGATTCACTTGCACATTTTCATCTTCCTGCTTTAATTTCTCTAGAAATTGAGCAGCTGTTATTCCATCTAGTGGACTTGTTAGATGAATGGTATGTGCTATAGACGCAGATAGAATGCTAAGTTCACTCTCCCAGAGGAGATGGAACAGGTACTGTATGTTACGTCTGAATTTGCCATCTTTGCTGAGGACACGGCTAGTGCAGTACTCAGCGCCCTGTACACATACTTCTCTTTCATCTAGGCGTCCACCTGACCCTTTTGGAAATAGGTCTGGGAAACAGCGTGCTTCTAGTGTTGCCTCCCAAATGCTGAGAGGCTCACCGTCCACCTGCTTCATTTGATAGAGATCAATGTTGTCTCCTAATGGATCTCTGCCATGTAGTGGGTGAATTGTGTACTGTTCATACACATTGTCAGTTGTCTGTTCACTGACCTTCTCAATGATTGGTTTACTTTTTTCTAATAGATCATGTTGTACAGAGAGACTGGCCATCTGATCTATGTCAAAGTCTGTATAAAAGGGATTGTTACTCTTTAAATAAGTAAGAGCAAGCTTTACCTTTTGCACATTGACAACATCTTGCCAGATGACCTTGGCCTTTCTTAGCACACCATTTACAAGAATCACCCAGCTATTTTCAGTTGAGATTGCTTGAACATTTTCCTGTAGAGGAAGTGGTAGATACATCACGGAACCCTTTAGAGATCTAACAAGCTCTTTCTGTGGAATGTTCCGTGTCTTTCTGTTCAGATGTAGAATCGTTTGGAATGGTTTCATTGTCTGAATTAGAATGCATTCAAACATATTTAATGTTGAAATCTCACTTGGAGTAACATCTGTTTCCATGTTATTCAGCATTGACCTTGCTGGCAAAGTGTTAGACTTCAGTTTGGAAAAACAGTGTTTGCATAGCACAACGGTGTCTTGTAAGTGAAAGTCAGATTTCAGTAGCAAGAATGCTGCCAGACGGAACCACATGTCATTGTATGGTGACAAGGTTTCTAGGTTGACTGTGACTGTTTGTTTTGTGTAGCACAAACGGTTGCATGACACACATACAGAGTCAAACTTCTGAGACTTTGCAACCTCAAACTTAGCATATTCTTTGCTGTACTGTCTCAGAATGTCAGTTTCTAACACTGAAACAGATTTTTCTGCAGAAGTGTTGCACTGAAAAATTGTTGTTTCTGGTACAGAAGTAATGTGTTGCAGTTATTTTAGGAATGTGATGGCACCCTGCATGTCACCTGATTGCAATAAGTCATTTAAACAAGTGTACTGATGTACAGCTCGCTGTACTTCATATACTCTTAGACAAAGTTTTGCATGCCTGTTTGATGCACCGCAAGCATCCGCATGTTGTGAAAATACTATCACAAAACACCACTATCGAGACATGCAAGTGAGTGACCCATGAGGTCCAGTATGTGGCGGATTTCACAATGTTCAATTTTGTAAACAGTTTATGTCTGTCTTGCGATCTGTCATTACAAATAGGTTGACAAACTGTCTACTTTTTCAAATGATGATTGCCTACGGTTGCAGGTATCATCACATGACCTATGACAGACAGTGCCGTTTATTGAAGACTGTGGTTGGATCACAGTCATCTGTATCCAATTGATTGTCATCAGAGATACTGAGGACATTTACTAGTTTGCCGTACTCATTAATGGTGAACTTGTGTTCTTTTGTTAGGGAATGATAAGACTCTTCCCAAAAATATGCCTCTGAGTGCTGTGTGTGCATCCACTGTCCTGTGAAAACATGACAGAAGTTGTCAACAGTCAAACAAGGATACTGTTGAAGCCTTTTTTTATGGCATATACAACTTTCCTGAAATGTTCAAGCACATGACATCTTACGCCATAAGCGCTGTAGTACAAACACTGCTCTGTTGACGAAAGCTCGCACTTCGAGACGTAACTTCATCAGAGACAGGTGACTCTTACTCTTTTTGCGGGTGTGTCTCAGCACAGCAGCGATAAGTCTTTCGATCTTAGCTTTACTTGCTAGTGATCAGAAATACTTTCTCTTTCTGAGCTATAAATCAGCAGTTGTGAGTTTACGGCGTTGTTTTGAACGTTTCTTGATGGTTACACTCAAAATAGTTGTGTTTCGTCTCAGAGATCTACACAACATTTGTGACGGTATACCTTTGTTCTTTTCTGTTAAAGAATTTTGTTTGGGTGTGCAGTGACTTGCTGTAGGGTTCACTGTTGCAGTAAAGGTCTGTCCATGTTCATTTTGTAGTGTGACTTTACTGTTTTGTTTGTTGCCCTTATACAACAGTGTAGTACTATTATACCTCTCTCGTTTTGAAACACATCTACGCCTGTATTTAGTTGGCATGTTTTGCTATTATGGTTCACAGTGTGAAAAGCAATCTTAGAGAAGTATCAGGCACCTGTATGAGAGACAGAGAAAAACAGTGTTAGAATATGCTTCAGTAAATTTCTTATAACAGTGTGGATTGAGACAATTGTAACTTAAGTATGTTTACAATTTTGTAAATAAATAACTAAACAGTAGTTTTTATGAATGTGCATTACGCAGTTGCTATGTAATATCAGAAGTCTGTGCATTATCAATATTTCTAGTCCACATTTTAAAGATTTTTTTTACCATATCTAGTTATGATTAGTTTAGGTGTAATTTTTTACATCTACACGAAAATGTGTTTTCGAGCATGTAGCGCGTCACGGTGCAGTCAGTACATCAATTCACTATATGGTAGACATAAAACTTGAGAGTGATACTGTTCATCACCAAATCTGTTACAATTACTATGTTTACAATTAGATGGAAAACATGGTACTATTACTGTTGTGTGAGTGTGTGTGGCGCAGTTGCTATGTATGCTTGTATGTTAATGAAATTTAAATAGTTACTGCAGATTCTCAACATTGTATTTTTAGTACAGCTGTTTATGACCATTGCAGCTGTTATTTTTAACAGCTTGCTAAAAATGTGTTTCCGCACATGTAGCGTGCAATGCTGCAGTTGGTTAACAAAATCACTCTATGGGGCACAGTAACAAAATGACAGTGCCACTGTTCATGAGCAGATGACTTAAAACGAGTATGTAGAAAAATTGGTGTAAGAATTCCCAAAAATTTCTGATTTACAAGCTTGCACAGCGCACTTCATATGTACACTTGTAAGTGTGTGTATTGTCATAGTTTTCAGTTGAGATTGTCATCTTTTTGTTTTTAACACACAATCTTGTGGATAGTACAGATTTCATTTCTCACATCTTGCCAAAAATGTGTTTTCGCTTATGTACTGCGTTTTGGCTCAGTCGATCTCAGTGAAATGACTATACGGTACAAATTTATAAAATCAGAGCAACACTGTTCATGAGCAGAGGTCTTAAAATGGCTATGTTTACATTTGGGTGCAAAAATCACAACAAATAACAGTTTTACAACTCTGCATTGCGCAGTTGTTATGCACGCTCGGAACCTTGCAAATGTTTAATATCTGAAGCGCAGTGAGTTCAAAGCAACTACGCAGCACATAATGTGTTCATTATTGAAAATTGAGCTATTTTGCCATGAAACTGAAATTGTGGCAATAAATAGACAGTCTTGGAAAATTACAGTCGTATGCACGAAAGTGTCAAAAAATACTTTCGTGCATACGAAAGTGTCATAAATATTACTTTTGCGTGCATTCGAGCAGTATACAGGAATACTGTCGAACTGCAAACTTCCGCAAATTTTAACTTTTGTGCTACGAAAGTGTCGCAAATAGTACTTTCGTGCATTCGACAGTATGTCAGGGATTACTGTCGAACTCGACACTTTCTGAAATTTGCTACGTTGCTTAGCAGTGTCTCAAATTACTACGTGCATTCGACAGTAAAGTGAATCTAACACTTGGGAGTGGCAAATACATTCATTATTGAATCAGAATTCAGTGTGTTTGACTGACAGCTGGCTCTGCTAATGTAATTTAAGATTTGTCAGGCCATGTCTGACAACCAATCAGAGACGGACAACACTGAAGAAGAAGTCAACAGGAGCCATTTCAGATATTGCTGAGAGAGAGCAGTTTCAGAACTGTAAGTACAGTCTATTTTACAATTAATTTTTCTAGTATTAAAAAACTGATAACAACATGTAAATACTATTAATCAAAACGTTTTTATATGCTTAATCTCATTATGTAACTTGTTATTATCTAACATGCTGTATTATTTAGAGAAAAGAGTTTAAAGTCAGATAGCATTTTTGTACTAACTTGTACAGATACAGCTGCAAATAGAGGGAGATAGGAAGGTGCACGTGGAGCCCTATGAGAAAATGGAACAAATCAGACATGTTTCTGCTGTTGTAATTGTTTAAAACTGCCTATGAAAAGGATGCATTTTTCACACTTCTCAATGTTTGCAGATATTAGCTGGAACATAAGTCTAGTAATACTGACTGCATCACTTAGATTGGTTAATGAAGCCAGAGCAGCGCGGAATGTTTATTTTTTGATTTGTGTGTTTTGTCTCAGCCCACTGCAGCTAGCTTGAAATAAGGAGGGAAAATATCAGTTTTATTTTCAGTACTGCCTGGTCACTGCAGGGTGAACACTGACTTTCTTTGTAGCTCTCTGTACAGTTCTGAGTGTTAAAACTTAGAATGGCAGAAAATAGCAAAAGGACTTTGTGGATAGTTGGAAGCAGTTTCATAAGACGAGCAGCTGAGTTTGCAGTTCATAGTAATTTTGGGAGGACCTGCAGCTCCCTGATTGCTATGTAAGATGGTTTGGTCGTGGTGGCATGAGATGGGAACATCTTATGCCAACCATGCACAGACTTTTGAGAACTCACTCTCCTCCTGACAAACTGCTAATACATCTTGGAGGCAATGATTTGTCTCAAAACGCTGGGTAGATTTAGTTACAGAGGCAAAATTGGACCTTGCTTCTATCATGTCTATGTTGCCTGCCTGTATTATCATGTTTTCAGATATTACAGAGCGTAGGGTCTGGCAAGCAGAACATCATATATATCTGATTGACAGAGCTCACAGAAAAGTTAATGTACAGATAACTGCTTTTCTACGCATGCATGGAATGTATACTATAAGTCACCCAGAAATAAAGTACTGTAATGATTGGCTATTCCTACCACACGGTGTACATTTCTCGCATGCTGGCAATTGCCATTTTCTGGGAGACCTTCGAGATGGAATCCTCAGAGTTCTTTAAGATTGTCAGACTGTTTGAACAAGTATTACAGTATACACAAAGGTTCTTCTCAGAACCATATAAATGTGGTCAAAAAAATAGATCAACTGCATGCATCACTTAAACACATGGCACATATTTTGGTTTGTAATATTAATATTGTGGGATGGTATGTTAGAATAGTGGGGAGACAGCAATACCAATGTACATTGTTGCTGTTAGTTCACAATTGTATGATGTTGTTATCTGCAAACATTTTTATATAGTTTGAGTATGTTAAGTGAATGTAGGATTCACTGTGGTCTTACAGTATTGTAGTTGTAACAGTATGGTATGTGTGCAACAACAGTGAAACACAGTGGTGCTGTTTAATGTATAGGTTTCTTTAGTGGTATGTCTGGAAATAGAGTTATTTTGAATGTAACACGTATGTGTAGTAATTTGTATGTATCCTAGCATGAATGCACAATACAATTAGGATATCATTTAACTTTGATCAGGTTTGTTAGCCGTCTTCACATTTATTAAGTGTATTTGTAGGTGTGTTTACAGTTCTGCAAAGTGTGGCTCATCTGTGTTTTACATCAGTTTACAATGCTGTGGTGTATGGTTGAAGGGTGTAGTTATGGTGTTGTGGACAGTAGTAGGATATTACATGTTCAAGTCTGGTACTTACCTGCACACAGACACATAGATGCATAGTATGTGATGCAGTCTGTTATACACAGTTTAGGTGAGGGTGGTGTGCAACAGCTCAATAGCTGTGGTGCAAGATTGCAAAAGAGAGTTGTACAGCTCATGCTGTGTGAACACGTCATTGTACTAGACATGCATACGTGATGGTGTGGGCAATCTGATGTTCGATGCAGTAGCCCCCCCCCGAGAGTACTGGGTGGCATGCTGGTGGGACACCACAGCATGGCAGCAGCTGTTGTTAGTGCTGAGGTTGCCGAATCCCTTCTTGGGGTGCATAATGCTAGTGAGATGTCTTTCTGCCATGTTGAAGGAGATGTGGTCTTTAATTTAATAAGTATTACATGGAATTAGTTTAACAAATGATTTATATTGTTAGATGATACTAATGTGGATGTTTTTTTCTGTTTGTATTACAGAACTAAATAATTAAAAAAAAGAAAATGAGGCAGTGGACCTTGCGAGAGGTGTGTGCACTGCTTGAGGCAGTCCAGGCCAGAGGAAATGCTAGAGTTCTGATAAGGAGTACTAATAGGAAACTGGATTCGCATAAACTGCTTCCTGCACGTTGTTTTAAAAGTTAAAAACAAAACAATCGTGCAGCTGAAGTGGAAGTGGAAGCTGTTGCGCCAGCGTTTTTACATTTTAAAACAGCATGAGGGGATACCGGACAATGATACGTGCTGGTACTACCTCGTGTTTGAGTTATGGGAAGCTGCTGGGAAGCCAGCTGCGGGGGAGCACCTTACTCACCGTAAGTAAATCAGCAGAACTTTTAATAATGGATGTGCATGTATTCAGAATTTGTAACAATTATTGCAGACAGCATAATTAAGCAATAAGACATGAGCAGGGGTAACATTAATGGTCTGCTAATCACCCTCTACTGGTGTAATGTGGCATGAGGCACAGCAGAGTGCTACATGCCCCTAGAGGATGATTAAGTGACCATTAATATGAACCCTGAGACTGCCTTATTGGTATTATTATAAAAATGTTTTTTAAATAGTGTTCAACCTTGTTTAGCATCTGATTAGTCTCTACATGTATGTTAATCAAATGTTAACATATGGCTAATAGAATGTTTGCAACCAATCAGAAAGCTCTATTTCTCACACCCTTTTTATAATACTTACTACTATATATAAGGATGTACTATGAAAACATGTAGATTAATTGTTGTATTTATTTACTGTGCTGTTGTTCAGTGACAAGCCACACCTTAGTGACATAGCCATACCAGAAATAGTACATCCATACATATACAACACTTCCTATTATGGTATGTTGGTAGAGAACAATATGTAACTGTTTATTCACTGTAATGTAGTGGTATGAAACTTGTAACTCTGTAATACTGTGTTTGTATTACAAGTTAATTTGCACACATGTGCAACAAACATAGTGGCATCATATGACACTTCATAGTTGTTCCACCCCTTTTCCAATTTAGGTACTGTATTTGCAGGGGTGTTTGCAGTTTTCTATGTGTTTTGCAGCTGTCTATTACAAGTCCAAAATGCATTGGTGTACAGTTAAAAGGGGGAAGTATTTTCAGTGAGCAGTAATACAATCTTGACTGGTGGTGTGTCCTGTGTGCTACACGCACAGACAGACACGTAGACATGTACATATCAATAGTGTGTGGTGCCCCACCAATCACAGACTATGTAGACAATGGTGTGATGGCCCCCCACACAAAAATCCACATGCTACAGTGGGTGCCTACATCAGCATGACAAGTTATCATATAGCTGGTGGGAGGTGGTCAATGCACTGTTGATTCCACTGTCTTATGTGCCCTCAGCCATGCACAGTACAGATTGGGTATATATATATATATATTATCATAACAAGGTCCCATTGAAAATAGGTCAGGTTCGAGGTGGCCTCACGCCGTTACTAATTCAGAGAATGTGGTTTGGTCTACCTGTGCTCCAAGGGTGTTCACAAAATGACTGGTAGTAGTAGTACTTCCTTCCCTAACAGTGGAAACAATTGCCATTTTCCCATACCTAGGTCAGTGGGTCATACATTCTCATTACTGCAGACTGGGAGAGACATCACTGGTACCCTCTCCTGTTGTCCTTAGCAGTCCACCTTACCTTTTGTATTCCCAGGAATTAGCCCTCTCATGCCATACTTACATCTGAATTTCGGTATGATTATGTTTGCTGGAACAGAAACACGTTTGCTCTTTTGAAAAGTAACCATGAACTGAGAAACTGTTGATTATCTGTATAATGTGATAGATACTTACTTTTTGTAGTTTTCTGCATATCTCTTATGACTGAACATTGTGGACTTTCTACGTATGGTTTGAAGTTCAGCACTTTATTATGTTTTCAGTACAGATTAGCACTACTAAATGTTTTCACAGTTCTTTATGAACAGTACAGCTGTCATTGTTCAGAACTTGGGTAGAATGTGTTGTTACAGTTTCACTGCAAAATACATGCTTGATGTGTAAAAGTATTGTTGGGGACAGATAAATAACAGTTACATGGTTGTGTATAAACCAACAATCTTC
This sequence comes from Neoceratodus forsteri, assembly GCA_016271365.2. Lineage (NCBI taxonomy): Eukaryota > Metazoa > Chordata > Ceratodontiformes > Ceratodontidae > Neoceratodus > Neoceratodus forsteri. The sequence goes on from CM057453.1 coordinate 730,788,198, forward strand.
ATTTAGAAACACTGCTGTAGTGGCCTTCAAAAAAATATATTAGATCAATTGTGGTATTATTGTAATATTGGCTACAATGCTTGTGCTCTGTATAATCAAAAGCAATGTTATCTATGTGGTGCCTGATTTACTGTCGTTGCAAGTATTTGAAAATGTAATGTTATTCACATCAACCGCTTACATTTTTTTTTTCTGTTTCATACCAGAACACCGGAGGTCTCCTCCAGCTTCTCATGAGGTAGTACCAGCACAGCCTGAAGCTGTGGAGGGTGGTCAGTCGGACACAGAAAGTGTCATTGTTATTGAGTCCGATGGTAAGAGTGTGATATAAATAATTGTACTATTTCATTGGTCTGTGATAGGAAATAATGTTATGTATTAGCTGCAGAAGTTAAGGCTGTATTTTTTTAAAAAGGTCTTTACTTATTAAGTATTATTTGAATCATGTATGTATCCTTTTCAGTTGTTGAGTGGGTTGAAAGCATTTTTTTAGTCATTCCGTAAAAGGAAGAAAGAGGCAGTCTCTCATCTGGCAACAGACAACACTTAAAGGTGAGCTGTCAGCTTTGCCCCTCGGTTCCTGCTAAATTTCCATCTGACATTGTACAACTACAAAATTGTAAAGAGGTGACTGTAGAATGCCTCCAAATAAAATAAAAAGTGATCAGGTTACCAAATTTCATAATTAACAAACTATTCCCATTACTGGTGTACCACCCTTAAAATCTCCATGCTCTGTAAGCATTTCCATACTAAGCAGACGCATTTACGGGGAGCGCTGTTCTGAACCACACATTTTCAACATTGGCATTGTCAAGAACTGTCAATGCTTAAGAGAATGGTATTCCAAATCTTTTATGGTGTTTACAAATAAGAAACAAAGGGTTCTTCTGATGCAAAATACTTTTAAAAGGTGGTAAGCAACTCTAGTGAATGTGCAGTGGCAGCATGGAACAAGATCCCGCACCAGCATGAGAAAGTGCTGTTACTATATATGTGAGTGGGATACTATTTTTCATGTATGTGACAATGGATGTATGTCCATCGGGGTACTTGTCAGTCCATGTGGTGTTCTGGGGGGGGGATCTCTTGTCCTCTGCTACTTTTGGTGGTGGAGTTTCATGTACAATGAGTAATTGATTACCAATTGTAATGTTGATGGTGTCTCACTGATATTCACTAGTGTGCTGTATAATTATCTGTTGATGATTACCACCACATGCTTCTAGATGCTTATTAACTTATTATTTCTATATCTGCTGGCAATGTTTAATTTCTATTACTAAAATATTTGTAAATGGACAGTATGGAAAATGTCTACATGTCTGTTAATGTGTGTTAATAGCCCTGTACGGGTAGTATGTTTAATAACACATAAAAGACTGCCATATTCAGGTAGAGGGTGATTAAGTGAAGAGTAACATGATACTTATGTTTGCGTTCTTGCTATTATAATAACACATTTTGTCAAACTGTTTAAAAAGCAGGTCATCATATGGTTATGTCTACATGTATGTAAATTAAAGATACACATAAGGTTGTTAGGATGTTTAACAGAAAGAAATATGCATTATCACAATGTTTTGACTATTGCCATCAATGGGTAGGCACTGCTTGTTCTGCACTGTATACTATCAATGATAGATTTCTGTGTTTTCTTTCTGTGAAAATGTAATTGGACAAACATTGTTAGGGAAGCACCAGAAATATCTGGATTTCTTATATTAAGTCTGTTCAGGATTGGATGGACATTTGTCTTGGAAGAACACAGAGACATGGTTTCATTATTTCAACTTTGTGTGCTTTTCTGGAGATGAGAAGAGTTTTTGTATGCATGGAATACTGAGTTAAGAACATACATCTAGCTAAACAGACAGCTGTTTTAGTAAAGAGACATGTGTTCATATGATAGTTGTACACAATGATGCAGTATTAGAAATTGACGTTTTAAAGAAAAAGACTTTTAGCTTGATATTTCATCTATTAATGTGATCATTTTTTTCACTTGTTTGCTTTTATAGAGCCCGGGGAAGCTGACGATGTAGAACCAGTGGAGGTGAAGCAGGAGGCCAGCACCAGCCCACCACGTAAGTGAAATCTGAAAATGTTTCCAAACAAGATGCAATCCCACAGTACTGTGAACTTAGAATGTATGTTATTATTATTGTGTCTAAGTTGACCAGTTGTGTAAGTAATCATGTGATTTTACAGTAGTCTAAACTTTTTTTTTATATTGGCTTGCTGCAGCTGCACAGCAACATGTTAGGAGTGTGCTGATTTGGGGCTGCAATGCTCTTGGGTGAATGCAGGTTACACATCAGTAGCTGCATACTGGATTACGCAATAACTCTGCATTTGTAAGCAAAGCTCTACTTCAGTTTCAGCAAAGCTTATGATACTCAGCACAACATTTGGTTATGTGCTTGCTGCTATTATATGCATGCTTGGTAACTAGCCTACGGTTGTCAACATTGGTGGTGCTCAATCCTCTTGTTGATAACTACACCTTGCTGTTTTAGTGTGATGACAGGGGGAGCCCACTGTCTGTTGGCATACTCACTCCAAATGTTGAATTGTAAGGGGTATGCGCAATACCCTTTGGGTAGCGACCCATTACCACTATCTTTGTTTGCTGGGGGGGCCCAATCCCTGTTGCCATTATTGACTTTATTTGTGCTGTCAGCTTACAAGGGTGGCAATGCATTGATCACTACAGATACCTAAGCCCCAAAAACAGACACCATGCTGGGAGGATGTCCTAGTGAGCTAAATAGTCTGCAACACAAAAAGTGTCCAATGATGCTTTTAGTTTTTTTCCCAATGTAAAAGTTCAAAATGTGCCTTGTAGTCTTGATGACCCCTCTTCCCAGTTGAACCCAATTGCTGTGCAGTGTGTCTCTGTTCACCCTTCCCAACCTCATACTTACTTCTACAGTGCAGTGTGATGAGCTTCAGTGCACTGTGACATGTGTGGATTTTTCAAAGGTGATAATGAAGTGATGGAATGTTCATAAAATGTATAATGGAGTGAATTATGGGACTGTTTGAATGTCACACTATGAATATTGCACATTTGTACACAGCACTATGGAAGTTGTCTCACCACATGTTAACTGCAGTAGTCTGACCACTGACAGTGGTGCAACTTCCAGTACATCATACACTGGCTGTGAGTGGGTGGGGTGCTATTAAAACGAGTTGTTGAGTAGTGAAACTCTGTTAAATATTGGGCCAGACACATCACATTGCCAAATTTTTCAACACTGCATGGCCTTGTGCCACACCGTGGTACACTTTTAATGTTCACCCATACTTTCCAAACTGTGTTTTCGCACTTTCATTATATGATGGCGTGGGTGCTGTGCGAAATTACTTCTTGGTACAGTGTGAGGAAATAACAGTGAGACTGTATGTGAGCAAAGGTGCTAATATGGGTATTTAAAACATTTGTTGTCAGATGAGCATTACATACTATCATTGCAATCATGTATTGGATATTTCCCATACACCGTGGTAGGTTTGAAAATGTTGTGTATTTATATACCAAATTTTGAACACTGTAATTTATTTTTCACCTCCCAATGTACTGTACAGCTGTTTTTTGTTACAGCGTGACCAACATGATTTCCTGCCCTGCAATATCTAACAGCCAGAGGGACACTCTAATGCCTGTCATCCTCTGCAGGGTGTGGGTGGGTTGGCATCAGTTACAAACTTTATGACTATTACACTATCAATGCCAATGATAGCAAAGCAACAATTGGCATTGATAATTGTTTATTTCATAATGTCAGATAGTACATTTAAGAAGTTTATTACTGCTGCGCCACATTGTCTTGAACACTTTTAGCCTGTGTCCATGCAACAGCACAGTGATCTGCACATTATGGGCATCCAACACTGCACTAATAAATTAAATCTCCTTATTTTGGCTAGATTTTCCCATACTCTAGTTTAAGTTTTAGGTTAGTTGTCTGAATTTCTTGTAGTTATGCTACGTAAAAATCTGTTATTTATGTTCTTTATGTACTTGAAGATCTGTGGCATGTTTGTGGAGTGCATTTTTGATGTTGATATGTAAATATGTAGGTTATTGAGTGGACATATAGGGTGTGTTCGGAAGACATAATTATTAACATTTTCCTGTTGTAGACAATTCCCACAATTTAAGTCTATGATTATTCTACATAACAGCTTGTTAATGGTGTTTTGCTGAATGAATGTAATATCAGTAACTCAATTATTTAAAACATTTTTGTGTGTTGAGGGCCTGAAATACGGCTCGAAAGCTCTTTCTTTTCAAACAATCATGAAAGTGACCATAATTATGTACACATTTAAAGTATTTTGTGATAGTGTTCATGTAAAAGTAGTTGCATTTTTTATTGCACAGATGACTAGATGTTATAGGCAGACAAGGTGAAGTAACAATTCTCACACTTGATGAGGATCTATTTCAGCTGTATGGTACTATACTGTTGATTATGCAAAAGTATGTACATAGTGAATATTTATGTCTAGTCAATAAAATAGAAGAATAGGATTGGAAATGACATGTTACTATAAGTTTTTTGATGCTGTCAGCTCATTAGATTATATAGTTAATAAAGTATTATACAGACACAAATAACATAACAAAATAGTTTAGCATCAGACTTCAAAATATTATCATAAGTGCCAAATTAATGCATTTATGATATTGCAGTACCTAGGAAATCTTTGAAGTTAAATAATTGAAAGTCATAACTGTTTTCTTTGTCTTGTGTATTGATTATTTTTTTTTTTTTGAATCTTTGTAAGGCGCCGGCGATTGAGAAGATGTACTGGCCACTGCCACTGCTATAGACGGCTCGTGGCGAGGTTGCCAGTCTGCGAAAAGACAATGTTGTGCTCCTTGAAGGGCAGCGTAAAATGCTGTCTTTCTTGGAGGTACAACAGCGGACTGTCAACCTCGTGCTCGAGCCTGTCGTAGCAGTGGCTGACGGCACTGTGGCCAGTACCAGTGCTTTGCCTCCACCAGCACCAGCAGTTCCCGCAGCTTCCTTGGGCAAAACTGACCACCCTTCCCAGTAGTCCGGTATCTTCTCTGGAGGGCACAACAGCTTCCACTTCCTTTGCGCCTCCATATCGAATCCAGTTTCCACCTTGGATTGCCTCAAGCAGTGCATACACCTCTCGCAAGTCTTGGCCAAAGAATTGCATTTTGTTAACCAAGGACTTTAGAATTCATTTATTTTTCTTATCTGTATTAAAAAAACTTTAGTTTTATAACATATTTATTTATGTATGAAAGCAATACACACTTTTATAAGTATTTTTTCATTTGTTTTTATGTAATATTTGTAAATATATATTTTTCTATGGTTTTATAAAAAATATATTTTTGTTTGCATTTCATTTTAAACATCAAAAATATTTTTATAGTAAAAAAATAGTTAATTCATACTCTCTTATGTTTGGTGTGTTATTGTGTACTGGGGATGTTTATTTACAATACTTGAAAACAACATTTACACAACTGTTATTTTCTCATTTGCTGAACGATCATACCACACTATTGTGGTATTACAGTTGTGATTCTCCATAGAAGTAACTGAGATGTGTGACAATCCTACCTTGCAGTATTTGTGGCACACTGTTGTTGTTTCATAGCCATAGTACTACAGTATGTGTGTATGTGTATCATGACGAAGATGAGTATGTCCCTGCTAGTACAACAGTGACATTTCTGTGTTGGTGTACGACAACAATTACTGTGTGATTGTATTGATTAGTATCTAAATGAATGCTGTCACATCATGGTGTTTTTGTGTACTCACAGGAACGTTATCTATTCAGTACCAGCAAGCCTCTTCCACCTCTCTTCACATGATTGGTGCCACCTCCTCAGTTGGTTGTAAACCCAATGTCTATAAAATGACAAGTTACTACGGTAACATATCCATTTGTTCACTAGATGAACTAATGGTATCCATCTCATGTCATATACTCTTTTACTTATGTACATCTTTTTCTTTACATATGTGCTCTTAAAGAGAAAGAGTAAGATACTGTTACATAAAAAATACTAAATGGAATAACAATGAAAAATTACAAGGAAAAGAGTTATATAAAAACAATATGATTCACAGTGAAGTACTGTTACTGTAAATAACAATAAATACTACTACAAGACTTGAAGTATTCCTGATCTTGGAACATTTTTGGTATGTATGTGCAGTATTCTTACAACTATAAATCATGTACTATAGTGAGTAATACTTCTGAAAAAGACAAGATATTCATGGCAAAAAACTCTGTTTAATGCATCAGTTAGGGTTGTTCCACAGCAACAAAAGTGAGGAAATTCGATGTTAGGGTTCAAAACCCTAACTCGGAATTCACCCCCCCCAGCACCACACACACACAGAGACACACACACACATGCAAGTATGGGGGAGGACCAAGTCAACACAGCCAATGACAGACATCCAGCAGCAGGTGATAGAAATAACAAACACTTGTCTAAATGTACTACGAGACATCCCCATCCACCTCACCAGGTATTAAGTATTAAGGGGGAATGTGAGGAAATTCTTTTTCACCGAAAGGGTGGTAGATGCATGGAATGGCTTACCACAAGAAGTGGTGGCTATGAATACAGTGCAGGACTTCAAACAGGCATGGGATAGGCATAAGGGAGCAATACAAATGACTATGAATAGATAGGTCACTGACAGAGCAAAGGCCGATGGCACATTTATAAGGTAGAAAAAGAAATGGGCAGACTGGATGGGCCTTGCGGTCCTTATCTGCCGTCAACTTCTATGTTTCTATGTTTCTATGTTTCTATGTTTCTTACTGCATGCTCAGTGGAGATCAACAGCAAAACTGAGGCCATGTACGCCAAACGTACACATCCCTGATTGCAGCTGCACACAACATACCACACTTAGTAGTTGCATGACCTTATCTACTGATGTCCCACAGCAGACAACACCACATGTGGTGGCTCACATGAGCAATAGAGTTGAACAAAACCAAGCAGTTTAACAGGTATAATATCTCTGATTATAACAACGGTTTGAGAAATCCAGCTTTGTAATTTACTGAAAACATTGTAACAGCCTTATGCATAGTTTTTATTTACATACATGTACAGCATGACCTTACCATGAACATGCTTTTATGTTGTTTAAAAAAAAGTTTTATAATTATAGGAATAAGCCACTCCCAAGTATTATGTTAATGGTCAGTTTATCACTCTCTAGCAAAATATGGCACTCGGCTACGCCTCATTCAACATTTAAACCCTATATGGTGATTGCTAGACCATTTAACATAAGCGTTGGTCATGCCTTATTGCTTCATTCTGTTTATGACTAGATACTGTACCTATGCTAGGCACTGCAGGAGTTTTGCAACACAGCGTCACACCCAGTTACAGCATACCCTGTCTATTTACTGTGGACTGGCTGTGAATATGAACTCATGAAAGTGAACACTGTAACTTTATCATTACAGTCATCAAAGCTTAGTGTGATTATAACTGACGGACTCAATGATAGACAAAAGCCCTTGACGTCCTAGTACAGTTATCCCATTGTCAGTTAAATCAATACTAAATATAAAAAGGGTGTGAGAAACAAAGTATTCTGATTGGTTGTAAATATTCTATCAGCCGTATGTAAATCTTTCATAAACATACATGTGCAGTTTAATCATATGATGAACAAGGTTTAGTACAATTTAAAAACAATTTTTATTATAATAGCAATAAGGCACTCCCAGGTGTTATGTTAATGGTAAGTTAATCATCCTCTAGGGGCATGTAGCACTCAGCTACACCTTGTGCCACATCAGACCCTAGAAGGTGATTAACAGACCATTTACATAACCCCTGGGTGTGCCTTATCACTTAGAATACATTGTGTTTATAGCCACACTATGCCTACTTGATTCCTGTTGTTCCACAAATAACATAGTTATCACTTTGATAGCATCACTGACAGAACTGTCTCAAACCCAAACACTAGATATACAGCCTGAGTATGAGACAACTGTTAAAAAAATTATGCTGTGTACATAAGTAGCATAGATCACTCATTGTAACAATAGTAAGTGTATCACTATTTGAAAAAGTCCATCATCACAGATGCAATGAGATTGTCTTTATCAGGTAAAACATACTGAGTAAGTGGCTACAGAAAAAGCTATCGTATAGACATCTCTGATACAGGCATGTAATTCTTAGCTCAGTAGTCTTATGATATTTAGAAGTTGCTTGGCCTGATTCATGGAATTACACTGTTTCTGATAAAGAATACTTACTCCATCTTTTGTATTGAAACACACTGAAGTTGTATGTATGTTCATTAGCAGTACATCTTCATCATCACAGTGCATCTGATACTGGCAGTACAAATGTCACAGCATTGAAAAGGCTACTCTTTTCCATACATTTACATCAGCATCTCTATCTTCAGTAATCAGTTGCAGTAAATGTACTAGTATGAAAATTACATACTAAATGTAACACTACTTTTATCTTGAGCATGCCAGTGTGTTGTAGTTAATTTATGTACTTCTTTTAATTAATATATACTCACTAGTGTGAAAACCTTTCTACAAGTGTAATCATGCTCCTTAAGCATTTATATTGACTAATGGCACAGTACCAGTTGTGGTGTGCTGTGGGGCATCAGTAGGTAAGGCCATGCAACTACTAAGTGTGGTACATTGTGTGCAGCTGCAATCAGGGATGTGTACGTTTGGTGTACATGGCCTCAGTTTTGCTGTTGATCTCCACTGAGCACGCAGTACCTGGTCAGGTGGGTGGGGATGTCTCGTAGTACATTTAGACAATTGTTATTTTTATCATCTGCTGCTGGGCATCTGTCATTGGCTGTGTTGACTTGGTCCTCCCCCATACTTGCATATGTGTGTGTGTGTCTGTGTGTGTGTATGGCGCTGGGGGGGGTGAATTCGGAGTTAGGGTTTTGAACCCTAACATCGAATTTCCTCACTTTTGTCGCTGTGGAACAACCCCAACTGATGCATTAAATGGATTTTTTTGCCTTGAATATATATATATATATATATACACACACGCACACACACATCTCTCTATCTATCTATCCATCTATCCATCTATCTATCTATCTATCTATCCTTTGCAAAAACTTTGTTAATGCATCAGTTAGAATTGAATACCACAGCGACAAAAGCAGAGAACGAGGCTTTAGGTTTCCAACCCTAATGCCTCACCCCAGGGATCAGCTCTATGACCCCACCCCACCCACCCTCCACACACCAACAGATGTCGGGGTGTGCCATGGGATCATAAGGCCTAACTCTCACCCCATTGTTCTCTATACTGTAGCATGTAAGCATATTTACACATGGAATAGGTGGAGTTGACCCTATGTTCCATAACACACCCGACACCTGTTGTGTGGAAAATGAAGGGATGGGTTGGGGTGGTAGAGGATGGGAATCCTGGGAGGTGGGGCATTAGGGTTGGAAACCCTAACCACTCATTTCCCTGCTTTTGTCACTTTGGTATCCACCCTAACTGATGCATTAACAAAGTTTTTTGCAAAGAATTTTCCTTTTTTTTTCAGATAGTGTAATTGTATCTTCATTTTACTGTGGCTCCCATCTCTCCATTGAGATTGTACAACACTGTCCATATGTCACGGTGGGAGCACAGGGTCCTTGGAACCCTGCGCTTCCATCCCACAATCCAGATAGTGCAACAGTGTACATTTGTCATGGTGGGAGTGCAGAGTCCTTTGGACCCTGCGCTCCCATCCCTCCATCAAGATAGTACAACAATATCCATATGTTATGGTGGAAGGCAGGGTCCTTCGGACATTGCGCTTTCATACTTCTATCCAGATAATACAAGAGTGTAAAAAAGTGTGAAACTGTGGCAAAATTACAAAGCGTGCATACAAACTGTGCAATGCACACTTGTAACGCGCTCATTTTTTGAAATTTTTCACCAAAGTTTTAAGAATGGCATTATGGGACCTTCCCTCATGAACAGTGCAACTGTGAATTTGTTAATCCATCTCAAAAGTTGATTTTGCACAGCGAACCATGCCATTCTGTGCCACAGGTGTGAAATTACATTCTGGACAGGATGTGCAAAATGACAGCTATTCTGTTCATAAGGTGGTGTGAAAAAATGACAATGCTGAAAATCTGAAGTAAAAATATTAAAAATTGGCAAAGTTACGAGCGTGCGTAGAAAGTGCCAATGAGCACTCATAACGCAGTCATTTGGGGGAATTTTTCACCAAAATTGCAACATGGGCTTTTAGGAACCCCACCTCATGGACAGTGGCACTGTCATTTTGTGAATCAGTCCTAAAAGGTGATTCCACACAGCAAATGCAAAATCACCTTTTGGGACAGAGAAACAAAATGACAGTGAATTGTTCGCAAGGAGGGGTCCCAAGAACCCCATGTTTAAAATGTGGGGCCAAAATTCATTAAATTGGTTGAGATATCAACCTAAGTGAACCCCCCTCCCCCCCACTGACTCCCATTATACAGCTTACCATGATTTCTTCAGTTTGTGGTTGGGTTTTGAAGAGTGCAGACATGTTCCCAGTCCACAGAAAATAGCCAATCCTGGCCTCTGGATAGTAAGTATGGGTGAGGGGGATGTGCGGGAGGTGGGTGCACAGAGGGAGGGTGGGGATGGGGAGGGGGACTGCGGAGACTATGAAGGATGGTTTCCTGTATTACAGGCATTTAAAAATCATTGGGACAGTTTCTTTTTTACAAGTTTTCCTTTGGGCACTGGGCACACTGGGGTGTGCTCCCAGTGTGCCACATAAAGTTGGGGGTCATCATACTGACAGGGGGATTAGGCACCTCTGTCAGAAATAAGAGTGGACTGGGGGGGCGGTCATCCGACACCGGGAGTGAGCATCCTGGTGTTGGAAAGTGTATATATATATATATATATATATATATATGTATTTTAAATTAAATATATATTGGCAGACTGGGGTGGGCTTCCAGTGTGCCACAATATGGGGGGATACACACTAACATGGGGACTGGGCACACCCATGTCAGTGAAGGGCAGACAGCTTCAATGCAGGATCCTGCATTGATTGCACATTTGAATGCAGGATTATGAATCGAAGAAAAAACATCGGGGGACAGATTTCTTTTTTCACTGGATTTTAAATAATGTAGGCACACTGGGGTGGGTTTCCAGTGTGCCAAATATGTGTGTGTGTGTGTGTGCAGGGGATACATCCTGACATGGGGATTGGGCACCCCGTGTTGGTGGGTCTTCCTTGACTCTGCAGTCGGCATCACGATTTCCAGCTGTGGTTGCAGAAGTCAAGAAAACACTGCTCTTCTCATACAGAGAATGGCTTACTGTATACTTACTATATAAACTGGGCCCAGAAAAAAAAATGTTGGGGTCCAGTTTAAAATATAAAAAAACATCAGAATACACCTAAAGGGGTTCTCTTTAGCTGTTTTCTGATGTTTTTTTTTTGTTAAAATGGTTCGGGATTACAAGTTTCTCGCTAAGTGGGGAAACAAGATGGCGAACGTAACACAGGGAACTTTGCGAAAAATACCAGCATTCTTTGTGAAAAGAAGCTGGTATTTTTAACACAGTAGTCTTATCATGTGTACAATACCAGGCTTTTTTTAAAAAAGACCCTGGTATTGTTCGCACAATACAGTATTGTTCGAACAATAGTATTTTTCATGCGTGACATATACATTTTCCCATAGGAAATAATAGGAAAATTTAAAATGTCATAACTTTTGAATGGATTAGTATTTTTTCACCAAACCATAAAGAGGTACATCTGTGACCCAGAGGCTTTCCACCCTGAAAAATCTCAACCCACAACATAAACCTGTTTTTGAGATACTGCTGTGGAAAAAAAAGTCAAAAAATCCCAATTTTTCTGTTTTTTCAACACTTTGTATCTCAGAAACCAATTGAAGGATTCTCACGAAATTTGGCAGATCAACAGAACTACCCATAGAGATTATGCAAATTTCAAGCAAATCCATTGAACGGCTTCAACGTCATCAAGGCTCAAAGTCTGGAGTTTAACATAGAAGTGCAGTTTCATTTTAACTATACTGGCATGACCAGTATAGTTACAGTGGCTTCCCCTAGGATGAAACCCACTTTTAAAGCACTCTGCAATATGCTGCAGCAGACCTACTGAATAAAGCAATGTAATTTCAAAGGCAATTAGTCCCTTTTGTCATGCAGGAAACTGTGCCATTCACGTCATCCTGGCAGTGTCACATTTTCCTGAATGACAAAAGGGACTAATTGCCATTGAAATTACATTACTTTATTCAGTAGATCTGCTGCAGCATTCTGCAGAGTGCTGCAAAATGCTGCAGAATTGGGTTTCATCCTGGGGATGCCACTATATATATATATATATATATATATATATATACTATATATACAGGTATATATATATATATATATATATATTGCATATATTGCCTATTACATATATTGCTTTCTGCAATTGCTTAGCCCTAGAACTGTATATTTTTTTTTTCTATTGTCTTTTTTTTCTGTACTCCTCCTCCACTTTCCCCCAGGACACATCTGGGAATGAGCTATTACTAGCTTAGTATGTCTTTCCTGGTGAAACTTTTAAAATAAATAAATAAATATCATTTTGGGCCAAAGATTGCAGACCTCTGGTAGGTTATTACGCATGAAATGAGGCACAGTCAATTACCTTAAAAACAGCAGCAAATATGATTATTGGCTGTAATTACACATTGCTAAAAGTAGGTTTGTGCACAGGGTTGATTTGTAATATTTTTCTTTGCATGTGTATCTCTGGTATCTGAATTTGTTTGCATATTAGTGTTTTCAAAATGTTTTATTTTACATTCCAGGGCCCAGATATGCACAGGGACAATCACAGAACTGTGCTTCACAGCCATATTCAACCAATGCAAATGCGCAGTGCAAAACATACTGCACAGAGGTGCAATAGTAATGTGTACGGCGCAAGTACAAGGGGGCGTACCCATGAATAAGCAGCGCAATGGCATATTCAGCTAAAATCCATGGCTCAAGTCAGGAGCAATCCACAGAATGAGCCAGACAGACTTGAACATGTAAAAGAGGTTAAAACACACACGCACAGCAGATGCACAACACTGAGAGGGTCATTGATGGATGCAGAGCCAACGCTGATGGAAGCAGTAATGATGGGTGTGAGGAGGAGGGAGGAACAGCAACGTGGCTGAGGAAGGGCCCAGTGGCACTATGCCCAATACAGATGGTACCATGTCTGCCTCACATTTGAGGACTATGGGGACGTAGAGATCATGGGCCAGTACCAGCTGAACAGGACAATTCTGAGGCAGCTCTGTGAGCTGTGCCATGATGAGTTGCAGGCACCCACCAGAAGGAGTCATGCCATGTCAGTGGAGACCAAGGTGACAGAAGCGATGTGCCTACTCACCATGGGTACCTTCCAGAAACCAACAGGGGCAACCACGGGGATCACCTCCTCACATAGTTCCTCAATGCCCTGCTACCACATGCTTTGGAGATCATATGATTTCCAAGCACACAGGCAGAGCGTACAGCAAACATGCAGGACTTACACAGGGTGGCACACATGCCAGGTGTGATAGGAGCCATAGACTGCACCCACGTTGCCAAATGCACACCACCTGGCCCGGAGGGGGCCGTCTACATGAATAGGAAGGGGTACCCCTTGGTCAACTGCCAGGTGGTGTGCAATGCCATGGGGCGCATTACCAATGCCTGCGCCACACACCCCAGGAGAGCACATGATGCATTTATCTAGCACAGTTCCATCCTGTGCCAGAGATATGAGCATGGGGAAATCCCCACAGGGCACCTTTTAGGTGAGCAAGGCATGGGAAGGGATGCAGGTGCAGCCATGCCATGGGCAGAGGCCCATGACACAGATGGTGGGAGTGGGTTGGGTGACAGCAGGTGGCAGGGTGAGGGGGCAAACACCAAATGCATAGTGATAACTGTATTCTTTAAGCACACAGGTGAGAGTACCTACCCCCTGAGGCCCTGGCTGCTCACCCCCTACCGGCACCCATCCATAGTTGCAGAGGAGAGGTTCAATGAGGCACACACCACCACACACAATGTCATCGAGCATGTCTCCAGCATGCTCAAGATGTGATTCTATTGCCAAGACAGATCAGGTGGTGCCCTACAGTACAGTCCTAAGAAACCCTGTGGCCTATTCCTGGTCTGCTGCCTGCTGCACAACATGGCCATTCACTGTGGGATAGCTGTCCAGGTGGATGAGGGCAACAGCAGCAAAGATGATGAAGATGACGGGCCAGAAGGGGGTGCGCAGACACCCATGGGGAGGAGGGATCCCAGGCTGGTGGGACATTCCAGGAGGCACCAGGCCACCATCACAAAGGAGCACCTTAGGGACCAGAGGGAAGTGGAAAGGCATGCCTGCTGTGCATGCACGGACAACCACCCCACCCACCCACAGGGGCACACGGACATACAGGGACACATGCACTAACACAGGCATACACACAGCATTCACACTGACTGCACAATCATACAGCCACACGCCCACAGCACAGTTCAGAGGCATGGGCGCACACACACACACACACACACACAAGCAGTAGGATGTGGCATGGATCAGAATCATGACACCAGCACATAGGCAGGGCCGGCATGGTGCTGCCATCATCACGCCCATGCCACAAGACCCAGCAGCACAGCAAGCACACATGGAGGATGTGCCTCAAAGCTGCACATGCATACCGCCACTCACACAGGGAGTCTCCACACATGTGTGTCCTAGACAGTGGCAGTGATCAGCAGGATAGGACAGCACATCCAGCAGGCTGCCACGGCCATGTGGGCAGCCATGACCAGGCTGTGTGACAGCCACTGGCTGCGTAACAGCCACCAGGGGTGTGTCCAACACACTAGTGGAGGTGGAGGCCTGAGAAAGTGACCGGATCCTTGCTGGGGTGTAGACCCAGGTGAACAGAGCAGCACCGGGTGTGTCAGGGATGGCCATGTCGGAGCCCGGTGTCAGCCATGCAGTACCGGCTATAGAAACATAAAAGTTGAAGGCAGATGAGGACCGTAAGGCCCATCCAGTCTGCCCATTTCTTTTTCTACCTTATAAATGTGCCATCTGCCTTTGCTCTGTCAATGGCTTATCTATTCATACTCATCTGTATTGATCTCTTATGCCTATCCCATGCCTGTTTGAAGCCCTGCACTGTATTCATATCCACCACTTCCTGAGGTAAGCCATGCCATGCATCCACCACCCTTTCTGTGAAAAAGGACTTCCTCATATTACCCCTTAATTGGCCTCCCTCTAATCTCATACTGTGTCCTCTTGTCTTGTTATTTTTCTTATATTGAAACATGTTAGACTCTTTCACCTTGTTAATGCCCTTAAGGTGTTTGAATGTTTCGATCATATCACCTCTCTCCCTCCTTTGCTGTAGGGTATACATATTGAGCTCCAGTAATCTGTCCTCATATGTTTTCTGATGCAGTCCCTGAACCATTTTGGTTGCCCTTCTCTGGTCTGCCTCAATTTGGCTAATGTCCTTGTGAAGGTGTGGCCTCCAGTACTGCATGCAGTACTCCAGATGGAGCCTAGCCAGTGTCTTGTAAAGAGGGATTATTACCTCCCTCTTATGACTTGTGATACCCCTAGTAATACACCTTAACATCCCCCTAGCCTTACCTACCTCTTTAGTGGTCTGGTTGGATGATTTCAGGTCATCAGTGATGATGATGCCCAAGTCTCTTTCTTTCCTTGTGACTGCCAGCAACTCCCCTCCCAGCCTATAGGTGGCTTCAGGGTTTCCCTTCCCTATGAGCATGATCATGCACTTCTTTGCATTAAACCCCAGTTGCCACTCTTCCAACCATTTTGCTAGTTTATCCAGATCTCTTCTCATTCTGCCCACCCCATCTGGATCATCTATGCTGTTGCAGACCTTGGTGTCATCTGCAAACAGACAAACCTTACCCTCCAGTCCATCTGCAATGTCACCGATGAAGATATTGAAGAGGACTGGCCCCAGGACTTATCCCTGAGGTACCCCACTTGTGACTTGCATCTCTTCTGACTGTATACCATTTACCACCACTCTCTGTTTTCTGCCCGTCAACCAGTTTGCCATCAGGTGACCAACTTCTGACCACGAGCCTGCCCAGCTTGTAATCAATCTTCTATGTGGAACAGTATCGAAAGCTTTGCTGAAGTCAAGGTAGGCAACATCAACTGCTCCCCCTTGGTCCACCACTCTGGTTACCCAGTCAAAGAAATCTATGGGATTAGTTTGATAGGACCTTCCTTTTGTAACCCATGCTGTCTTGGATCCTGTGCTCCTATGGATTCCAGGTGTTGCACTATCCTTTCCTTAAGGAATGCCTCCATAATCTTGCCCACTACTGAGGTAAGACTGACTGGTCTGTAGTTCCCTGCCTCCTCCCTGCTACCACTGTTGTGGAACGGGATCACATTAGGCCTTCTCCAGTCTTCTGGGACCTCTCCTGTGCTCAGAGACTCACTAAACAGTTCTGATAATGGCTCTGCTAGTTCTACCCTTAGCTCCTTAAGTACCCTGGGATGTATGCCATCAGGTCCCATTGCCTTGTCCACCCTGAGCTTATCGAGCTCTTGTAGGACCCTTTCTTTTGTGAAGGGACTAGTCCTCACCTCCTTCCCCCCCTTGTGTCCATGGTGCTGAGCTGTTGGCCCTGCCCTACCTTCTCTTCAGTAAATACTGAGCAGAAGTATCTATTTAGGATAGATGCTTTTACATGGTCCTCCTCCTCACACATCCTCTTATCTCCTTTGATCTTAGCAATACTCCCTCTGGACTTTCTCTTTTCTCTAATGTATCTCTAGAAAGTCTTGTCACCTTCTTTTACTGTTTGTGCTAGTGTTTCCTCGGTTTGAGCCTTTGCCTGCCTTATTGCCTTCCCTGCTTCCCTTAGGGAATTTGGTATGCCTCCCTATCTTCATCCCACTGTGTTCCCTTATGTTTCCTGAAGGCCAGCTCTTTGGCTCTAACCTTTTCTGCTACTGTTTTTGAGAACCAAAGTGGTTTCCTTCTTTTGCACTTCCTTGTCTCTCTAACACAATGGGCTGTTGCTTCAAGTATTGCATCCTCAATGCTTGCCCACTTTGTCTGTACCCCTCACCTGTATTTCTTTTTGCCAGGGCTAGCTTAACTCTGTGCAGTCCAGTGATGCGGTCATGGCCTCCTGCAGCTGCCGGAGCTCACCAATGTGCTGTGTACATCCATTGTCTTGCTGCTCAGCCAACTGTCATACCTCAACCCGCAGTGCACAGGTCTCGAACCCGAGCATTGCCTGGTTATGCACAGATGCCCACAGCAGCCTGGTGTGCTCATCCAGCCAGTCAGCACCTTGCACAGCCTGGTCAATGCCCTGCTTCTGTGGATGCTGCAAAGGGGGCTGCATAGTAGATGGTGCATGTGTGAGCGCACCGGAGGCAACCTCTGTATTGTGCCGCCCCGGTGGTCACTGCATCCAGCTGCTACTGGGCCAACCCTGTGGCAACAGTATCTGGGGCAGTGCTTCCCCTTGCCAGGCACAGTGGTGGCACCACACACCACTGTGCAGCCATGGGCTGAGCATTCACCATCATGTCACTGGTGTCCAACGGTGCCTGTGTCTGGCCCTGTACCCTGGGTGGCACTGCCTGGCCTGTGCCATCCAGGATCAGTGTCATATCATCATCCGAGTCAGATGCACCACCCAGCTGCATGCGTGGGACATGCACAGGCAGGCCCTTGCTGAGCAGTAGCTCCAACAGCATGTCATCATCATCTAGGCCCAGTAGGTCCAGCCACCCCACACTGTCCCGATGTGGATGGTCCCTGTCCCAGATGCCCATGGATGTGGATGGCAACTCCTCCTTCACTCCAATGTTGGCAGTGGCATCCTGTGTTGTACCACAGAGGCATGATGGCACTGGAAGACAGAAAACCATGATCAGTGGTGGTGGTGATGGCACCATGCAGGCTGGGTCCATGGCCCAGCGACAGTGTCTGTACACCCTACCTGTGCCGGCATGCAGTGGTGTACGCACAGGTGGCAGCATGTGGCAGGGTGAACATGACAGCAACGGTACCCGTGATGGGCCTGCCATGCTGGCCAGCAGTGGTGCATGGCGCAAGCACAGCACATGGCCTGCATGGGGACACCTCAAACAGTGCCACCATCGGTGGGATGGCGTACAGCAGATGCTGCCCTGGTGGGCTGCACCATACCACATGCGCACTGGTGCACTGGGCATGCTGCACCCTGTGGCTGCTCAGCCACACCACACACCCTGGTGCAGGTGCCCTGGCCACAGTTCAGTGGCCGTGGGCATCCATCCCACTGTCCCGGGGTTCACAATGCCATGTCCAGTGTCCCAACATGCACCATGCAGTGCTGCATGCCACACTCACATTGGCCACTCAGCACAGCAGCTGGCATGCCTGCATGGGCCAGCGCACCCCCCCATCGGTGCCCCGCAGTGACTCACAGTGCTGTGAGGGGCTGCCACCTGTCTGGAATCCTTCACTAGGGATGCCCTCAATGGTGGCACAGCTGACAGTTGCCACCATCCGCTCCTCAGTCACCGTCAGTGCCGGGGCGGTGGTAGGATCCCTGACCGCACTGCTGCAGGATGCTCTGATGGCCACCACCTTCTCCTTTATGTGCCGTCTGTCCGTCCCCACCTTCTTTTTGCACTCCTCTGATGCCTGCCATGGGCATTGACATAGGTGGCCACTGCATCCCACCCTGCTGATCTGCCCTGCTGGGTGCCCGTGGCGTCACTCAGCAGATCTTCCCTGTCGAGGTAGGCCTCAAACATTGCCTGCTGCTCCTCCTTAGTGAAAATGGGCCTGCGCTTCCATGCAGGCCCCTGCTTCTCTGCTCCCTCAGCCTCAGACATGATGCTACCTTTGGACAGAGACAGAAAGGGATGTCAACATTATACAAGACCACACAGGATCTGTGTTGCTCTGTCATCATGGGCATCCCATTCCCAATGTGTGCATCTGCTTACCACACTGGCTGCAATACCTGTCGGTGGCCTGTGCTGTGGCATGACACTTTTGTAGAGCAACACATGCAAATGATCTGTGGTGCAACCATAATGCAATGCAAATGAGCCCGACTGCGCCATGCATAGCCTCATGAGGCAATTTGCATATGCCAATTGAATATTGCAAATTTGCACCTTCCTCAATATGGTTGCACCGGAGAAACCGTGCAGCACATAGAAACATAGAAATTGTCAGCAGATAAGGACTGCTAGGCCCATCCAGTCTGCCAGTAGGCCCTATACATTGTATGTGGCCACTGACCCTATGTGATCATTGGCTTGTCATCACTCCCTCCCCTCTCAGGCTTCCCTTGTGCCTGTTCCAAGCATGCTTAAACCCCTCCACTGTGCTTGCCCCCACTACCTCCTGTGGCAGACTATTCCATGTGCGACTACCCTTTCTGTGTAGAAAATCTTCCTCACAGTACCTCTTAATCTAGCCCCTTCCAATTTCATATTGTGCCCCCTTGTTCTAGTACTTTTCTACATTAAAAAAGCTCCTCCACCTGCACCTTGTTTATGCCCTTAAGGTACTTGAAAGTCTCAATCATGTCCCCCCCCCACTGTCTCCTCTCCTCCAGTGAATACATATTGAGGTCCCTTAGTCTCTTCTCATATGTTTTGTGGTGTAAGCCCTGCATCATCTTTGTTGCCCTTCTCTGGATAGTCTCCACCTTATCTATGTCCTTGCGCTGGTGTGGTCTCCAGAACTGCATGCAGTACTCCGGGTGAGGCCTTACCAATGTTTTATACAATGTCATCACCACCTCCCACCTCCTGCTAGTGGCACCCTTGCCTATGCACCCCAGCATACCACTGGTCCTCCCTACTGCCTTTGTTCACTGCTTTGATACCTTAAGGGCATCAGAGATGATAACCTCTAGGTCCCTTTCTTCTTTGGTGACAGTCAGCTCCCCCCAACCTGTAGCTCTCCCCAGGGTTCCCTCTACCCAGGTGCATTATTTTGCACTTCTTTACATTGAACCTCAGTTGCTACATCTCTGACCATCTTTCAAGTTTCTCCAGGTCCCTCTTCATTTTCTGCACCCCTTGTGAAGTATCCACCCTGTTGACGGTCTTGGTGTCATCTGCAAACAGGCAGACCTTTCCTTCCAGCCCCTCTGCAATGTCACTAATGAAGACATTGAACAGGACTGCTCCTAGTACTGATCCCTGTGGTACCCCACTGGTCACCCCCTCTCCCCAGATTGTACCCCATTTATCACTACCCTCTGTCTCCTGTTAACCAGTTCCTAACACAGTTCACCACCTTGTCTCCCATGCCCAGACTACCCATCTTGTTAATCAGCCTTCTATGTGGGACAGTGTTGAAGGCTTTGCTGAAATCCAGGTAGGCAACGTCTACTGCCCCTCCATGATTTAGTTCCCTTGTCACCCAATCAAAAAAACTATTAGATTCATTTGACATGACCTTCCTGCTGTGAATCTATGTTGCCTCAGATCCTGAGCACCACTGGATTCCAAATGTGCCGCTATCCTTTCTTTCAGCAGTGTTTCCATGATTTTTCCCACCACTGAGGTGAGGCTGACTGGCCTGTAGTCCCCCTCCTCCTCCTTCCTACTGCTGCTTTTGTGCAGTGGGGCTACATGTGCCCTCCTCCAGTCCTCTGGAATGACACCCATGTTGAGTGACTCTGTGAACAGGGCTGCCAGAGGAGCTGCTAGTTCCCTTTGCAGCTCCTTTAATATCCTTGGGTGGATGCCATCTGGCCCCATGGCCTTATCCACCTTCAGCTTTGTGAGTTCTTCCAGAACTCTCTCCACTGTGAATGGACTGGTCTTCACCTCTTCCTCCCATTGCCTCTGCAACCCAACTGTGGTCTTTGATCCACCCCCTCCTTAGTGAATACCGAGAAGAAGTATTTGTTCAGTATTTCTGCCTTGTCCAGATCCCCCTTCTTACACTCTCCCTTCTCCCATTTGAGTCTCACAATCCCCCTTCTTTCACTGATATACCTATAAGATGCCTTATTCCCTTTGTTTACAGACTGTGCTAAGCTCTCTTCTGTCTGTGCCTTCGCCCTCCTAACAGCCTTCCCTGCTTCCCTTAGACATTCATGGTACACCTACCTGTCCTCCTCCCTTGACTCCCCTTATATTTCCTGAAACTCAGCCTTTCAGCCCTGACTTTGTCCCTTACCTCTTTGGAGAACCATAGTGGTTTCCTTCTTCTTTTCCATTTGGTCACTATCCTAATGCATTGGTTTGTTATATCCACTGTGGCTCCTTTCAGTTTCTCCAATTGTTTTTCCACCCTCTCTATTATCTCATCCTTCCCCAGGACTGCTTGTATATATCTACCCATTTCAGTGAAATCTGCCCTCCTAAACTCTAATACTCTTGCCCTTGTATGGCTTGTTTGAGTCCATGTCTCCATGCTGAACCACACCATGTGGTGGTCACTGGAACCCAGCTGCCCTTCCACCTGTATTTCTTTGACTCTGTACCCAATAGTCCATACCAGGTCCAGAACTGTCTTGTCCCTGGTTGGCTCATACACCAGCTGCCTGAATCCAGCCCCCTGCAGGGATTCTAGGGTGGCTGTGCTTCTGGCTAAAACAGCTATCTGGGTTGCCCAATCCACGTCTGACATATTGAAATCCCCCAGTAGCAGGATTTTTCCCTTAGCTGCCATGTCGTGTATGTTCTTCACTAGTTTCCTGTCTACTTCCTCTCTCTGTGCTGGAGGTCTATACTGTAGATCACACTGTGCATATTGCTGTTCCAGTCTCTGGCTCCAGGGTGACCTATATTACCTCATCCTCCCCTTGTCTTCCCTGAACTTCTGTAGCCTTTATACCATCTGTGATGTACAGGGCCACTCCACCACAATGTTTACTCTCCCTGTCCCTCCTGAACAATTCATAGCCTGGTACATTAACTTCCCAGCCATGATTAGTAGAGTACCTTGTCTCTGTTATTGCTGCTATGTCAAGGTCTGCATCTGCCAACAAGGTCTTCAAGTCTGGAACCTTATTTCCTAGGCTACGGGCATTCATTAGCATGATCTTCCATGTTTTACAGTCTGCCCTCCCTCTGCTCTTGTTCTCCTTCTCCAGTATCTTCCCCCCACCATGGTTTCCTTTACTATGTGCTCCTGCCCCCCGTATCACTCATACATTCTTCACCTGCCTACCCCTCCCTGCCTGCTTTCATTGTTCCCATAGTCAACATATGTTCCTGCATGTTCCCATGGGGGGGGTGTTCCTAAGCCTCCTGGCTCTCCCCTCTTGGTCAGTTTAAATGTTCACAGCTGAAGCATTTAAACTTCTCACAAAGGACCAAGGTCCCCTTCTTAGACAGATGCAGACCATCCTCCTTATATAAGCCTGCATCTGCCCAGGTCAGGCCCCAATCCCCTATGAAGCCAAAACCCTCCCTTCCACACCAATCCTTCAACCAGGAGTTGATGATATAGGTGTGTAGTGCCCTAGCTTCCCCTGGGTCCTGGACAGGTAGCACCTCCGAGAATGAGGCGGAGAATGCTATCTGTTTCAGGTTCCCCCCAGCTTCCTGAAATCATCCTGGCCTCTGGCTAACTCAACACTTCTCCTGGCCAGGTCATTGGTCCCCAGGTGGACAATAACATCCAGCTGCTCTGTCCTAGCTATTGCCATAGCGATTCTATGAATCTGCTTCCCATCATTCCATGCAGCACTACCTGGAAGGCACTTGACCTCCCTCTCTCCACTGCTAGGTGACCCAACTCCACACCCCAGAAAATAGAGTCCCATACTAGGAGAAGCTTGCCCCTCCTCTGGGGTTCCCTGCTTCCCTTCCCTAGGGCTCCATCCTGGAGGACCCTCCCATCCTTCCTTGGTGCAGCCTCGGGTTCCTGAGTGGGACTTTCCTGTTCCTCCAAAACAGTGTAGGAATTAGTAAGCGGGACCAGTTGGGGGATGTGTTTTGGAAAACCCTCCCTCACCCTCCCTGAACCCACTGTAGTCCAATTACTCCTCTTCCCTGGCATCCTTTGAGGTAAAGGTTGTGGATCTAGTGGTCTCTGTGGGGGTGGATGCCGCCTTCAGCTTGGCGAACTCTGCTCGGAGACAGACAACCACCTCCCTCAGCTCAGAGAGGTGCCTGTAGGTAGGGCAGCATCGCAGCCTCCAGAATGTCTCCCTGAAGACCGTCACTCCACAAACACTGCACTGCACCACTCTCATCATGTCTAATTCCCTCCTCAATCAACTGCCTACTTAAGATGGCTATTTGATATCCCCCAAATATATGTTTTATTTCTGTTGTGTTCTGTTATGTTTCCTCTCTTTGCTACTTCCTGTATGGATGGATTTAGGATGTTGCAAGGCCTTATGGGACCCACCCAATAAATGTAGGGCTAGTCCTGGGGTGGGTGGGCAGTGGAGTGGGACTACACCACAGGCTGTGTCCAAAAAACAGTCAGCAAAGGAGTTCTCTGGCAGTGACACCTCACTCCACTCACAAACTTGTCAGCTAGAATCCCTCAATCCTGCCCAAACTAACTTGAAAAGCACCCCAAATGGCAGTTAAGAACAGACCTGAAATACAAGTTCAAAAACACAGAAATAGCAGCTAAAAAATACCTCAAATACACTTACAAACACAGTCACCAAGTCACCAGCTAGAGTCTCTTCCTCCCTCTCCAACTAACTGAAGACTAAACTGAGATGGCAGTTAAAACCTCCCATTCAAACTACACTAATCCCTGTAATATGATGCCTGCACTTCGAGGCCAGACGGCAACATTTAAACACAATCACAAACTTGTCTGCTAGAATCCCTCAATCCTGCCCAAACTAACTGGAAAAGCACCCCAAATGGCAGTTAAGAACAGACCTCAAATACAATTTCAAACACACAGAAATGGCAACTAAGAAAATACCTCAAATACACTTACAAACACAGTTACCAAGTCACCAGCTAGAGTCACCAAGTCACCAGCTAGAGTCTCTTCCTCCCTCTTTGTGGTGCGCATGTGTGCTATCAGTGGCACCATGTCCAATGGCCTATTGCATGGCCTTGTGCATTGCACAATGGTCCACCATTGTACATGTGGCATGGGGCACCTACCACGCATCCAGGCACAGTGCTTAGCCAGGGCCCATGGCGCCGTGGCACCAGATACACCATGCCACATACAGTGCATGGCAGGAGCCTGCGTGCAGTTGTGCAGGGTCATGCCTTGCACCTACAGGGTCATGGACATAACCCCATGCTCTCACCCAGCCATGCCTCAGTGCGCATGCATGGTGCTGTGTGATATGCCTCCACTGCGCATGTCAAGCACGCATCCACATGCTGCATGGTCGTGTACATTAGGCCGCTATTGCACAATGTAACCCAGCATTACCACGTGCATGCAGTGTAGACTGCAGCACTCGCATCACCTAATGTGGCTTCAGGGCAACATGGCAGGCTCCAGGATTGGTGCACGGCGGGCACTTAATTGGTCAGAGGTGGAAATGTGCAACCTAGTTGTGCTGGTGGTGCCCTATGCATACCAGCTCTTTAGTAATGTGGACCTGCAGGTGTCGTGGTCCCAGGTGTGGGAAAGGGTGGAGGTAGGCCTTGAGCTCTGCGTGGGTGAGCAATGCACGGGTGAACAGTGCCGGAACCAACACAGGGACCTTCAACGGAGGGATCCAGGCCACCTACGCAGGCTCCAGGTGAGGGCGCATCAGGGTGCTGTGCCATAGCCAGGAAGGTGTCCACGCACATCATGCATGCCTGTAGTGTTCTTGTACTGTGTTGCCAGGTGCACTGCATTTGCAAGTGCTGGGGGGGCATGGTGCTGGCAGGTGCTGTGTGTCCTTCATGACCACCACATGCACCTCTGTTTTGTGTGGTGCTGTTGTCCAGGCACCAGGGCCCACAGGCGGGCATCATTCCATCCCATACTTTGCCAGCTGTGTGCATGGGGTTGTGGGGGGTGCATGGCATTCCACTCATGTCTGCATCTGTCTCTGTATTCCATTCACAGGCCAAGAGTGGCTGCGGCTGTGGACGGGCAGCACTGTGATGGTGCCACCACTGGCACATCGGTGCAGGGCTAGCCAGGTAAGCTCATGCAGCATGTTGCACTGTACATCTGTGGGGCTCTGTAGGGCACTGGGGTCTGGCCTTGGGCTATGCTGCCATGCTTGGACACTGAATGGGTGGGTGCCCGTATCAGCGGCCTTTGCTGTGCTGCATTGCAAGTGCAAGCACAGTGCACATGTCCTCTGTATGGTGGCTCCCCAGTGCTGCCCCATTGGGGTGGGGCAGTATGCGCAGACCCCGTGACATGTGATGGCCACAGGGTGTTTGTGGGCCATGTCATGTGGCATTTGCCTGCATGGCTGCATACTCTGTGTACTATGCAGTGCCGTGTGTGCCTGTCACCAGCTGTGGCATGGCCATCCTGCTGTGGGCTGCTGTTTGGCCAGCTGTTGCTGCCCTCCATGCTCGGGTCCTTGGGGGTCGGTTCACCAGTGGGTGCAACCACTGTCCATTGCACACATTTGGGTGGAATGGAGCTCCTTCTGGCATGTCACTTATCACCTGTTCTGTCCCTTCTCACTAGGTCAGGCCGGGAACCTGGCCCAATGATGACAGACATCTTGAGTGGTGTGGTCCTTTGTCATCTTGCACAGACTGCTACACCAGAATAATGCTCTGACTGCCATGCTGCTGTGGGTGGGGTGGCACCAGCTGGTGGCCACGGAGTCACTGGGGCTTGATGTGCGGCAGCTGGGGGCTTCATTGCGGAACTGGCACTGGTGTCCCTTGCCAACCCCTTGTTTGCTAAGCCATACTTTCTCCCCTCCATAACTGCCCCTAGTCCCTGTCCCCTGCTTCCACTGTTACCTCACTTTGTGTTTCCCCTGTTGCAGTTCCTGGGTGCCCTGTTGGCAGGCATTTGTTCTTGTTTTGTTGTGTAAAGTTCTATTGTTCTACAACATCTGTGTCTGTGTTTCTTTTGCAGGCAGCATGTTGCACCATGCTGTGGATGTCTGTGTACATGGGTATGTCCACTGCTATCCACTGCTTTGTCCTCTGGGTGGTACTCTTGCGTGCACTGGGCCTGTGTGCTGTGTCCCTGTATCTTGTGTGCCCATGGGCGGTGGGTGTCACACTGCCCTGTGTGCTGTCCTGCACCTTGTGCCCTTGTCTGCCTGTGCTGCCCTTCCATCCACATGGCATGCTGCCCCCCTGATGTGCCCTGCAGGGCTGTGCCCTTGTCCTAGATGGGTCATGGACTGTGTGACACTAGGTCCCTTGTGCCTCCCTATTCCCTGTTCTGCTGTTCTCTGTGCTTGTGTGGTGTCCTGGCACCATGTCTGTGCCACTGTCCACTGCATTGCCGCCTGTTGTGGTTGTGTTGTGGGTGCTCTGGTTCTGGCCTACTAGTGGGCATGCCTTCAGGGTGGTTGGGTTGGTGAGCTTTGTGGCGTGTGTTGCTGTTGGTAACCTGGCATTCTGCTTGTGCCATCCCCTGGTGCCCCGGTGGTGTGTCCTGGAGGGTGTGCCCTTGTGATTTGTGTCTGGCTGTGCTGGTATGGCACTGTGCTCCTGTGCAGCCCTGCCTTTGCTACCCTATTGCCTGTTGTGCTTGCACAGCCTGCTGGATTCTGCATCCTTGCTTGTTCCTGCACATTTCTGGTTGTGCCAGAGCATGTCTGCTTGCGCTGTGGCACAACATTTCTATATTTAGTGTGCTTTGCGCTAGCACATGTTGGTGGTGCATCATCTTAATATGGCATCAGTTGTCCCTTGGTCATCTGCATTGCACTGCACATTCCATTCTGCACCCCCTTGGTGCAATTCTGAATATCTGGGCCCAAATTTGTTTCTGTTAAAGATGGCACAAAACCAAGTGTTTAAGAGGTTTCAGGAACATATGCAGTCTTTTTTAAAAAAAAACACATTCATGTTATGAACAGCAGTAATCGTATGTACTTTATGTTACATCAGCTTTAGCAAAGGTCTAATAATACTTTTTATGGTCTAACACAAATAATTTTAAAGTAATATTTGTATTTGTGAAAAGTATACTATTGGCATGTATTTTTCCTGAATAGTATTTGTTTTGCACAGCTCTACTGAAAATACATTTAAAAGTATACCAGTGTAATGATGGTGAACATCTACATGGTTATGGGACTTGTTTCAACCAATTAGATGTCTTCACTTATCCAGTCTATTTTATATGCAAAGTTAACCCATCCCCTGCTGAGTAGGAGAGTTAAACTAGCTTATAAAGTGGGGTAAAAAAATGAACCCACTTGACTGACTGGTAGGCCTGTCAAGGTGTATAATTATTCCACCATAATTACACACTTTAACGCATGGATTAATTACCAGTCAGATCACAAT
This sequence comes from Neoceratodus forsteri, assembly GCA_016271365.2. Taxonomy (NCBI): domain Eukaryota; kingdom Metazoa; phylum Chordata; order Ceratodontiformes; family Ceratodontidae; genus Neoceratodus; species Neoceratodus forsteri. The sequence goes on from CM057453.1 coordinate 730,815,689, forward strand.
CAAAAATCAGCTGTAATGCACACAAGAACGGGCCTGCCATCACAAATATGGTTGCCACCTCTACTAATTAGAAACCTTCAGCTAGTCACTAAAAATAAAATTTCACAAAACAAATCCAAATAACTAGATTTTGTTTCCTCTTCTTCAGCCCCTCCATATATACCATACACAAATTTGAAAAATGAAGTACTACTTGTAGTTTAAATTTCTAATGTTTTTTTGCTGACCATGACCCCCTCCACCTATACTTACTTGCTTACAGGGAAATCTCTGATGCCTCCCCTGCCATAGATGGAATTGAGGCCCTGGCTCCAAGTGAGGCCTTTTCTTGCATATTTGTGTGTTGAGGGACGAACACTATACCATCAGAATGGTGCAGAATTGTAATTATTTTATTCTATAGTAACATTCTGTCTGTCAGTAACAATCCAGTGTAACCTCCAACTCTGCAATGGATTCAAAGGAAACAGTAGGAGTCTTTTCCAATAATAACCACAAGCAAATCTTAACAATATTGGACAAAGGGACTAACTCATCAAATTTGAGTTAAAATATATTATTTTTAATTTCTTTATTATAACAGCGTAACAACTGTATTCTCTCTAAATGTTGATTTAGTGTTTCCAAACATGGTTTGCTGTGAACAGCTACCTCAAGGTGGCATGTAAATCATCAAAAGTACATATAATAACCAAATTAAGAATACATAGATACATAGATACATAGAAACCTGATGGTAGAAAAGGACCCCCAGGCCCATTCAGTCTGCCCTATATACCCCACCAGTAAGAACACACTAGCCCCATTTGACTCATGCCTTTTTCTCCCCTCCTATGTAGACTTGAGCCCCTCCTCCTTATCTTCATTTGTCCACTTCCCCCTTGAGTTTAGTCCTATGTGTGTATCCCATGCCCTCTTGAATTCCCATACAATTGGCCATTACTACTCGCTCAGGCAGGCTGTTCCAGGGGTCCACCACCCACTCAGTGAAGTAGAACCCCCTCCTGTTTCCCTTGTACTTCCCTCCATCCAACCTCAACTTGTGCCTCCTAGTACTCTGATTTGTTTTCCATACAGTTGTGGTACCCCAAAGTAAGGGGGTACTACCAGAAAGACACGAACCCACTCTCTGACATGGGGAGTTTTGTTTTTTCCCATTTCAATCCATTTACCTTAATTTTTCTCCTCCTCCCTTCCTCCAGTCCCATAGACCCCCATCTCCTTTGCCCTTTTCATGCCATTTGGTGCTGACAAGGGGGGTCATGGGCAGGAGACCCTCCCTGTAGGGCTCTCAGTGCCAAATCTCCTGGCCAGAAGCCAGGACCTCCCCTTCCCAAAGAGCTGGGGAGTGGCAATAAGGAGGAATCAGTGGCTGAATGTGGAGGGTAGAGGACAGGGGAGCACAGACAATAAAGGTTACCTGGGGTTCTGTCCATGACTCCTCCGGTGTTCCTCCCCTCCAGCACAAGTTGGGCGGCAGTAGCAGCAACACAGATGGCTGGGTGGAAGTGAGGCTCCCCGACATGATCTGCCCATCTTCCCAGAGCCCCAATTAGTGGTGGGAGCAGTTTCCAGGATGGACCAAAAAGTGTGGCAACAAAATAAGTCTGATTCAAAAAGAGAGAAAATACCACTGCTCTATTAATCACACAACTTCAAAGTTATTGAAATTTTTTTTAAATTTTCAAATAATATTTCATTTCTTTCTTCAGCCAAGTCCCAACATTTTGCCACTAGGTGGCTTCTTCTGGGGTGCTCTTGAAAATATACAAATATATTCCTAATTAATTTTTCAGAAAATTTACATTTTTCATAAAAAAAATATGTATGTGTATATATATATATATATATATATATATATATATATATATATATATACATACATACATTCATGGAGAAGGGAAATTCATGGCAAAAAACTACCCCTACCGTGCTACCATAATATATAAATTCTCAAGGACTGCATAACCAATATGGACAAAGTTATATTAATTTAATGTCATAGAAATAAATGAAGTAGTCATTAGTGAAGAATAAAACAATGATATTATGATGCCATTCATCTAAAAAATAATAAATATGTGCCCATGGGCTACCTGCTATTAACGGCCCGAGTTGTGTTTTTGTGCTGCCACAATAGTCTCTGCAATAATCTAGAATGCATAAGAAAGTCCACATAACAAACATGACATCCCTGTTATGTGAATTAATATGTAAAACAGTACAAATACTAAAGAAAACAAATAACATTTGCTACCTGCATATAAGTCTCAAAAAAGCTCAGTCATATTAAATATGCTGTGATTTCATCACTTTAAGAAGAAACGAAGAACAAAGTTTCAGTAACTTAACCAATTTCAGTTTCTGTAATACAAAATAATAAACATGGCCCTTTTGGTGTTCTGAAGTTAAAACATTTAGCGTACCTGTAAGGCATAAACTAATCCCATTGAGCTTCAAAACTCTGAAAAAGAAAGCAGTAATGCTGCCATTAGCATGCAGCCCCCCAAAATAAAACAAATTCATATTTTCTTTCTCTCTACAAAGTGGCGGTAATGTAGAATCCGCATATACATTTTGTAGCTTTACAGATGCGGAAAGGGAAACTCCCCTACAGACCATGAAAGGCAACAGGGATCTGTCGGTCACAGAGGGGGACACCGTCAAAAATCTCAAGATAAAATTGGAGAACATAAAATCAAAAGATATACACTTAGAATGGCATGGCCTCAGTTTAACAAAATATCTTGAATATAAGTGCATTCGCAGAGGTTTACATGTCCCTGTAGAACCAAATTTAGGTATTAATGATGAAGAATTGGAGAAAAAATGGGATGGAATATGCACTAGATGTAGTGTAGATTTTATGTATGCCCTAATAGAGGCACTTATTAAAGTAAGAGGGAAAATTGCAGAAACAGTACACAAACAGGAAGAGTCTCTAAAAATGCAATTGAATTTAAAGGAGTTTAATAAGTGGCTAGAAGATAGAAAAGAAAACATTATTAGAATATGAAAAAGGTATTAAGTCAAAATGAAAAAATTTCACCGATACACTATAGATTATCAAGACAATAAAATCTATTTGTATATAGAGGTGAAACATAAAGCTCTGATAGTTACGCTAAGAGCTTTTTTAAGCCACATCCATCCAAGGGTCCATTTTTAGGGAAGCGATCACAACAAGTGAGACCAGACAAAGATCACCCACAACCCAGTACATCAGAGATACCTCAATCAGAGAAACAGATCCCACAAGGTTTACCCAAGAGATATGATTTAAGGGACAAAACAGGAACAGAAGAAGTAGTAGATGGAGGGCAAATAAGATGAGGCACAAGAGGGAAGTACAAGGACATCGGGGGAAATAATTATTTTTAACGTGAGTAAAAGAACTTTATCCCAAATGGAGATTGATATTCTCTCTTTAGGTCTCTCATTTTCCATTTCTCAAACACTGAACAGGTTTCAATTAGAAGTGGATTTATAGAAGTTTTTGTCAGAATATTAGACTTAAAGCTCAATTTGCTTTTTCTGAATCTCAAAACCCAGAAAGGACTGATTTAAAGCTAGCTATGGGGGTTAGATCTACCTATATGCCTCCAATAGGCAATAATCATGCTGTTGAAACATACATTAGCTTAGTCCATAAAGATATTAATCTCATGTTCACTACACAAAATGAAAAAATTTGATCTTTTAGAAATAACTTAATAAAAAACTAAAAGAATGTCTTGATAATCTTCAAAAAGATAGAAAACTGGTTATTAAACCAGCAGATAAAGGTGGAGCCATTGTCCTGATGGACATTAGCAAATGCAGAAACATGTGCCTGAGACTTTTGGAAGTGGAAGAAAATGATAAATTACTTGAAAATGACCCCACGAAAGATATTCAACAAAAAATCTTAGAAAGATTGGAAGAATATGAAGCCCTTGTTTGGTTACAATCACGGGAGAAAGAGCTTATGATCAATGAACATCCAAGATTACCGGTATTTTACACCTTACCTAAAATACACAAAGACTTAGTGGATCCACCAGGTAGACCAATTGTCTCTGGAATTGGATCTGTGTTGGAACCCATTTTGAAATATGTAGATTTTCACATTCAAGATTTAGTTAAAAACACACAGACATATATTAAGGGCACTGCGCATGTCATTAGACTTATCAAAGAACTTAATGACACAATATTTTTTGACTCTAATATATATTTGGTAACCATCGATGTGAGGGACTTATACACCTCCATTCCCCACACTCTAGGAGTACAAGCACTGTGTGTTCTCTTAAATACTAGGCCTCAAGGACATAGACCATGTACCAGTTTAATAATGGAATTGTCACGATTTGTTTTGGACCACAACTATTTTCAATTTGAAAACAATTTTTATGATCAATAAAGGGAACAGCAATGGGCAGCACAATGGCTCCAGGATATGCCAACTCATATATGTTTCAATTTGAGACTAGGTTTATTTTAGATGAAGAGAACAACACATTCTGTGATAACATCATTTTCTGGAGATGATATATAGATGATATACTTATGATTTGGAAAGGGGAAGAGACTAGGTTAAAGGAATATTTGGAAAATTTAAATTTATATGATCAGAATTTAAAATTCACAGCAGATTACAGTCAGGACCAAAATTATTTTTTGGATATTACTATTTTTAAAAATGAAGGGAGATTAGACACCACACTTTACAGAAAGGTTACAGATCGGAATACTATATTACACAATACAAGTTTTCATTCGAATTGTTTAAAAGACAGTATTCCTTATTCTCAAGTACTTAGAACGAAATGTAATTGTAGCTGAATACAAGAATTCACAAAGGAACAAACTGCCACGATTGACAGATTTAAACAAAGGGGTTATAGTCCTGTTTTACTTTCTAGAATAAGAAATGATGTCTCTAAAATTGATAGAGCGAGTTTGATAGAAGAAAAAGAAACAGGATCACATATGAAAGGCAAAAGGAGTATTACTTTTAGTACCACACATTGTGTGGAAATGCTTAAATTGAAGCACATTATCCTTAATCATTGAAACATATTACAGGAATACCCTTTCACTGCTTCTGTTTTTTCAAAGAAACCATTTATTACTTCTAAAAAGGCACCCCATGTTAGGGACAAATAGGTTAAAGCAGTACACACTGTGAGTGACTCCAAAAATAAGGGACAGTTATTATTGGGTCCTTTAAAAGAAGGGATGTTCCCTTGCAACAGATGTGTTGCGTGTGGCAACACATCAAAAAAAAAATTTTTTAGGCATCCATACATGAGTAAGGAATACAAAATTCAACATCATATTGATTGTAACTCCAAAGGACTTATTTACGTATTACAGTGCCCCTGTGACCATCTATATGTCAGTTAAACTGCCAGAGAACTAAAGAAAAGAATTCTAGAATGTAAAAGTCGCATTAGATCGAGAGACAAAAATTCCTCAGTAGCTAGATACTTTGTAGATAGAGGACACACAGTGGTACAGCTCCATTTTTAGGAACTGAAATTAGTATCATGTCCTAAACATGGTGTCAGTTTTAAAAAACGCTTAGACAGTAGAGAAACCTGGTGGATTTTCGAACTGAATATATATCACACACCTTGGGGTCTAAATGAAGAGATAAATTGGCAGTCATATTGGTAATTAATTTTCACTTAAGAATAGTTTTATTACTTTGTGCCCCCCCCCCTTGTTCTTCTCCCTGTCGCCCCCCCATCCTCTGACACCAAAATATCCATTTTGGATTCTTTTCATGAATCAGTTTTAAATTCACTGGGGAGATGTTCCACATTCTGCGGAGGGACAGCACAATATAACATTTAAAACTTCATTTAAAATTTCATTATTATCAGTAGAATTATGGTAATTCATTCTGATGTCCATCCCTTTACCCGAGCGGAAATACGGTTACCGGGCAGCTTTTGCAGCCTGGTGATGACGTGGTTGCATGTCCACTGGTGTTGGCTGGTGCTTTTCTGTGCTGGTATAAGAGGCTTAGCCTGGGATAGCTTCTTGCTGCCACATTCTGAAAAAGAACTTCATGTGGGAGACATCATATAACCGGTAGGCATGACTTGCCACTTTTTAGAGAGAAAGACAATATGAATCTGTTTTATTTTTTTGGGCTGCATGCTAATGGCAGTATTACTGCTTTCTTTTTCAGAGCTTTGAAGCTCAATGGGACTAGTTTATGCCTTACAAGTATGCTAAATGTTTTAACTTCAGAACGCTGAAAGGGGCATGTGTATTATTTTGTATTACAAAAACTGAAATTGGTTAAGTTACTGAAACTTTGTTCTTCGTTTTTCTTCTTAAAGTGATGAAATCTCAGCATATTTAAAATGACTGAACTTTTTTGAGACTTATATGCAGGTAGCATATGTTATTTGTTTTCTTTAGTATTTATACTGTTTTACATATTAATTCACATAACAGGGATGTCATGTTTGTTATGTGGACTTTCTTATGCATTTTAGATTATTGCGGAGACTATTGTGGCAGCACACAAACACAACTCGGGCCATTAATTGCAGGTAGCCCATGGGCACATATTTATTATTTGTTAGGTGAATGGCATCATAATATCTTTGTTTTATTCTTCACCAATGTCTACTTCATTTATTTTTATGACTTTAAATTAATATAACTTTGTCCATATTGGTTATGCAGTCCTTGAGAATATATATATATATATATATATTTTTTTAATGAAAAATGGACATTTTCTGAAAAATTAATTAGGAATATATTTGTATATTTTCAACAGCACCCCAGAAGAAGCCACCTAGTGGCAAAATGCTGGGACTTGGCTGAAGAAAGAAATAAAATATTATTTGAAAAATTCCAAAAAATTTCAATAACTTTGAAGTCGTATGATTACTAGAGCAGTGATATTTGCTCTCTTTTTGAATCTACACACACCACTACCAGCTCCACACTAAAAGACAGCTTACAATACAGATTTCCCTTGGACATTGTTTATTTGATGGTAACAAAACAAGTTTGGGCAGAAACTGCACCCCAGGCCTTTAGTTCCGCTGCCCAGCAGCCACACTTGAAAAGGAAGCTGGGTGGAAGTGCAGCTCCCCGGCTGTTCTCCTGACCCCGTAGCCCTGCCGGAGACCCAGACCATGATGGTGAGTGGGCTGTCAGCCCAAGTTTATTGTTCACTTGCACCAGAGGTGCCAGGCAGGGAGTGGGGAGGGGGTAGCTAGGGGAGGGGATTTAAAGGGCCAGAGCACCAAAAGAAGTAGAAAGGAGGCATAGTGAGCTCCCAGGTAGGACGCGCAACCCTAAGAGAGGGGATAAATCTGTGGCAGTTGGCCGAATGCCCAGAAGGGGAGGAGAATTACCAGGTGCAGTGGGTTGAGTGCCCTATAAACACTGAGGGGGGCCCCAGATGTGGCCAGAGGTCACAAAGTAATTTTTTTTATTGTTTGTTTGTGTCGTCTGGGTTTTGGTATTATTGTTTAGAGTGTTCTCCAGGAATGGACAGTTCGAGCTGAATGTCAGCTTATTTCAAGATAAAAGGACAGGGATGTTGTGACTCGGAAGCCCTGAGAGTTGAGTCTGAGAGGGAGAAGAGGTGGGGTTAAGGCCTCGTTATCTCCTTCGGTGCCCTTCTGTGCCAGAGTGCAGGGCTGGGAGGTGGAGGTCCTTGGCTGGCTGCCGGAAAGGATGGGAGAGCTGTGAGGGTCCAGTATCCAGGCCCTCAAGCATAGGAAATAGTGGACCAGGCCCTACCTAAGGCCTGGGGTGGCTATTACTATTAATAAAGTGGGGAAGATCTGCAAAGATAGCCAGGATAGGGGAAGACTATTAAGAGTGTAGCAACCTTTGGAAAAAGGGGAATGGTTCTATGGCCTAATTGGACCTGAAAGTTATGTGTAAGCATTTTGGGCCCCACCCAAACCAAACTGTGTTGCTATCTGCCAGACGTCCACTAAAGTCTGTACCCTTTGCAAGACCTGAACTGTTTGCTTCTAACTGTAACTGTGTTATCAGATCCCATCCTGGTGTACCTGACGTCCAGCTTCACCTTTACTGCTGGAGCAGCTTCACCAGAGCCTGATGCTGACCAAGGGAGGTCCCTGGCTCATCCGCCATCTGCAACAGAACCACCTTCTGTGATGTCAGCCAGTCCAAAGTTCCACCACAAGTGTTCCAGCATCAGCCCCGTGACGGTAAGTGGTAGAGAGCCACTAGTGAGGTATCCAGTAGTGAGTTCGTTTAGGAGCCACCCTGGCTCAAGTGTAAGGGACCACAGTTAATGTCATGCATACCCTTTTCTTATTTTGTTGGCCATCCGTAAGTGTGCTCATACCCGTGTCTCTCCGCAGAGGCAGCCCGAAGATCGTACCACCAAGTCTTCTTGGTGAGAGGTCATCTCGGAGCCAGGGACCTGTCAGTGATCATTGTTGTGGTTCATCCAGAAACCCATCTGCTGACCAGGAATCTTGAGCTTCTTGCCCAGAGTCACACAGGATCACCGAGTTCTTCATCCAGCTAACAGTGTTCCTCTTTGTGTTTTGTTCTTCGGGGGAATGCCCCATTATGGCCTGTTTGTAACAAGTGCTTTGTGGGGTCAATGCCCCCTTACCCACTGGCTGATCAGCCAATGCACAGGGAAGCCTAAGCTTGGTTCTTTAAGTTGTTTTATCATCTCGGCCGAGTGCACGCAGGACTTGGACTATAAGGGGTTAATCCTCCTGTTCTGGGTTTGACCAATTGTTGGTTCTATTTGTATTGTTTCTTTGGTTATTTTGTTACCCTGTAGTGTTTTGGCAAACTTTTACTTGTTTTTATTGTTTCCTGCCTCTCCTTCCAGATTCGTCAGACCTGTCCTAAGACTGTTAGAGAACATTTCAGCCTGTCACACAGTACTTAAAAAAATTAACATTGGGCAGCAGGAAACATTACACTAACACCATGGTTTTATATTTATTACATATGTCATTTGAAAATAGTAGTCCATCACAGAGATGTAGCAAAGTTTTGTTTCACTAGAGAAGTTATGGTGAAGCCTCCACCTCCACTTCTCAAAGTACTTCATAAAGTTTCATGGGTTTTTGCCAACTGCACCTGGGTTTTGCAAAGTTACTCTGCAATGCCTGAGTGCACTGGAAAACTTTGTGAAGTGCTGTTGGGCAGAATCTTAGACAGAGGCTTGTGAAAAACAAGCTACTACTGGTCATATGATCAGCCACTTCTATAGAGAGTGAAGACAGAAACATAGAAACATAGAATTTGATGGCAGATAAGGACCGCTTGGCCTACCTAGTCTGTCCATTTCCCTACCTGATGGATAAGCTGCAGATTCTAGTTAACCAACAGCTTACTTTCTCCTAACCCCCCACTACTGGGTGTCAGCGTGGCTCAGTTGGTAGCACATCTGCCTCTGGACCAAAAGGTCATGGGTTCTCATCCTGCACTGGGATTGGACTTGCACCTAAAAAATCACTGGCATCTGAGTGCAGTATTGGGGGGTGCTGTACTGCTGGGGTGTGCCGTCCGTCGGATGAGATGTTAAACCGAGGTCCCTTCTGCCCATCCTGGTGGGTGTCCAGGTGGAAGTAAAAGAACCTGGGGCACTCTTTGCAAAGAGTAGGGAATATCCCCGGTGTCCTGGCCAACATTCCCCTTCCCATAAACTGGTTCATGCAATTATCCAGGCTGTGTGTGGGTGATGATGTGTGGTATGGCTGCCACCACACATTCAGTCACGTCACTACCAGTCTAGCATTGCTTGTAAAGTGCTTTGGATGTATGAAAAGTGTTATATAAATGCTGATTCTTCTTCTTCTAAACTGGAATTGCTTTATGTCTGTCCCATGCATTCTTGAATTCTCCCTCAGTTTTAGACCCCACAACCTCCTCAGGAAGGCTGTTCCATGCATCCACAACCCTCTCCATGAAAAAATACGTTCTAACATTACCTCTGAGCCTTCCCCCTCTATCTTCAAGTTGTGCCCCCTTGTTCTTGCACATCTCTTTTTCTGAAAGATGATACCCTCTTGGACTTTGTTAATTCCCTTGAGGTGCTTGAGTTTGTATCATGCCCCCACACCACACACTTTTCCTCGAGGGTATACATATTAAACAGAAACATAGAGGTTCTATGTTTCTAACAAGAGATTTTCACTTTTGCAGTACCTTAAGGGAGTAGTTGGGGAAGGCCTGCTCACCCTCTGTTTCTTGAATTTCTTCTTGAATCAGTGTGGAAAAATCATGTTGTGAGAGACTCAAAATTTCATAAAATCTTTATCATTTAAGTAGGAGTAGGAGAGAGAGATCATTTCTTTACTTAGATATGTATATTTTTCTGCTTTATTTTCTCCTGTTTTAAACATACTTTTGTCAGCTGTTCTTACTCTTTCTTTCAGCTGCATTTTTCTCTTCTGGTCTTTCTCTACTAGCTGTTTTCTGATTCTTTCTTTCTTTTTTTTTAACAGTTCTTTTTCCCCTTCAGAAACTGGAGTGGTGGCCTGTCTCAGGTGTCATCCTGGTTGTCTCCTACCCAGTCTGAATCCCCCCCCACTCTGGGTCCCCTCCCGGAGCTCCGTAGATACCTTAGCTGTGCCTGGTGAGAGACCTCCCTGGCTTACCCCCCTCCAGGGCAGGGCCGCCACTCCTACAGGTGCCCTAGACATCCAGTATCATCCTGCTGTTGGTGGCACTTGGAGGATCGGGACCCAGGTGGGGGTCCAGCAGTGGGTGTGGGGGCCAGGGCACGCCATTGCCTGCCACCAGTCTGGGGCTTTTCCTTGTTCTGGTGGTTCCACCCCCCTCCCCTTAAGCATGCACAATCATCCAATGATGCCTGGTGGAGGAGATGGGCTTGCTCCCGAGCGCGATCCTGCTGACATCTGCTGTGCACCATTTTCCCTCTTGCATGCAGGCTGTGGCGCATTGCCCCCCCCTTTACTGCTGGGAGGCACTCAAGTGTCGAGTCTTGCATCCCTCTCTCTCCAGGAGAAAGCCAGCTGTCGGCAGGTGCTCAAGCCTTCTCCTCCCCAGCTGACACCTGACGGCCCATGCTCATTCCCAAACACAGGTCGCTGGCATGGTGTGATGTGTGGCATCCAGCACCTAACCCTCAGAGCCACTGGGCTGGCCAGTTTTCTGATTCTAAATTTGTTTTCTTTTAAAAACAAATTACTTATGAGTGGCAGTGGGAGTGCTGCTGTGCTATCGTCTGACACTGGCAATCCAGGACCATTGGTATGACTGTGTTGTTCACTGATGGATGTTGGAGAAGTGAGGTAGGGGAGTGGTGCAGGAGAAGGTGGTAGTGGTAGGGCAGCTGGCAGACAGGGTGCTTCCATCACAAGAGCAGCAACTGAAACAGCAGGCAGGGCCCTCTGCTGTCCATCCAGCCCCTGTATCATCAGAACAGACAGCACCACCACCAGAGGGTGAAGAGAATGATGTCCCTGTACCCACCCTAGTTCCATGGTACATCCCACCACTGTCCACAGCCAATGAAGTCCTCAGTGCGGGCTGTTTTTGAGTTGAACCCTGGTTGATGGCACTGTGGCCAAATGCACACTGTGTGATGCCAGTGTCAGCAGGAGGAAAAGGGGCCATGTTTAAATGGGTGGTCAACATACCCACGGAAAGGTTCAGCACAGTGCTCAGTGAAAGGCATATTGTCAGGCTGCATTTGCAGATAGTGCAGCCAGTAGTGTTGGTGGTAGTTATCCTCCTCCAGCTCTTCCTGAGAAAGTAGTCCAGAGGCATGAAGGTGGTAAGGGCACCCGGAAGTCTGTTCATAAGGCGGAGAGTGAGGGGAACACAGGATGCAGCCAGACCCAGGGAGGTGTGGTACAGCCCAGGCCAAGTGGAGGGCCTGTTGCTGGCATGGGTGCAGTGGTTGGTGCAGTCGAGGGTAGAGGTGGGGCAGTCAGAGGGCTATCATTTGCCGTTAGCAGCACAGGGGATGCCACTGCCACCACTGAAGATCTTAGCCATCGAATGACAGCCATGGAGGAGAAAATGGTCTTGTTACTGGCCAAACAGCAGAGGCTGTTTGCTGGTTTGGCAGCACTAGGTGCTACCCCCTGAGTCTTAGTCAACTATCTGCCACACTTGGGATCCCCAGACCTGTCTCAGTCTAGCAACTGACTGAAGTTTCCACTCTCTGTGGTAAAAAAGGTTTCTGAATCCCACCTTTGTTTCTCGAGCTAACTTTCAATGCAGGAATTTCTGGGGCTGTTTTTGGTCATCCTCTCTGTGAGGAACTCTATGACACCCTGCCAACCGTATCCTAGTCTGTCACTGAAGTTTCCACCCTCGGTGGTTAAAAAGGTTTCTGCAGCCCACCCTTCTTTTTGGGTACAAATATCTTTCAAAGCTGGAATTTTTGTGTCTGTTTTCAGTCATCCTCTGTGAGAGGAACTACAACACGCTGCCAATCGTAATCTGATCTGTCACTAAAGATTCCACCATCTCTGGTTAAACAAAAAAGATTTAAACATCCTGCCCTTGTTTTGGGAGCTTACTTTCAATGTTGGAATTTCTGGGACCATTTCACTCATCCTGTATGTGAATAACTCAATGAGAGGTTGCTACCATATCCTGGTCTGTCAGTGAAGTTTCCACCCTCTGTTTTGTGTTCACAAATAATGTTCAAAGTGCAAATGTTTGTGGCTATGTTTAGCTTTTTTGGCTTTGTGTGAGGAAAGCTACTAGTCTGCCACCACTGATGCCTGTGTGTGTCAAACTCACACTGTCTGTTTTGTCACATTAATTATTACCACTGTTTCCCTCAATTTCAATTTTGATTTTATAGTTGTACTGGTGTCTTCTTCATTCAGTTTTTTGTTCGTAGCAGAAGAGCAGAAGGAGCACCCATATGTCAGCCCCATTTCCAGAACATGCATAAATGCGTAAGCACAGTATATAAAATTCTCACTTCCCGAAAATTTCTCCAGAACCAGAATCATGTCTGCTGCTGCTGTGCTGTGTCAGTTGCCCTCTCAGACTGAATCCCTCCACAGTCACTGTTGGGGTGTTCTTTTCACTTTTGGAAACAGGAGGAGATGACACCTGTAATGTTAAAACAAGACTGAAATTATTTAGACTCTAGTCCAATCCATGTTGTGTTGCACCGGTTTAAAGAAACTGAAAGTAAACAAGCATTTGTCAATGCCGAATGTTGATTGCGTTGGTCTGTTGAGCATGCTCACTGTCCCTCTGTGACTCACTCAGTCTGTTTCTCCAGGTGCTTCAGGCTGCTCTTTTGTACTGGGCTCCTGCCTGCATTGGCACCTTGTTCTGCCCACTAAGAAATCTGCAGCTGTCCCGACAGAGCTCCATTGAGGTGGCTCACTTCCCCCTCTCTTATTCATTCATTCTGTTTCTCCTGGTGCTGCAGGCTGCCCTTTTGTAGAGGGCTCCTGCCTCTGTTGGTGGCTTTTTCTGCCCACAAAGAAATCTGCAGCAGTTCCAACATAGGTCTATTGAGCCTGCTGACTCTCCCTCACTCACTCGTTTTGTTTCTGCAGTGCTTCAGGCTGGCGTTTTGTACTGGGCTCCTGCCTGCATTACTGCCTTTTTCTGTCAACAAAGAAATCTGCAGCAGTCACGATAGAGCTCCACTGAGCTCGATCACTCCCCCTCTCTCACTCGCTCTTTGTGTTTCTCCCAGTGCTGCAGGCTGCCCTTTTGTACTGGGCACCTGTCTGCATTGGCACCTTTTTCTGCCCACAAAGAAATCCACAACTGTCCCGACAGAGCTCCGTTGAGGTCGCTCACTCCCCCCGTGTCACTCGCTCATTCTGTTTTTCCTGGCACTGCAGGCTGCCCTTTTGTACTGGCCTCCTGCCTCTGTAGGCGCCTTTGTCTGCCCACAAAGAAATCTGCAGCAGTCCCGAGAAAGCTCAGTTAAGCTCGCTCACTCCCCTTCTCTGACTCGCTCATTCCATTTCTGCCAGCGCTGCAGGCTGCCCTTTTCTATTGGGTTCCTGCCTGCGTTGCCACCTTCTTCTGCCCACAAATAAATTTGCAGCAGTCACAATAGAGCTCCAAAGAGCTTGTGCACTCCCCCCTCTCACTTGCTCATTCTGGGTTCCCCGCCACTGCAGGCTGCCCATTTGTACTGGGCTCCTCGTGCATTGCTAGCTTTTCTGCCCACAAACAAATCTGCAGCAGTCCCAACAGAACTCTGTTGAGCTCACTCCCTCCCTCCTCCCCCTCCCTCACTCCGCTTGTTCTGTGTCTCCTGCCGCTGCAGGCTGCCCTCTTGTACTAGGCTCCTGCTTGCATTGGCAGCTTGTTCTGGTCAAAAAGAAATCTGAAGCAGTCCTGACACAGCTCCATTGAACTCTCTCACTCACTCATTCTGTTTCAGCTGGTGCTGCAAGCTGGCCTTTTGTACTGGGCTCCTGCTTGCGTTGCAGCATTTTCTGCTCACAAAGAAATCCGCAGCAGTCACAATTGAGCTCCATTGAGCTTGCTTACTACTTTTCTGTCACTCGATTTTTCTGTTTCTCTTGGCGCTGCAGGCTGTGCTTTTGTACGAGGCTCCTGGCTGTATTGGCACCTTTGTCTGTCCACAAAGAAATCTGCAGCTGTCCCAACAGAGCTCTGTGGAGGTTGCCCAGTCTCCCTCTCTAATGCACTCATTCTGTTTGTCCTGGTGCTGCAAGTGGCCCTTTTGTATGGGGCTCCTGCCTGCATTGGCGCCTTTTTCTGCCCACAAAGAAATCTGCAGCAGTCCTGATAGAGCTTCATTGAGCTCACTCAGTCCCCCTGTTTCACTCGCTTGTACTGTTTCTCCCACCGCTGCCGGTTGGCCTTTTGTACTGGGCCCCTGCCTGCACTTACGCCTTTTTCTGCCAACAAAGAAATCCGCAGCAGTCCTGCCAGCGCTCCGGTGAGTTTGCTCACTCCCCGTCCAGCACTTGCTCTCTCTTTCTGTTTCTCCCAGTGCTGCAGGCTGCCCTTTTGTACTGGGCTCTTGCGTTGGGGCCTTTTTCTGCTCACAAACAAATCTGCGGCAGCCCTGACAGAGCTCAGTTGAGCTCGGTCACTCCCCCCTCTCAGTCGCTCGATCTTAATCTGTCCAAAACAGTGATTTCCCACAGCGACCGTGCTATTCTCGGGCAGGAGTGCAAAAACCTATTTTAGCCAGGATGTGAAAAATGGCAGCTGTTCTGTTCATAAAGAGGTGTGGAAAAATACCACTGTTTAAAATGTGGCGTGAAAATATTACAAAATTGCAAAGTTGCAAGGGTGCATGGAAACAGTTCAATGCACGCTTGTAACATAGTCATGTTATGAAGTTTCATCACCAAATTTTCAACATAGGCATTTTAGGACCTCTGCTTATGAACAGTGCCACTGTCATTTTCTTAATCTGTCCCGAACAGTGATTTCCCACAGCGACTGCGTTATTCTGTGCCAGAACTGTGAAAACACATTTCAGTCCAGATGTGAAAAATGACAGCTGTACTGCTCATAAGGAGGTGTAAAAAAATGCCACTGTAGAAAATCTGGCGTGACAATATTACAAATTTGCGAAGTTACAAGTGTGAGTGGAAAGTGTGCAACGCACACTTGTAACACAGTCATTTGATGGGCTATCATCACCAAATTTTCAACATAGGCATTTTAGGACCTCTGCTCATGAACAGTATAACTGTCAGTTTCTTAATCTGTCCTGGACAGTGATGTCCCACAGCGAGCACTCTATTCTGCGCCGGAAGTGTGAAAACACATTTTGGCCAGGATGAGAAAAATGGCAGCTGTACTGTTCATAAGTAGGTGTGGGGAAAATGGCAATGTTGAAAATCTGGAGTGAAAATATAAATTCGCTAAGTTACGAGCGTGCGTGCAAACTGCGCAATGCACGCTCGTAACACAGTCAGTTTAAGGAGTATTGTTACCAAATTTTTAACATAGGCATTTTAGGACCTTTACTCATTAACAGTGTCACTGCCATTTTCTTAATCTGTCCCAAACACTGATTTCCCATAGCGACCGCTCTATTCTGCACCGGAAGTGCGAAAACACATTTCTGCCAGGATGTGAACAATGACAGCTGTACTGTTCACAAGGAGGTATGAAAATGTCAGTGTTGAAAATCTGGCATGAAAATATTGCAAATTCTTGATTTTATGAGTGTGCGTAGCAACTGCGCAATGCACGCTCATAAAACAGTCATTTTGGGGGATTTTTTCCACCAAATTTGCAACATAGACTTTTTGAGAGCCCACCTCATGAACACTGGCACTGTCGTTTCGTTAATCGGCACCAAAAGGTGATTTCATGCAGTGACTGCAAAATCACCTTTTGGGGCTGATTAACACAATGGCAGTTCAAGAATTCATGAGTAGGGGTCCCAAAAACCCCATGTTGAAAATTTGGTGTCAAAATTCCAAAAAATGACTGAGATATGCATTAAAATTGATAAAAACCCTATTTCTACTATTATACAGCTTACTGGCATTTCCTCAGGTCGTGGTCGGCTTTGAAGAGTTCAGACACGTTTCTGGTCCACTGAAGATCGTTGCACCAGACTCCGGAGGTAAGTATGAGGTGAGGTGGGGTGTGGGGAGGCAGGATGCACAGTGGGTGGGTGCAGGTGGTGGGAGGGGGGCCAGGGAGACCGTGAGGGACAGTTTTCTGATTTCACAGGTTTAAAAAAAAAACATCGCGGGACAGTTTTTTTCTTCACGGGGATTGGGGCCCCCATCAGCAACTAAACATGGTGGGGGGGTTATATTGTTTGTGAACATGGTGGCAAGCTGCTGCCATGTTCACAAACAATATTAGGGTTTTTACATCCACCCTGCAATGATGTATGGATGGCTGACACTGCAATGACAAGGCGGCTCCTGATTGCAGCGGCTACTTTTTTAGAAGGTTGTGGCACGCTGGCTGAACTAGTGTCAGCAGCAGCGTGCTAGGCATTGAGGGAAGCAGGACAAGCCTTTGCAGGCTGTGGGGGCATTGGCCACAACAGTGCCGTGCCTCCACAACCTGCTTGTGGAGAAAGCTGCCACAACATGTTTCCTGCACATGCTTGCAATCCACATAAAAAGGAAAAGGAAAAAAACTTCAGGAAAAGATACATATCTCGGGCCATATGCATTATGTAAGTGGGGGTATGCAGAAACCGTGCGTACCCTGCCCACATAGCTGCAAACCCACAGACAGGTGTGCACCGGCCCATAGTCAGTACCGGCCACCATCTGTCTGTGGCCTGCCCCCCCCAGTGCACAGGACTCCATTGGGCAGGGCCACAGACTCAGATGGGCATCCAATTGGGTGCCCAGTCTGGGTTGTTCAGTGGATCCCTTCCGCAGTGGGGTGCATGTTGGCAGCGTGCCCTGTGGACAGCCAATGACTGGCGGATGTGGTGACAAGAGGAGGACAAAGCCACCAGCCCTCCGATGCGGCACCAGAGTGATGCACAGGGATGGGGAGAAGGGTCCATTGGTGGTGCTGGAGGGGCTGTACCCATCGTTCGGACCCCTCCTGAAGAAACAGGCTGGTGACTGGGTGGCCCAGTGTTGTCATCGGGGTGTGTACTAAAAGGGATGAGTGTCAGAGGCTAGTATGGCTTAGAACTGAGGTTTCATTATGGAACTTGCAGCTTAGTACACAGATGGACTTGTGCAAGATGTAGACACTCCGGCATGGTGTTCTTGAATATGTTCTACATGTGTATGATGTACTGTCCCAATGGTTTCACAGGGCACATAGGGAGCTTGCAGCAGGGTTCTCCCTACCATAAACCGTGTCCCCTGTGCACCCCTGCAGCCAGCACTACACGCCTTGGTGCATGGCACACAGTGCTGGCACACCCCTTGCCTACCCCCGGGATGTGGCTCTTCATGCGGCCAGGGAATCGGGCCCATGGGTGCTGCATGCCACCCTTGGTGCATCCCGTATGGGGGGAACATAGGGTGTAGAGTGGCTGCATGCCCCAGATATGCCCACATAGCCACTCCACCCCAATAGTGCATAGGGTCCCATGACTTTGGTGATGGCCTTGATGCAACAAAATAGTATGATGTAGCCCCAGACACACAGGAGGTGGATGAAGATGAGTCTTGCTTGCTGGAGGACACATTAGGACAGGAGACCTGTGAAAACAAGAGAAAATTATTTTGACTTTAGTCAAGTAAGCACAGTTATAGATGAACAGTGCATCCAGTATCCACTCCCAGCTGTTACTTGTGAAGACAACAGACAAATTATTTTTCCTCAGTTGACCACTATGGTGGCCACATAGTACTTCCATTGTCAGTCTTACTGTCACAGCTGTCACCTGTGAAGACAAGACAGAACTTATTGTTCCTCTCTTCAGTTGGCAGCCCATGGCATGGATATATGGTGTGCCTGTGAAAGGAAAACTGAAAAGAAGAAAAAGTCCTGGGATGATACTTATAGTACCATCACATTAGTGATGACCAGGTTGTGTAATGGCATAATGGTGCCCCAGAGGAGGAGGAGGAGGAGACAACTTGCTAGCTGCTGAGGATGAGGCAGTAGAAGAGGAAACCTGTAAACACAAGTGTAAAATTATTTAGAGTCTAGCCCACTCCTTGCCTTTTGTACCTGTAAAAGGAAAATGAAAATAGAAAAGTAAAAAATAAACAAAAAAATGGAATGATACTTATTATCAAATTAGTGATGGCCATGATGTGTAATGGCTCAACGGTGCTCCATTAGGATGGGGGGAGGAGGAGGAGTGAGCATCTTGCTGGCTGGAGGAGGCAGCAGGACAACAGAAGCAGGATAACACAGTAGAAAAATGTGCCTGGCATTTATGCTGGGCTAAGAGTCAAGGTTTATTTGGATGGATGAGATGGAGGAGGAGGCGATGCATGTAGTTCCCAGGTGTGGAGGACTATCAGAAGCCATAGTGCACAGCATGATCAGTGGCGCCAAGCATGGCAGCAAGTTAATATTAGTATAGTGTCAGTTAGTATAGTGTCTGGCATTTACTCTGGGCTGAGAGTCCAGGTTTATCTGGAGGTATGAGATGGAGGTGGTTTTTCCCAGGTGAGGAGCACTGGAGGTGGTTTTAGTGCAGCGCATCATCAGTGGTGCCAGGCATGGCAGCAGGTTCACATTAGTCTGGTGTCTGGCATTTACACTGAGATATGAATCCTGGCTTAGTTTATCTGGAGCCATGAGATGGAGGAGGAGCAGGCTCATGTTTCAGGGTGAGTCGGGCTGGAGGAGGCCATAGTGCAGACCATCATCAGTCATGGCAGGCATGGCATCAGGTTCACATTAGTATGGTGTCTGGAATTTATACTGGGCTAACAGTCCAGGTTTACCTGGAGGCATGAGATGGAGGAGGAGGAAGTGCATATTGTTCCCAGATGAGGAGGACTGGAGGAGACCATAGTGCGGACCATCATCATTTGTGGCAGACATGGCAGTTGGTTCACACTAGTCCCTTGTCTGGTATTTACACTGGGCTACAAGTCCTGGTTTAGTTTTTCTGGAGGCATGAGATGGAGGAGGAGAAGCAGGCACATATTCCTGGATTACTGCAAAGGGATCTGGACTGCTGACTTCTGTGGTTCTCTGGGCCCCCCCAGATCATCATGATTAGGGGGGTGTATTTTATGGTGTGGACCACTAACGTTGAGCCTGCTGCTGGAACCTTGAGGATTACCGAACTGCAGTTGCTTTGGTGACTTTTTTCTGTTGTTTATATTTTTTTTCCACTTTTTTAGTAAAATCCATTTTATGTTGGTCAAGTACTATCTAAACAAATTGGGATTGGGGGATTCATTGCTCTTTTAGAAAATATTTAATGCCTACTACTTACTTCTTCCTACCTTTTGGTGGTTGGGTTGGGTGGCTTTGGGTATTGGGTTTATTGCTTTTGTATGAATGGTGTATGAGTGGCTTAGTGACTAAGTTTGTTATATTAGTGATGAGATTGGTTTGAGTGAGTGGATAAATTAGCTCTCGGGTGGGCCTTTTGTGGTTGGACTCTATGTGTCTGGGAGGACTGGGGGGCCTGGGACGGGCCCAGATAGTGTACTGGGCATCTCAGCTGTTTGATCTGTTGTCTTTCACCAACCTCCCAGTTTCCAACACTGCAGCTCACCACTGTCAAAAGGTCAGGATTAAGAGAAGGCTCAGTGATCGTGTATGGCATGACATCCTGTGCACTATGGAAGGGGGCAGGATTGAGGTGGTTGGGTGCAGAAGGTGCCCTCGATATCATTAGATCCCTGTAAGAGGTGAAAGGTACCGGGTTCTTGTTTCCATGGTTTCCATCAGACCAAGTGGGCAAGTAACCAGAAGGACTACACTGTCCACCAAGCCCCTGAGGGCAGTGCTGTGCAATGCCAGATCGATTAGGAACAAGAGCGCCATTATTACAGAGTTGATTTCCTCGGTCAATCTGGCATGCATTACAGAGACCTGGGTAGGTGATGATGCTGGTCCAGTTTTAGAGGCCACTGTCCCCTGCCGGGATACTCTGTGATGCACTGCCCCAGAGTGGAATGCAGGGATGGGGGAGTAGCCATCTGTTTTAGATCCAAACTTGGCTTCTCAGTGCACTCTGTGAGAAGACTGGCTTCATTTGAATAAGTGGCAGTATGCAGGGATCCTGGTGCAGATTGCAGGATTCTCCTGATTTACCACCCCCCGGGGCAGCAGGAGAATTCCTGCAGGAGGTAGCCAGCCTTGTCACCATTGAGACATTGGAGTCCCCCAGGTATTTGGTCCTGGGGCACTTTAATGCCTGGGCCAATGATGAGGATTCTAGGCTAGGCTATAAATTCCTCCAGACCATGTCATCTCTGGGCCTGTTGCAGCAGGTTTCCTACGTATCCCACCGGGACGGCCACATGTTGGACCTGGTCTTCTCACTGGAGCTAGAGGTTAGTAACTTCAAGATTGATTGGGCCTGTTGGTCCAATCATTGCACAGTGGGATTCTCATTCAGGGCTCCCCCCATGAGCCCTCCCCCTGCAGAGATGGTCAGCTATCACCCTTTGAGGGGTTTGACCCCAAAGGGATTTCTGGCTGTGGCTGACCTATCTTGTGTGGATAGTGCACGTGTGGCGGATCCGGGCATTGCAGTTGCCACCTATAATAGGGTGATGCCGGCAGTGTTTGACTCCCACACACCAGCCCATGTATGACCCAAATCTTCTCACTTGAGGTCCCCTTGGTTTGATGGGGAGCTCAAGGCGATGAAGACTGTGGGTCAGAGGTTGGATCGCTGCTGGTGGAAGTCTTGCTTGGAGGTGGATAGACTGGTCCTGCACTCACATTATTGTGAGTACCAGGGGGCAATCACTCTTAAGAAGGCAGAGTTTCTGTCCAGAGAGATTGCTGCCAGGAAGAATAGACCAACTGTGCTTTTTTGGACTGTGGACAGGCTCTTAAATCCAGCCTGTTTTGGATGCCTTGTGTGAAGAGTTTGCTCAATTCTTCTTGAACAGAGTATCCGTCATGTGGCAGGGCGTGCCACCAATGAACCTTACAGCAGCCTACAGAGATCATCTGGACTATGGAGAGCACTCTGCCTAGTTGGGGGGAGTTTAAACCAGTGGAAGTATTGGAGGTCATTGGGGTTGCTGCCAGGTTAAAGTACACATATTGTGAACTGGACACGGTGCCAATGCATTTCTTGATGAGCTGTATTGACATCGTTGGCCTGGTGTTCGACTTGATTGTCCAGTGCTGTTTGACAGAGGGGATTTTTCCAGATGCCTTAAAGGAGGCATTGGTTCACCCCTCCTGAAAAAAACATTATTAGACTCTGACATCAAGGCGAATTACCATCTGATCTCCAACCTCCCATTTTTGGAAAAAGTTGTTGAGAAGGTTGTGGCGCAACAACTTGAGGAGCACCTTATGGCCTTTGATCTCTATGAGCCATTTCAGTCTGGTTTCCATGCCAGGCATAGGACAGAAACCGTACTGTTCGGGTGCACAATAACCTCCTTAGGGCTAGAGATCGGGGGGGAGGGGACAATTCTAATCCTTCTTGATCTCTCTTCAGCTTTTGACATGGTAGACCATTGTGTGTTGCTTGACCACCTAAGGGAATTTTGTGGGCTCACTGGCTCTGTCATCTGCTGGTTTGAGTCATGCTTAACGAACAGGAGGCAATGAGTGGTGATTGTGAATTTTTTTTTTTTAATTTAGTTGTTTAACCAAGTATAGCACACTAAGCTGAAAGCTTTTTTACATGAGCGACCTGGGGGCACAAGGAGGTTAAATGACTTGCTCAGGGTCACACAGTATGCAAGTAGAAGGTGGGGGATTCAAACCCAGGTCTGGTCTGCTGGAAGTCACTAGATTTGCAGCTCAGAGCCTTAGACCACTGCGCTATACTGCCTCCAGGGAATTTCTCCTCCTCCTATAGCCTCCTGTCATGTGGAGTACCTCAGGGCTCAGTCCTGTCACCAATGTTGTTTGCCATGTACATGCTGCTCCTGGGTGAGCTGATTAGAAAGTGTGGCTTGGGTTTTCATTACTATGCTGATGATATCCAGCTGTATCTTTCTTTTGCCCCAGGAACTTCTAGTGCAGTGGAAATACTAAACAGCTGCTTCACGGAGATAAATGACTGAATGTTCTCCAGCTGGTTGTGACTGAACCCCGACAAGTTAGAGGTACTGGTGGTGGAGTTGAACAGAAGATGGAACAGGCTGTCCTCTGGCACTGAAACCAGTTTATTCCTGATATCTGTGCCACTGAGGATGTCATCTAGGGTGCGAAACCTTGGTGTGATGTTTGACAGTGGATTGTCAATTGTCTGGACAAGCTTTTACCATTTTAGGAATATCACCAGAGTTAAGCCCCAAGTTCTGTCTATGAACTTCCCCACCTTAGTACATACCTTCATGACATCCAGACTTGATTAATGTAATGCGGTCTACCTCGGGGTCTCTGGAGGGAACCTTCACTGGCTGCAGCTAGTGTAGAACGCGGCTGCTGCTAACTGGGCAGCTGAAATTTTGTCCTATTACTTCAGTCTTGTGTGAGCTGTACTGGCTGCCAGTTAGGTGGGGAATTCTCTTCAAAGTGGGCTTGCTCACCTTTAAGGCTCTATGCAGACTGGGTCCTGGTTACCTGTCAGACCTTCTTACACCTGCCATCCCAGTCTACTCCCTCCGGTTCTCATCTAGGGGCCTCCTGGCAATTCCCAGGATGAGGCTCAAAACTGCAGGCAACAGAGCATTTAGCATTACTGGCCCCATCCTGTGGAATTCGCTGCCTCCATCAATTCGGGAGACCCCTTCAGTTGAGGTTTTCAAGGCCTGCCTCAAGGCCTTCCTGTTTAATCAGGCCTTCCCGTACCCTAGGCATGAGTCCACCCTGGGCACCTAGCTTATTTGTTTGAGTATCAGTTTTTATATATATATATATATTTATTAATCATATTTATGTATGCTGATATGTTATTGTTTTTATATTGATTTGTATTATTGTACTGATAGTTTGTTCTTGTTGTTCGGTGCCCAGAGCCTCCTGGATTGGGTGCCAGAAAAATAAAATTTGCCTTGCCTGAGTGAGATGGGCTATAGGAGGCCATAGTGCAAACCATCATTAGTCATGGCAGGCATGTCATCAGGTTTACATTAGTCTGGTGTCTGGCATTTATGCTGGGCTAAGAGTCTAGGTTCGTCTGGATTCATAAGATGGAGGAGGCGGTGCATGTTGTCCCTGGTGAGGAAGACTGTAGGAAGGCCATACTGTGGAGCATCATCAGTGGTGTCAGGCATGGTAAGAGGTTCGCATTAGTCTGATCTCTGGCATTAATACTGGGCTAAGAATCCAGGTTTATCTGGATGCATGAGATGGAAGAGGAGGAGGTGATGCATGTTGTTCCCTGGGTGAAGAGGACGAGAGAAGGCCATAGTGCAGAGCATCATCAGTGGTGGCACACATGGCAGCAGGTTACTATTAGTCTGGTGTCTGGAATTTATGTTGGACTAAGAGTCTGGGAAGGTGTGGTGTGGTGCAGGCCAAGTGAAGCCTCCTGCATGAAGGGGTACATTGGGTGGTGCAGGTGGGGCAGGTGCAGGTTATCATTTAGCAGTGGTGGCACACTCACACTATCTGCTAAATAAAGTGATAAATGTATTGCATAGGACATTAATGGATATTCAGACCAGTGTTCTTTCCAAGATTCTTGACTTTGTGCATACTTCACATGCTGACACCTTTTTATGAATAAAGTTAAACATAGAACACTTTGAGTCATATATACACTATGAGATGGAATGAGATAATGTCCATGCTGATTTACATTAAGTATTTTAGAAGATTAATCCTAAAGAATTATTTTCTGAACAGGAGCATTCAACAGTCACAAGTGGCAAAATAATAGGGGCCTTGAATACGCCATAATTGAGTTGTAAAACAGTAATATTGATAAGAATATTTAATTAGCACTAGTTCTAGACTCCCTGATTTTTACAGGCGAACCAGCTTTTGATCCCGATATAACATTCTATCCAGAACACAATATAGATCTAGCAGTGGAACTGATGAGGGATGACTTGGGTGTGATTCTGGCACATCATATGCAGCAAGAATGTGTAGGTCAAAGTCATGGACTGGATTATAGGAACACAAATTATACTTGTACAATTTTAAACCTAAGTCAATATTTAGACCAATTTTATCTCCAAATGCTTTCATTGATACTTTTCAATGATTAGTGCAATATGATATTGTTGTTCTTTTTGCAGAGATGTCAGATACACACATTTACCACATTTTCATCCTTTGAAAGTGGTCTTCAGAGGCACTTAAAAATGAATGACATTGTTGTTAAGCCAGATGACAAACATAGAAATGTTGTGGTCATGTTAGTGGAGAATTATAGGGCATAAGCCTTGAGGCAGCTTATGATGCTGAGTATTAGATGTGGTTGGCTTTAAATCCAACAATAGAATTTAAGGGTACAAGTGATAGCACAACTGACCATGCACTTTGGTCAGGGCAAGCTGAAGAGGCAAATTTTCTTGGAGTTAAGTGTCCTATTTACCCTACTTTTTACCATTCTCCGAAGATACACAAAGATTCAAACAACCCTTCTAGATATTCTATACACTTTGGGATTGGCTTGGAATCTGAAAATTGATCTTGTTATAGTGACTGTTTCTTAAAATAATTGGTTGCACAGATGCTGGCCTACATCCCTAATAAGTAGTTTACAATAAAGGAGGTTACAGTTTCTTAACTATTGATGTGTGTTCTTTGCACCTGAGTTTATGGCCTTAAGGCAGCTAGACACTTCTTGTAGGAGACTGCAAATCAAGATTTACCAGTGCCCTGACTGTTTCCTTTAGGGGCATGAATTTATTTAGAAATATATTAATTAGTCTGTATTTAATAGTGACTGACTACTACCATTAGCTCAGGGGTACTACAATGGGGCCCTTATAGCACCTTCATATGACTGGTGAGAAGTAACTATGTTAACTGTATCTCAAAATCCTTTACTGGGGAAAGGATGAGCCAGTGCTGAATTTGCATTCAGTAAACATAGCCAATGGAAGGAGGAGGTAATTACCAGGAACTTAAGCTTAAAAGAAGAATGCTTATAACACCCCTTGACTTTTTATAAGGGATAAAAAAAAATGAAACAGCATTCTTTATAAGAGTGATCACCAGGGACACTTGTTTATTGTTGTTTATTGTTTATTGAAATCTAGGATTACAACCTTTGAGCTTCAAGCTCATTTACAAAGGTTCCGCTTCACAGAAAGGAAAGAATAAAATGCACAGTACATTAATAGAATGGGAAAACACAGAGAGAGCTATAGTGAAACAAATCACAATGAGTAGAACAATTGTTACAGTTACTATACTTGTTCTTGGCGATTACAAGGAGTTTGTATAGGTAAAGAAGGTTATTAAGCAGCACAGTAGGCCTTAATGAGAGGAAGGGGGAATAGAGAGAAGAAGAGGGGGTTGTAAAAGTATGGCAGTAACCTCAGGCTCAGGGTTACTTTGTCATGGGGAGTTGGTGGCAGGAGGGGGCGTGGGGCAAAGGTGAGGAACTGGTAAGTGGGGTGAGATGAAAACTAGGTGAGGTGGTAAAAGGGGGAACAGGGAAGAAGATGGGGCAGGGACAGATGGAGTTGCGGGTGGGACAGCAAGGTAAGTGCAGGTGTTGGGGTAGGTGATTATGGGTCACAGGGGGAGGAGGTCAGGGGAAGCAGAGGCATTTCTGTTGGGTAGACAGGTGGGATTTGAGTGCTGATTTAAACGGTCCAAATTTGCTGATAGCAGTAAGCTGGGGAGGGAGCATGACAAACCAGAGCAGGGCTCTGTATTCAAAGGATCTCTGTCCTTGTGATACATGGCGGAAGAGGACCTTGAGGGAGTGATTATTAGATGCCCTGGTAGTCCTGGTAGGTTCAATCTGGTGGAGGAGGGAACTGCATCCTGGTGGTAGCAGGCCAAGGGTTGCTTTTTTGGCTAGGAGACAGATTTGGTAGCGGGTTCTCTTGACCAGGCTAAGCCATCCCGTTTGCAGGTAGAGATTAAAGGTATGGGTTAGGCACAGAGCCCCTTGAGCTAACCTGCAGGCTTTGTTCAGAGTAGTGGAAAGTCATTTTAGGGTGCAGTCAGGTGCCGCACTGTAAATGGCAAGACCATAGTCGATGGTCAAGAGGACGGATCTGGTGATGGCAAGCTGAAGGGCTTTTTGGATGAAGCAGCTACAGCGTTTGCATAGTAGACCGAGCTTCCGGTTAGCTGATGTGGCAATATTGTCCCCATGGGTAGAGAATGAGAGGGAGCTATCAAGAGTAAGTCCCAGATATTTGAAATTTTGGACAGTTTCTAAGGCCACATTCTGTTTACTAAGAATGTTGATGGTGTGTGACTTATGACGGTTATGGGTGGGTAAGAATAGCATGGTTTTGGTTTTTTTGTGGTTGACAAGCAGCAGAGCTTATCTATACCAATCCTCAATATTGTTGAAGTCTTGTTGAAGATGTTGTTCAAGGCTGACAGGGTAGGAGTGGCTGGAGTAGATTACTGCATTGTCTGTGTACAGGAGGATATTGTGCTGACAGGCTTGAAGGAGGTTATTAAGGAAAAGGCTAAATAGTAGGGGGCCCAGTATGGATCCCTGGGGAACACCAGTGGATACAAGTTGAGGGACCGAGAGGGTGTTAGCTATTTTAACATGTTGCTCATGCCCTGTGAGGTAACTATGGAACCAGGACAGTGAGTCAGGGGACTGCCCCGTGCCTCGAGTTGGGCCAAGATGAGGTCATGGTTGACAATGTCAAAGGCCTTGGTGAGGTCGAGGAAGGTTGCCCCCACCAAGTGCCCATGATCAAAGGCATCGTGTATGTACCCAGTGAACTCCAGAAGCGCTGTGGTGGTATTGTGGAGTTTATGGAAGCCATGTTGCTGCTGGCATTGTATCTGAATTTTGTCAAGGTACTCTACCAGATGATCATAGACTATCCATTCTAGGGCTTTAGAGATAGGTGGGAGGATTGAAATTGGACGGTAGTTGGTATGACTTGTCTTACTACCTGCTTTGAAGATAGGGGTTATGACTGCAGCTTTCCAAAGCTTTGGGAATGTGCCTGAGGAGAGGGACAGGTTGATGATTCTGGTTAGAGGTGTTAGCAATTCAACCAGTGCCAGGGAGATTAGTTTAAGGTCAAGACCCTTGGCACTATGTTTGGACTTCCCCAGTACTTTGAAGATGTATTTTTTAGCCTCAGCTTTGGATATTACTCTGAGGTAGAATGGGGGGGATGCGGTTCAAAGGATATGATTGTGGTGCTTTTGTTGAGACACACTAGTGGGGCTAAGGAAGTTGGGGGGAGCACTGCACTGAGGTCAGTGAAAGCTTTGACAAAGATGTCGGCAATGGTTTTAGGGTCCTGTATGGTGGAGCCTTCGAATATCAGCATTGAGGGTTCAGAGGTATCATGTTTCCCAGTGATTTCATGGTTATTATTCCAGAACCTACATCCATCACCCCAGGAAGAGTTAAGCTCGGACTTGAAACTATTGGCTTTGGCCTGGCGGATTGCGAGGGTACAGTTATTTCGTGCCGCTTTATAACTCTGCATATCGTGGGGCATACGAGTGGTTTGATACTTATACCAAAGCTGATCTCTGGTTTACCAGGATTGAGAAAAGGCAAATTCCATTTTGTACATTGCAAAAAATGGTACTGTCACCAGTGTCTGCTAAGCCAAAATCCGGTTTTACCGTTGTTTGGTTTTGTGTACTTTATTTAACAATTTTTAACTCTGCTAATATGATTTTTGGAAGTTTTGACCTCCACTATTGCACATCCTTCCATTCTTGTACCAATTTAAATGTATTTTAGGTACAAGATGTGATGGCAGCAACAGCACTACAGCCCCTGTCCCTGAGGTGTGATGGAAGCAGTACTACGGCCCCCATCCCTGTGGTGTGATGGCAGCACCAACAGCACTACAGACCCATCCCTCTGGTGTGATGACAGCAATAACAGCACTGTGTCCCCTCTCCCTCAGGTGTGATGGCAGTATCAGCACTGTGACCCCCATCACTCAGGTGGGACAGCAGCAGTACAACATTCCCCATCCACCAGTGGTTATGGCAGAAGCACTATGATCCCTGCCTCTCAGGTGTGATGACAGTAGCAACAATGCAGTCCACATCCCTCAGGGGTGATGGCAGTAGTGACAGCACTATGATCCCCTTTCTTCAACTCCCACACCCCACATGCACAAGTTACAAATTACTTAGTCTCTTTGCTTGTTAGAACTCAGATGTGAATTAATCTGAACCACCACTATAAGGTGGACCACCTTTGTTTTTTCCTATCATTTAACTACCTGAACTGGATTTCTGCCTGTAACACCACTGACTAGGGTTTGGGACAGATTTGGGTGTTGGAGAACTGTCTGGGGGGTGGTGAAGGCTTGAGTGTCCAACAGTCACTCACCTTCTCCTGGGAGGGAGGGTGTATTCACTGCTCAGCATTTGTTTGCCCCAGGTGGAGGCTGGAGGTATGGCAACACATTGGGCCTCACTGCAGGAGGGAGCATGATGGACGTCAGTTGTACCTTAACAGCATGTGGCCTGTCACACTCCCACGAAAATGGGAAAACACCTGCTGGCCACCTGGATGATAGTTGCTGGTCCCTCCATAAGCATGAAGCCCCAGACACATGTGTCTGTTCTGACCCCTGCCATGCCTGGGGTATACAGGAAGCTCTTCAGGGTGATTATCCTCCCCTGTTAGCCTCCCACAAGGGTAGGGGCCCACCAGATGAAGGGTTACTTTGGGTTACCTGGTAGCATGGCTATAAGGGGTAGTGGATGGTGGTCGGGACTCGGCAGCAGTGGTGGGGGGACTTGGCAGGCCTGAAGGAGTGGATATCCAGGGGGTAGGAGGAGCAAAAAAAATGCCTGAATTTGCTTCTTTGAAATAAAGTGTCTTCACCTAATATAAATCACAAGTGATTAGTGGAGGACCTTCTAATGGAAATTCATGCATCTCACAAACATGTGGATGCCTTTTTTTCCCTTGGTCTCCATGAAGAGGGTGTCTCTTAGTTTTCATGGTTGAGCTCAGATGTGAATTGAGCACCACTCTGCCCACCAGCATCATACATCCCCTAGGGTCTTACCTTCAGCGTGTCACTGAATGTGCTTTTCCACTGGCTAAGCATAAGTACACTTAAGCACTCAACATTTGCTTTTTATTAAAGCAGCCTCTCAGAAAACTTTTTGTTGTCACAGAGATTGAAACAGCAGGTGGGAGAGAAGGTGCAAATGATTCCATTCACCTAAATGGGGTGCTAACTGTGAAGTCTTTTTGTAAGTAGTAAGGCAGTTTCTGCCTTGTGAACATACTTTCATTCTGACTAGTTTTCATTCAAACAACTGAGGATTTTTGATGGCCCTGCTGATTATGAACTTGAATAAACTAGTTGGTAACAGTGAACCTGCACTTAGCAATCTACAACCTAGATGTTCACACGCAAAGAATACAATAAAAACCTGACTAAAGTCTAAAAACAAGCTTGTAAAACACATAAAATGTATCTGAACATTTATATTTACCTTACAAAATCATTGCAGCCCAAGTAAAACTCAGGTAAATTACATGGTACTCTGACTACTGTATGATGTAGTAAACATATATCAGTATTTTTCTTTATGTTTTTTATAAACCGGGTAAGCCCACTAGGCAGAACTGCCAGTTTTCAGAGGTGACCCAGGAGCACTACGGAGGTTAAGTGACTTGCTCTGAGTCACACAGTATGCAAGTGGAGGTTATGGGAATCAAACCCAAGTCTACTAGATGTATTCAGTTTAATCACTGTTTGTTACTCTAACCACTAGGTTATACTGCCAGCCAAAGCACCCATTTATAATGTTTTAATATATGATTTCAATAGTAGTGCACAGTACCTACAGTGCAAATTATGAACATTAAACACTTTACAACATTTTACTAAAACTTAATTATTTGCCTCTCCATCTGCTTATGTTTTCTTACACCAAAGTGGGTGTATTCTTGACAGAGCACTGTAAATAGCCTGTGGTAGCGCTACTGCTTGCAATGCCAGGGACTTGGGGTCGAAAGTGAATTTGGATTGCTAGAGGTCTGGCCAGGGGAGTAGGATTGAGCACCTAGGGGGCTGCTCTCCTCCTCTGGGAATGGTGGCCTGCAGGTCCTGCTGCTTTACTGCCACCTGGGTAACCACGGGTGGTGGTGCAATGGTGCTGCAGAACAATTGGGAAGAGAGGAAGCTAGCCAGGATCTGGAGCAGTGGCATGTCTCTATCTGCCCTACCTCTTTGGATCCCCTCAAGTGCTGGTGCCCTCAGGGACAGAGACCAGAAAACCACTAACAATCACCCCACATCGACTGCTGGTAGAAGGGACCCAGCTACCTCAGACTTCATAACCAGGTTCCATGAGGGACCCACTGGGCTGCCCGACACACACTAAGGGAGTGTGGAGTGGGTGACCTGGAGTCCCCTCCCTTCCCACCTGGGGGGGGTTACAACCCAGGCAGGATAGGGGCAGGCCCAGCATTACCTGGGGTGAAGCTAGGGGATACCCAGTCTAGGGATCTCTGAAAAGTGGAGAATGATGCTGTGAAAAGGGGGCATAGAAAGAGAAAATAAAAAAAAAATTAAAAAGATGCTGAAATCTTAGGGACTCTGTGCAGTGAAATGCAATTTCCGTGAGGCACCGGTACAAGAATTCAAAATCAGCAAACCAAGCAGGATTCAATGATTTTTACTGGTGCTACCGGTAAAAACGGAAAACCAGGGTCCCTGGTGATCATCATTGAATCATTGGTACTGAGTAAGTAAGCAAGAGACTCAAAATATAAAATGAAGGTTTTTTTTTTTTTGCAATATATGAAGTATCTTCAGAAACAGTAAAAAGTGCTAGGGGGCTCACACTAAACTGGAGTTATGCACAATACCTCGAAGTGTGAATGTCTGAAACATAAAAATATAAAAAAGAACACAATCTCAAGAAGACCAAGTATAGGTCATCACCATGTCTTATTTTACTGAGGACTCAGGGTCAGTAATTGGTCAGTATTGCTTAAATTACTGACCCTGAGACTGTCAGTAAAATAAGACACAGTGCTGACCTCTACATGGTCTTCACGAGAACTTGTTCTTTTTTATAATACTATATATGAAGTACGTTGATACTCATGACATTAAATTTACAGAGATATTCAAAAGTTACCTCAAATAATCCCAAAGAGACATCCTATTTTTAATACAGGTCAGTCACACCTGTGATAGCAACTTTAAAAATAACTTTACTATATATATATATATATATATATATATATATATATATATATATATATAAATGGAACTTATATACTTAATCAGTACTATGTAACTCATTATTTACGGACTGCCTATCTTAGAAGAAGGAGCACAGGTGGTTCTGAAATGTCAGATTCAAAATTAGGATCTACACAATAAAAACACAAAGGCAGAAGAAAAAAAAGCTTAATTTACAAGTGATGAATGAGAAAAGTTGAATGATGCAATTTAACAATGGATGTCAGTGGATGAAATAGAAGTTAATGTTGTACCTATTCATTTTAGTTGAGACTGAATTTCTTGACATTTAGGAGACCCGAATATGAAAAATGTTGATCCCAGATGGCAAAGGTGTGAAATTTCTTGTGCAACTGATGAACTGGGTTGGGAAGATCAGTAATCTGGTTAATTTAGGCTAGAAAGGCCGAAACCCCTTGGTTGCATTGCTGCAATGATTAAAGTCAGAGACTTCATCTTGAACCTAAAAGGCCTCACAAACTGGTTCAGACTGAAGAGATTCAAGATCAGACAGTATCCTCCTGACTTCTAATGTACTTCTTATGATCTATGAAGTAAATGAAGTAAGTAAATTGAATAAAACCCCCATTCTGCAATTAATTGGGATCACTGACACTGTTCTGAGCAGATGATACAATGTATGATCTACTGCTTGGTGTTTCCAGGGATTTGCAGAGACTAGAAGTGGTAAATTATACAATAGGGTCTACAAATTAAGTATTTTGATTGGTTGGTTGCTACTTAATGCCATGCAAAGTAATCTTTGCTTAACCACTTCATAAAGTACTAGCCGAATGCACATTTAAAAAAAGTAAAGAAAAATCACTCCTCACAGAACCCCTAGCATTCCAAAACATTATCGCAAATCAGCCATTTTTTTCTCCAGCTAATGGTGCTGTTCCACAAATTCAAAACCCAATCAGTGAAAGTGAAAAAGTTAAAAAAAAAAGTCAAACCTAAGCTGCAGCTTTGGACTTGGAAACAACTGAGAGCTACAGGCAGTATTTGACTGCATCATCGCTCAGAAATCTGACTAACTAAAGCAATAATATGAATCCAGGTGAAACTCAGACTTACCACAGTCACCTCTGCAATCTGTTACTTACTCAACCTGCAGAACCCCCAATATCAGTGGCCAGCAGTGATCGGTTCCAATCTGTTATGTTGTATATTAATATCTTACTGTGTGTAGCATAAAAAATAAAATGCTATATATACTTTTCTGCACAAGTTTTGCTTTACTAAGTACTTGTCAATTTCCGAATTGTTTAATCAGAATAATCCATGACAGTCTGTGGGTAGGGATGGGATTTACCTATGCCTGGCATGGTTCAATCAATCAATCACTTTATTTAACCAGGCATAAACACCATTGAGCAAGCTCATTTTCAAGGTGGTCCTGTGCATAAATACAATACAGTACACTTCATAAGATTACAATTATGGTGGACAACGGTGCAAAAAAAAAAAAAAAAACATTGTGAAGGTGCCGGTCAATATGGGCCTATACATACCGATCAACATAATTAACATGCAAAGGTACATAATGATAAGCTTTACTGAAATGAGAAGAGACAACAATCCCATATAGTCTCCGCTGAGTAAGAGCTTATACCTAAATGATGAAAAATAAGGAGGTATTAAGGAATTGGGTAGAAACTGGGGTGAAAGAGTAGGCAGCCAAAAGGGAGGCCAGAATAGGTAAAAGGTAGAGAATAGGCTGGGTCATCTTGGATTAAGGGAATTAGGCTTGTAGGTCCTAGGTTTCTATTGTTAGGAATGTGGGGTGGATGAGATACTTAGGCATAGGATTTGAGAGTGGTACCTGAGGCTTAGGGGTCATCGGCATCTGAAACAGTTGCATGATTCCTTCAGATAATCTGTTAATAGAGCTTTGAATGTGAAAACGCTTGGAAGTGAGGATAATTTTAATGAGTCTTGAATAGTGTTCCAAAGTGATGGAAGTGAGAAGTTGATTGTTGCTGAGCCAAGGGTAGTTTTCACTCTAGGAATCTGGAAGCAGATTAAGGAGAAGCGTCTCAGGCCATAGGAACCTTTAGCCCATTTGAAGATGTTTGAGATGTATGCAGGGAGGTTATCAAATAATGCTCTAAAAAACCAGAGGAGAGCATTCCTTTTTCTTCTAGTTGAGAGTGAGGTCCATCCCGAAACCTGGTATAGACGACAGTGATGTCTACTATGGGGTAGATTTAAGATAAATCTTAAAGCCCAGTGGTAAAGGGTGTCCAGTTTGTTTAGCATTGTTGATGGGCAATGACTGTAAAGGAAGTCAGCGTAGTCCAGTATAGGTAGGAATGTAGTTTGTACTAGTCTCATTCTGGCTTCTAATGTGAGTAGGTGTTTAATGCGATAGAATAAACCTAATCGCTGTCTTAGTTTCTTCAAGGTTTCATTTAAGTGACACAGAAAGTTGAGCTTGTTATCCAGCCAGAACCCTAGGTATTTAAAGGTATCAACTACTTCAAGGGATTGATCTAAGAGTGTTCGGATCTGTGTGATATGTGGACATCTGGAAGTAGACTTTGGTGAGAGAATCATTGCTTTAGTCTTTTTGGCATTGAGGAGGAGCTTATGAGTGAGAAGGTTGTATTGGAGGGTGACAAAGTCTTTCAGTAAGTACTCATGGGCCAGATCCAAGGATGAATTTGTGGTATAGAGTACAGTATCATCTGCGAATAAGTGCACATTTGCTATGCTCAGCTGCAAGTCCAGATTATTGATGTATATTGCAAAGAGGAAAGGGCCCAGGATGGAGTCTTGTGGGACTCCTTGTAAGAAGGATTTTTGTGGGGACAGATCTCCTATGGCTTTGACTTGTTGTAACCTATTGGTTAGGGAGCTGGTGAACCATTTAATGGCATAACTATCAAGCCCGATGTTACTAAGTGCAGTAAGCATGATGGCATGATCTACAGTATCGAAGGCCTTACATAGATCAAGGAAGAGGGCAAATACATGCTTCTTAGAGTCCAAGGCCATTTGCCAGTCTGTAGTTACTTTGGCAAGAGCCGATATTGTACTGTGTTTGGCTCTGAAGCCGGACTGAGCTGGGTTTAGCAACTTTTGTGAATCGACAACTTCTCATGAATTATCCCTTAAATGTGCTCTCTGGAGGTCACAGAAGAAAAGTATGACTCTACAAAATCAGCAGTACCCAGGCACCTGACATGGTCTGGGATGAAGGTATTATAGTTGACCATTCACACAGTGCTCATGATACCAATGCTTAAACTTAAGCCACGCACAAATCGAAACATGATGTAGAGAATGCCCATTTGTAAGCTGTTCTCAGGTGCTCATCATTGTGAGAGAATTTCTGGACCTTTTACTGGAATAACTATGTTTAACCACAAAAGAGATGTTTATATCCATAAAGGTGGAGCCTCCCATTTGTAATCAATGCATCAAGGAACAGATAATACTTTGCCTATGCCTTGAGAAACTGCTTTTTCTTGTCCACATTATACAATTAATCTATAGTTTTCTGTGCAATCTGTTCAAATTCATGGAAGCACTTAAAAGAGTATTCCTTGTAGAGAAAAACATGGGATTAACATTCCGCAAAGCAGGAGACCGTGTCTCTGTTAGCTGCAGAATCATACAGGTCTCCCTGACCTTGAATAAAATATCCTTTGGATAAAAAAGAAATAGGATTGAAGAAGACTCATGCTCCTCTATCCATTCACATCCTTCATCCTCTCTGGAATTCTGAGGATCATGTCGACTTTGAGGGTGAGTAGGATTTATAATGCCTTGGGATCATTTCACACTAGCTGGCAGTAGGACGGTGCCTTACCCAGACCTGTCTGGGAAGGCACTCAAATCTGGAAGCACATTCTGTTGACCCATGTCATGTGATAGGTGTCCTGACACATGTGGAAGTGCCTGTTCTGACCCCCTTCCAGGGCAGAGAGGGGTTTGCTGTAAATCAAGTGTAAGAAAAATGCTCTTCTACATCTGTGTCACTTCATTTTCCATGTAAAAGAGCTCATTTGAATAAAGTAGGGACCTGTGCAACACTCTAACACCACTGCCAAACACACAAAACTGGATGTGCCCTCCCCTGGACCACCAGCAGTTTGGGGACTGGGAGCCAAAATATTAGCATTGACCTTGCTAAAGTAGTACAGACCAGACTTAACATCCTATACAGAGATTATCTCAAAGCATTATGACATGCTCATATTTCGTATTAACTGAATAGGGCCTGTGGGACACCATGGTGTCTTCTAGAATGGTTATACCACGAAAACTATGAAAGGAGGAGCTGTGTTGGAGGCTTTGCAGTTGCACTGAATTTCCTGACCACTTGTGTCAACATCGGTGTACCTGAATCAAATTCTTTGTGCACTTGTGTCAATGTTGTGCATTTGTATCAATGTTTCCGAACTAACGTAAAATTCTTTCACTGTTGCGTCACTTTATCTACATTTGTATTAAAAGTTTAGTGCAGTTGCACCAAATCTTACCAAAATGATGTTAATAATTTAAAAAAAATGCCACAAGTGTGTCAAACATATGGTAGAAATTGTCAGCAAGCAAAAATATAGTCTAAATCAATTTAAACCTCAAAAACTTCAGTCCATCCCAGGTGGTAATAAAGACTCTCAGGAATGGGAAGAAACCTAACATGAGCAAGCCTCCGCCGAGGAAAACGCCAAGCAAACAATGCAGAGGAGGGAGGGGGAAATGTTCTGAAGAATTTGTTTTAAAAAAAGTCATACAGTACCTAAGCACCAAACTAAATACAAGCACAATAGCAAGACATTTATCACTTATCTTACACCCTTGAAGAATTCCCAGTAGAACTCAGGAAGAAAAGAAAACAAACCTCAGACAAGAATGTGTGGTCAAAGTAGGATTCAAGTAAGTAAATGAATAACAGGTATGGTCTGAATTTTGCAATCTTCCTCTAATAAACATATTTTAATACTACCACTTTTCTGGGAGCCGTTTCAAACTGGTAGGGGCAACAGTGGTGAAGGCTATATCTCTGGTGGTTTTATGTGTTCTGGGGACATGGTATAGGTCCTGGTCTGGAAAGAGACCTGAGTGGATATAATAGGCTTGTCATGGTTACTAAGTTGCTTAGAAAATTGGGATACAGACCATGGAGGCATTTAAAAATTAATGAGACCAGTTTGATCTCCCTTATCTTGTGAAGTGAGAGACTGCCTATATTTTTGTACAGCAAACAGCAGTAAGCCATCCTGTTACAGGCAAAGATAAATCTAGACATGCTGTTGACTACTACATCAGCTTTATTCAGTACAGTGGAACCTGGTGACCTATAATCTTTGCTTCCATATTCTAAAGCAAGTACAAGCGAATGGAAGAGTATCACTTTCCTAGTGTTGTACTCAAGGCAAATAGGGTTATAATAATAATAATAAGCTTTATATGCTGAGTGCCTATCAAGTGCCAAGGCGCTTTACAATGTTAAAACCAGATTCCATAAAAATTACAATTAATAAATAAAACTTTCAATAAAAATCATGACAGTTCGGTAAATGCCTGACTCCACAAAAAAGTCTTAAATACCTGTTCAAAGCTCCCCACGGTCATGCATTCTTGAAACTGATAGGGCAGAGAGTTCCAGAGGGTGGGGGCTGCAAACATAAAGGCACGAGCCCAGAAGATTTCAAAGTAACCCTTGAAATCTCCTGCAACCCCTCATCAGTCAAGCGGAGTTGTCACACAGGGGTATAAGGATTCAGAAGCTCTTTCAAGTAGTCGTGGGTCAAGTCCGTGTAGGGCTTTGTAGGTCAATAAACCTACCTTAAAGGTGATCCACCACTGTATCAGCAGCCAGTGCAGATCGTGCAGCACAGGGCTGATATGCGACCTCTTTGACATCCCTGTCAACAATCAAGCAGCAGCGTTCTGCACTAGCTGCAAGCGGCGGATATCAACTCCAGGAAGCCCCAAGTAAAGGGAGTTGCAGTAGTCAAGGCGAGAGGTCACAAAGGTGTGGACCAACACAGGCAGATCACTGGACGGAACAAGGTGTTTGACCCTGGCAATGTTCCTAAGATGATAAAAGGCTGACTTAACGACTGCTGCCACCTGGTAACGAAGGGTCCACCTATCATCAAGTACCATTCCCAAGTCGTGCACCCATTCTAAGGCAAGGATCTGAGCACCTCCCCAGAAATAATCCAGAGGGCTGGTCAGTTCTCAACACCTCTATCCTGCGACCCGGGTACACAACCATAACCTTGGTCTTTCCCGTGTTCAACTTTAACCAGCTTGAATTCATCCAGTCTTGGATTTCAGCAAGGCAGTTGTTAAATACTGACAGAGCAGTAACTTGGTCAGGGGTGAAAGACAGGTAGAGCTGGGTATCATCAGCCTAGCAATGAAACCTCAGCCCATACCATCTTACAATGTCTCCGAGGGGTAGCATGTACACTGCAACTAACATAGGGCACAACACCGAGCCCTGAGGAACCCCACAAGACAGACAGAAAGAGTCAGAAGAAAAAATCCCCGACACAACTCTATGTGTTCTACCAGTTAGGAAAGATGTAAACCAACTTAGCACTGTACTTGACAAGCCACAGAAGGACCTCAGGTGCTTGAGCAGCACCCCATGGTCTACAGTGTCAAAAGCTGAAGAGAGATGAAGGAGTACCAGAATGGAACAGTTTCTCTGATTTCTCACCATCAGGAGATCATTGATCACCTGAACCAGAGCAGTCTCAGTACTGTGCCTCTTATGAAAACCCGATTGGAGAGGTCCATAGACATTATGGATGGTCAAATGGTTCTCCAGTTGGATTGCCACTACTTTCTCAATAACCTTTCCTATAAAGGGAAGGTTTGAGATAGGTCTGTAGTTAGCAGAAATGTCTGGGTCCAATGAAGCTTTCTTCAGAAGGGGTGTCACCACCACCTCCTTCAGGGAGCTTGGAAACTCACCTGATTCCAAGGAGCACCAGACAATTTGAGCCAGAAATGGACCAGTGGTCTCATAACAACCCCAAATCAGGGAAGCTGGGCCTGGATCTAAACCACAGCACATAGGGTGCATCCCCTGGACAATCCACATAATATTCTCGAACTCCGGCAGGTCAAAGGTACTTCAGGAAGTACAAGGTACAGTGACCGAGAGCCACCAACCGAATCCCCCATAGAGTGAGTCAAGCGGATCTCTGACCTGATGTCAGCCACCTTATTCGCAAAAAATCGAGCAAGCTCATCTCACCCTTTTAGTGAAAAAGCTCTATGGAGCAGCAGACAGGCTGGGTTGCACAACCTGTCCACAGTTCGGAAGAGTTGAGCAGGTCGGTTCTGAGCAACAGCGATCTCCCTGCACAGGAACTCTGCCTTCTTACGGGTGATCGCTGATTGGTAGAACTGATAATGCTCCACCAAACTAAGATGGTCGGCCTCCAGGGTAGATTTCCACCAGTGACGTTCTAACCTTCATCCCACCTGCCGCAACTCTCTCAAGGACCCATCAAACCAAAGGGTCTGAGAGCAGAGTGGAAGGGGCCGAACATGGACAGGAGCTATCAAGTCTATGGCTGAGGAAATGGCCTTATTATAGGGCAGAACCATCAGTTCTGGGCTCAAGCCGGCATCAGAAAACTCCAAGAGGTCAATCACCACCTTCAGGGCTCACATCCCGCAAAGGGTGGTAACTGACCATCTCCACAGGGACAGATCTACAAAGGGGGGCACGAAAGTTGAACCTCACAGTGTAATGATCGGACCAACTGACAGGTTCCAGTTTATGAATTGTGACATACTGTTGAAGTCCAGGATTTTGATGCATGCCTCTTGGAGATCTTATGAAGTGGTTGTCAAATGGTAGTTTTTGGTCTAGCCAGACATCCAGGTATTCGAAGGCTGGGAGGGACATTTTTCAGTAGAGGTCCTATTACAGGTGTGATGCATGGTACATTGTTAAATGATGGTTTTCTGATGAAAAGCATTATCTTGATTTTGGTGCTATTTAGCAGCAGTCCATTTCTGAACATCCAGTCCTGGATCTTTGTCATAGCTAGACTTCAAGGAGATGCTGATCTCTGTTGAGGTCTTGGCCTCAGTGTAGAAGACTAAATCATCGGTGTAGAGGTATATGTAAGCATCTGCATCTTTTGCTGATGTTTGGAAGGTCATTGATGAGCATTATGAAAACTTATATTGCCCTTATTGTAAAAAACTATGCTAATACATCCATTAGTGTTACAAAGCCATGAAAGGAGGGAAATGAGGAGAAAAAGCTTTTCAACTTTAACTCCTCCTCCTCCTCCCCTACCCTCATGACCAAAGACCATGCCCCACTGGTCTTCTGCTTCAATCTGTAGGTCTGGGGCCATCCCTTAAAGGTATTCCATAGATGTATTGTTTAATGTAGGGCTGTCCACAAAGAAGCATACTCATAGTGACCACATAACTGTAGCTTGTAATGTAGGATTGTAGGAACAGACCTGTGGTAAAGCAAAAGACTGTTGGTGCACAACCTCAGACCTGTAGTTTGCTTCACAGAGTCCTGTGGGAATTACATGAAGGAGCAGAAATGTGTGGGACAAGCTCCATGTCAATTTAGTGAAGGAATTATGGTGACCACAATTTCAGCAATGGGCAAGTTGGCGAACATTAAAAGGGTGACGGTGAATATGGGTGCCCTATAGTAAGGGCGATAATTGCATTAGTGCTTTTATGCTTTGCCAACCCCACTCCCGTTACTTAAATAACTAACTCCAAGGTCATAGCACCTTAGGGAGGGGAGAAACCAATTGTTGCCCATACTGTAGGGTGCTGAAATGTTACCTTGGCCGCTTTAATGTTCTCTGAATTCACGTCACTGAAATTGTAGTTGCCATATTTCCTTTGCTGAATTGTCGTGCTACCTGTGGGGCATAGCCTGGAATGTCTAGCTTGTTTTGTACAGGGCTATGTGGTTCCTAAATGAAGCAACATATCCATAGGGATTAGAACCAGACCTGTAGCTTGCAGGCCTTAAGCAAAGCAGAAGACCAGTACGGCACACCTCGAGACCTCTGTCTTGGTTTGTGTAGAGCTCTGTGGGTACTATGTAAAGCAGAAGACCCATGGGGTGTGGCTCCACTCCTATAGCTTACACATGGTGCATAGCTCTGAAAACATGGGACATGGCCCTAAATCCGTAGCTTAAATCAGCAGACCCATGGGGCATGGCCCCAGAGCTGTATCTTAAAGGACAGAGGCAGATTATATCAAAGTAAAGGAGCCAGTGATAGTCACATTCTACTATCTACCAAAGACTCACAAAAGTCTCATTAATCCCCCTGGCAGATCTACTCAGACCTACTATTTCTGGAATATGATTAACTGTCTGAAAATCTGTGTGAGTTTACTGATTTTGTTTTGCAACCAATAGTCAAACAATTGGAATCCTATGTCAGAGACTGAACATCTGTTATAAAAAATTGAGAATGTATCTTGGCAAACAGAATTTATCTGGATAGGCATTGATGTCATTTTGTTGTACATAAGTATCCCTCGCCATTTAGGTTTGAGGGCACTGGATTATTTTTTGAGTTGATATACCAGCACTAGTGTGCCCCTAATACCAATTGAAACTGGTGAATTTGTGTTACAACACAATGTTTTATATTCGGTGGAGATGTGTAGCTCAGAAGTGTAGTACAGCAGTGGGGACAGTGGGGACATTATTCCTCTCCATTGCAAATGTGTTTATCAGATTGTGGGAAAAACAATTTGCATAAACTGGCACCACAAATTAATATTTGGGTCAGACTGCACATTCATACGGATTTATTGATAACATTCTGGTTATTTGGAGAGGCAACAAAGCAACTGCACATGAATTTATCAATGCCATGAATGAAAATTATTTGAATCTAACTTTCACTCTCAAGATACACAATAATAGCATTAATTGTCTTGCTTTAAATGTATTAATCAATTCAGAGGGTACAATTGATTCTAAAGTGTTCTGTAAACTGACAGTGAGCAATACCATCATTCATGCAACAGTGCCCACCAACCTTCTCAGATTTTATCCATATGATATGCCCACAGAGGAACTACTCAACTGAAGAAGAATTTCAAAAATACTCAGGCGAAGTGTTCAAAAGATAAGAGGGTACAGGGCTGATGTATTAGATAATGCTCTTCAAAAAGCAGTAGCACAGAACAGGCATGATTTACTGAAAAACAAACCAGAAGAAGAGAGTGGTGGTTTGCCTTTAACTTTTATCTTAGAGTACAACACAGTAGCACCTAAAGTGAAAAATATTATGTTATAGATTTGGCAAAGTTTGTTCCATTCCAGAGACCATTGTCTTCCAAAAAAGTCACTGGCATCTCTTTTAGGATTGTGTCCATGAGCTTCCCCATGATTGAAGTGAGGCTCACTGGTCTGTAGTTGCATGGTTCATCCTTTGGGCCACTTTTATGAATGGGCACCACATGGGCCATCCTCCAATCTTGTGGCATGCATCCTGTGTCCAGTAATGTACTGAACAGATCTGCCAGTGGTCCTACCAGGATCTCCACTGGCTCCCTAAACACCCTAGGGTGAATGCCATCTGGTCCCAGTGCCTTGTCCACCCTCAGCACCCTTAGTCCTTCCAGAACCCTGTCCTCTGTAATCTTGGTATCAGTCACTCCCCCTGCCAACTCCACCTTTCCCATGAGGTATCTACTCCACCCTTTTCCTCTGTGAACACAGCAGAAGAAATCATTCAATGCCTCTGCCTGCCACCCCCACTCCCCATCCTTCTTAATCCTCACAATCGGGTCTTTGATTCTCCTCTCGCCAATGTATCTGAAGAAGTCCTTTCATCCTTAATTCCCTGTGCCAGTCTCAGCTCCCTGGATGCCTTGGCCACATGACTAGCCTTGCAACCTTCCTGGACTTTTTCGTGTAATCTACCTTGCCCCCTTGCCCTCCCAATTTCTTGAGTCTCTGGAATGCTTTTCTCTTGGCCTTCACCCCTTCCATGACCACTCGAATCAGTCAACTTGGCTTCTTTGCCCTACCCTTCTTGCTCCATGTCCTGGTACAAGTCTCAGCATCCTATGCTGGTCCCTTTTTAATAATATCCCATTTTTTGTTAGCATCCACATATGCCTGAATTCTCACCAGATGCCCAACCAAAATTTCCCCATCCTTTTAAAGTCCACCCTCTTAAAATCTATCACCCTAGTACCTGTACCTCCTGTTTCTCTGCCCATATTGAGTGTGAACCACATCAAGCAGTGGTCAGTCCCAGTCAGGGGGTCCTCCACTCGAAAATCCCTTACAGCCTCCCCATTTGTTAGTACCAGTTCCAGATTCCTTCCCATCTTAGTTGGCTCATGGACCAATTGCACCAGGAAGTTGTCCTGAAATGCATCTAGTAATACTTGCTCCTTTGCACTCGTGGTGGTTGGGGTGTTCCATTCCACCCCAGGGAGGTTGACATCCCTCACAACTACTGTGTTCCCCTTCCTACAGACCCTTCTAATCTGCTCAGCCAACTCTCTGTCCAGGTCATCCTCCTGAGCTGGTGGCCTGTATACCACCCCCGCCCTCAGTATCCTTCTTTTGGAGTCTTGAAACTACATCCGTAGGGCCTCTGTCTTGCTCTCCTCCTCCCTTATACACCTTATCCCCTTCCTCACAAAGATTGCCATGCCTCCCCTTCCCATTAGCCCTGTCCTTCCTGAATATCCTGTACTCTGGGATCATCATATCCAAGTCCTTGTTCTGGGTGGCCCATGTTTCTGTGATGGCTGCTATGTCCACCCTCCCCATTGCAAAGAGAGCCTGTAGCTCAGCTAATTTGTCACCTAAGCTTCTCATATTGAGTGAGGCCACCCTCCAACGTGTTCCTTCCCCCCTTCCTGGTGTTCCTCTTTCCTAACCACTCCTTGTGCCCCTACCCCACATTCCTCTCTGATAGCTTGGGAGTTAAGCATTCTTGGCTCCCCTTTCTGGGATCCCTGCCTACCAACTGTCTTAATGCCACCCTCCACCTAGTTTAAATCTACCCTTGATATTATGTTCCCCTCAAACCTCTGCTTTAATACCCCCTTCCCTTCC
Organism: Neoceratodus forsteri; assembly: GCA_016271365.2. Lineage (NCBI taxonomy): Eukaryota > Metazoa > Chordata > Ceratodontiformes > Ceratodontidae > Neoceratodus > Neoceratodus forsteri. The sequence continues at coordinate 730,859,582 of CM057453.1, forward strand.
CTGCTCAAGTACAGTCTATCCCCTCCATATAGTTCCTTATTGTCCCAGGTTCTGCCCCAGTCCCCCACTATCCCATACCTCTTGGACTGACACCACTCCCCAACCAAGTGTTGAACTCTCCAATCCTCCCTTTCCTTCCTGTACTCATGCAGGGTACTGGGAGCACCTCTGAGAAGGTCACTGATTCCTCCATTTCTTCACATAGCTCTCCTAGTTCCTCAAACCTCCTCCTCACTACCTCCACAGTCTCCCCCGCCAAGTCATTAGTGCTCACATGCACCTCTACATGCGATTTCTTCTTGCCACTACTTGTGCACTTAAGAACTGCCTTCCCTGCCCTGTCCACCGTTAGCCTCAGTATGACCTTCACCCATATGTGACTATGCCTTTTCCCCTTGCCGCCCCATCTGCTCTCTTGTAGTATGCAATCACCCAGCAGTAGCAGCCCCCCCTTCCTCGATCCCTATCCCTGCTCCTATCCTTTTCCCAAGGTACCTATTACTAGAGCCTTCCACATCACTAATTCTTCCCTTCCCCCCTTTGGCTTCTCCCCTTCTGCCCCTGTCCTGTCCCACCCTTCACTGCTCCCTCCCTATCCTCCGCATCCCTCCCCTCTTCCCTGGGCCCCCCTCTGCTCTTTCCCTGCTTTCCTTCCATCAGTGGTGCTTTCTCCCCTCTTCCCTACCCCCAGCCAACTCCTGTCCTTGAGGGATCCCCTCCTATTCCCCCTTCTGTCCCTTTCTGGAGATCACGCACCCCCTCCTCCTCCTTCACCCGAGTCACCAGCATAGCAAACTTATTTCCAGCCCTTTCTGCCTGGCTGTGCTTTTGCTCCTTATCCCCCAACTCTAGCCCTCTCACTAGTATTAGACCCCCTGTTTGTTCTGCTCCTGCAGTCCCTCCCTCCCCACTCTTCCTTTGAGCCACTGTACCTCCCATGTGGTGTCCTCATGTTATTCCTTCCTGCCTCATGCCACCCCCATCTTCTCCGACTCCCTACCAAGCCACATCACTTCCTCCTCCAGACTCCTCAACCTGTTACAGATTGGACACCCTCCTATCCTCCACAGTATGTTCATCTAAACCACCAACCCACATCCATTGCATCCCACAATTCTATCGATGCTGACCCTCCTAGCATCCTGCTTCCAATTGTATCACCCCTCTCTACACTGTGCCCAATTAGAGACGCAGCAAATTTAAATTCTGTCGGCGAAGTACCCGTGAAGTGGACGCTTCATGTTGGCACTTCACTACTCGGAGTGCACCATGGAAAAGGCTCACTTCACCTTGTTATTATTACTTTGCGTTGTCATTCTGCCTTAAATGGGAAGTAAGGTGGAGTGACAGCAATATTGGCAGCACCACACCCACACAGTCACCAGAATTAATGTGCATCCCCAAAGTGCTACTGACTTGTATCCAGAAAACTCTCCATTGCTGAGCTGACAATGTGAAATGAGAGCATAGCAAGAAATGCAGTCTCCCAGAATTAATGGCGCACTCAGTCATATGTGCAGTGGTCACACACAGAGTCACCAGAATTAATGTGCATCCCCAAAATGCTACTGTCTTGTGTCCAGAAAATTCCTCAGTGCTGATGAAGTGAAATGACAGCATAACAAGTAATGCAGTCTCCCAGAATTAATGGTGCACTGCAAATGCACAGACAGATTAAGATTGCTCTGCACACTAAAGGGATGCATATGAAAAGGCAAAACAACACCTAACCAGTGCTCACAAGTAAGTCACAAATCCAAATCTGGATAGGAATTCATTTTGTCAGTTGGGGGATTAGTGCAAGGCAGTAACAATCCACTACCAGTAAAGATACCAGAAAACAGTATAAAAAATGTATGCAGGTGTGGTGGATAGCAGGTTCACACTGCTGCAATTACTTTGTGGCACAATAAAAGGTGTCTGATTTAATGGCACGCATCACACACACACACACACACACACACACACACTACAAGTAATGCATAGCAAATTGAAAACCTTTAGTAATATAGCCAAATATTTTAAACAGACAAATTCTACACTGCTGCACCACAACAATCAGCAAAAAAAGTCACGAATTACTGAAAATATTATTGTGTGTACATTAACACAGTTTTATAAGAAAAATATAACCATAACAGAAAGACTGCCTTTTTCTCCCAGTTAATGTACCTACACCACGAATATGCCCCTCCCCCAAAGCACACCTCACAGTACACAGACTGACTGTTCTAAATTAACATTCAAAATCCACACACAATAATAAACATTCAATGATATGAGCACAGAAGGGTTCCTTACAATCAATGTACTAAACTTTGAGCAAAAAAAAGGCATTTTAAACAGCTTTTAGAGGTTTTGAATCGCAGAGCTCTGAGAGCAAACTGTCTCCAGCTACCACCACACACACACACACACACACTACCCAGGCCAGAAAAGAGACTGTGCAGAACCATCTAGAGCCCATGCGACCTGCAATCCCATGAATCACTGCAGAACTTCATTTGGAGCTCAATTACAAGGTGAAGTGAGGTGAATTACATACATTTCAATGTACTTCGCCTTAAAATTGGTGGAGAAGTGGTTTGGGGAAGGCAGAATAACGCAAAGTCATTGGTTTCAATGGACTTTTAATTCCTCATTATGAGTACTCCACTCACATTGCAGAGTACTCCATGGATTCCGATTACTCCGTGAATCACTTTCTTGAGACGATTTGGACCCTCACCCACCACTACTTACAGTACCATCAACTCACATGCTGTACAGGAAGGAACGCGAATGCCTATGGCTGTACTTCCCCAATGAGCTGAGTCCGTATCATAAAACTTTCCAATTTAAAACTCTTATTAATGAGTACAGTGGTGGGATGGTGAAGGCTGGAGAGATATTACTGTGAAGGGAAGCCAAAGAAACAACTGTGACTTAAGTTACAGGTGGAGATTGGGCCCTAAAGAGATGCAAATGCACAGACAGATTAAGATTGTGCTGTGCACTGAAGAGATGCAGATGCAAAGGCACAACACCTAACCAGTGCTCACCATCAGAAATTCAAATCAGGAAAAGAATACCTTTGCTGGTTGGGGCAGGCCACTGGAGGGGGGGGGCAGTGTACTGCATGGGCATAGTTTGCCTTTTACATTTGGGGGGCAGGAGGTGTGGCTGGGGCGGGGCAGGGGGCAGGGCTGTGGCAGGGCAGGGGGCAGGGCTGAACAGGCTGCATGTGACTGTTATTGTGTCATTCTCACTGGCAGTTTAGCAGCCAGTTACATACATTGTCTTAAAGAGCAGGTTCTGGGAAGCAGCCTGACCTAGCCTGCTAGATGACTTACCCCCTCAGAAGCATTTTCCTCAAGTGTCTCAGGAAAGTTCCATATATTTTAAAAGATATAGCCCTCGTAAAATTAAAATATGCACCCAGAGCCGAAAATGGACATGCCCCCACGTCAGCCCATACAGCCTTGTTTTGTGAAGTCACAAAATGAAGGCTGCGTAAGCAAACCCCATTTACTTGTATGGGGCTGGTATTTTCTAATTGTTTTATACCCTTTAATGTTGGGATTTTAATAACCCAAAGTGATTGATCGACTAATAGGGACCCTATTAATCAATCAATCGCTTTGATTTATTAAAATACCAACACTAAAGGGTATAAAACAATTAAAAAATACCAGCCCCATGCAAGTAAATGGGGCACGTTCATGCAGCCTTCGTTTTGTGACGCCACAAACAGGGCCATGGGCTGACATGGGGGGTGTTTTCAGGACCGGGAAGTTGGTCTGCTTTTTGGCTCTGGCTGTAGATTTTAATTTTATGAGGGTTATATCTTTAGAAATATATGGAGCTTTCCTGCAACACTTGGGGGGGGGGAATGCTACCGAGGGAGTATGTAATTGAGCAGACTAGGGGAGAGCAGCACCACATAGGGTAGGAACCTGCTCTTTATGTTAATACAGAAATACTTTAATCTAATTGCATTCTCCTTTCCCTTTGGTTACCATAAATGTCTACAATGCTCTCTGGGATCAGCTTTGCAGTCAAATCAGCTTCTATGTGAAGGAGGGCCACTGAAGAAAATCTTTCTTCTCCCATGGTTGAATGCAAACAATTTCTAATCTGTCTCATTGCAGAAAAGCTTCATTCAGATGTGGCTGTCCCGACAGGCAAAGTGAGAGCTAACTGAAATAGTTTGTAATAGTTTGGGAAAATGGTTTTAGATATTTCTTCGTCAAGCCTCTGGAAAGTAATAAGAGAGTCGGTACTGGCAAAAATTTCCATTTCTGTAGCTGCAAGATGAGGATTTATGTTTAATGGGTCCGGATACTGCTGCAAGAGTGGCTGTATGCCCTTTTTGTTGCACTTTAACACTGAATCACAGGCTGCAGCAATTTCCATGTATTCTTTTGAGAATCGCCTCCCTAACTCACCAATAATGGCATCCAAAACAGGTAAATATAACTGGTGATGCCACTGGGATTTTTCAGGTTCACTTGCAACTGCAGCTACAGCTTCTTGTTGTGCACCCTCTTTGACCCACAGTGATTGGTACAAGGAAGTCTTTAAGATGTTCTGAGGTTTTTACAGCCCTTCTTCTTTTTGAAGCGTCACCTGCTGCTTGCTCTGTATCTTCATCTGGCACTGCAATCTTATGCTCTTTGCAGAATTCTGTAATTTCTTTCCACATTTTATTCTAGCCTTCTTCAGTTCTGCATTTTGTGTAACCCCCAGGGGGCGCTACCCTTAAGGCTACTACCCCTGCCTGCCTCCACGGAGACAGGGTGCGGGGCCCAGATCCGTTGACGGGTGCCTCCACCCAGAGGTCGGGGTTAATACTGGCGAGGCTGCCTCGGTCACAGCCCTCTGGGTTACTGCAACCTTTCGACCCACCTAGTGGCTCACACAGGGTTCCAACAGTACTCTCCCGATACACTTACCCCCGGTAGTCTCTCTGCTCACCGGGGACCCCTGTAAAGTAAGGTACAGTTATATCACAGTCACTATGCAGCAGTTCACCAGTAATGCACAAACTAGACAGGGTGTAGTTGCAACACAACAATCTGATTTATTAAAGGGAGGCAAATAACAAGGGCAGGGGGAAATCAAGGTAATTGGCTTATCACTATACCTATCTACCTAGGGCTCTGTGCACAGGCCTAAACCTAATATCTACTGTCCCTGGGTACCCAAGCCCTAATGGCTAGTCCACTGTGGCAGCTGGTTGGGGCCCGGACACAGATAGCCTTTACCTTCCTGAGCAGGTCAGAATGGAAGAAAATTCTAATTAGGGCAGTCAGCAGTATAACAAAACAACTTGAGACCCCGGATGGCAAACTCGGCAGGGAGCTACCCTGAGTTAGTACTCACGACTTCAGCAAGTAACAACTCCTTCACCATGGGCAGGACCGAGCCTGAATTTCACCAGCCTCCTCACACATTTATATGGCAAACTACAGAGGGGTACCATACCAGGCAGCTGCTCTCAAGACCCACACAAACCCACAGCAGACTAGGGCAGTACATGGCAGCTTCACTTTCCGGATGAACCGAGCGCGATTCAGCAGATTCTCCCATCCTCTCAGGTTAAGCCTGGTAGGTAGCTGGGCTGGCACCAGCCTCCTCCAACTGCACACTCAACGGGCAAAAATGGCCGCCTCAGGCCTTCACGCGCTTCCCACATGAACACTCCACCAGCGCAGAAGCACACAGCTCCTTCCTTTTCCTCAGCCACTACGCATCTGCTCCTAGCATGGGACCCTTCTTACAGTTTGGGCGCTACCCTATCCCATTGCTGTCACTTGCTAGTCATTTACTCCTGCTTTTAGTGGTGCAAGAAGGCGCCATAACCCATAATGCTCTCCAATGACAAGCAGTTCTCCCATTGGTCAGCCAGCTCAAGGAGTCCAGAGATACTGATTGGTCCAATTCGGCAGTTCGGGACCAAAATGGAGGGGATAATCAGACAGTCTTTTGCTGCAAAGGAAACAGGTCAGAACAACCCACATTATCATTATTACCCTACGTTATTTGTAGCAAACAATTTCCTTCTCCCACTGAGCTCCCTCTGCCTACTTGGCGATGGCAGAAGGGAGCGCTTACTCTGCAGCCCAGGCGGGACTTGACCATAGTAACACTCGAACCCCCACCCAGACTAATTATAAGGCAGCCCTTAAAGAGACAGTATATGGAGGCCTCAAAGGCGCTCACTGGCTACCATGTGAAAATGGCTTAAATGCCGAACACCAGCCAGGCATGGAGCATTTAAATGAGCTCTGGGGAAGCTTTTAGGAACCCCCATTTGCAAGGGGGTTACATTTGTAAAGTACACATTTTCTATTATGCAAGAAGCTTTTGCAAGCATGATATGACTGCACTGAAGTCCTTTGTGAGCGATATGAACTACTTTCAGAATATCTTGTTTGATAATTAAGCAAGCAATAAACTGCACACCACTCGTGTGCTGACAGAGACCAGTTGCTTCCACAGACCATGTGTCTTCCTGTTCACCAAGTTGTTTAAGGCACTGCATGATGGCAGTGTATTGCATTTGTACCGCAAACACACTTCTCCACTTGCATGCCCACCGTGTATCGCTCAACTGCACTATCTCTCACTGCTTTACACCCAAAGCTTTTTGCATATCAAGAAACACTTGATGATTAGTTGGCTCAGCAAAAACTGAATACAGTTTCTCAATTACATGAAAAAAAACAAGCAGCAGTACGATTGACTTTACAGCATTCTACAAGGGCAAGGTTGAGATTGTGTGCCATTCAATGTACATACGTTGCTAATGGATAGTCTTCTTTCAGCCGCTGCTGAACTCCCGTAACATGTCCTGACATTACGGATGCACCATCATATGACTGTGTAACTATTGGCAGATTCTGCAATCCAGTTGTGTCTAAAGCTTTCTTTATGGCATTGTAAATGCCATTTGCATTTCTGGAAGCTGAGCAATTGGTGAAGCACAAGAACCTCTATTTGACTTCTAGGTTTTCTTCATATCTGATGCAAAAAGAAAGCTGCTCTGTCTTAAATGACCAGGCCTCATCTGCAAGTACAGCAAAAAAAAAAAGTCTTACTCACTGTCCCTACAATTTCTTTACAAACCAATTCTGCACCAATCTGCAGCACTTCATTTTGAAAGTCAGGGCAAGTGTAGTTAAAATTACTGTCCTGCATTTTCTTGAAAGAATCATCATAGAAACATAGATTTTGACAGCAGATAAGGACTGCTTGGCCCACCCAGTCTGCCCATTTCCCTACCTAATGGATAAGCTGCAGATCCTAGTTAACCAGCTGCCTACTTCTTCCTACCCCAACCCCCTAGAACGGCCTTATGATTGTCCCATGCTTGCTTGAATTCCACCACTGTTTTTGACTCCACAACCTCCTCCGGAAGGCCGTTCCATGCATCCACAACCCTCTCTGTGAAAAAATACTTCCTTAAATTACCTCTGAGCCGCCCCCCTTCTATCTTCAAATTGGCCCCTTGTTCTTGCACACCTTTTTTTTTGAAAGATGCTACCCTCTTGGACTTTGTTGATTCCTTGAGGTACTTGAAAGTTTCTATCATGTCCCCTCTCCTGCCTTTCCTCAGGCTATACATATTCAGCTCCTTAAGTCTCTCCTCATATGTCTTCCAGTGCAGACCCTGCACCATTTTAGTTGCCCTCCTCTGGACAGCCTCCATCCTGTCTATGTCTTTTCTCGGAGATTGGGTCTCCAGAACTGCGCACGAGTACTCCAGATGGGGTCTCACCAACTGTCTGTACAGAGGATAATAACTTCCTGTTTTCTACTGGTGATGCCTCTTCCTATGCATCTCAGTATCCCCAGCCCTCCTTGCTGCCCTCTCACATTGCTTGCCCACCTTTAGGTCATCTGATATGACTACCCCTAGGTCCCTTTCCATTTTTGTTGTTGTTAGTATCTCACCCCATTGTGTACTCTTCCCTGGGTTTTGTTTCCCAGGTGCATTACCTGCACTTCTTAGCATTGAATCTAAGCTGCCATACATTTGACTATTCCTCTAACCTTGCCAAGTCCCTTCTCATCCTTTCCAGCTCCACCTTGTGCATCAACTCTGTTGCAGATCTTTGCGTCATCTGCAAAGAGACATACTTTTCCTTCCAGTCCCTCTGCAATGGCTTATAAAGACATTGAAGAGGACCGGTCCTAATACTAAACCCTGCGGTACCTCACTAGTAACCCCCCTTTCTTCAGAGTGGACTCCATTTACTATTACTCTCTGTGTCCTATTCTCCAGCCAATTCTTTACCTAGACTGTCATCTTGGGACCCACTCCCAGGCTGGCTAACTTGTATATTAATCTTTTGTGTGGGACTGTGTCAAATACCTTGCTAAAGTCTAGGTAGGCCATGTCCACAACCCCTCCCTGATCTACTACTTTGGTCACCCAGTCAAAGAAATCTATCAGATTTGTCTGGCATGACCTTCCTGCTGAGAATCCATGCTGCCTTGGGTCCTGAGCCCCTCTGGCCTCTAGATACTCAACAATTCTTTCCTTCAGAAGTGATTCCATCATTTTCTACCGCTGAGGTTAAACTAACAGGTCTGTAGTTTCCTGCTTCTGCCTTGCTCACTTTTGTGAAGGGGAATCACATCTGCCCTTCTTCAGTCCTCGGTACCACCCCATTCTCCCAAGATTTGTTGAAGAGGGTAGTCAATGGTGTCACTAGTTCTACCCTTAGTTCTTTTTAGAATTTGGGATGAATCCCATCAGGCCCCATTGCTTTGTCCACCTTCAGTTGTAAGAGTTCTTTCAGAACCCTTTCTTCTGTAAATGGGCTGGTATCAACTTCTGTATCCAGAGTGTTTCTACTGTTTGTTTTAGATACCTCCCCCACTTCCTTTGTAAATACTGAGCAAAAATATTTGTTTAGTATCTCTGCCTTTTCACAGTCACCCTCTGCCCACCCTCTCTCCTCTTTATTAAGCCTCACTAACCCTCCCCTGGTCTTCCTTCGCTCCCTGATGTACCTATAAAAGGTTTTATCCCCCTTCTTAACTGAGTTGGCTATCTTTTCCTCGGTTTAGGTCTTTGCTGTTCTGACTGCCTTCCCAGCTTCCTTTTGCTTTAACTGATACAGTTATCTGTCCTGCTCCTTCTGTGATTCCTTGTACTTCCTGAATGCTTTCTTTTTCTCTTGAACCTTCACTGCCACTTCCTTTGAGAACCATAGTGGTTTCTTACATCATTTAATTTTGTTTATTTTTGTTTATTTGCTTCACACAAAGGATTGTTACCTCTGTGATGGCAGTTTTTATTATTCCCCATTGTTCTTCCACCCCTCCTTCCTGCCCATTTGCTAGTGCATTCCTTAGGCACTCACCCATTTTGGCAAAGTCAGCCCTCCTAAAGTCCAGTACTTTTGCCTTTGTATGCTTGACTCTATTGCTGTGTTTATTGTGAACCATACTGTTCGATGGTCGCTAGTTCCCAGATGGCTACCCACTTCTACATCTGTGATCCTCTCTTCATCTCCATTTGAGAGAACCAGGTCTAAGATTGCTCCCTCTCGAGTGGGCTCCAATACTAGTTGTCTAAGGCATGCCCCCTGTAGGGCATCTAGAATAACCCCACTCTTTGAAGTGGCTGCTGCAACTGCACTCCAGTTAACATCTGGCATATTCAGATCACCCATCAGCAATATCTCCCCTTTTTCTGCCTTTCTAAGTATTCTTTCTATCATTTTCTTGTCCATTTCCTCCCCCTGAGAAGGGGGTCTGTTTACAACCCCTGTGCGGATTGTGATGTCATTGCCGGTCTCCAAATTTACCCACAGTGCTTCTTCTCCTCCCTGTTTTCCCTTTTGTTCTGTTGCTTTGATTCCTTCGCTTGTATAAAGAGCTACTCCTCCTCCTCTTTTGCCCTCCCTGTCCCTCCTGTAGATAGTGTATCCTGGTATGTTTATGTCCCAGTCATGGTTTTGTGTGTACCACATTTCTGTGACTGCCACGATATCCAGATGTTCCTCCTCCATCAAGGCCACTAATTCAGGAAGCTTGTTACTCAGACTACGGGCATTGGTACTCATTGCTCTCCATTTTTTGATGGCTTTACCTTCTTTTGCAGCATCCCCCACTGACCTTTCTACCTCGGTCTTTTTCTCACATTTTGAAAAGAAATCACAGAATTCAAGGACATTTCCTTTCACTTTAGATTCTTTCCCCACATCGTGCCCTCAAAATGGTAAACCAAGTTTCAAAAGTAACTTGACAATGTCACAGACCTTTGCAAGATAATCTTGGTTTCTTTCTAAAAGAGTTTTATGGCTTGCTGAAAGCTTCATAGCCACTGAATCAGTTTCTTGACTAAGTTCGAAGCATTGCCACTTTTTCATACATTTCACATGAACTTGGGAAACAGCATGTTTACACAACTTTGCTAAGAGTTTTTTCCAATCTCTCACACCTTTTTTGATAAATGAATCTTCTACATAGCCTGCTTCAGTATGAAAGTGACGGCACGAAAAGCAGAATACAGCATCTTGTTGAACTGAATATTCAATCCAAGGAAATTTTGTGTAATGGAAAACAGAACATGACCGATTGAGTTTCTCAAACATTGTCCTTGGAAAATCAGGCAAATGTGGTTAATTAGGCCCATGCATTTCTCTCTAAGATCCCTAGGGACAGTTGGCCTGGCCAAATCACCTCTTTCTGCAGTATCTGTGGTAATAGAAGAAGAAGGCCCATGGCTACTCATAGTCGCTAGTGCTATCTCTGAAAAGATGCGATGATCCTCTTGCTGTGCACGTACTGCAACAAGTAAAGGCTCACAAGAAGTTGATGCTGCACCTGGGCCTGAAGGTGTTGAAACATCTTGCTGCTGCAGCTGTGGATCAGGCTCTGGTGATTCAGCATAATTTGTTGTTTTTCTCAAAAACTTGTGAATGTCCATCATCAATTTTTATTATGTTTGCCTGCACGCATGTGCAAGAAACATAGTGCCACCATATGAGAATTCATAGGTGTGCCTCCCTACTTCCAATGCCCTGCTGCCTTTTGCGGGTGTGGCACCACCGCGCCAGTGAATGTAAGAGCTGACTATGACAGCGTTTGCAAATGAGGCAGCGTACAGTTGAAAGAAAAGCACTGCAGCATGTAGGCAATTTGCATACTGCGTTAACAGTATGCAAAGTGCCTACACGTCGGTACTGCAGTGAAACAGCTGTCATAGACAGCTCCTCTCCCCCCAAACAAGTAACATGCTGGGAGCCCAACCCAGCATGCTCACGTGCCCCCCCCACACACACACATTATTGCAGACGGGGGTGCCCAATCCCCCATCAGCTGTGCTGTGCTCTCCCCCATCAGAGTTTTAGGTGCCACGCTGGGAGCCCACCCCAGTGCGGCAAACCTCTCTATGGCCAACAGGGGTGACCAATCCCCTGTCGGCTCTCCTTCCCCACTCAAAAAACTTCCAGCTGGCTTGCTGGGAGCCCACCCCAGTGTGGTAAAAATCCTGCGTCATCTTCAAAAAAGAAAAAAACCTATAAAGAAAAAATGTTCCCTTGCTGACTGTCTTGACCCCTTCCCCCACCCGCACACACTCTGAGCACCTGCCTCCCCCCTACCCCCTCACCCCATACTTACCTCTGGAGTCCGCAACGATCTTCGGTGGACCAGGAACACGTCTGCACTCTTCAAAGCCTACCGCAAACTTAAGAAATGCGTAAGCTGTATAATGGAATAAATAGGGTTTTTTCAACTTTGATACATATCTCAGGCATTTTTGGGATTTTTTTCACCAGATTTTCAACATGGGGTTTTTGGGACCCCTCCTCATGAATTCTTGCACTGGCATTTTGTTATTTGGTCCCAAAAGGTGATTTTGTGGTCACTGTGCAAAACCACCTTTTGGGACCAATTTACAAAATGATAGTGTCATAGTTCATGAGGTAGGTCCACAAAAATCCTATGTTGAAAATTTGGGAAAAAAATTCCCAGAAATGACTGTTTTACGAGCGTGCATTGCACAGCTCCTATGCATCCTCGTAAGTTCGCAAATTTTTAATATTTGCACTCCAGATTTTCAACATTGCCATTTTACCACACCTCCTTATGAGCAGTACAGCTGTCATTCTTCACATCTCGCCTAAAATGTGTTTCCACACATGTAGCACACAATGGCGCAGTCGGTGTGCGAAATCAATGTACGGGACAAATTAAGAAAATCACAGTGACACTGTTCATGAGCAGAGGTCTTAAAATGGCTATGTTGAAAATTTGGTGACAAAAGTCCATAAAATGACTGTGTTACGAGCAAGCATTGCGCTGTTTCCACGCACCCTCGTAAGTTCATGAATTTGTAATATTTTCTGTCCAGATTTTCACCACCAGCATTTTTCAACACTTCCTTATGAACAGTACAGCTGTAATTTTTCATAACATGTCTGAAATATGTTTTCACACTTTCTGCGCAGAAATGTGTGGTCATTGTGGGAAATCACTGTTTGGAACAGATTAAGAAAATGACAGTGACACTGTTCATGAGCGGAGGTCCCAAAATGGCTGTGTTAACAATTTGCTGTAAAAAATTCCCAAAGTAATTACATTAAGGGTGTACGTTGCGCAGTTTCTATGCATGCTTGTGACTTCACCAGTTTTTTTACTATTTTCACCGCAGATTTTCAACATTGCCATTTTTTGCACCTCCCCATGAACAGTACAGCTGTCATTTTTCACATCCTGTTCGAAATGTGTTTTCACACCTGTGGTGCCAAATGCTGTAGTCACTGTGCAAAATCCGCTTTCGGCTAACAAACTGGTATTACCACTGTTCATAAGGTGGGGGTCACAAAAAAAACATGTTGAAAATTTGGAGTGAAAATACCAACGAACACCTAAGGCGTTAGGGTTTGCGACCATAACAACCTACCCTGTAGAGACTGATAGGCATCCTGGGTGTGACTTGGGATTGTCACCTGTAGTGGTCATACTATTCCACCCCCACCCGCACCCTGCAGCCAGTGAGAGGCATTGAGGTGTGCCTTGGACTCTTCAGCCCCAAAGTTCACCCCATTCTCGTATACTGCACCCATCTCATCATATTTCCTGATGGAATGGGGTGAGCATAAGGGCCAAAGACCCCAAGGCACACCGTGACACTTCTCAGTGTCTGCAGGGTAGGGTGTGGTGAAATGGCATGGCCGTTATGCCTGACGACACAAAGGCACACCCCACAAATGCCAGCAAGAAAACATTTGGCATTGACAAATGCTTGTTTTTAGCTGACTCAGCTGGCCGAGATACAGCTTGCAGCAATAGGCTGAGAATGAACTGCAGTCATTTAAAATGATTCAAAGTTAGCTCACTACGGCTATGCGTGACTGCTCTTAGCTCAGTAGTAGCTGTGACAAAAATGGATGTGTTAGAAAAGATATAGGAAGTGGACTATGAGGTATTTTTTTTTGTGATTTTTTTTTTTAATAAACAACAATCATCTGGTTAGCTGTGTGATAATCCAAATGAAGCCAGGGATAATATGATCTGTTCTTTGTTAAACCAGCAAGCTGGCAGTGTCTGCCAGTGCCCAGTCCCTGCTGCCCGTACTAGAGAGAGATATATAGATATCCTATCAGAGAGACAGACTGTGAATAGTCCCAAGTATAATCTGTTTACTACTGAGATTACATATAAATCAAGATACACAAAGGCAAACTTTTTTTAAACCTTCAAAAGTGCCCAGTCCCTGGACCCTGACTCCCTGTTGCCCTGCCCATACTAGAGAGATGTATAGATTTCCTCTCAGAAAGACAGACTGTGAATAGTCCCAAGTATAGTCCGACTGTTTAATGATGAGATTGCATTATAAATCAAAGATACACAGAGGCAAACTTTTTTTAATCAGAAAGTTGGATGTGACGGCGTCTGATGAGAGCAAATGAGATGAGAAACATATTTTCTTTCTTCTTATTTATCTTAGATTGTATTGTAACTAAAATTAGTCAGTCTGTTCACATTCACAGACAGTGCATTTATTGCTCCAATATTTATGCTATAATGCAATCAAACAGTAGAAGAAAAAAATGACATCAGACAGAGAAGTCTCTACTCTCTCCTCTCTTTTATAAACTTCTTCAAGTGGCCAGTCCTGTGGCACTGAGGGTTGAGGCGCTGAATGCCACACCTCATGCTACGCCGGCAATTCAGGTTCAGGAATGGACTCAGGTCGCCGGGGGTTGGAGGGGAGGAGGAGGATTGAGCATCCCAATGGAAGCTGTCCTCCTCCTGGAGTGGGTTCCTGGAGTGCTTTGAGCACCCGCTACACCAGCGCCAGTGGAAGCACGGGCATCGGGGCACTAGGCAGCTCTCTGGAGTTGAGGTGGAGAGGAGGTTGTCGGCATTTGACGATGGCATGCGTCAGCACACCGCCTATCTGGACGTCAGTCTTCTATGCCGATGCCCTCAGGGGAGGAGGGACCAAGGGGAAGAAAAAGCAGAAAACACCCCTCTCAGGCCAGGATGACGACCGATCCCAGCACTGATCACCTACCCACGGGCAGACCCCACTGTGCAGGCTCTCCGGAGGAAAAGCATCAAGGTAGGGAGACAACGGAGCAAAGCCTGGCGCTCTAGGGGCAGACACCATGGGAGGGATCACGGGATTGATCGGTCCGAAGGAGTGGACCAAGTGGGTAGTAAGGAGAGGATAAAAAGACAGTGTAAAAAAAAAAACTTCCTCAAGCAAGTTGCAGCTAAAAATTACAATTACATTCTTATTTGTTTCCAATTCCATACAATTTGGCAGTCTCTTACATGATCCTCGGCTCCAGCCGCCAGCTACCCACTACCCCTGGCCTGGTCTTCCTCCTCCTCCTCCCCCCCACCCAACAACTGATGCTTGACACACACATGAACTGTCTCTGGCTCTGGACTAAGTAATTATTTTTTAATTATTAATAATTTTTGTTAAATCAGTATCAGTCAGTGTACTGTTTTTTTTTTTTACTCTGAAGTCCCAGGCCACTGCTGCTCCCTCCACAACACAGAGAGAGAGAGAGAGAGAGAGAGAAAACACATCCACACCACACAACTCAGTGACTCTTAATGGCGTGCACTGCCAATGAACATTGTGCTGGCAGACAGAGTACAAGGGGCAGTACTTACCTACAGATGACTTGGCCTTGATTGGCTCAATTGTGGCTGTGTCCCTTCATGCCCTGTCACAATTGGCTCTCCACTCCATCTCTTTTCTTAGTTCTTCATGCCCCGATGCCCAGCCCAGCCCTGCCTGCCATGCCACCGCATAAGCCTAATGCTGTGCTGATTCACCAAACAATGATGGCACAGCCCACGGGGAGGAGACTGGAGAAGAAACGACCCTCCCCATTGACCCGTTGTCATGTGATTTATAAGTGGGAGCCCTGAGCCGATCATGTGGTTCACATCTGTGCTGGCTGGGCTCCTACTTACACCAACCAATCAGTCTGTCTGCTCGGTGCCTGGCCATGATCAGACCTACCTCCTCCCACGTACTGCCTGTCATTCACTGCTGCTCTCTACTCTGTGCACGCGTAGCGCAGAGCCTCTGAGCCACATACAAACTGCTGCTGCATAGTGATAGGATGTTCAGTGACAGTGAGTGAGCCACTGGCTTGGCTAGGCAAGCAACTGAACAACTTAAAGGCGCAGTGCATGTGCCAGCTGCCTGGAATGGAACTAAAAAAAAAATAAGCAGCAAGTGTGGAAATAAATTAATTTGGGGGGGGGGCGATGCCCACCCATGCCCTCTCGAATCTTCACCCATGGTGTACTGCAGTAACAGTCACTAGTACTAGTGCCAGTATAGATGCCAAAAAGAAGTACAAAAATTGTGCAGCTGCAGTGGATAGCAGGTTCACATTGCTAAAGTTACTATGTGGCACAATAAAAGATTTCTGATTTGATGACACTCGTCACACACACACATACTCACACACACTAACTAATGTGTAGCAAATTGCAAATGTTAGTAATATAACCACATATTTTAAACAAGCTAAAATTATGCATTGCTGCACCACAACAATCAGCAACAAAATGTCATGAATTATTGAAAATATTACTGTGTGTACATTAACACAGTTATACAAGAAAAATATCACCAAAACAGAAAGAACTGTATTTTTCTCAAAGTTAATCTACCTACACCCCTCCCCCCAAAGCACACTTCCACTGTCTGTCAGTACACAGAATAAATGTTGTACATTAACATTCAAAATCCATACACAAACAATAAACGCTCGATGATATGAGCACAGGAGGGTTTCCTACAATCGATGAACTAAAATTTCAGCAAAAAAATTGCTCAAAAAAGCTTTTTAATAGCTTTTAGAAAGTTTGAACCACAGAGAGCTCTCAGATCAGATTGTCTCCTACAGCTTCCTACACACACTACCCCAAACTGAGGCTGTGCGGAACAATCTAGAGCCTATGTGACCTGAAATCCCATGAATCACTGCAAAATTCACCTTTGGAGCTTAAAAATCAATTAATCAATCAATCAATCAATCAAGTCTTTATTTAACCAGGGGTTCATCATTGAACAGAAGTTCATTTGCAAGATGGACCTGGGTGGAGCATGAACAATTGTATATACAGGTCAACACAGGTATTTACAAGGCAATACAGATAATACTGTTTACAGAGAGGAAGAAAAAGAAGTTCATACATTATGTACATAGAATTATACAGATATTGTACAGATTACAGGGTATTTACATACATAGAAGTGTCAATAGGAAGATAAAGCAGGTTATGTAAGGTTGCAGGAGGAAGTAACGGAAGAAAAAAACAATATACACCAGGTAGAGGCAAAGGTGGGAGGGAGGAGGTAGGGGAGAAAGGCTAGGAGGGCACAGTGCACAGAGAGGAGTTGGTAAAACGGGATGTAGAAAAGGTGGCTGAAAAAAAGGAGTATGTGTGAGCTCCGTGATTGAATGTTATAAAGTATGGGGCATGGTAGGATGTTACAACCCAGAGGTAGTGAGCTGCTGTCCGAGGTTGGGAAAGGAAGGATAAGGGAATGGACGGGTCTAGTGTTGATAAGACAGGGGTATAAGAGAGAAAACAATTAGGCTTGTGAGGAGCAAGCTGGGGGGTCAGTACTTAAAATTGGGTCTAGGCATGGCTATATACCAGTGCAGACACCAGTATTGGGTCTGAGTGGGTGAAGCAGTTACATACTTCTCTGATTGTTTGGAAATAAAGCATCTTGAAGGCATTTATACTGATTAGAGTGCTTAATTTGAGTTTTTTTTGTAGATCGTTCCATAAGGTAGGTAGCACGAAGCTTATGGCTGCCCTGCCGAAGTGGGATTTTGCTTTGGGTACTTTAAGTACAAGGCGACGTGAGACGAAGTACATTGTTTTCAATGTACTTTACCTTAAAATTGGTGGAGTAGTGGTTTGGGAAGGCGGAGCAATGTGAAGTCATTGGGAAGGTGGAGCAATGTGAAGTCATTGTTTTCAGTGGGCTTCACATTACCCGTCATAATGCAATGTATTCTGCTTCGTGCTGCGGAGCACTCTGCAAATTTGCCTTCACTCTGCAAATCACCCCGCCGAGCGAATTGAGGCCACTTCACCCATCTCTATCCCCAATCCACTCCACTAGAGTCCCTCCCACTGTGTGGTGTGTCCCTCCCTAACCCACTCCATTTATTTTCTTCAACTATGTTTTAATCCTCAAGATACCCACAATGGTTAGTCGTAGCCTCTTACCTTCCTTCTGATTCCCAAGATGTTCAAGAGAGCCCCTTCCTCTATAGTGTACCTTATTTCTGATTAATAGGTTCCTTTCTGCTAAGACTCACTTTCTTAATTACCCCTTGCTACCCCTCAAACCTTCCCCCTCTCAGCTGCCATCTTAATCAGACACCTCTCCCAGAAAAACAAATCCCTCCCCAACTTAATTCACCTCTATGACCCAAGTGACCCAGAACAATCACAATGACCCCGGCATGGCAGCAAGACATGGCCTGGAACAGTCACAGTACCTTTGCTCTGAATGTAGCTAGAACTTAAGAAATGGAAGTCAAGTACCTTTTTGTTAAAAACTAGGGGCCAAATTCCAAGATGGGCTACACCAACGTAAGGTGGGATACGCCAATCCCTATGGCATATCCCGTGACTTACACCATGTGATACGCCCACTGCTATTCCAGGAGGCATCTATGCCATTGCGTCTATGGGCTGCGACAATCACAAGATACGACCACACATACGCCACAGCCCACAACGCCTGGCACAACTGCGAGTTGTGACAGCAACTTAGCCCAATTCCAGAAGGTCCACTGTCGCAACCCGCAATTGTGATTCTAGGACATGCAGTGGTGTAGCTGACTTCTGACAGCTTGGAGCTGTCATATCTGGTATCCAACAGCTGGAATCATTGGATGCAGCCTTGCAGCAATGTGGCAATGGTGCCATGCTGTCCCCTTGGCCCCCACTAGCGCACCCCCTTCCCCCAAACCCCTGACCAAGATGGACCCCTGGGGTTCCTTGTCAGTAGCACCCCCTGGATGCCTGTGCTATCTGTCCTTGCCTTCCCATGCCCCCTGATTTGTTCTGCAGTGGTCCGGGGTGGGGTGGCTCCAGGAGGCTGCCTGATGCTCACTGTGAGATGCAACCTGCGACATTGATATGCCATGTGTGGGCTACCACCACACGCATGGCATATATTGCAAGTCACAATTGCCAGGACCCTGATGCTTCTGGAATGTGGCATAGGGTTCATGGCATAGAGGCAACTGGCGTAACTCGCAACTGCGTGTGAGTTACGTCGGTCATCTTGGAATCGGGCCCTAGGTCCCTCCAGTATGCTGAGTTCCTACTCCACAGCTCACCTGGGGGTGACTTTCTCCATCGAGCTCCACCTGCTGCCCTTACTTGATGGCTCCTTCTCCTCTTGCCATCCACCAATGACCTATCTCCTCAGGCAGTGATCAGCCCTTTTCTGAGGTATTTGTTTTGTCTTCTCCACCACCAAAGGGTGGTGATCCCTCCGTGGTCTGTCAATTCACCCTGGATTTGGCTCCTCCTAACTTGGGTATTTAATAGAGGTTGGGGCCGGGTAGAGTGGGTGGGACAAAAAAACCTCTCTCCTCTTCTGAGGATCTGCGTCGGCTCCTGCTGACTCCCTCCATGGCTTCCTCATCTCTTACTGCAGTAACAGCTGCCTAGTCCCCTTGCTCCCAGACCTAGTAGTGGAGTAAGAGAGCAGCTGGTTGTTTTTTTAAAGCCGGCCACTCCATTCAAAATCCACTCCTCTCCTTTCAATTGGCTCCTCTGGGAGCTTATGTGTTCCTATCCAATCCAAGGAATAGGTTGCCTGCTCTGCCCCTGGATTGACTCCCTCCTTGAGCCAGAAGGTCTCTGATCATTGTGGTGGGGCAGTCAGACCAGAAAAAAACTCTCTCCTCTTCTGAGGATTTGAGCCAGCTCCTGCTGACTCCCTCCATGAAGAAAGAATCCATTTGATTATGCTAGGTTTCTGTGGCCTAGTGTTGAAACTAATTGGGGATGTTATCAGTTGGAGATGTTTAGAGCTTTAAGCTTTGTTTGAATTGTGGTAGATAGGGAGGCTTTGTTGCCCTCAGCCCAGTTTACATTAAAATACCCAAGTAGAATATGCTCACCTCCAGGTAAGGAATTCAGAACTCCTTGCAGAATATTTATAACTAAACTGGGGGATTTCCCAGGTTCACAATAGATACCAATGATAAAACCAGGACTTCAGAATGGGAAAGAGAGTAGACTGGTCAGCAACTCATGGGACTTGGAAATGGACTCCTGATGTGAGATAGATAATTTTAGGCGGTTGGCTGAATAAAAGAGAGCACCGCCTCCATGTTTAGAGCAATCTTGCCTGTGGATAGAGTAACCTGGGACTGATATAAAGGCAGAGTTAACTCTAGGGGAATGCCAAGTTTCAGACAAAATGATGATGTCTGGATTGTTTTGACTAACCCAAATTTTTCCAGGTCAATTTTGGGGGGGGGGAGGTTCCTGATATCGGTGTGACATATCTTGAGTCCTTCTGGTAGATTTGGCAATCAGCTAGTGTGGAGGACAGGGTGGCCCAGGTAAACCACCACATTGCCACTAAGGAGAAGAAAAATCAGAAGCAAGTAGTTATATTTGGATGATGAGGAAAGGGGGTTCCTGCTTAGAGGGTGTACAGGGGGTAAAGCAGAATACCCAATGTTGCAGATCTGAAGCAGGGCTTCAGGGGTAAGCCATCAATGTTGGGAGATCCCTGTATGTATATTGGAGTAATGGAGAGGATTGACCATCTCCAATAATTTTGAGCCCTTGTAACAAATTGTATGTAGAGAGAACAATAAGACCAGTTAGGAAGCATATAGAAGAACATGTTTCTGACATCTGTTATGGTAGGATCGAGTCATTAGTAAGGGTGCATTTTAAAGGGTATTATGAATGTGATCCAACAGGCCTGAAATGTTGTGCCTTGTACCATGTTCCCATTAGGTAAAGAGGGTGTGACCAGATTCAGATTCTGTTATGGAAAGAGACACCATGGATCTTTACCTTAAAAAACATGTAGTCATGTGTCATTAATGAAGAAGTTGAATATTCTGTGTCACTATAATATATATTATGTAATTGTTTATTAACATTTCTATTCTTGTATTTCTTCTAGATCTGAGAGTCTGTGACTTTCTGTTTGTTTTTGTATTCTGTATTCCAGATTATAGAAGTACAGTAGCATCTCAGACCATCGAGAGCCAGACAGTAGCTATTAATCTCAGACATTCTCTTTTTTTTTGTGTTCTACATTAATCGCTTATGATATTTTTTTCATACTCTGTTTGTCCTAGGTGGCCCATGTTCTTGCCTGCCACCCAGTCCCGTCCACCCGACCATGCAGCACCACCTCCATCTGCTGAAAAAGATCCAGTTTAGGAGTCACTTGCCTTTTATCAGGGATGGGGCCTGCAGGGATCGGCAGTCATCTGGCACACTTTGAGAGGCAGTATAGCACAGTGGTTTAAGGCTCTGAACTGCAAATCTGGAGACCTGGGTTTGAATCCCACAGCTCCCACTTGCATACTCTGTGACCCTGAGCAAGTCACTTAACTTCCATGTGCTCCCAAGTTGCACCTGTAAACAAGCTTTCATCTTAGTGTGTCTCTCCTGGTTAAAACAATTGGAAAAAAAACCCACTCAGGATCTGTTTTTTCCTCCTGATTTTCACCCCTCATGGGAGGAGGATCATGTAGTGTTAACAAGGCTGAGCTGTGCGCTCTTCCGCCCACAGTACGCTGTCCAACAAACTCCTCCTCCCCCCTCCTACCTCATTGCTAGGTGCTTCAACACCCAGCCACCGCTAAGTGTCAGTCCAGTGTTGGCCCCCATTTCCCTCCATCCCTGGGAGAGGAGAGCTATCCTCTGGACCCTCAATCCTCTCCCACCCTGGCTGACCCCCATTGACCCACTCACAGCATGAACATGGGTCTCCAGCATGGTAGGAGGGAAGGCATGATGCCTCAGCCCTCCAAGTCACTGGGTCAGCTATGGTATTTAATATTAGAATGAAATAATGCAGGCTGTCCTGGTGGTGCTGAGGGTTGAAGTGCTGCATGCCACATCTCGCACCATACCAGCTACCCAAGTTCGGGAGTGAGCTTGGACCACCAGGGGTTGGACAGGGGATGGAAGCAGAGCAGGATTTAGATGCCGCAAGGCAGTTCTCCTCTCTGGGGTTGGTCATGAGGATTCCGCAGCTCTTTCTGCCACTCGATGGAGGTTAGGTGGTAGTGCCAAGCCACAAGAGAACCCTGGCATTTAACTGGGTGGTGGGAAGGGGCACACTGGAGCCATGGAGTGTATGTGCACTGCCACTCACATGTATGACCATGTTCCGGGGTACCAGGGTTACAGGGAGAAAACCAGAAAAAATGGTATGTCTCCCCATTGCCAAGAAAGGCGCAGGTAGCAACAGGGGAGCAAAAAGCAATATGGAAAAAAAAAAGAATGGAATAATGCTCTGTTTGCCTCATATGAAAAAGAAATTTGTGCACTTGTTCCTTCCACTGATTTCATAATTCATTTTGCTAGGCATATCATACAGTAACAGTATGTAACTTTTTTAAACTTTATTTTTATTTAACTTTTATGCAGTTTCCATGATAAACCACAAGTAAGAAGACACAGGGGTGACCTGTTAATGATCTACAATATTCTGCAAGATTCTAACCTTATGTTAGATTGTAATATTAAGTATGCTGTAAAACCAATTTTGAGATGTCACAATAAACAAGTGATAGTACCTAAGGCTACAACCAATAAAAGGAAATATTTCTTCACTATTAGAGCTGTAAAATTATGGAATAAGCTCCCCCAGTACTTAGCAGACTTTAATAGCGCCCTGACTTTCAAAAATAATCTGGATAAACACTTTATGGGACTAACTTAAACTTGCCCACAGGGTGTGGGAGGGTAGTCTCAATGGGCCTTGAGCATTCTTCTATCTTATATTACTGAGTATTACCAAATGAGTCTTCATATATACTGTAAAACAGTGGAGCAGGTCACTCCAATTCATTTAGACATTCTTCTAACCTGTTATGTTGAAGTCTTGAATATCTAAATAGGGAAATACTATCTAGTCCTTGCTAAATATTGCAAAGGAAAATTCAAAGGAACTTGTACAAACAATACAAAAGAGTAAAACAAATTGTTGGTGATAGATCACCTTCCCATGTAACTGTAAACCCATGGCAATTCCTAAGTCCACTTCTTCCATACTCTAAGTTGTAACTAACAGAACAGTCTTGTATCTAATGCATGTGAATAGGAGCTGGGCTTCCTATAAAAAGGAGAAAATGCAAGTTAAGCTTCCACCTAGAGGTGAGCAAAATTAGCCAATTCCAAATCTGTGGAATTTTCATATAATTCCACTAATTTTCATGAAATTTCATGACATTTTTTGGAATTTGTCACATTTATTTAATTGGCCTCGATGCAGTCATTTTTAAAGCTAGGGCTCTGCAGTTTGGTATGTTTATTTTCTGGTACTGCCTCAACCAACTTGTGATGTTCCATGACATTTGGATAAAGGACCAAGAAGTTATAGCGGCTCAAAGTATAGCAATTTAATATTCATGTGAACATTTCTGAAAATATTTCTATGCTTACAACCTAGCCACCATTGGAGTTAGATAATTGAACATTTAGATGCATACTTTCATGAAAGATTCATAGAAACTGCTAAATATATATTGTAAGGTTTAGCTATGGCCTGCCTCCCGACACGACTTCCAGGGGCTTGCTTCCAAACCCAGGTTGTCAACATGCCAGCATAACATTATGATGCTAGACCATAGTGGTTGCATTAAAACCTAACATTTAGGGTCAATGAACCTAACAGCATTGATGATATTCTGTTCTGTAGCTTTAAACTTATAGGGACTTAAAATTCAGCAGTTCACATAACTGCGAAATGTAATTTAAAGATTTCTGAAAGTTCAGAGGCTTATAACTCAGTCACCTTTAAAGCTAGACATCTGAAACTTGACACACAGATGCATAGGCATGGGCAATGTCACTCTACCAAATGTGGTGCAATCTGCACAAATGTTTTTAGTTTATGTAGTTGTTGACTGAAATTTTAAAATTTCCAAATGTTTGGAGGCTTATAACTGAGTTTTTTTTCAAGCTAGAGTTCTGAAACTTGGCACTCTTCTGTATGGGTCAGCCAACATACCAATGTGATACAAGGTGGACAAATACTTTTAAAATGAGATGGAAATAATCAAAATCACAATTTGGCAAACTTTTGCAAAATTTTCACGGAAATGTGAAATTTCACGGAAGCAAAATCAGCATTTCACCAGAATTCTGCTGTCAAAAGATACATTTCCCCCATTCCTACTTCCATCACTTCCCTTGGTTCTCTGTCTCCACCAGCCCCTTCATATTGAACTTGTTTGTACTGCTGTGGCTGCCAAATTTCTAGATGTTTAGGGAGCCTACTGCAAGTTGAAGAGTAGCAGTAATACATTCCATGATTCCAATCTCAGACACCTTGTTTCTGCAAGTGTCCAGGGTGGGAGAGTTAGGCTCAACCACTGAAAGACAATACATTCAAGGTCAGCAAGGTGTAAAGTCTGTATCAACCTCCACCATCTCTTTGGGTCCCTTCAGAGATGTTGGAAGCCCCAGCACCATATCTTGGTCAACCTCCACCATCTCTTTGGGTCCCTTCAGAGATGTTGGAAGCCCCAGCACCATATCTTGGTCAACCTCCACCATCTCTTTGGGTCCCTTCAGAGATGTTGGAAGCCCCAGCACCATATCTTGGTCAACCTCCACCATCTCTTTGGGTCCCTTCAGAGATGTTGAAGCCCCAGCACCATATCTTGGTCAACCTCCACCATCTCTTTGGGTCCCTTCAGAGATGTTGGAAGCCCCAGCACCATATCTTGGTCAACCTCCACCATCTCTTTGGGTCCCTTCAGAGATGTTGGAAGCCCCAGCACCATATCTTGGAATTTGTGAGGTACAGTGGCTGGGGTCATAGATTGCAATTCGGTGTGTACAGCTTCTCAGAAAGACCTCATTACTGGGCAATCCCAGGAAATGTGGAAGTGACTTCCCACTGCCCCACATTACCTCCAACAGGCATCTGTATATGTGGTGTTAAATTGTTTTGTCTCCATGGGGGTTCAGAAGTATCTTGTCAGAAATCTTCAATTAAATTCTCCCTAGGGAGGGGATGCAGTCACCACCCAACCTCTAAGTAACCTCTTTTCCCATTGTGTAGAGGGAATTGTAATGGCACCCTCTCCCTCCCATTTCCTCCTGATCAGTTCAATCAGTGGAACCAAAGTTTTCAAGATTTTGGAAAGTTCCTAGATTTCCCATGTTTTTACATTAAGGATGATCAACCAGTAGAAGAACTGTTCCAAATCTGATTGTGGCATTACTACACAAGCTAGATGGTGCTGTTCCCCCCAGGAAGTGTTTAACCTGAAGAAACCTAAAGTGGTCTACTTGTCTGAGTTGATAACATTCCTTTAATGTCTGGAATGTATGACATCTGCCCTCTTAGACATATTGTTCAAAAAAGGTCATTCTCCTATACTCCTAGTAGGCATACCCTTGGTCTAACGGTGGGGGGGGGCAGTCATGTGGCCCAATTTTCAAAGGGCTTAGTGGGATGCAAGGGGTTTGCATCCAAAGAGTTTGATGCAAGTGGTGATTGTGTCCCAACTTGCATCAAATGCGATTTTCAAACGCACCCAGTGTCCACTCCAGATGCAGCTGTGGCACAGCCCCCTTGCACCAGGGTTGTGACACACAACTGGGTGTGCCAGGATGCAAGGGGACTTGCACCATGCTGGGACTGCAACATCCTCTTTTCTGGGAATTTCACAGCCCCACCATGGATGTAGCAAGAGTAACCACTTAGACCAGAGTAGGAGCTGGTCTATGTGGTGACGCCATAGGGATTGGGACCCACAGGAGTGCTTGGGTCATATCAGGGGCTGGAGAGGTAACAGTGTGGGCACAGGGAAATGAAGCAATTCAAACAGAGCACCTGTTGGGATGCATGTGCCATATACTGTATAGCAGCTGTCATTCACTGAGCATACTGTATACAGTTCGCTATCATTGCAAGTTCAGTCAGTGACCAGCCGTGGTGCTGAGAGGAGGGCTGTGCTGGCTGCTATTTTGGATTAGGGGGTTGTGGGTGATCAGATAATACCTGACGGGGTGGGGAGTCCACTGGACTACCAGGGATAATTACATACCACTGCGGTGATCACGGGGAGGGAGGGCAGTGTGATGTTCCTAGGAGGATCTTTGTAACCACATCAGGGGGATCAGAGGCCTGCGAGATCATCAGGGGTGTGGGTTTACAACATATGAGTGTCATCGAGGATGGGGGGGATATGTGCAGTGCATTGTACTGGTCTGTACTACAGTATATAGCACATGCACCCCAACTGGTGCTCTGTTTGAATTGTCTCATCTCCCTGTACCCACACTGCCAGCTCTCTGGACCCTGGTATGACCGTGGCACTCCCTGGCTTACTGTTTGTTTCTCCCCCATCCCCACTACCCTGGCCCTTCCAGTGTTGCACCAAGTGGGACACCAGACACCTGCACCACATACTGCAGATGCTGCTAAGTCTTTGGGGCATCTTGCGGTACACGGCAAACCTGGGTGTTTGGCTCAGGAACCCTGCAGATTCTAAAATCTGGTGCAAGGTCCCTGCCACAACCAGATTTTGCCACAACCCTTAGGGCAATGCAAGTTGCGTCGCTCTAAGGGGTCTTTGAAAATCAGGCCTATGGTGTCCAATCAAGGTCGGGGTCCCCAATGAATTCAGGAAATACATTTTTGCCCTTATCTTAATCAATAGACGCATAGTCCAGGGGTTGCACATAGTCCACAATACCTGTCCACTGAGGACCCTAGTATGGACAGTCCAGAGCGGTATATTTGGGCTGTCTGCCTCCTCTATTAGTATCAATCTGAGACTAATCTCTGTTTCACCCAGGTACCTAAAAAGGCTAATTGTGCTGCTAAATAATACATCATAAAACATCACCATCCCAACCCTCCCTTCTCTTTTGGTTATTTATAGATATTCTGTGTTATTATAGTTTTTTTTCCCAAACCACGTGAACTGATTTATCTCCTTTAGGAATGTGTTCCAAAACAAGTTTGGAATGGGGATTGGGAGATTCTGAAAAAGAAAGAATTTAAGGTAAAACATTCATCTTAACTACTTGGACTCTTCCATAGAGCATAAGTGGGAGAAATTTTCATCTCACTAGGTCTTAAGTGTATCAAATAATTTCTGATAGTTTTTTCCTAATAGTTTACTCAACTCAACCCATGCATAAGGGCACTCTGTCATAAAATATGGGAGTGGGGAGCCACTTAAGGTCAAAGTCTCTGATTTAGAATCTAACTTTTCACCTTTCTCATCAAAAAGCCCATCCACTCCCCATTTCTCATCAGTTTTTAAAATACATATTTTCTAATGTTTGTCACTCTGGTTCATTACATTCCCAGACTTGTAAAGTGTTTAGCGTCAAAGAAATGTTCTATAGTGAATTGACATTTAAATATTCATAGCCGTATGTACAAGAGACTGAGATTCAGATCTTTTAAATTATTTAAGTATTTGTTTTGGCACTTTGCACTTTATTTCACTATTGGGGCTATATGACTTTGCTGTTTGATCATATTTAGTCTTTAGAAAGACTCAGTTACAACTGATGTCAATTATTAAACATTAGTAAACAAACAATTTACAAGCTATCATTTTTATAGATGATCCTCTGCCTACTTACTAATTCAAAGAAAAACTCATGGATTTATGTTTGTTATTCATTTCAGTACAAAAACTTAAGCTCTGAGATGCAGAAGATGAAGCAAAATATGTCTCTTTTGTGTGTGACTCTAAGCAAGTCTTTGCATGTATTTTGTCACATGATGCACAATATGAGGAATTTATACTGGATTTTTGTAGTTTACCACACCTTTCCTGATGAAGAGGCAGAACACTCCAAAACATACTGGGAATGTAGCCACATTTGCTTACACATCAAATATAAATTGCATTTGCACTTAATTTATATTTTCGTGTGTGCTGCCTTATTTTATGTCTTTTTTGATTCTGTCTTTAACAGCACCACTTTTTACATCTGGGGGGCAGAGCCTGCAACCATTTTGGTGTCTCTCTGAAAATGAGCGACCGTGGCATGCTTCTGTTAGACTTTTGGAAGTATCCTTCCAACAGTCTAACAGAGCTTGGAATAGTCCACCATGGTCACTCGTTGCAGAGCTACAGTGGCACTATTGTGGCCACTACTTTTGCATTCTTGACTAGAGCTGCAAATGCACGCCACAAGTGCATGTGCAGGTCCACTGGAACCACCATCTTAGGAATGGCAGTATGCCATTCAATGCAACTGCACATGCGTGAGTGCCATGCATGCACAGTTCCATCAGCAGCACTCATTCCTTAGAGCTTTTTCAAGCTCACCACAACTGTATCAGCTCTGGCTAGAATTTGTTCTCTGAGTGAGTGCTTTGCTTTGTGTGTTGTAGACCTATAACTTGGCCTTGGGTCATAAGGGATGGAGAGTGGGCTGAGATGGAAAAAATAATAATCTGCCCCCAAAGGTTTTTAGCCTCTCAAGTAGCAGCATGAGAATGCTCTTCCCATACCAGGTGAATAAGCATACCTTACTCTGTCAATTACTGATTGTAGCCTGAGGCCTCTTGAACAAAGTTTAACCAGCCTCTCTCTTCACTCAGCACATGAATGATTCCTAGAGGGCTCTCAATGGGTAACATCTGACCCTGAGAGTTGTCCTGTGGGGAGGGTAGTGCTGTGGTGGCTGGATGTCTTCATATTTGTGGTAAACAGTGTTCTGACTCAGCTAGAAGTGTGAAACTCTGTCATGAATATTCATTGTCCTTCCTCCCCTGAAACTCTAAAAGAGAGGGAAACAAGCCCAAGGAGTTAGGTTTTTGAAGAATGTCCGCAACATGGAAGCATAATATCAGCATCCAGAGGGGGAGAAGGAATCCAGCTTCTGGCTGTGATGCAGACATGGGGCCTGCAGGCCCAGGGATGGTGGCAGGGTCTATAGGACAGGGTGATACTGGTTCTTTTTTGAGGTCTATAGAGTTTCACTAGAAAGTTCCAGGACGCTGGGTCTCCTAGGATGGCCTTGAGGACCCCTGAAAAATTATATCCAGAAGACACCACAGAGAGGAGTGGAAGGCTTCTCTTCAAGGGTGGTCAACAATGATCCTTGTGGATCCACTCCTGCTCGAAGGAATAGAAGCTAAGCTTGAAGGAGAGCAACAGTTCACATATGTGAATATTCCCTGCACTAGAGATGCTCAGGGAAGTGGTAAAATCCTAAGTACAATTGGGTGATACCCCTTGGCAGGCAGCTGAATGAATGGGTGGGTGTCATGAGGAGGGTGCCTGGCAGAAGCTGGAGCTAGTAAGTTCCTGTGTGCAGGGTCATGAATGGAAGCCTGTTTCTTTTGGCCATTAGGGCTATCAGTATGCTGCCAGAAGGAGGCAGGTACTGCTGAAACAACTTTCAATTTAGAAGTACTATCATAGGGCTGATATGCTAAACATTATTGTTTCCCAAAGTGGACATTAAAATACAAGTACAGGCATGGAACTGCCCCAGGGATAGTGCTTGCCCTACCTGGAAGCATGCCATGCACAAATGGTCTTAGGACTGCCAGGGCTCCTGGGCCCCAATTGCTAGGTTAGGGATTTAATGGATCAGAAATGTATTTTACAAGATCCTGTAAATGTAATCTAAAGGTCCCTTACTTCAGGAGTATATTTGGCAAGATGTAATATGGGAGTAACTTAAGGGTACAAGACCCTGGAAATTGTGGGAATGGAGATTGGAGCCCATAATGAAATGAAGTGTACAGTGTGATACAACTAGTGCTGTATGGTTAAGTGATGTGAAAGATCAATTGCAAGGGAAATGCCCTCATGCTGGAATGAGAAACACTGCTGTGGAGAGGGTAGGAGGAAGGGGGAGGATAGGCTGGAGGTAAGGTAGGAAGGAAGGAAACCAAACCAGAATCTAGATATAAAGTAAGTATAGTGAGAGAGGCATCTAGCATCAAGGGAGGGAAGGGAGAGGGTAGAGTAAAGCAAGAAGTGATGATTATGTGGGGGACAGTCTAAGCAAAAATTACAAAAGGAATGAAAGAGGAGGTCCAACCTGGCATGGGAGCATTTGGAAGCTGCACTGTAGACTATTTTGCCATAGTCAAAAATGGGGTGTGTCATTTTCAAAACAATCTCACGGTGGTCAGGAAGCAGAATGCTCACTTAGTTCCTGTATAGTGAACCAAATTTCAGGTGGAGCTTAAGGTGGAAGGCAACAATGTGTGCTGAGAAATAAAGATGATGGTTCAGGCAGACCCCAAGGTATTTAAAGAAGGAGACCACCTCAGTTCCAGCACCATTAATGGTGTGAAATGATGGGAGGGAGGGAGATGAGTCAAGTAAGCCTCTATTGGGTGCCAGATGTCATAGAAATTATTTTTTTGGCATTGAGGAACAGTTAGTTTGACCAGGACCAGTTTTCAATTTTGTCAAAATCCAGCTGAAACTTGGGAAGTAAGGTCATTGGCAGAGAAGCCAGATGCAAAGACCACTGTATCCTTAGCATACATATGAATGGACACAGAGGAACTGGCAGAAGGAAGGTCATTCAGCAATGTGGAAAAAAGAATGGGGCCCAGGACAGACCCTTGATGGATGCCTGAACAGATGGAGAGTGAGGGCATAAGGAGCTTCCAATCTGGACAGCTTGAGACTTGCCCTCAAGGTAAGAGTGGAACCAACTGGCTGAGGAGGCAGAGAGGCTTGCTGCCCTAAGTTTGTCCAGAAGAAGAGGGTGTGCCACTGTGTCAAATACCTTCACCAAATCAGCAGTGATGGCAGAGGTAACCAGACCATCGTCCAGACCTGAAAGGATGGAGACAGTAAGCCAGAGGAGGGAGGTGGAGTGAGATTTCCTGAAACCAGTTGTAATATCCTCCAACAGCAACTTATTGCAATGTTCTCTAAAATCAACTGTTGTACCTGTTCTCCTGTGCAAGGGGGAGGATGAACTGAGATACTTCTCAAAGGAGTGGCATGTGACCTCATTTCTAGGGTGTTAAGTCCTGCCTCATGAACGAACACTGCAGAAGGGGTCACAGAGCTACCTCAAAGTTTAGAGTTTTGAAAAAGCGCTTAAGATTCACTTAAGGAGGGCCCACTGGAAGCGGGTTACTACCCTCACTAAGACTGTGACAAAAGTAATAGGCTTCCACGTGCACATACAGTATTTAATAATCCATTTAGCTTTTTTTGAAAGAAAAATAATAAGAACAAATGTTTAGGAATCCTGAGTGCAGTGTGTTGTTTCTCTCTGTTTTCTTGTAGGTGGAGTTGGGCCTCACTATCGTGTCCCCGGAACAAGAAGAAGCGGAAGAAGGAAAGAAGAAAGGGGAAGAGGAACAGAGGCTGAAAGTGTTGTGAAAGTGAAGACTGCTGCAGGACACCTGGGTTTGTCCCAGCTGTAGGCACTTAACTACTGGTTTGAAGCATACCAGTATTTTAGAAACAGTGAGAGTGATGTAACCAAGGGAAATGTGTGTAGTTAGTATGTGCCCCACCTCTCCTCTAGATTAGGACTTATTGCACGTATGTCCACATGGTACAGTCATAAGGCCATTTGCATAATTTGGCTTGTACTGGTCACAGGTAGGAGACCTGGTGGACAATCTCCTCATTTGCACGCCAGGAGGCAGTACCACCATGAAAAGGAGATGGTACTAGTTTAGGTTATTCTTGTGTGGGACTGCAAGGTTTTGGGGAGACTAGAGTGTAACAACCTTATCTCTTCACTCAGTTTAAGGATGGTTACTACAGGGCTCTCACACGTTTATGTTTAAGCCTGAAAGTTGTCCACTAGTGTGACAGTGATTTGAGACAGGGGGCTCATTTTTCAAAGGTCAGAGAATGACGCAAGGTGCTTGTGTCAGAAAAGAATGATACAAGAAGCAAGTTGCGTCAAAACTCAAGTCAGTTCTGATTTTCTAAAGCTGTTTGTGTCAAAAGCAGGACTGCCAGCACCAAAAGTGACTTGTATTAAGCTTGCATCAAAAAACTGAGTGCACCATGTCATAACGGCGTTTGCATCAAAAAATGATGCACTGTTCCCTTTTTTTTTAGATCTTCAAAGGTAGAAGCTGTTGACACTGTGCCAAAGATAGCATGCACCTGTTTGATTAACCAGAGCTGGTCTATCTGACACTGGTGCATGCAAAGGAATGAGTAAATCCTGTAGAGGTTTGTATATAGAGCCCATATTCCCCTTCGGGACTAATTAAGAGTGTTTTGTGGTCTTAACATGCCATTGTCTTGATAATTTCATCTGCCGTATTTTTTGACTCAGCTTGAGTCATTTCTTGCCACGTGCAGCATCTTTTTTCAGCTGCATGCGTCATTCTTGCTGCAGGCAGCAATCCTTTTTTTGACTCACCTTGAGCTATTCCTGCCCCTTCTTCATCTTTTTGACTCAGCTTAAGTCATTCTTGCCCCCCGCATCCTCTTTTTGGTTCAGCTAGAGTCATTCATGCCTTGTGCATTTTTGATTCGGCTTAGAAACATAGAGACATAGAATCTGATGGCAGATAAGGACTGCTCGTCCCACCTAGTCTGCCCATTTCCATACCTATTGTATAAACTCCAGATCCTATATGATCTGTAGCTTACCTTCTCCTGCCTACCACTAAAGTTGCCTGCTGTCTGTCCCAAGCATTCTAGAATTCATCTGTTGTTTTGCCCCTACGACATCCTCAGGGAGGCTGTTCTATGCATCAGCCATCCTTTCCATGTAAAAATACATCCTCATGTTGCCCCTGAAACTTCCTCCTCTAGCCTCATGTTGTGACCCCTTGTTCTTGCACATCTCCTTTTCTGAAAGATGCTGCCCTCCTCAACTGTGTTAATCCCCTTGAGGTACTTGAAAGCTTCTATCATATCCCACTCTCTCCCTTCTTTCCTCCAGTGTATACATATTGACATCCCTCAGTCTCTCCTCATATGGTTTCTGGTGCAGTCCCTGCACCATTTTTGTTGCCCACCTCTGGACTGCCTCTACCCCGTCTATGTCCTTCTGGAGATGCGATCTCCAGAATTGCACACAGTACTCCAGATGAGGTCTCACCAACTGTCTGTACAGTGACATCACCATCTCCTGTTTTCTACTGGTGATACCTCTTCCTATGCACCCCAGCATCATACTGGCTTTCCTCATTGCCTTCTCACATTGTCTGGTTACCTTTAGCTCATCTGTTATGACCACCTCCTGGTCTTTTTCAGTTTGGTTGTTGCTAGTACCCCCCCACCCCATCATGTATTCCTCCCCTGGGTTTCTGTTACCTAGGTGCATGATTTTGCACTTCTTTGCATTGAATTGAAACTGCCACAGTCTTGACCACTCCTCTAACTTGCCTAAGTCTCTTCTCATTTTCTCCATCCCCCACACCTGGCGTGTCAACCCTATTGCAGATTTTAGTGTCGTCTGCAAAAAGGCATACCTCACATTCCAGTCCCTCTACAATGTCACTTATAAAGACACTAAAGAGGACAGGCCCAGCACTGACCCCTGTGGTTCCCCACTGGTCAGCCCCTCTCCTCTGATTGAACTCTCTTTATCACCATCCTCTGTGTCCTATTGTAAGCCAATTTCTGATCCAGTTTACCACCTTGGGGTCCACTTCCAGATTCTCCAACTTTTTATTAACCTCTTGTGAGGGACATTGTGAAATGCTTTACTAAAGTCTAGGCAGTCCATATCCACTGCCCCTCCCTGATCTACTACCTTTGCCACCCAGTCAAAGAAATCTATCACATTTGTTTGACAGGACCTTCCTGCTGTGAATCCATGTCGCCTTGGGCCTTGTGCCCCACTGGCCAATATGTTTTCTAAAATCCTTTCCTTCAACACCAATTCCATCATCTTTCCTACCACTGAGGTCAAACTTGACTGGTCTATAGTTTCCTGCTTCTACCTTGCTCCTACTTTTGTGAAGGGGTATCATGTTTGCCTTCCTCCAGTCCTTTGGTACCACTCTCTCCTCCAGTGACTTGTTGAACAGGGCTGTCAGTGGTGTCACCAGCACCTCTCTGAGTTCCTTTAGTATTCTGGGATGTATCCTATCTGGCCCCATTGCTTAGTCCACCTTCAGTTTCAAGAGTTATTTTAGTACTTTCTCTTCCATGAATGGACTGGTGTCTATCCTTCTTTACTGTGTGTTTTTATTTCCTAATTTCAGTCCTTCCCCCTCCTCTTCCTTTGTGAATACTGAGCAGAAGTATTCATTCAGGATCTCAGTTTTTTCTAAATCCCCCTCTACCCACTCCCCCAACCCCTTTGCTTAGCCTCCCTATCCCTCCCTTGGTCTTTTTCCATTCTCTAATGTACCTGAAAAAGGTTTTGTCCCCTTCCTTTACTGTCTGGGCTATCCTTTCTTCTGTTTGCACCTTTGCACTTCTGACTGCTTTCCCTGCCTTGCTATGCTTTGCCTGATACAGTTACCTGTCTTGCTTCTTCTGTGTTTCCTGTACATTTTGAATGCCCATTCATAAATGACATGACTACCACAATGTAAATCATAAACACCCACTGAATTTGCTCAAAGGCTAGAAAAGGTGGTAGGTAGGTAGGTAAAAATTAATTTTTATACAGGTAATACATGTCATTTAGAAATAATCCAGTTCACAAGTAGACCTGTGTAAATTCCTATCTAGATACATACAAATAGGTTCCACATTTTAAATACATACAAATGCGAACAACATAGAACAAACAACATAGTATACCTAGAATAATTTCATATAAATTATTATAAAAGAAATCCTAGCAGATTCCCAAAAAAACACTTCCAAAACCCATTTAATACTCACAAATGTAAGTATATACTGTAACTCCTTTATAGTTTAAGTAAATAAGGAATAACTTGTAATTTCTCTCACCTCATCAGGGAGAGAATTCCAAAAACCAGCAGCTTGATACAACAAGGACCTATCCCAGTATTTGTTTTGAAATTTACCTACAACTAATTTGTTTAAATGGACTGATCTAATTAACAACCGTTTATGACAACTTTTCTCTAAAAACAATATCAGTGAGATTGTATGATTTACTGATAAATATTTCATTTTATATATTAAGGTTAACCAATGACTCTGATGATTTACATCTAAAGGCAACCAATTTATTTTTTTCAACAATAAACAGTGATAAGTCTGATAATTTCCCTATAATACATATCTTACTACAAGATGGTAAATTTTATCTAACGTGGACAGTAGGACTTTATTTGTGTTCCTATATATTAATTCACCATATCTTAACACTGGAATGATCAACTGATCTGCCAATTTTTTCCTATCTAAAAACATTAAACGGTCAGTGCTTCTTCTTAACACCCCCACCCTTCTATTAACTTTTTTAATTAATGCAGTAATATGGTTTGAAAAAGACAAATATTTATCAAATATGACCCCTAAATAACTATATTCTTTAACCTGTTCTACCTTAATTAAATCCTCTGTATAAATGGATATGTTATGAATAACATCACCACTTTTTTTTAGTGGAAAATTCATACATTTTATTTTTTTTTTTTGCATTCATTATTAGCTTTGACCTGGTGAACCACCCCTCTATCCTTCAAAAATCAGACTGCAGATTAGATTGTAATATTTCTTCTGTTTTTCCAGACGCAATTATTACCGTATCATCGGCATATAGTCGAATCTTTGTTTGTTCTACAATCAATGGAAGACTATTTATGAATATTAGAAACATAAGAGGTCCTAAAATTGATCCCTGAGGAACCCCTCTGTTAACATTTCTTCTCTCTAATAAACATCCCTGTACCTCCACTCTCTGAGATCGATTGTCCAGATAAGATCTTAACCAATTTAAAGGATCATCTCTAAGACCTATTTCTCTCAATTAGTAAGGGGTGGTCCACCAGGTCAAAAGCCTTTGAAAGATCTACAAAAATAACAGCTGTCTCCATATTATCTCCCAGTGATCTATTTAATACGTTATAAAATTCCAAAAGAGCTGTTGTGGTAGAATCATTTTTTTCAAAAGCTGGATTGTTTAATTGTTAACAAACTATATTTATCCAGATAATTCATTATCTGGCTAAAAACAAGGTTTTTCAAAACTTTTCGATAGAAGAGGTAATAAGGCTATAGGACTATAATTGCTGACTTCTATCACATCTCCCCCTTTAAAAACTGGCTTAACTTTACTCTCTTTCCAGGATACGAAAAAATATCCAATTTGAAGACTCCAATTGAATAAATATGTGATAATTGGCGCTATATGAAAAGCAGCTAGTTTCAAAAATTTACCTTCTAAACCATCATTACCAAAAGTTTTATGACTGTTAATGTTTTGAAGTGTTTTATATACTTTAGTAACAGTCAGAACTTTAAATGTAAATGGGGGAAGTCCATTTTGTGTAGGTTCTGTTTTGATTTGTTCTGAATCTAATGTACAAGATATTTTACAGTTTGGAAGATCAACAAAAAAGTTGTTTAAAACATTACAAAATTCCTTCGGATTTCAGTAAAGGTGTCATCATTTTTTTAACCTAAGTACCTCCTCTGGAGAATCACATCCTGGTTTGGTCACTTTCTTAACCACTCCAAAACTGTCTTGGATCTATACTTGAGCCTATCTTATTTTTATAGACTGAAATCTTTGAAGCCTTAATTAACCTTTTACATTTATTTCTAGCAGCTTTAAAGGAAATCCAATCCTTTTCCATTTTTGATTTTAAAGCTTTTTTCCAAATTCTATTTTTAATTCTAATTTGTTTAAAAATGTTGTCATTAATCAATGGTAATTTATTGGGTTTCATCTTTATTTTAATTTTTGGTGAATGTAAATCACATACTTCTTCAAAAAATTGACTAAAGTATTTAATTGAAGTATCAATGTCTGGGATTAGTTTGCATCGATTCCATTTTATTTTACTCACACTATCTAAAAATCTAGGTTCTGAGAATCTTCTGAAATCCCTTGTCCAGTTTTCAGTTTCATAAACCAGATTTTGTTGGAACTGAGACCTTAGCAGAGTAACCCAGATCAAATTATGATCTCCAAGGCATGGTGATAAAACACCCGTTGCTTCAGCTTCAATTTGAGTAGACACCAAAATTAGGTCTAATATGGATCCATTTGTCATACTTGATGTATATCTGGTAGTTTTTTTTATAAGTTGTTTTAGTCCGAAATTAGTTACTATATCTTTCAATTGTCTCCCTCTTATATTTTTCCAATCACAGTTTAAATCTCCCAACAAAATTAAAGGTCTGCTTCCTGCTTTGTCAGTTATTTTAGTTAAAATTATCTCCAAATCTGATATTTTTGCCTTTGGAGGTGAATAAACAATCAAAAGTACTAATCCTGAATGTCCCAAATGTACAGCTAAAAATTCAATATTGTTTTCACTACCCTGTATTACAATTTCTGGGTAACCCAATATACGTTTTAAGAGAAGCATCACACCCCCTCTCAATTTTCTATCTGCTCTCCATACTTTATAATCCTGAGTACCAAATTCTTCATCTCTATGTTTATTTGAAAGCCATGTTTCACTTAACCCCAATATACAGGGATCATTATCTTTCAACAAGGTTGCTAAAACATCACTCTTAGAACCAATTCTACATGTGTTGTCATGAACAATTTTTAATTTTAAATTCTTAGGCCCTGAATTCATTTCAGTGCCCCCCCCCCAGTATTAATAACAAACAACTTGCCCCAGATAAATTTGAAATGGCAGTGTTAAACCTAAAAGGATTCAAAGACCTATAGCATCCTCCTGAGATTTGTTTTTTTTTAATATTCCCTGAAAAGAATTTCTTCTTGATTTGTTACCATTATTTTTTTGTGATTGGTTAAGTGGGATTAGCCAGTTAGCCAAACATTTTTCATTTATGGATTTTTAGCTGTAATAGATTCTTTTTGAATCATAACACTCAGGAGGCAGCACAGAAATGAACAACTTAAAAGGTTAAACACTACCATCTTTTAAAACAATCACTACACATAAGATTTATAAAAAAACAATTCCTAAGTTTAAACTCCTACTCTATACAAAAAAATTATATGCACCTAAACATTAACATAAATTAAAATACTAATAACCAAATATTTAAAAATCATTCACAATTTACCAAATGAACTGACAATGATCCCTAAAAGGATAAGTAACCTTTACTAATATGAGCTGTGTCCATGTAACATATAATTTAACTGAGGTGTTCCCAGTTTAAAGCATTTTTTTCTCTATCGAGTGGCGCTTCTGCCACTCATGCTCACGCTCATGCCACTCATGCTCTCACCACAGCGCTCGCGGACCAGTGCTGTATTTGAAACATGACTTTTCACCATTATTCATATTCTTTTTATGTAACAGAAAGTCAAAAATAATATACATTTCCAAATATAGTTTGTAGTTATGGACTACCACTATTTATTGGTAATACTGTATTCCTTTCATTGCTTGAGTGTGCTGTGATATGAATGGTGTGCTCAACCTCTGGGAAAGGCGCCTAAAAAACATAAAGTTGCTTTGTCTTGCCCTAATATTTATTTTCTTGTAATACAATCTACAGTCATATAGTACAAAACAAACTTTGGTATCAAAGTTTTCAGATGCCCCCACATGCCCCCTTCATTACCTCATGACTCCTCCCACCCAACCACAAGTATTCACTTATTTAACATATTTTGTATTTTTTTGATAGCAGTATTTACTGTAAGCACTTTTATATTTATTTTATTGTAATACAGTAATAAAAACACTGGTAGTAATGTTTTGGTATACCTCACCCCACCCTCTTGCCAGGCATTACCTCTGTCCAGTTGTGTGATACACCATGCATCCTCTGAATCCCTCCCCACTTTCATATGGTAGAGGCACTTGACTCATTTCTCCCCTTGGCACTCCTGTCTGCTGGTCAGTATGTCCCCACCCACCCACATGCATGAGGTAATGCTGGAGGCAGGGGGCTGGGGGGCATGGTGATCCCAAGCCCCATATCCCCCTGGAAGGGGAACTGGTGGGGGCATGGTACATACCACCTGTCCCTGTCCAGGTGATATGCACTTTGTTCCTCAGTCTCTTGCCCTCCCATGGCAGTACTTCATGCTGTTTGAGTGTCTGGACTAAATATACAGTATGTAGAGTACAGTAAAGCATCATGTATCATAATAGCTTCCCTCCAACCACAACACTAGCAGGAGTTAATGTATCAGCCACCTTTTTAGGCACTGTGTACTGCCATAGTGCTTCCTCACATTCCTTATAGAGGAGCTCTCCTACCCAGCCTAAGGCGTATGGCAGGAGCAACTCATTCCAGGCCAGATCAGTCTGCTCTTCCTCCATCTCTCCATGATCCTGCTTCTTCACAGCCATTCTGTGTATGGCAGGGCCACACACTGATATGAGGTAATGATGGGGATGAGGGAAGAGGCTAGGGGAATGGTTGGCCCAGTCACTTGCCCCCTGGATAGGGATCTTGTGGGGGTATGGTGCAAACTACCTAGTTTTGGCCAGTTGGTATGCACCATGTCCCCAGTACCCTGCCTCCCTCCATGGGTAAGGGACTGGGGAGTGCACATGTTGCAAACAACTTGTCCCCAGCTTGGTGTTGTGTAGTATGTCCCCAGTCCCTTGCCTCCTGGCATTATCTCATGCCATCGGAGTCATAGAAATATTCTCCTCATGCATCATAGTTTCGATGTAGCAGAACTCATGCATCATTTTGTGGGACTTTGCCACACAGAATACTTTTCCTGCAAAATATAGCCCACACTATTTGGCACACCTGGATTTGATGCAAGGTGGATGTTTGATGCATTCTGCATTGGCCTAAGGGCCCCTTTGAAAATCCAGTTCAGGTTGTCTGGATGTTAGTGGTACAGAGTGTTGTGAGTCAGTTAAAAGTAGGAAACTTTGTCAAGAATATTCATGGTCCTGCTTCCCCTGAAAATCTATAAGAAGGAGGAAAGTCCAGGG
This sequence comes from Neoceratodus forsteri, assembly GCA_016271365.2. Classification (NCBI taxonomy): domain Eukaryota; kingdom Metazoa; phylum Chordata; order Ceratodontiformes; family Ceratodontidae; genus Neoceratodus; species Neoceratodus forsteri. The sequence goes on from CM057453.1 coordinate 730,899,243, forward strand.
AGTTAGGTTTCTGAAAGAAAAAAAAGGATGGATTGGAAGCATAAGATCAGCATCCAGAGGGAAGGTTAGAAGTCCAGCCTCTTGCTGTGAGTGTGGAAGGGAGCCCTGGGATGGTGACAGGGTCTCTTGGTCTTGGTGGAAGTGGTTCCCTGTTGAGATCTCTGGATTACACTGGCAGGAGCCAGAAGGGTGGGTCTCCTGGGAAAGCCTTGAGGACCCCTGAAGAACTAGAACCAGAGGGCACCACAGGGAGCAGTGAAGGGCTGCCCCTCAGGGGTAGCTACCGGGAATCCTTGGAGATCAACTCCCACCAGAATCCATCAAAGCTCAGCTTGAAGGAGAGCAACAGTTTGCAATAGGTATATTTGAAAGTAAGCCTTGCATTATAGATGTTCAAAGAAACCTTAAAAACCTAGGTTAAATTGTGTGATGCCACCTGGCAGGTAGACGAATGAATGGGCATCATGAGGAGGGGGCCTAGCAAGAGTTAGGGTTGGTAAATCCCTGTGTGAGGTGCCAGACATGGAAGACTGTTTCTGAATCTTAAACAAGCATAATTTAAAAAAACTGCAAGGCAAAACAGTACAATAAGGGGTATGCAGTAGATAAAAAAAGGATACACAGGGGAAATTACCCCAACTAGGCACGGGGGGGGGGCAATATAGCCAGAGCAATATGTGAAGAAGGAGAAGGAGAATCAATTAATGTAAGTGGTCATGTGCAGTTGCAGGATGGAGTAGAAAAGTTCCAAGGGAAAAGATTTCTGGGATTAGAGGCAGAGCGCATAAGGCAGGGGAAGAGAAGACCAGAGTTTAGGAAAGTGATATGAGAAGGCAGGATGGCCAACACTGTATTTTCTGGATGGAATAGAAAGAGAATGGAAAACATTGCTGTGGATAGCATAAAAGGATGGTGGTGGACAGGAGGGAGTTAAGGTAGGAAGGAAGGAAACCAAACCAGAATATGGGTATACAGTAGGTACAGTGAGAGAGGTACCTGGCATCAAGGGAGGGAGGGGAGAGGGCAGAGTAAAGCAAGCAGTGGTGAGTATGAGGGGCGACAGCCTAAGGAAAAATTACAAAAGGAGTGAAAGAGGAGTCCAGCCTGGCATGGGAGCATTTGGGAGCTGCACTGTAGACTATTTTGCCATAGTCAAAAATGTGGAGTGTCATCTTCAAAACAATCTCACGGTGGGCAGGAAGCAGAATGCTCACTTTGTTCCTGTATAGTGGATCTAATTTGGGATGGAGCATAAGGAGGAAGGCATCTATGTGTGCTGAGAAATGAAGATGATGGTCCAGGCAGACCCCAAGGTATTTAGAGGAGAGGACCACCTTAATTCCAGCACTATCAAAGGTGTAGAATAATGAGAGGGAGGGTGATGAGTTAAGTAAACCTCTGTTGGGTCCCAAATGTCACAGAAACTATTTTATATTTTTATTTGGCATTGAGGGACTGTTGGTTTATCTGGAACCAGTTTTGAATTTTGTCAAAAACCAGCTGAAGTTGGGCAGTAATGTCATGGACAGAGGAGCCAGATGCGAAGAGCACTGTATCATTAACGTACATATGAATGGACACAGAGAAGGGGGGGAACAGTTTATGACAAAATTACAAAAGGAGTGAAAAAGGAGATCCAGTCTGGCAAGAGAGGTTTTGGAAGCTGCACTGTAGACTATTTTGCCATAGTCAAAAATGGGAAGTGTCATCTTCAAAACAATCTCACAGTGGGCAGGAAGCAGAATACTCACTTTGTTCCTGTATAGTACACCAAGCTTGTGGTGGAGCTTAAGGCAGAGGACATCAATGTGTGCTGAGAAATTAAGATTATGGTCCAGGTAGACCCTAATGTAATTAAAGGAGGAGATCTCCTCAATTCCAGCACCATCAAGGGTATAGAATGATGGGACAGAGGTGAGTCTAGTAAGCCTCTGTTGGGTGCCACATGTCATGGAAAAGTTTGGGGGGCATTGAGTTTGACTGGAACCAGTTCTGAATTTTGTATAAATCCAGTTGAAGCTGGGCTGTAAGGTCATGGGCAGAGAAGCCAGATGCAAAGAGCGTTGTATCATTAGTCTCCATATGAATGGACAAAGAGGGAAGGTCATTCAGAAATATGGAAAAGAGAACAAAGCCAAGGACAGACCTACGAGGGATGCTTGAACAGATGGGGAGTAAGGGGACTAGGAGCTTTCAATCTGGACAGCTTGTGACCGCCCACATGGTATAAGTGGAACCAGCTGACTGAGGAGGCAGGGAGGCTTGTGGCTTGCCACCCCTAAGCTTGTCCAGAAGAAGGGGGTGTGCCACAGTGTCAAATACTTCAGCCAAATCAGCAATGATGGCAGAGGTGGTCAGACCTTCATCTAGACTGGAAAGGGTGGAGACAGTAAGCTGGAGGAAGGAAATGTGAGATTTCCTGAAACCAGTTATTTTAATGTTCTTCAAAAGCAACTTATTGCAACATTTTCAAAATTCAACAATTGTACATTTTCTCTTGTGTGGGGGGAGGGGAGATCTGGGCCTGAACTACTACTAGGTTATAGTTCCATAGAGACGGTGAAGGGGGGGGTCACTTCTCAGACTCTGTGTTGCCCATCTCTGTACCCTGAACTACTGGTCATATAGTGCCTCATGTATTTTGAGAGGTGGGTGTCATGTCTCAGACTCTGTGTTGCCCATCTCTGTGCCCTAACTACTAGATGATAAAGTGCCTCACATATTTTCAGAGGGAGGTGTCATGTCTCAGACTCTGTGTTGCATATCTCTGTGCCTGAACTACTACTAGGTCATATAGTGCCTCACTTATTTTGAGAGGGGGGTGTCATGTTTCAGACTTTGTGTTGCTCATCTCTGTGCCTGAACTACTACTAGGTCATATAGTGCCTCACATATTTTGAGAGGGGGATGTCACATCTCAGACTCTGTGTTGCCCATCTCTGCATTCAAACTAATACTGCTAAGTAAACGATTAAGTTGGACCCCAAAAAATGGATTTAGAATCAGAGTCTTTTATGGAAATGGAACATGTGGCCAACACCAGCAGTATGGCTGAAATTGTTGCACGTAACAATAAAAATATTTCCCTAAACAAATTCAGAACAAAAGGGAAATTCACTGCTGAAGATGTCATTAATACAATTGATGAAAATGAAGCAACACTACCAGAAAAAGAAAATAAAAGAATGCTGGTGAATCCCCTGATCAAAGTAATGCAGCACTGTTGGCATTGCCAGAAAAATCAGATAAAAGTAAAGCAAAAAAATAGGCAGCCAAGACACTTAGACCTAGAAATAGTAGAAAGTCAATGATTAAGGAAAAAGCTCTATCTAGTACCAGTAGATGTGGCACTCCATGATATGCCACTGATGCATATTGGGATTCTTCATCAGAAAACAGTGCCTCTGATGAAGAAGATGTTATAAACATACAAGAACAAGATTGCGATCACGATGTATCACAGTTATGGTCTTCCTAAGATGATGAATCAGAATGTGATACTGATGAGGTAGAGGATGTCACCAGGATTCCCCCACCCAAAAGGAAAAAAAAAACAATACAGCAAGCACCACCACTAGCCACAGCCAGTAGTGGAGAAACAATCAATAATCATGGTAGCTCCTCTGGGGACAGCCACAGTGTGCATGAAACAGGGTCAGAAACAACTGCCACCAAAATTGCTGCAGTTCCTGTCATGATGATAAAACTTTCCACCTCAGTTGTGTGGAGCTATTTTCACATAAGTCCCAAAAATGAATGTGCTGCTGTCTGCACCTTTTGTCATCAGGATGTTAGTTGTGGGGGAGTGAGGGACCAATTTAGGACATCACTAAAAAGGCATTTGCAAAGCGCACTTCCAACCATGTGGCTGGGCAGCAGTCCTGAGCAAAGGACAAATATCTGTGATGTAAGCAATCCTACAAACAACAGTGACAGTGAAGAGGCTGAGTGGCAGGGCAGACAAAATCACGTTTAACTTCACTGACAAAAGTACTTTGACAAGCTACAGTTTCGCCACTGCAATCCCATGGTTTTTCCCCCATGCATGAACTGAACAGCAGACCATTACTGTGATGCTGGAACAAAAAACTGCCTGCAGTACATCTCATCAAGTCACATTAAAAACAAGCATTTGTCAATGCCGAATGTTGTCGCACTGGCATTGGCAGTGGCGGAGGTGGAGAGGCATAGTGCTGTGAGTTTGTTAATGCATCCCAAAAGGTGATTTTGCACAGCGAGTATGCCACTGTGCAGCAGAGCTGCAGAAACACATTTTGGGCAGGCTGTGGAAAATGGCAGCTGTACTGTTGATAATGAGGTGTGCACAAATGCCAGTGGTGAAAATGTGGCATGAAAATATTGCAGATTGACAAAGTTACAAGGGTGCGTGGAAACTGCGCAATGCACGTTTGCAACACAGTCATTGTCTGGACTTTCGCCACCGAATTTTCAACATAGGCATTTTAGGACCTCTGCTGATGAATAGTGTCACCGTCATTTCCTCAAAGTGTCCCGAAAAGTGATTTTGCACAGTGACCGTGCAATTCTGCACCGGACGTGCGGAAACACATTTCAGCCAGCTGTACTGTTCATAAGGAGGTATGGAAAAATGTCAATGATGAATAGCTGTAGTGAAAGTATTACAAATTCACAAAGTTACGAGTGTGCGGGCAAACTGAGCAATGCGCACTTGTAAAACACTCATTTTATTGACTTTCGTCCCTTAATTTTCAACATAGGCATTTTAGGACATCTGCTAATGAACAGTGTCACTTCCATTTTCATAATGTGTCTCAAACAAGGGCTTTCCACAGCAACCATGCTATTGTGCGCCAGAATGGCGAAAACAGATTTTGGTCAAGATGTGAAAAATGACAGCTGTACTGTTCATTAGGAGGTGTAGAACAATGGCACTGTTGAAAATGTGGAGTGAAAATATTGTAAGTTTGCGAACTTAGGAGCGTGCGTGCAAACTGCGCAACGCACGCTCATAACACAGTCATTTTATGGAGTATTGTCACCAAATTTTCAACACAGGCATTTTAGGACCTCTGCTCGTGAACGGTGTCACTGTCATTTTCGTAATGTGTCCCGAACAGTGATTTCGCACAGCAACTGCGTTATTCTGTGCCGGAAGTGCGAAAACACATTTCGGCAAGGGTGTGAAAAATGACAGCTATATGGTTCACATGAAGGTGTAGTAAAATGCCAATATTGAGAATGTGGTGTGAAAATATTGCAAATGCGCTTACAAGCATGCGTTGCGCAGTTGCTATGCACACTCTTAAAACAGTCATTTTATGGAGTATTGTCACCAAATTTTCATCACAAGCATTTTAGGACCTCTGCTCATGAACAGCATCACTGTCATTTTAGTAATGTGTCCCAAACACTGATTTTGCACAGCGACCACGCTATTCTGCGCCGGAAGTGAGAAAGCACATTTCGGCCAGGATGTGAAAAATGACAGCTGTACGGTTCACAAGAAGGTGTGGTAAAATGCCAATGTTGAGAATCTGGCATGAAAATAGTGTGAATGCACTAATTTAAGAGCGTGCATTGCGCAGTTGTTACGCACACTCGTAAAAGTCATTTTTTTTATTTTTCCCACCAAACTTGCAACATAGGCTTTTTGAGAGCCCCTCTCATGAACAGTGGCACTGTCATTTCATTACTCGATCCCGAAAGGTGATTCTACACAGTGACTGTGAAATCACCTTTCAGGACCGAATAATGCCATGACAGTGCTAGGAATCATGAAGGGTCCCAAAAACCCATGTTGAAAACTTGGAGCCAAAATTCACAAAATGCCTGAGATATGCATTAAAGTTGAAAACACCCTATTCATTCCATTACACAGCTTACGGCATTTCTTCAGTTCACGGTCGGCTTTGAAGAGTGCAGGCAATTCCTGGTCCACAAAGATCGTCACGCGGACTCCAGGTAAGTATGGGGTGAGGGGAGGCAGGTGCACAGGGTGTGTGCGGGTGGGGGAGGGGGCATCTAGACTATGAGGACCATTTCATTTTACAGTGAAAAAAACTGCGGACAGTTTTTGTTTTGCAGGGATTTGGCATGTTAGGGTGGGCTTCCAGTGTGCCACCTAACTGTTTAGAGGTGTCTGTAGCCGACAGGAGTTTGGGCACCCTCGTCGACACACAACAACAAGGGGGGATGAGGAAGTAATGGCAACGGGCATTGGTCACCCCCGTCAGCATTCAACAATTGGGGGGTTTATGCCAACAGGGAGTGGGCTCCCCCGTCGGCACACAAAGAAAGCAGGGGGGGTTAACCGACAGGGGGATTGGGCACCCCGAAGTCAGCAGTAGTTGGGTGGCCGCCTGCTTGCCGACCATGCTCATAATGTCGAGCATGTAGGAAGGGTCTGCTGCGTATGACGGGCTTTGCTCAGATTGCAGCAGACCTTTTCTTAGATGTGCTCACCACATTATGTATGCATGGTGTGGCGCTGGCATGCAGGCTGATTGGGGAATGAGGGACGCACCTACTGGTGCATTCCCTGCATTCGCCCAACAGTGACCCTGCCTCCAAAGCTGCACTGTCCTACAATGTTGGCTGCACAAGCATGCCAACATAATTAATCAGTTAATTGTTGAATTTATTGCCAAGGACCTGCAACTATTTTCTGTGGAGGAGAATAACAATTTTAGAGCCATTTTAAAATATTTTGCTCCATGTTACAACATACCAAGCTGTAAATATTTTGCAACTGTGGCTGTTCCCAAAATGTATGAATGTATGCAAAGTAAAATAAAATTGGCTCTTCAAGACAGTGAATGTGATTCTGTGCACCTGACCACAGACATGTGGACAAGTTCTGAAATCACTGATTATGTGTGCATGACAGCACATTGGGTGTCACGATCGTCTTCAAACACCACCACAAGCAGCAGAGTACAGGAAGGTAGACAAAGTATGGCAGCTCTTTGTGTTAGCATGTCTGGTAAGCATCACACTGCTGATAATATTTTGGAAGAGTAGTGAGAGGGATGCTGGGGCCCTGTCACATATCCTGTTCATGCTTCCTGTCTCTCACCAAAAAGCATGCCTGACTCAGTGAAAACCTGTCTGCACTTTGCTGTTGTATTTCTGCTGTTGAATTCATTGGTCTCTCTCTCTCTCTCTCTCTCTTTCTGACTAACGTTTGACACGCTGCCTCCTTGCACTGCAAAGCCCCAAATGACCTGCATACACTGGGCTGGATTCATAAACATTTTTGGGATTAAGTCTTATACCTCAACTCCAGTTGCAGACCAAGATCTCCATAGCTGCAGAGATTGGTATTCTCATCTGCAGTCTCTATGGAAGATGCTACAGCTGGTCCCACCAGTTGTAACATTTTTCTGCAGCATTGGGGATTTCCATGAGAACACCATCTACAATCTGCTGTAAATCTTGGAGCTGGTTGTAAACTGGCTCCACTTTTGAGAATTCCATAGCTGTGGGAGAAATTGCGGTTCCTCAAGCGGCAACCCACTTGTGCCGAGTTTTTTCTGCAGCTGCAGCATTTTCAAGTTTTGTGAATCCAGCCCACTGTTTCCTATGAATGTCATGTGGTGGCTGATTGGTAAGAGAAACAGTCAATTTATTTTATTGTTGTTGGCTGCTTGCTGACCTTGGAAATTGACAGGAAAATACAGACACAAAATTTTCTTTTAAAAAGGTTACATTTTTATTATTTTTTTAACAGGGATCTAAAAGAATAATACTGATGCATTTATTATACTCAAATAGACTAAAATAGATCTACTATTCATCAGAGTAAATCAGAACCTTTTGGAAAAAAAATGTGGGTCGGAATCAAAACTGGGTCACAGCTGACCCACCCATCCCTAGTCATGAAGGTGGGGGGGGTCACCACCCTGTTCCTCAATGTAAAAAAAGGTAAATAAATGAAAATGTTATGGGTGCTAAAAACATTCCCAAAATAACTAAGTCCCCCCAAAAATTTGAACTGCACATGCACAGGGACTTCATTTCTTTGCATTTTTTTTCTATCACCCATAACCTTTATATTTCTTAACTGTTTTTGTACACATATTTTGGGGGTGGACTAGTTACAGCCCCCCTCAGGACCACTCAAGTGCAACTTTCAGACTTGCTCAGTGGATCTGCTGCTTTACCTCCAGAGGCATTCCTTGTGGATCTAGGCTCTATGTGAAGCAACCTGTTAGTCTGGCACCATCCTGACCACTCTTCTGCTTCACTGTTTCACCTAGCAGGTCCAGCCTCGTGCCTAGTGGGACTGCTGCTTTGTGTAGGGCCCTCTGGACTCTGCATAAACCATTTTATCGGTGCAGCAATCTAAAAAAAATGGTCTGACTGATCCAGTTCTTCACTAAGGTCTGCAGTGTACTGTGTGATTCATGCTACAGGTCCAATGCCATGCTTGAGAGGTTGGTTATTTCACGTAGAGACCACAGGATCCTGCACAAAGCAAGCTACAGGTCTGACACCCTGCTCAACATGTCTGCTGCTTTGTGAGGGCACTGTAAGAATAAAGTTACAAGTGTCATTTGTTATGTATCTTTTTCAGAAAGTAAGGAAATTAATTGAAAATAAATGACAATAATTACTGGAGGGTGCTTTTTCCCTAAGGATAACCCAGTTGGTATTTGCTGTAATAACCAGCTGGTTATTACGGCAAACACATACCGGGTGTCCCGGACTCTGCACATGCGCCAGCTGCTCTCTCCCTTTACTCATGCTGGACACCTGCCATAAGTTGCAACCGCTGCTCAGCGGTAAGTAAAACCAACAAACTTTTTTTTTTTATTTAACTGCTGTAGTGAAAAAATGCCCACCAGCAATTATATCAAATAAAAGCTGGAGTGGTATGTAAAACTCAATTTTACACACACCCTCAGCATGGGATGCTTCTCATAAACCCCTCAGGCTTCACCCTCAAGGATTATGCAGCATCCCACACCTTAGGTGTGTGTATAATCTCATAACACACTACCCCATTCTTTAATCTCTATTTAATGCATCAGTTAAGGTTTAAGCACAACACATAAACAAGCATTTGTCAATGCCGAATGTTTCCTTGCATGGTGTATGTGTCAGGGGTGCATTGTGTTATTTGAAAGAAAGGGAGAAAAGGAATGGCAAAATTGGTAACAATCAGTACTTACTTATTACTGTATGACTGTAATGAAGTTAACAGTACAATATTATATTTCTAAGCCAAATGTGACAGTCATCTTTTCTTTATAAAGAAAAAATAAATAAATAAAACCACTATGATTTTATTATACTCACATTTTGGTGGAACAAGAAAATGTTTTATCTCCAAAGAAAAAACTGGAAGATGCCTAATAGTCTTTGTGAGAAAGGTAGCACAGTTAAACTGAAAATGTTTTTCTAATTTCATTGCAGTGCTGCTGATTAAACTGAACTACCTGCTATGCCACAGACCCTCACCCAAGCCTTGTTCTAGCCATCTGCCAATTAAGCATAAGAATTTATCAGGAAACTATGTTTAAATTGTTGTATATGTGCCAAAACATTTCCAGCAGGTTAAAACCTTGTGACTATACTGTCTCTTCTATAATCTGACCCTAAAATACTCCAGCCCTTTTTTCTCCCCCTGTATCTCCATGGCCTTTATGTCTTCCCTCACATATAAAGCAATCCCCAGCCTTTTCTCCTTGTCCTGTCCTTCCAGAACATGGTGTATCCTGGAATGGACACATCACAGCTGCAATTGACAGCACTCCATGACTATGTTATGGCCACCAGATCCAGGCTTGAATCCACAATGGTTGCCTCAAGTCTGGAATTTTATTTCCTGTGCTCCTTACTTTAGCTCACATGGCTCTCAATTCCTATTTTCCTTCGCTCCCCCTACACTGCCCTCCCTCTTGATTCCATCTATCTCCCTTCGATTGACCCTGGTACTGTCCCCTATTTTTTGTCCTTCTTCCAACCCTCCTTAGCTGTACCATCAGCACTAGATCTATTTTGCAACTCTCCCATCCTCCCCCCTTGTCCCTACACCTTTTTACCCCCGGGGAATTTATTTCCAGTAGGCTTCTCCTCTTTGATGCTCCATTTTCTGGGGGAAAGAAAGGGATTCAGATCCAATTTAAAAATCCTGCCCACAGAATTCATCTTGTGATATAAGAGGGAGTGGTACACACACACACACACACACACATTCGCAAAAGAATCTATATAATGCACATACACTCACACGCAGCCAAATATTGAGATTATCACATGCACCACTTTCTGCCGGCCATCCACCTACAAACTATTGGCTATCACCAATATGCTGAGGACTGTGATACACATACACACACACACACACACATTCCGTTGAACAGAAATAGCTACTGACCATACTACTGTACTGTCCACCTTCCAAGACAGCAGCTAACATACTAATATACATACTAGACGCCAGCAGAGTAGGCCTATTGGTCTATCAAGTCTGCTCATGCTTCAGCACTCTGCTTGGGTACCATAGCCCTTTATCTGTCTCCTTCCACTGTTACTCTTTCCCCCAGTCCTATCCCCTTTTTCATGTTCTAAATTCATGCTAATTCACTTAATTCATGTTATTTCCACTGAGGTAGTCATTTTGTATCTCAGTTAAGCAACTGAATGTTGGAACTACTAAAAGTGCTATTGAAGGTAACGAGATAAAAATATTTAACTATTATAAATTATTAATGAATGTTGTTAAGATTAAAAACACATTTGCATGTAATACATATAAAGGATAAAGGATGGGAAAACAAATTGCGGCAGCTTTCTCCAGAAGCAGGTTGTGGAGGCGTGGCACTGTTGTGGTCAATGCCCCCACAGCCTTTAAAGGCATGGCCTGCTTCCCCCAATGCCATGCACGCTGTTGCTGACACTAGTTCAGCCAGCATGCCACAACTTTCTAACGTTTTGCCACTGCAATCAGGGGCCACCTTGTCATTGCAGAGTCAGCCATTCGCTGCAATAAGGGAATGACCTGTCATTGTAGGGCGGAACCTTGAAACACTGATATTGTTTGTGAACATAGCGGCTTGCTGCCATGTTCACAAACAATATTAACCTCCACCGGTTGAGGGGGGTGCCCAATCCCCCTCGGCAGCATGTGCCCCCCCACCGTGTTTGTTTGCCAATGGGGCCCCAATCCCCGTCGGCTTCAGTGCCATAAAGTTTATGTTGCGGATGGGGGAGCCCACTCCCCGTCAGCATTATGTAACTCCCCCCCTGCTTTTGTTGTCTGCCAATGGGGTGCCCAATCCCTGTTGGCATAATGTCACCACCGCTTTGTTGTGCACTGACGGGGGTGCCCAATCCCCTGTCAGCTACAATTGCCCCCAACAGAAGACTCTGTTGGCATGCTGAAACCCACACCAGCGTGGCACATGCCTGTAAATTAAAAAATGGTCCCTTGATGTCATTTTTTTAACCTGAAAAAAAAGGAACTGGTCCCTCGCGGTCTCCCTGCCCCTTCCCACAACCTGCGCCCACCCACTGCGCACCCTGCCCATACTTACCTCCTGAGTTTGGTGCAATGATCTTTGGTGGACCGGGAACACGTCTGCACTCTTCAAAGTCGACCGCGAACTAAGGAAATGCCGGTAAGCTGTATAATGGAATAAATTGTTTTTTTTTCAACTTTAATGCATATCTCAGGAATGTTTTGGAATTTGGGCACCAAATGTTTAACATGGGGTTTTTGGGACCCCTCCTCATGAATTCTATCACTGTCATGGCATTATTTGGCCCCAAAAGGTGATTTCGTGGTCACTGGGAGAATCCCCTTTTGGTACTGATTAAAGAAATGACGGTGCCAGTGCTCATGAGGTGGACTCTCAAAAAGCCTATGCTGCAAATTTGGTGGGAAAAATCCCAAAAATGACTGTTTTATGAGCATGCATTGTACAGTTGCTACGCATGCTCGTAACTTTGCAAATTTGCAATATTTTCATGACAGATTTTCAACATTGGCATTTTTTCAGACCTCCTTGTGAGCAGCACAGATGTCATTTTCCACATCCTGGCCAAAATGTGTTTTTGCACATCCAGCGCAGAATAGTGCGATTGCTGTGGAAAATTAGTGTTCAGGACAGATTAAGAAAATTACAGTAGCACTGTTCATGAGTAGAGGTCCTAAAATGCCTATGGTGAAAATTTGGTGATAATACTCCATAAAATGACTGTGTTATGAGCGTGTGTTGCGCAGTTTACACGCATGTTTGTAACTTCACGAATTTATAATATTTCTACTCCAGACTTTCAACATTGCCAATGTTCTGCACCTCCTTATGAACAGTACAGCTGTCATTTTTCACATCCTGGCTGAAAATATGTTTTCGCAGTTCTGGTGCAGAATAGCGTAGTTGCTGTGGGACATCCGTGTTTGGGACACATTATGAAAATGACAGTGACACTGTTCATTAGCAGAGGTCCTAAAATGCCTATGTTGAAAATTTGCTGACAAAAGTCCATAAACTGAGTGTGCTACATATGTGCATTGTGCAGTTTCCATGCACTCTCATACCTTCGCAACATTGTAATATTTTCACTCCAGATTTTCAGCATTGCCATTTTGCCACACCTCCTTATGAACAGTGCGGCTGTCATTTTTCACATCCTGGCCAAAATGTGTTTTCGCTCTTCCGGTGCACAATAGCGTGTTGGCTGTGGGAAATCAGTGTTCGGGACATATTAAGAAAATCACACTGACACTGTTCATGAGCAGAGGTCCTAAAATGCCTATGTTGAAAATTTAGTGGTGATACTCCATAAAATGACTGTGTTACGAGCGTGTGTTGTGCAGGTTCCACGCACCCTTGTAAGTTTGCAAATTAGTAATATTTTCATGCCAGATTTTCATCACTGGCATTTGTTCACACCTCCTTATGAACAGTACAGCTGTCATTTTTCACATCCTGGCCGAAATGTGTTTCCGCACTTCCGAAGCAGAATACCACAATCGCTGTCGGAAATCAGTGTTTGGGACAGATTAGCATCGATGACTGGGGGGGTGGAGTGACTGAGCTCAACTGAGCTCTGTCTGGACTACTGAGGACACAGAATGAGCGAGTTAGGGAGGGGGAGTAAGTGAGCTCAACGGAACTCTGTTGGGACTGCTGCAGATTTCTTTGTGGGCAGGAAAAGGCAGCAATGCATGCAGAAGCCCAGTATAGAAGGGCAGCCTGCAGCGCTGGCCGAAAAGGAACAAGCGAGTGAGACAGTGGGAGTAACTGAGGCCAATGGAGCACTGTCGGGACTGCTGCAGATTTCTTTGTAGGCAGAAAAAGATGCCAACAGAGGCAGGAGCCCAGTACAAAAGGGCAGCCTGCAGCACCAGGAGAAACAGAATGAGCGAGTGAGACAGGGGAAGTGAGCGACCTCAACGGAGCTCTGTTGGGATAGCTGCAGATATCTTTGTGGGCAGGAAAAGGTGCCAACACAGGCAGGATCCCCAGAATAAAAGGCAGCCTGCAGCATGTGGAGAAACAGAATGAGCGAGTGACAGGGGGGAGTGAGCGAGCTCAACGGAGGTGTCTCATGACTGCTGCAGATTTCTTTGTGGGCAGGAAAAGGTGGCAATGCAGGCAGGAGCCCAGTACAAAAGGCCTGCTTGCAGCACAGGCAGAAACGGAATAATGAGCGAGTGAGAGAGGGATAGTGAGTGAGCTCAATGGAGCTGTGTTGGGACTGCAGCAGATGTCTTTGTGGGCAGAAAAAGCCACTAATGCAGGCAGGAACCCAGTACAAAGGGGCAGCCTGCAGCAGCGGGAGATACAGAATGAGTCAGTGAGAGAGGGGGAGTGAGTGAGCTCAACGGAGCTCTGTTGGGACTGCTGCAGATTTCTTTGTGGGCAGAAAAAGGCAGCAATACACTCAGGGGCCCAGTACAAAAGGGCAGCTTGCAGCGGTGGGAAAAACAGAACGAACGAGTGAGAGGGGGGAGTGAGTGAGTGAGCTCAATGGAGCTGTATCGTGACTGCTGTAGATTTCTTTGTGGCCAGAAGGAGGCAATGCAGGCTGGAGCCCAATACAAAAGGACAGCCTGCAGCGCCAACAGAAATGGAATGAGAGAGTGGGAGAGGGGGAGTGAGCGAGCTCAGCGGAGTTCTGTTAGGACTGCTGCAGGTTTCTTTGTGGGCAGAAAAAGGCACCAACAGAGGCAGGAGACCACTACAAAATGGCAGCCTGCAGCGCAAGGAGAAACAGAATGAGCAAGTGAGAAAGGTGGAGTAAGCGACCTCACCAGAGCTCTGTTGGGACAGCTGTGGATTTCTTTGTGGGCAGAAAAAGGTGCCAATGCCGGCAGAAGCCCAGTACAAAAGGGAAGCCTGAAGCTGGGAGAAACACAGCGAGCGAGTGAGAGAGGGGGAGTGAATGACCTTAACAGAGTTGTGTCGGGACTGCTGCACATGTCTTTGTGGGCAGACAAAGCCGGCAATGCAGGCAGGAACCCAGTACAAAAGGGTAGCCTGCAGCAGTGGGAGAAACAGAATGAGCAAGTGAGAGAGGGGGAGTGAGCGAGCTCAACGGAGGTGCATCGTGACTTCTGCAGATTTCTTTGTGGGCAGGAAAAAGCGGCAATGCGGGCAGGAGCCCAGTACAAAAGGCCTGCTTGCAGCGCCAGCAAAAACAGAATAATGAGCGAGTGAGAGAGGGAGAGTGAGCGAGCTCAATGAAGCTGTGTTGGGACTGCTGCAGATGTCTTTGTGGGCAGAAAAAGCCACTAATGCAGGCAGGAACCCAGTACAAAGGGGCAGCCTGCAGCAGCGGGAGACACAGAATGAGTCAGTGAGGGAGGGGGAGTGAGTGAGCTCAATGGAGCTCTGTTCGGACTGCTGCAGATTTCTTTGTGGGCAGAAAAAGGCAGCAATGCACTCAGGGGCCCAGTAAACAAGGGCAGCCTGCAGTAGCAGGAGAAACAGAATGAACGAATGAGAGAGGGGGAGTGAGTAAGTGAGCTCAGTGGAGCTGTATCATGACTGCTGCAGATTTCTTTGTAGGCAGAAAAGGGCGGCAATGCAGGCAGGAGCCCAGTACAAAAGGACATCCTTCAGTGCCGGCAGAAATGGAATGAGTGAGTGAGATGGGGAGTGAGTGAGGCCAACGGAGCTCTGTTGGGACTGAGGCAGATTTCTTTGTGGGCAGAAAAAAATGACAACACAGGCAGGAGCGCAGTACAAAATGGCAGCCTGCAGCACTGGGAGAGACAGAACGAGCGAGAGAGGGGGGAGTGAGCGAGCTCAACTGAGGTCTATCGTGACTGCTGTGGATTTCTTAGTGGGCAGGAAGAGGCGACAACACAGGCAGAAGCCCAGTACAAAAGGGCAGCCTGCAGTGCCGGGAGAAACACAATGAGCGAGTGAGAGAGGGGGAGTAAGCGAGCTCAGTGGAGCTGTGTCAGGACTGCTGCACATATCTTTGTGGACAGACAAAGCCGGCAGTTGCAGGCAGGAGCCCAGTACAAAAGGGCAGCCTGCAGCAGCGGGAGACACAGAACAAGCAAGTGAGGGAGGGGGAGTGAGTGAGTGAGCTCAACGGAGCTCTATTGGGACTGCTGTGGACTTCTTTATGGGCAGAAAAAGGCAGCAATACACGCAGGGGCCCAGTACAAAAGGGCAGCTTGCAGCGGTGGGAGAAACAGAATGAATGAGTGAGAGAGGGGGAGTGAGTGAGTGAGCTCAATGGAGCTGTATCGTGACTGATGTAGATTTCTTTGTAGCCAGAAGAAGGAGGCAATGCAGGCTGGAGCCTAGTACAAAAGGACAGCCTGCAGCGCTGACAGAAATGGAATGAGCGAGTGAGAGAGAGGGAGTGAGCAAGCTCAACGGAGTTCTGTCAGGACTGCTGCAGATTTCTTTGTGGGCAGAAAAAGGCACCAACAGAGGCAGGAGACCACTACAAAATGGCAGCCTGCAGCTCAAGGAGAAACAGAATGAGCAAGTGAGAAAGGTGGAGTGAGCGACCTCACCAGAGCTCTGTTGGGACAGCTGTGGATTTCTTTGTGGGCAGAAAAAGGTACCAATGCCGGCAGAAGCCCAGTACAAAAGGGAAGCCTGAAGCTGGAAGAAACACAACAAGCGAGTGAGAGAGAGGGAGTGAGCGACCTTAACAGAGCTGTGTCAGGACTGCTGTACATGTCTTTGTAGGCAGACAAAGCCGGCAACGCAGGCAGGAACCCAGTACGAAAGGGTAGCCTGCAGCAGCGGGAGAAACAGAATGAGCAAGTGAGAGAGGGGGAGTGAGCAAGCTCAACGGAGGTGCATCGTGACTTCTGCAGATTTCTTTGTGGGCAGGAAAAGGCGGCAATGCAGGCAGAAGCCCAGTACAAAAGGCCAGCCTGCAGTGCTGGCAGAAACAGAATAATGAGCGAGTGAGAGAGGGAGAGTGAGCGAGCTCAATGGAGCTGTGTTGGGACTGCTGCAGATGTCTTTGTGGGCAGAAAAAGCCACCAACGCAGGCAGGAACCCAGTACAATGGGGCAGCCTGCAGCAGCGGGAGAAACAGAATAAGGGGGCGAGGGAGGGGGGAGTGAGTGAGCTCAATCGAGCTCTGTTGGGACTGCTGCTGATTTTTTTGTGGTCAGAAAAAGGCAGCAATGCACTCAGGGGCCCAGTACAAAAGGGAAGCCTGCAGCGGTGGTAGAAACAGAATGAACAAGTGAGAGAGGGGGAGTGAGTGAGCGAGCTCAACAGAGCTGTATCATGACTGCTACAGATTTCTTTGTGGGCAGAAAAGGGCGGCAATGCAGGCAGGAGCCCAGTACAAAAGGGCAGCCTTCAGTGCCGGCAGAAATGGAATGAGTGAGTGAAACGGGGGAGTGAGTGAGGCCAACGAAGCTCTGTTGGGACTGCTGCAGATTTCTTAATGGGCAGAAAAAATGCCAGCACAGGTAGGAGCCCAGTACAAAATGGCAGCCTGCAGCACTGGGAGAAACAGAATGAGCAAGAGAGAGGGGGAGCGAGCGACCTCAACGGAGCTGTGTTGGGACTGTTGCACATGTCTTTGTGGGCAGACAATGCCAGCAATGCAGACAGGAACCCAGTACAAAAGGGCAGCCTGTAGCAGTGGGAGACACAGAACGAGTGAGTAAGGGAGGGGGAGTGAGTGAGCTCAACAGAGCTCTGTTGGGACTGCTGTGGATTTCTTTGTGGGTAGAAAAAGGCAGCAATGCATGCAGGGACCAGTGCAAAAGGGTAGCTTGCAGCGGCGGAAGAAACAGAATGAATGAGAGAGAGGGGGAGTGAGTGAACGAGCTCAACGGAGCTCTATCTTGACTGCTGCAGATTTCTTTATGGCCAGAAGAAGGTGACAACGCAGGCTGGAGCCCAGTACAAAAGGACAGCCTGCAGCAGCGGGAGACACAGAATGAGTGAGTGAGGCAGGTGGAGTGAGCAACCTCACCAGAGCTCTGTCAGGACTGCTGCAGATTTCTTTGTGGGCAGAAAAAGGTGCCAACGCAAGCAGAAGCCCAGTACAAAAGGGCAGCCTGCAGCACCAGGAGAAACACACTGAGCGAGTGAGAAAGGGGGAGTGAGCAAGCTCAATGGAGCTCTATCATGACTGCTGTGGATTTCTTTGTGGGCAGAAAAAGGCAGCAATGCAGGCAGGAGCCCAGTACAAGAGGCCAGCCTGTGGCGCTGGCAGAAATGGAATAAGCAAGTGAGAAAGGGGGGAGTGAGCTACCTCAACGGACCTGTGTCAGGACTGCTGCAGATTTCTTTGTGGGCAGCAAAATGTGCCAATGCCGGCAGAAGCCCAGTACAAAAGAGCAGCCTGCAGCACCACCAGAAACAGAATGAGTGAGTGAGAGAGGGGGAGTGACCCACCTCAACGTAGCTCGGTCAGGACAGCTGCATATTTCTTTGTGGGCAGAAAAATGTGCCAATGCAGGCAGAAGACCAGTGCAAAAGAACAGCCTGCAGCACCAGGAGAAACAGAATGAGCGAGTGAGACAGGCGGAGAGAGTGAACTCAATGGAGCTCTGTTGGGACAGCTGCAGATTTCTTTGTGGGAAGAAAAAGGTGCTAACGCAGACAGAAGCCCAGTACAAAAGGGCAGCCAGCAGCCTTGGTAGAAACACAATGAGTGAGTGAGAGAGGGGAAGTGGGTGAGCTCAACAGACCTCTGTCTTGACTGCTGCAGACTGCTTTGTGGGCAGAAAAAGGTGGCAACGCAGGCAGGAGTCCAGTACAAAAAGCCAGCCTGCAGTGCCAGCAGAAATGGAACGAGCGAGAGAGGGGGGGGTGAGCTAGCTCAACAGACCTGTGTCAGGACTGCTGCAGATTTCTTTGTGGGCAGAATAAGCCACCAACAGAGGCGGGAGCGCAGTACAAAAGGGCAGCCTGCAGCACCAGCAGAAACAGAATGAGTGAGAGTGAGAGAGGCGGAGTGACCCACCTCAACAGAGTTCTGTCAGGACAGCTGCAGATTTCATTGTGGGCAGAAAAATGTGCCAACGCAAGAAGTAGCCCAGTACAAAAGAGCAGCCTGCAGCACCGGGAGAAACAGAATGAGCGAGTGACACGGGGCGGTGTGCGAGCTCAATGGACCAACGCAATCAACATTCGGCATTGACAAATGCTTGTTTAAATAGGAACAGCAATTAAATTGTGAAAATATGGACATTTTCTTCCTGCAGACATTCCTAAATTCTGCTCCTTATGGGTACCTGAAAGTTTGAGAAAAATACAGAATATATGTAGGGAATTAACCAAAGCCATCACTGATTGGTCATTTTTGTCATTACCGCTGACAGCTGAAACTGACAAGAAAAAAAACTAGCAATTGGTAATACTGAAAGGGAAAGTGCAGTGTGTGGGCACTCTTTGTTGTACCTTAGTAGTGACATACTCAAGATGGCAAATCAACAATTTGACGTTGCTACTAGGGTAGAACAACACTGGGAATTCACTGAATTTCATCCACAATAACCCTTACCCATATACTATATAGAGAATACTGGATGGGCAACTATGCGTAACCAGTGTGAACTTTCACAGGAGGGTTCTGTGCAATAAAATAGGCAGCAGCATAGGTAAGCATGATGCATTGCATATTAGGTAAGCTGAAGTACGTATGTGCTCAGCCAACCAGTTCCATAAATAGCAAATCATAATTTACATAAAGCATTTGATGCTATGGTTTCAGCATGAATAGGGAATTGATATGATTGCATGAATAGTGAATTGATATGATTTACATGAATACCTTAAATGCCATTAAGGCAGAGATAGGCTATTCTAGTAAGAAGCATACAGCACAGTAATGGAATGCAATGAACATCTGATGGCCTTGTAGGTGGGGAGGTTACTGATTTATACATGAATAACTGAAAGCCGTGAAGGCAAGAAAGCAGGACAAAATCATATACTGTAGGTTACATAAAGCATGCTCCCACTACTTGGAGCCACGATGCCCTACCTCAACAGCACAGTCCCCCACCATGGGAATAACAGGAAGCCACAGCTGAGCACCGTGAGACCAAACAGCACTGTAATATTGATAGAGTAGAAACCCCCAAAATAAAGTTTTTTTTACTGGCATAGTTCCAGGTAAGGACAGCCAAATGATAGCAGCTGCTAAAGCAGAAGGGCAACAATAAACAGCAGCAGAGCTACAGAACAGGGAGAGGCAGCTAGCTTGCAGGATGAGCCAGAATCAGGTGTAAATAATTAAACTGGAGCACAGGAGACAGCCAAGAAACAACAATGGGAGCTGAAGCATAGAAAACAATTGCAGGAAAACTGAAGAGTGGTAGGCAGGAAAGCAGCAAGCTGAGCAAAATCTGGTGAGTAAATGAAACCTGAGGCACAGGCACAGGGCAGCTTAAGGTAAGGAAACAAAGATATGTAACCTGAAGCACAAATATACAATGTACACACACAGGTCACTAGAAAACTAGAAAGCCAAAAAGAAACAGACAAAGTAAACACAAGTACAGGAGCAGGAAGGAAACAAGCACACAAGGAAGCACGGAGCAGCTGGAGGCAAGCAATATAAACCACAATTAGGAGAACACAAAAACAGAAGTCCAGCACAAACCAAGCAGAGTCCAAGCATGGCGGGGGCCCCAGCAGGCCCAAAAGGAGAAGACAGACTGAAAGAGCCTCTGGCTGCAAAGAAAAAGTGCTTCAGAAGGAGGCTGGGAGGAACAGCTCATATAGCTCAGGAAGGGGGTGTGGCTGGTTGGTCTTCCCATTGAACTACAGGCATAGCCTTTCAATGTATTTCACCTGTTTCCTGAATATCATTTACTTTTTGACTTAGAACTTTGTACTCCTTCTGCTCTCTCCACCAAAATATTTGTTACTGCTGTTACATTTGCTAACACTGCGGCTGTCCAGTAACAAAACAGATTGTCTGAGGCCCTGATGACAAATGGTACAATAAAATCAGTTTACCTGTTTACATTCAGAAGGAGTCTTTCCACTGGCCCAGTGGTGTGGAGGGCTGAGGTACTGTGTGCCTTACCTCCTACCATGCCAGCAACCCAGGTTTGGAAGCAGACTCGGGTTGTCGGGGGTCAGCCAGGAAGGGAAAGGATCAAACATCTGGAGGACTGCTCTCCTCTCCCGGGTAGGGTGGATTGGCTTCCCCTCTGAATGACTGCTCCCTGGTGGAGGCCTGAGGGTAGTGCACGACTGGGGTGCCAAAAGAAGGGAGGGTGCTTTGGGACTCTGCAGCATGCGTACTCCTCCATATATTCATGTTGTTGTGCATGCCTCAGCAATGGGAAAAGGGAGACATGAAAAAGTGGACACTAGTAGGCTTCATGATGCCCTGACCATCCTCCCAATTCATGGCTCACCCAAGGAAATCAGAATTATTCACTAGGGGAGAAGAAAGTCCCTCAACTCTGTGTGGCCCTACCATGGGGTGAATCTATGGGGGAGCTGCCTGGGGTCGGAGCTGGGATCAGAAGAGATGTGCTCACAGGCTGAACTGAGCTCTCTTAACTGACAGAGCCATAGCCATGCCTGCTAGCTGCCCCGAGAGATAAAAATTAATATGGAAAACAAAACAAAAAAGACTCTTTTCATTGGCTGGTGTGCTGAAAACTGCAGGCTGAAAAACACATAGAAAAATAATCACCAGTCAGGATCAAATTTGTTTGAACTGTTGTGCATAAATCCAGGACACACCTATTCCTTTACAACCTGCTTGACTTTTGTAATTTACAGTGATCCAGCTCTTTACATGGAATATGAAATCAGCTCATGTCAGTATGCAAAAATTAAAAAAAAAAAGTAAAATGGCCAGGTATTTCCATCTGTAGACAAGCAGCTTTCTTTACTTAAAGGAAAGAAAGAAAAATGACTTTCTTTATAACACCTTTCATACATACTGTACTGTGTTCCAATGGAACGTTAGAAGCACTATGAGGGCCCAACTATGAAATGAAGTAGTGTTCACTCTTACCCCATAAGCCATCAAATAAATAGAGGATTGTGTATGATCATCCACACACAACAAGCCTGTGTATGAATTGAGAGGTTGCCGTGGCAACCAGTGACCGCAAACGTGCAGCTCGAGAGGTCCACTGGTTGCCATGGCAACGGTGTGATTCAGACACAGGCTTGTCTGGGAAAGGATGACCACACACAATCTTTTATAATGTATGGTACTCCATTCACAGACAGCCTGAGTCGTCAGAGCACTCTGTCTCACAGAAAACAAAATGCTACAGCTACCATAGTTCAATAACCCATTTGTGCTGTGATTATTGTGATTGTAACTCAAATTGACAAAGCTTGCTTCACAGCGTTAAAGGTGGCAGTCATGGCTCATGCAGGCTTCTGCCTACAAATAAATTGATAAGATTTAAAAAAAAACCTCACATCTTCTATCAATTGCCAACACGGCTTCAGAGGCAGGTAGCCACATGATGACTTTCGATGTGCTGCAATAGTGGCATCTGTACAGCAGAACAGTAACATTTTAATGTACAAAAACTACTGCCGCTCAACACCGCTGTTCCAGGCATGGATTCCCATGTGGAACAGCATTCCACCATACATTATATAGAGAATAATGCATGGATAATGACTCACAACAAGGTTTATTATTATCTTGGGATTCTGATAGCATCTGAGGGACCTCAAGAGCAAAGCTCAAGAGGTCCCTGATGCTACTGTATCAGAACCCAAAAATGGAAACATAGCTAAAATGTGCTTGTTTGCCTATGTATTATTTTGTGTAGTATTGTATATGGTCTGACACATAACTGAAAATACTGTTTTTCTTCTTACGCTATCTTCAGTTTCATTCGCATTCTTTAAAAAAACAGAACCCCGATCACCCTGCTGCTAAAAACCCAACCAGGTGTGGGGTTGGTATTTTTTTTTTTATTAATGATAAAGCAACACAAGATTATGTGTTAGCATGCCTGGGATATGTGTGGGGAGAAAATGACAGTTAAATGACAGGTGCCACGAGGTTCTATTCCAATTAAAGTAGCAGTGTAATGAAAATTGTTTTTTTTTTTTGCAGACACGCTAATTTCAGCTACAGTTAATAAAAATATTATCATACCTGTCAAATTAACTCTTCTAAATATCTCCTATGCTGCACGCCATGAGTTTTTTTATTTTCTCAGTCCTAGCTAGGGTTACCACCTTTTAAGAAGCCCAAAGTGGGACATTTCCTACAGAAACATGATTTTTCGCAGGGCAATATTTAACCTCAGTCAATGCAATAGACTTTTTCTCTCTGCAAAATCAAACTTAAGACTAAGTGTTGCAGTTTTTAGGTGTTCCTGGTGTTTCTTATCATTTTAAGGTGTTTTAGTTAAGGTACTATAGTTTTTGCAACATTTAGAGGAAAGTCTGAAAATGTATTTTTCTACTATTATGTCAGGACAAGTAGTAGTTTTCATGTTTTTTCGCAGGACACAGCTGTCCAAATCAGGACTGTCCTGCAAAAATAGGGACAGGTGATAACACTAGTCCTAGCTCTTGACAGTTCTACTAAATCACTACACCATTAGGTCTCAGGATTTGTCACACTGAGCCCCCACAAGCCATGGAAAAGATCTTGAGCCCCCCAATGAATGTGAATATAATATTTGGCCTCCCCTTAGAAAAAAAAATATTTTTTACAGTACACCAGGAGTAATGTGAAATACCTCTGAATAGTAGCCTGATTTTTTTTTCTCATTTTAGTTACCTTATTTTTATCCCCACTTGAAATCTCAACACCCTGGGCCATTTTACTTGATCCTTCCTTATGATTCCTGGACCTTTGATACCCCTCACTACAATACCTCCACGGCTCAGACTGCTTTCTCTGTCCATTCCCCTCTATCTGGAACAACCTTCCTACCTACCTCTGCCTCCTCCCCTCTTACACTGCACTTAAGCAACTTCTCAGGGTCCAGGGACTATTTTGCTTCATCCTGCTCCTTGCACCTCTCTGCTTAGCCCTTGTATTTGCACTGTTCTGCCACAAGGCTAATGGGTAAATTGTTACTTTTCATAACGTGCACATTGTTCCAAATTGCTTGCAATGTTGTGCATTTTGTTATGCACAGTTGCCTCTTAATAACATTCATGATATGTACCTTTCCCCGGGTCACACCACGAAATGAACCTTGGCTCAGCGTGCTTTTCCCAGTCACCGATTTGTACATCAATAAATCAATAAATTCACCTACCAGCATCCACTTTCAGTTTCCTTCATTCCTTCACACAAAACCAAAACTCAAAATTTAAATACAGTGAATTTTAAGGCTTGCTTGAGCCTCCCCTGAAACAGGTTATGGCCTCCCCAACGAGGCTAGCCACACCATTTGAGAAACACTGTACTATGCTATTTTCTATACGAAATGTAGTGGACATCCTTTTTACTTGAGAAAAAAAATAAAATTACAACATTTATAACATACTTATAAAATACTCACATGTTGGCGGAACTAGAAACTTTTATGACCAAATAAAACTAGATGATGCCTGGAAATTTTATAGTGAAAAAGATAGGGTCAGAATTTTTGCCCCATTTTGTTGCACTAATGCTTTATAAAAGCTGTTATATCACAAAAGATTACAACAGCCTTCTATAACCTTTAAACTGTGGTACAACAGCTTTATAGTTTGTATGGAAAACCATGCATAACAAAGGGGTAACCATACACTAACCATATACTATTGACTGCTTTAACCATATACTGTTGACTATTTTAACCTAAATGCCCAGTTGGGGCATGTTCTCCCCCCATGAGATCCCCCCAATGCAGAAGATGTGTTGGTATGCAAGACATACCCCAAGCACCCTTACCAGTAAGAGTGTCATGACTGCATGAGCACCTACAGTATGCTTCCCTGGACCATCAGGGGAAACAGCACAGTAGGACAGGACTCTCTCCCTCTTTGGAGGTGCAGAGAATTCTATGGGATGCTGTTTAAAGGTTTCTGCTAGCCCAGTGGGGTACTTCTGAGTGCAGGTGCAATCCTGGGTCACCAATGTGGTAAGCGTCACCCCTGCCTCTGCACCTACATGTCAGCCACATCTGAATTCTGAAAGGGGACATTGGGCATTTTGTGTGAGTAAATTGTCACTTCCTTGATAAAACTGATACCTTTTTTACAAATCTAGACATGACCTAGTTGAAAAGCTATGAAAAGATACATAGTTAATTAAGTAAGCACACGGAGGTTAGAAATTGACAGAGAGAGAGAAGAAGTAGAGAGTGGGTAAATAAGTTGCTGTACTTACAAAATGAGTGAATGGTTCTTGTCGGCTTCAAACCTCGGTCCCCAGGTTTCCAGCTGTGTACTTGAACTACCAGACTACACTGCCTAATGATTTTTTTTAGTTCCAACCAGGCCCCCCAGAGCCCTGTTCCATCTGGCTCCCACTCTCATCCCTTCTGCCCATCAGACTCAACCCTCACGTCTGCCAGTTACCTCCAAACTCCCCAAGATTCTGACACCCTTCATGTTCTGTCTCATTCCTGCCAGGTGTTCTCCCTGCTGCCACCAGAGAGGAGGTGATTCTGACATTGGGGGTGACAGTTGAGGGTTAAGGATGGTGTGCTGGGCAGTCAGTGGCATGGGAGGAACCACTGGAGCAGTGGTGCAGACCATACCCTCCCTCCCTCCCAGGGAGGAGAGCATTCACTTGAATGCTACTAACCCAATCTGCCACTCTCTGCTCCAGTCATCCTGAGTGCGGGGCGTGAACCTTGGTTGCCAGCATGTCGAGTGGGTGCTTCACCACTTGGGGCCAGGGTGCCACCCATGCCTAATACTTTTTAACGTGGTGCATAACATTAAAAAGCTGTTTCAAAGGCTTGTCCATTGGTACAGCAGTAGTGCAACCACTCGTGAGACCAGAAATTCAGGATTAGAAGTGATTTTGGGTCACTGGGCACCAGCCAGGAGTGAAGAGGAATGAGCATCCCAGAAGGCATTCTCCTCCTCTGGGGAGGGAGGGAAGGAGGGAGGGAGAGAGGGATCCTGTTTCCTGCTGTGTGATTGCCAGCTGTGTGTTCCCAGGTGGAAATGCTGGCTGGGTAGTGGGGTACGTGGTCATGTTCTGCACCTACGTTTAGCCCCACCTGGCATCTCCCAGTGGTTGGAGTCAAGAAAAATGGAAAATGAAGGCCACCAGCATAGCGAGATGATGTGCTTTCAGCCTGTCGGGCCCCAACTTGCCAACTGTCTACCTGCCTCAGAACTGTATAGTCAGTGGGGAAACTGGACAACTCATAGAAGATGTTGGCAGAAAAGGAAACTTTTGTCCACCTAGTCTGCTCTAAAATTCCCTACCTCCTGTGTTACCGCAGATCCTACTCGATCCCTGTCCTTATCCCCCCCTCGCCCTGCTATTAATATTCCCTTATGTCTAGCCCATTCATGTCTGAATCCTGTTACCATTTTGGTACCCACCACCTCTTCTGGGAGTTTGTTCCAGATGGCCACCACCCTTTCTGTGAAGAAACACTTCCTTACATCCCCTCTGAACCTCCCTCCCCCCCCCTTCAGTTTCAAATCATGGCAACTTGTCCTTGAGCATCTCTTTCTCTGTAAAATGTTATCCTCCTGTACCTTATTAATACCCTTGAGGTATTTGAATGTTTCTGTCATGTCTCCCCTTTCCCTTCTATCCTCTAGCGAGTACATGTTTCAGATCTTTCGGATGAGACGTTAAACTGAGGTCCCATCTACCTGTTCTATGGTAGTTCAGGTGGATGCTAAAGATCCCATGGCACTTCTCAAAAAGAATAGGGGAATTTTTTATTTAAACTTCCAACAAATCAAACAAAAAATGGAACATGTTACATAGCACATGATAAAAAAGCAAGGCAAAAACAAAAGAGAGAAATTATGCATAAAACAACTCAGTAAGTATTACAATCATAACAAACTAATATGTCTAGTTTCTATATTTCAGGCATACTAAGAAAGGAAAAGAAATAAAACCCCACTTTATAACAACAAAACAAAATAAGAAAAAGATGCTCAAAGTGTGATAACTGCCTTCATCCCTAATAAGCACCTACATCATCTAACTCTTCCTTAGTTTTACATACAAACATATGAACATACGAATTTGCCAGCAGAAACAGACCTTACGGTCTATAAGTTAGTCTGCTCGAATGCGCAGCTCGCACTCTTATTTTGCAGCTGCCCCCCTCCCCCACACCTTTACCCCCCCACACCCTGTCCCATGCCCTTTTAAAACTGCCCACTGTGCTACAGGATACCACCTCCTCGGATAGAGTGTTCCATTTCTCCACCACCCTCTCTATGAAAAAATGCCTCCTCAGCTCTCTCTCCGATATCTTCCACCCTCCAACCTGAGATGATGCCCTCTGGTGTCCCTTCCTTTCCTCAACTTAAATATCCCTTCTGTGCCCATTTTGTTAAACTCCTTCAAATATTTGAAGGTCCAAATCTTATCCTCCCGATCCCTCCTCTCCTCCAGAGTATACATATTCAACTCAGTCAGCCTGTCCTCAGAGGTTTTGCCCTCCAGCCCCTTGATAATCTTAGTTGCGCTACACTGCACCCCCTCCAGCAGTCTGATATCCTTCTTCAGAAAGGGATACCAGAACTACACACAGTACTCCAAATGTGGCCTGACTAGTGACCTGTACAGTGGTAGGATCACATCCCTATTTCTGGATGAGATTCCTCTCACAATACACCCCAGCATCTTGCTGGCCTTAGCTGCCACCTTCCTGCACTGAGCTGAGTTGTTCATGTTACCCCGTTTTGATCACCCCTAGGTCCTTCTCCTCCTCTGTTACCTCCATCTGAACCCTATGCAACTGGTAGCTCCTCCCAGGGTTCCTTGCTCCAAAGTGCAAAATCTTGCACTTCTTTGCATTGAAGCTCAATCGCCACTTTTCTGACCACTTCTCCAGTTTGATCAGTTCCTGCTGTAGCCCCTGCGGTTCTATGTGACAAGGGTGACTGAATGTCAGTGACTGGTTATAAGGGCACACAACCACAAGGGCGACTGAAAAACAGTATGTTGTTTAATGCAATGGGCTTTGCCTCTGCACCCCCCCATGGGGGATTCACCCCCCAAACCCCCCTTAATTAGGATTCCTACTCTGGGGGGGGCGCAACTCGGGGAAAGAGGTGAAATCCAAGGTCGCCCACATTGTCAGCGCCATTGTGCATTAGCCCTTATGACCAGTCACCCACATTCAGTCGCCCACATCACAGGCTACTGTCCATGCCACCCCTCTATGTCATCCATCACTACCCCTATCTTGGTATCATCTGCGAACAGACTGATCTTGCTCCTAACACCATGTGAGATATCCGATATGAATAACCCAAACAACACCCGACCCAGGACGTAGAAAGAGTGGACAATAATAAGTGCCGGGTTAAAAAGTAAACAAGTGCTTATGAGAAAGAGAAGAGGGAAAAGGAGAGGAAAGGGTAAAGTGGGGGAGGGGGAAGAGTCATGTCCCTGGAGACCCCTTCAGGATGTGATGAACCCTGCAAGGGGGACTGGGGAACCAGAGAGAAGTGGATAGGCAGTGTCCCAGAGAGACAGACCCCTTCAGGATGTGGGGAACCCTGCAAGGGGGCTATGAGCCTAGACAGAAAGGGGGATAAGACTGTAGGGATTTAAAGAGGGAGGAGAAAGAGAAGGAGGAGGTGTGACTTAAATGCTAGGAGGGGTAATGATACCTAACTCAAGAGAGGACCCCTTCAGGATGTGGGGTACCCTGTCAGGGGGTTGGGGAAGGTCAGTAGATAGGGATTAAAAAAGTGATAGGAGAGGGGGATAGTGAGAATTGAACCATTGAGGGGGAGAGAATTCCCACCTTTGGAAGGGATGGGGCCTAATCAATAGTCCATCAGGATGCATGGACCCATGGGGAGCATTTGGGGTCCCCTTACATTCTGTGAGAGATCAAGGGAGGCCAGTAAGGGGAAGCAATTTGGAGGAAGGGGAGGAGAGCTAGAAATTTGGGAGGTGTGGGTGCACAGGGAAAAATGAAGGTGATGGTAGAGGGGTAGGGTTTATTCAGGGCTCAGAGGAGGGAATTCGGGAGGGACATGACAGGAGCAGCTAGGTGCAAGGCAATTATTGAGGTCAGAGTTGATGGAATAGGTGGAGGATGAGTGCCAGATTTGAGGGGGGGAGGGAATTCCAAATTTTTTGGGAGGCGGTGAGAGTAACTGGATTGGCCGATTAGTGTGGATGAGTGGGGGACTACCAGGGTGCAGGAGTCGGTTGATCTAAGGAAATGGGAGGACAGGGGTTATTATAAAGGAGGAGATGAGGTAGGAAGGGAAAGTACCAAACCAGTGCTTGGAGGTGAATTTAGCACAGTGGGAGAGTTGCCTATTTGTAAGAGGGGAAGGATAGAGCACGATAAAGATCACAGTGGTGGGTGCAAGGGGGGGGCATCCCGGGCAAAGCAGCAGAAAGAATTAAAGAGGGTGTCCAATCTGGCCAGAGAGGACTATGGGGCAGCACCATAGACTACGTCACAGTAATCAAAAATGGGCAGTATCATCTTTTGAACAAGTTCATGCCTAGCCGTAGGAAGGATGCAACTATGGTTCCTGAACAGGGCACCAAGCTTGGAGCACAGTTTTTTCTGGATAGCGTCAATACGTCCAGAGAAGTTTAGGTGTTGGTCCAACCAAACATCTAAGTACAGGAGGATGTGTCCTCAAGTAAAGTCCCATCAAGGGTGTGGAAAGTGGTTCTTTAACCCAAGGTATCCATAATTTATCTTTGCTAAGAAGCAAAGGTCATAAATTTGTTGTTGCATACATAGAGGAAAAAAAGGGAGTTGTGTTCACCATTTTCAACCCCCCAGGGCTACATCCAGAAACAAAATCCCTCTTTTAATGGGGTTAAGACGTCTTCCCCAAATACATTTAAAACAAAATCCATATATTTTTGTTTCCAACTGTTTAGGAAGTAGAAAAATACAATTTAAAATGCAGAAACGAGGCCAACAAGTATTTTTTAACCATATACACTCTTTTCAGCTTAGACATCCCCAGCCGGTTCCATATATTAATCTTTTCTTGTGCTATGTCCAATTGGGACTGCCAGTTTAGAAGGGCTAAGTCCCCACTACGAAAGAGAATACCTAAAATTTTACAAGGCCCCTATTCAACTGGAATATTTATAATAGACTGTAGGGTGCATCCTGGATCTCCTATCATAAGGCACTTCCTTTTCACATAATTAATAGTTGCCCCGATTGGTAAATTTGGACAGGATTTCCCCTACCTGCTCGCAAGAGGAAATGTCAGCCATTAGAAGGCAGATATCATCAGCATAAGCAATAGTGCAGATTTCAGGGTCCGTACTAGAAAAGGAAAGACCAGAAATGGTATTAGACAAATTAATTTTTTTAATCAGTGGATCCAGAGTCATAACATACAACAAGAGGCTTAACGGACACCCTTGTCATAGTCCTCTATTGATCTGGCATTCTGTTCCTAAACATCCATTACAATATGGAATTGCTGTTGCTTTCCTATATGCAGCCTGAATCCATTGTATAAATTGGGTTGGTATACCATAAGCTTTTAAACATTCCCACAAATATTGATGGGAAACATAATCAAAGGCTTTGGACTGATGGATTGATAATAAGAAACCTATAAGTTCCACTGCCTGTCCTTTAACCATAATTTCCCTTAATAAAATAAGGTTATCTTGTATTGTCCTCCTTGGAACAGCACATATCTGAGCAGGGTGAATAAGGTTTGAGGCTGCCAGCGCTAGCTTATTACTGAGGAGTTTAGTAAAATTTTAAAATCAACATTTAACAGTGTGATAGGTCTCCAATTATGTAATAAACTTCTATCACCTGATTTATATAGTAATACAACTAGTCCTACCCTCATACTGTCTGGTATAGTAGCAGCAGACAACATGGCATTAAATAGTGCCAGTAGTTCCTCCATTAAGGCCTGTATAATGTATTTATAAATTTCATAAGGGCGGCCGTCTTTCCCTGGTACAGAGTCTGTTTTTAGGGCCATTATTACACCTGCCAATTCTTTTTGAGATACAGGTTGTACCAATAGTTGTTGATGTTGAAGGGAAAGTGTGGGTAGATTGCAGGACATCAGCCATGCAGCTCTATCAGTGGAGAGTGGGGGTGGGGGCAGAAAACACATTAGACACAAGGTTTTGTACCTCCTGTAAAATTTCCATTCTACCAGTGAGTTGCACTCCTATTTGGGGTGTAAGATTGGAAATACATTTCTGTTGTCTCTGCATTTGGCAGAATTTAAAGGGGTTCTCAAAACCTTGTTTACCCTGGGTCCCGAATTTTTGTTCCTGTTCTAATGATTTGAGTCTATTGTATTGTATGCCATCATTTTGTGCTTCACTTCAGAGATACAATAGGAATAATCAATACCAGAATGTTCTTGTAAGCTACACAATGACTCCAACTCTGTTTTGTATAGTTTATATTGTTCAGTTTTATATTTACCTCTCAGTCTACCAGAAAGTTGGAAGTATTTTTGAAAATCACATTTAGTATCCTTCCACCACTCAAGAGGGGAGTCATATAAAAAAAAAAGACAGATTGTCGGGACATTATGAGGTCATTAAACTCCTGCAAAATCAAAGGGTCTTGTAACAAGCTCATATTCATGTGCCAGTACCCTGGACCCCTCCCATTTTCTCAAAATTAGAAATAGAGATAGTAAGTAAAGAATGGTCGGATGATGCCACTGGTATTAATTTAGCTGTCTTAATCTTAAGACTATTGGAAAGAAATCAGTAATTGATTCTGGTTGCTAAAGTCCCTCTAAAGTAAATCTTAGGTGGTCGGCCCTGTTCTGAGTCAAAGGCACCTTTGAAGCCTGTCTGGGCAAGTAAATTGTTCAAACACGTCACGTCATAAAAATTTTTTGATGTTTTAAGGCCTCTGTCAGTAGTGTACCAACTAGAATTAAAATCTCCTCCTAGCAATACAAATGTGGATGTAAATAAAAAGGGGAGCAATGTTTGAAAAAGTTCTGTTCTTGCAGCCTTAGTTTGAGGTGCATAAACATTTAGACACGAAGTCCATATTATGAATGGAGACAACTAATAACAACGCTGTCCCAGGCACAATATTCACCTCATGCATAACTCTAGCCTCAGCATTATTTTTACAAATACCAACCCCACTACATGTGTCTGTGCCCCTAGACCAATAGATAGTGACCCATATCCAAGCCAGACTGGCATCTTGAGCCTCACTAACAGAATGTAATCTTATATCCTGAAAATATACAATATCAAAGTGAGTGTTCTCAAACTTAGCAAAAGTAAGCGTATGCTTCCTATCTGTTTGTATGCTGTTAACATTTAGTGAGGCAACAGTTAGATTGTATAATGGGGTATGCATGAATCATAAAATAATTTCTTCCTCCTAGACCATGCTCTAGTACCCTTATGTTTCCTGGATGGTTTAGGAGTGATATCTTCCTGGGCCAGTTTCCTCTCCGACCCTCCATCTAATTGGGAAGAGGATATGGATGCGGAATCTGACTCTGAGTCCCTATCCATGTCCTCATCTTCTAACACAAAGTATTTGTTTTGTACTGTTACCTCATGAGTTGGAGGAATCTGTTTATCTATCTCAGTTTTCTTGCATCCACTCTTCCTGGTGACAGTCTGGAAGGTGTCCTTGGGTAAACCTGAGGGAGGGGGAGGAGGGGGCAACATGGAGGCAGTACTGGTATTGGTTTGTACTGGCCCTGCAGGGGGGGCTAGAACCATGAGCCCCATTTGCCCTAGCACTAGGTTCGGTAGTACTGTCAGCAGTTTGGGACTATATGGGGTTGGGGTCTGCTAAATCAAAAACCTTCTCTTGTCTACTGGGAGGGTTGGGGAGGAGTACTCCAGGGAAGAGGGGGATGTTGCCCAGAATTCTTTTGTGCAGACTGTATATAATAATCTTGTACACAAAAGTCGGCATCTGATATATTCTGTGCTGCCCAAGGAAAATCTGCAAAAAAGTGGCTTCCTTCACATAAACTGCATTTTAAGGGATTTATACAGTGAAACACTGAATATCCCATTTCCCTACACTGTGCACATTTCATTACATTGTAGGACCTACTAACATGCCTGGGAGAACCACATTTATAACAGTGTTGGGGCTGACCAGGATAAAAAATAAAGCCCTTGTCCCTCCCCAAATAGAAACAGTTTGGTAGGTGTTATAAACCAGAGACATCCTGAAAAAGGTTGATTCTAAAATGCCAATCCCCATTCCCAAATCCCTCTGAGTTCAGAATAGGTTCAGGGTTGCCTTGGATCTTACATTTCCTTTCTAACCAATAAATGATGTCCGCCACATTCAATCCTTCATTACAGAAAAGAACAGTTATGACTCTGAATATCTGTTTAGTAAGCGGGATAGACTGGAAATGTTCCCATATTGGATTAGTTTTCAGAGTACTATATTTGATCAAAAATCTATCCAGAATAGCTGGGGTATGGAAACTAATTTTGAATGTATTTTCCACAGGCATGTGAATGAGAGTGTAGATCTCCACTGGATAGAACCCCATTGTTTGATTTAACAAGATCTTAACAACAAAAAATCTGTCTGGCATGTCCTCCTGTCTACCCAAATATCGTAGGCGCACAGCATTGTGCCTTTTAGCTAGCTCCATGGGCTTTTATAACAAACTAGCATATGCAGGTATTGTTGGAGCTGTGTGTTCAGCAACTGAGGCATTGTCATCAATACCAGGGTTATCCCCCATCACTCTTCAGCTGTTGCAGCCACAACGTTATTTCTCTCTGTTACTGAAACCCCCTCTCCCTCAGTTAAACCAGATTGGGCATCATAAAATTCTTCCTAAAGAGGTATGTCCACTGGTGAAAAAGAAATGCTACCTTCTGTATTTAAAGTTGTTGCAACATCTGCAACCTGTGAAGTACCTGAGGCGGGTGGAGAAATCAGTGGTTGTTCTTACAATGCTGTCTCTGTCCATGTGATTTTGTGAAGGTAAATGTCCCTGAGCCTCACACAAGGTGGGGGGGTTCCTGGAATAGGAAATTCTGGGTCAGGCACCCATTCCCATCCAGCACCAAAGAGCGCTTTCTCTGGAGACCAATTCCTTCCATCTGCCGTGTTCAGTTCCCCATGTGTCTGCACAGTGGCAGCACCTACTTCTGGGGTCACGGCATTCCCAAAAAAAAACAACTTTTGCTGTATTCTCTGGAGTTTGGTCCGGTGAGGGATGAATGGTCCATTTCCTTTTCTTCTTTTCTTCCAAACAACACGTGGCCTATAAGTAATCCTGTTTAGCTTCTCTTAATTGATCCTCCATTTGTTGTGTTCCATCACCATTTTCTAGATTTTCCTGGTTCCCAGTTGAACCGGGAGTTTCTGCAATTTCTGGAGATTTGAATGTGGGGATAGCCTCACTTGAGTCCCCCACTATGGAGCAGTCAGCATCTGGCAATTCCATCTGTGATGGCTAATGTGCAGAAGCGATGTGCTGGCCATCATTCTGATGCATTCCAGTCGCTTCTCCTTCACCTTGCCTGAGCTTGCCATGCTGCTCTCCATCTTCTCCTCCTCCTCCTCCTCCACTGGAGACCTCCATTCATCTGAGATAATCACCTAGAGAGCAGAGAGACAGCACCCTCTGCCATCCGAGTAGGGGAAGTTTTTATTTAAAAGAAAAGATATTAGAGACAATGATCACAAAATTATCAATGTGTAAAAATCATCACTCAAAAGAAATCAATCAATATAAATAGAAAGAAAAGAAAAGAAAAAGAAATTCTTATTAACTCGAATATGACATTATTTCAAAAACCAATCACAATGTTCCTAAACATTTTGAAACTGTGACCTAGAGAGTGCAAGTTGTTCTTTCTTGTGCAAATCTCTAAGCTGTGACACTACTTGAGCCAAGATCTGACTAACAGTATATTCTATTTGTTGCAACAAAAATGCACACCTGGCTTGCCATAAGTAAAACCTACATAAAGAAAAGATTAATTGTTCAGTGCTCACATGATACTTCTGAAGGCAAGGAGAAAAAAGACCTAATACTACCATATCATAAGTAATTTGAATATGTTGTATGTCAGTCCAAGTATATGAGAGTACTGCCCAAAACTGTTGAAATAAGGGACTGTAATAAGGGAATGTAATAAATAAAAAAATGTTCCATGGTTGCTATCTCAGCCATACACGAGAGTCAGGGACACATTCTTTCCTGTAACATTTTGTGTTTATGAGTATTCCAAACCCCAAGTCTTCCATGTCAAGAAAGCCAGGTGACATCCCATACTTTCAAAGAGAGTCTTTTGTCTGTTAATTGTGAAAATATAGAGGAAAGTTGAGACTCATAACTTTGGAGTTTAGTGGGGATCTCATAAAAGTAATCTTGGAGGACATTCTGACAAAATTTCTGTCTGGTGTTATTTGAAAAAAACTTGTGAAGAGATATGCCACTGCTTTAATTTTAAGCAGGCTTTGTGCAAGTACGAAGGGAGCTGCAGAGCCTTCAAGTTTTTAGGAAAGGGGGGGGATTTCCATAAAGGAAAGAACATATTCTACCAACCCATTGTGTATCCATACCAAAAGGAGTTAGTAGGGTCTGGAGGAACAAACTTTGAAAAAAAGAAAAGACTAAAGAAAAATAAAATGGGATGAATCATACGGACCCCACCTAAGCAGTAATCATGATATGTATGAATCCGCTTGACAGGGTTCAAGCAGCTGCCCCAGAATCCTTGAAAAAATAGGTTCATTATCCTAGTTTCTAAAGATGGTGTTGGGGGAAATATATGGGCAATGTGTAAAAATATTGGTACTATTAATGTATATAGTACAGCTACTCTTTTTCTTTTGAAGATTAATTTCCCTTTCCAAAAATGTACTGAATGCTCAGCCGTCTGAAGTGCTGTGGACCAGTTTAAACGTGCATCATCAGGACTGCCAAATTGAACTCCTAAAATTTTTACTGGGGTAGATGTAAATGATATACCAGCTAGGGTTTCTTGAGTAGATAGACTTGTACAAGAGGAGGGAGACAGCTGCAAACCCATGCTTTTATTTTAATTCAGATGATAGCCAGATACTCATTGAAATTCTGTTATAGTATCAGTAAGTGCAGATGGATCTAAGTCCATAGTAATACAGATGCAAAGGTCATCTGCATAAGCACACACCATGGGGGCTGGGATAATATAAAAAAGATTTAATTGTGGTATGCCAGGATGATTGAAATGTTTCTGCAGAAGGGGGTCAATTTGAAAAACATAAAACAGTGGGCTGAGGGGACAGCCCTGCCTTACCCCTTTAGTGCCATAGAAAGCTAAACCCGGGAGGCTATTAATATAAGGTATTGTTGAAGCAAAGCTGTATAGCAGCTATAGTCACTGAATAAATTCTTGTGGAACTTTATAATGGAATAAAACCTGAAACAAATATTCGTGGCTGACCCGATCAAATGCCTTCTCCTGGTCCAGCGAGAGAAGGACCCCATAAGAACTGGAGGAGGTGCATTTTGTACATATGTCCCTAATAAGAATTAAGTCATGAAAAAGAGATTTATTTGCTACTGCACAAGATTGCACTGGGACTATCACCTGTCCTGCGATCACAGAGAGCCTTGCGAGAAGTACTAAAACCAGAATTTTACAATCAATATTAAGAAGACTGATTGGTCTCCAGTTCTATTAATTACTTTGGTCACCTTTTTATATAATAAAATCTCCAAGGCTTGTGACGATAATTCAGGAAACTTATTTTTCATTAAGCAGTTGTTAAAAACATCACCTAATATGGGGGAAAATAAATGACCGAATTTCTGGTAAAATTCTACAGAAAGGCCATCAAGGCCAGGTGATGTATTTTACGTAGCTTTTGAATGGCTAACAAAATTTCATCTGGAGTAAGGGCAGCAAGCATATTAACCAGCTTGTCTGGTGAAATTTGGGGTAAATCTACATTCTCGAGGTATGAAGGGTCCCAAACTGCAGTGGAGGGGGTACCTAACACATTATAAATGTTAGAGTGGGCCTCCTTCTGGATATCATCTGGATCTGAGGAGACAGTATTTGTATCAGATTGCAAAACTTTGTCCAGAACAATGTGTT
Organism: Neoceratodus forsteri; assembly: GCA_016271365.2. Classification (NCBI taxonomy): domain Eukaryota; kingdom Metazoa; phylum Chordata; order Ceratodontiformes; family Ceratodontidae; genus Neoceratodus; species Neoceratodus forsteri. Next base: position 730,935,816 of record CM057453.1, read on the forward strand.
GGACTTTATTTTGGCAACTTTTAAATATGTCTATAGAGGACCTAATGCCCTGTGTACCAAACTGGGCCTCTAATTTTAGAGATTCAGCCCTGTTGTATTGGTACTGGACCATTTCTGATTTAATACTTTGTATTTCTTTCCCCAAATCCAAGTGTAATTCATGGGCCCTGGAGATAGCAGAAAATAACCTTTCTCGGAGAGTTAAGTAGTGGAGATATTTGGAGTTAGATAGTTTCCTGGCTTTGGACATAAAAAGGGACCTGATATCTTCCTTAGTATCTAGCCACTAATCTGCTAGGGAAACATAGGCCTCTGAAACTGATATTCTAGCAAATAACAAAGAAAGGAATTGTTTTTCTATCTCTGGGTTGGCTAAAAGGGAGTTATTAAGCTTCCATCTTCTCTTCTGAAGGGGGGAGGAGGAGTGTGCAGCCCAATCTGACAAATTAAGGATACTGCAAGGTGATCAGAGGTTTCACAAGGAATGGTGGAAGCCTGCAAAACTCACAATTGCTTTGAAAGAAAAAAACAGTCTATGCGGGTAGCTAAGGTTTCTTTTATGAAGGTTTTTGCCCCAGTATGGTGTACAGCTAAATACCCATCAATGAGTCCAGCAGTAGCAATCATAGATTTTAGACAGTTGGTGTCACTGTATAATTTTTTAGTAGAACCTCCTTTATCTGCTAATAAGACGGGGCAATTAAAATCACCTCCCAAAATAATATTCCTGCTAGAATGTAAGTAGGATTGTATTGTTCTAAAGAGGTCAGACCAGGAGGCAATAGATTGTGGTGCATATAGATTCACTAGCCGGAGTGGGATATTACCTATCTGGGCATCTAATAATAAAACCCTCCCTGGGATTATGTCCATTATTTTATGAACCAAGACTGAAACCCTTTAAACAAAATCCCAACCTCGTCACATGTATCAGGGCCTTGTGACCAATATGAGGGGACAATAGCCCAGATGCTTTAGACTTGTGAAACCTCATGATAGGTTTTAAGCCATGTGTCCTGTAAAAACAGGATGTTATTAGGTAAATCCTTTAAGATATGGAAGGTAGTCAGAGGCTTTTTATAGGATTTAATACTACAAATGTTTAAGGTTAAAGGAATCAAGCGCTGAATACCTGCCATATCCTATGGGTTTTAATTATCCACTAGATATCAAGAAACTTTCTTTCAGCCTTTATCTTTTTTTTTTCTTTTTAGTATCTGTTGGAATGTCAGGCAGGGGATCTGCTTTTGAGGAGACAGAGGAAGAATCTGATTCTCCCTCGTTCTCCTCATCGTCTCCCCAGTGTCTCCTTTTTGCCAAAGCCGAAACTTATTCCATGTGACCACGTGATGGACAGGTGTAGAGGAAATTTCAGCTTTTCTTTTACCCTTAACTTCCTGAAAAGAGGCCTCAACTGTTTGGGATGATTCCTCTAGTGGTGGGGGAGGGGGGCATACAATCAGTGGTATCTTGGGAAGTAGAGGGCGCATCATCAGAAGGTTCCATAGATCCACACCGTGAGGGTTATTCAGATACCAATGGAAAGGCCTCAGTATGAGAGGTTGTGCATTCTGAGGGTGTGGGCTGAGAAGTCTGAGCCTGTGCCTGTCAAGTTTCTATAAGGTTAACCAGGTCTTGAGGGTCACGGTCCAATCTATTGTGGGCCGCCCAAGGGCAAGATTTATAGGAATGCCCCTTTCATTGCATAAATTGCAATGGAGTGGATTAGAGCAGCTTAAGCTAACATGACCATATTCTAAACGCAAATTGCAATGAGGCTTGTCGTATACTGAGCTCAGGTGTGTCCTGGCCCCACACCTGTGGCAAGTCTTTGGTTATCCTGCATAAAAACACAACCCACGGGCCTACCAATGTAAAAGCTACTAGGTAAATGCAGAATGCCTGAATCTGTTTGTTTAAGTTGGACTTTGACTCTTCAATTCCACGTCCAGACCAAATCCTCATCCAATATAGGAGAGCGTTTGTCCAGAACAGTACACCTTTGTTGCAACCAGTACTGCATATCGGTTATATTAACCCCCTCACTCCTAAATAGAAGGGTCACCATTTTAATCCTGGACTTAGTCAGGGGAATAAGAAAGAACTGTTGCCATAATGGGGAATGTTGAACAAAAGGATATTTCTCCCAAAACTTTTCTAAAGTGGAGCAATTCTTAAAGCTAATATTGTATATAAGCAACCCTTTGACATGAATGCAAGCAAACAGTTCCCTAGGCAGTATCCCCATAGAGTCTTTCAACATTTTATGCAAAATCATCTTTCTATCAAGGGCCTCTGCATGGTCTCCTGAAAACTTTAGTCTGATTGCGTTCCTGCGTTGTGCAGACTCACCCATCTTTTTGAATAAGTCTGCCATATAGAATTGTCTTGGCTCTTCTGATGCCATATTCGGTTGCCGTGGTGTATCCAGTTCTCCTTGCCCTACATGCAATGTATCAGTGGGCTGTTGTAAAGAATTCCTCAGTGTTATAGTAGAGGATGTAGTAGCCGACTCTGCAGTCTGTGGCTCAGGTTGGGTAATGTCCATAGGAACTGCATTAGATGCCAAAAGTTCCTCTGTACTTACAGCTGTTTGAATAATTTCAGAAGCGCTTATTGGGCCCCGTGAAGTCCATGCGCTGGAAGAAGAAGTCTTTTGCCATCCTGCCACAAACAGTGCAGCTTCAGGTGACCAAACTGCATCCTGAACATTGCTAGAAACTTCTCTCCCTTTTCGGAGATGTGACGTGGCGCAGCTGTATAGGCTGTCTGAAGCTGCTGCAGTCGAGAAGACAGGAGCTGGGACCGAGGAAAACTGAGAGGGGAATGGAAGAGCAGTTTCACAATCCTCAGGTACTGAAAAGATTCCTGCATTAGAATCAGAGGTATCTTCTTGCAAAAGCTTTAATAAAGTTATTTTGTGGGTTTTAACCACATCGTGAAGAATGTCCTCTTCAGATTGGGTTGCAGACATGTTAGGTAAATCAGTGCTTGCCTGTTTGGATCCTGAAACGACAGCAATATCTTGACTTTTGACAGCATTTAAAGGTTCTATTTCAGCAGTTGCATCTTGTGTAGCAGAAAACACAGCAGTTGCAGGATTAAAGTCAGTAGATTGTCCAGGGTCATTTTCCATCACAAAATCCATATTACCAGAGGAACCAAAACAGACTTCCCAACAGCATCTCCTCCAACCTTCTGGCCATCCGCCACCTTGCAATGATGGACAAGGGTTCCCCCTACAGACTGAGATGGGGAATTTCCTTGTGCCCTAGCCACATTTTCCCCCATTTACTAAAAATACCACCAACAGCTTAATCTGGTTCAAGGTCAGTTGGCATTCATCTGTATCCCCTTCCCCTGGGTTGAGCCTGAAAATAGGCAGAATTTGTCTAGTGCACTTTCCTGGTTAACAAAAATTAAGTAAATTAAATATTTAAATCCTTTATTCTTTCCTTGTAGGGCTTTTGATGCAGTCCCTGCACCATTTTGGTTGCCCTTTTCTGTACCACCTCCACCATATCTATGTCTTTCCTAAGATGAGGCCTCCAGAACTGGACATAGTACTCCAGGTATGGCATCACCATTGATCTATGCAGTGGTACCACCACATCTCTCTTTCTACTGGTGATATCCCTCCCTATGCACTATAGCATTCTACTAGCCCTACCTACTGTCTTATCACACTGCTTTGCTACCTTCAGGTTATCAGATATGATGACCCCCAGGTCCCGTTCCTGTTTTGTTGTTGACACCTCCTCCCCTCCCAATTGGTACATTGCCCCTGGTTTCCTGTGCCCCATGTGCATAGTTTTTCACTTTTTGGCATTAAATCCTAGTTGCTATACCCTTGACCATTCTTCCAGTCTTTTCAGGCCCTTCCTCATGTTTCTACCCCCCCCCCGTGTGTCCACTCTGTTGTAGATTTCTGTATCATCTGTGAACAGGCATACTTTCCCTTTCAACCATTCTGCAATGTCACTAATGAAGACATTGAAGAGGACTGGTCCTAAAACTGACCCCTGTGGCACCCTACTGATTACTGTGCCTTCTTCAGAGTGAACCCCATTTACCACCACCCTCTGGCTTCTGTTACTCAGCCAACTCCCCCCCACCCCACCTTGAAGGGGTAAATCCGTAGGTAGGAGGGGGCAGGGTAAGTGACAGAGATGACAAGGATGGGGCTGGGAGCTGGGTCAGTGCACAGATGGGGCAGCTGTAGGATTGGAAAAAAAAAACTGTTTTATTCTTTGCAGAAGCCCCTTGAATTTTGCAAATAAAAAATAGCTATGGAAGAAATAACACAGTCATTCATTCATTCATTCATTTATTTATGAATGTATTTATTTATGTCTTTGATAGCCAGGTGAGCAAACTGATCCAGAGGACCGTTTTCAGTCATGACCCAGGCCACCAGGGTGGCAAACACAACAAACATCAATACAATACAGAGATACAGTTAAAACAAAACTGGACTGTCAAATACAGTACACTTGATATGAGGTCAAATTTCGTAGTAAAATATTTCATAGAAAGCAGTACATACTGGTGTAGTGACATACTTTAAGTGGCTATGCAATATAAAAGGCTTAACGTGGTGATTATGGTAAAGTATTACATGCAATGTACACACAATCACTGGGGGCCAAGGAAATAAATACAGTTAAAATAAAGTTTCAGTCTATCACCAGGAGTGGTACAGGCACAAGTCATGGGCAGAAATGCAACTTAAGTTGAGTTGCAGAACCTGCTAACAGTTCAGAATAAAACAGGTAGTCATATCCAGATTGAACAGAGGAGCAGAACAGTGCAACATGGTAGGGGCACTGGAGGTAGGGTGAGGGCATGAATAGGCGCTATGCCAGGACACGGGCTCTGGTATCACCTGGGGAACAGCTGCAGGTACTAGCAGCCTCGGCCAGGAGCCATGCCCTTAAGTTTGCCTTAAAAGACTGATGGGAGGGGGATGATTTGATGGAAAAAGGAAGTCTATTCCAGGGGGAAGGGGCAGAGACAGAGAAAGCTTTATTATCCATGGTAGTAGTAGTGTTAGGGACTTCCAATGGGGGAATGGAGGAGGCCCGGAGACTCTGAGATACACTCTGTCAGTGAGAAGGGAGGAGTAGGGGGAGGCTGATGGTTTCTGAGTGCACTGTCAGTGAGTCTGCCCATAGCAAAGTCAAAACAACCCTGCAGAGAGAGCCACTCCAGGGACTGGTATAGCGAGCAGTGGTGGGTGGTAAAAGGCGCTTGAAGGACAAAGTGACAGATGGAGTTGCATATGGTATGTAAGTGGGTCCGTAGGGAAGAGGATGCAGTAGAGTATATGGGGGAGCAGTAGTCAAGGAGGGGCAGAAGGTCTCCTTGAGCAATGGCTAGATAAGCTTCAGGGAACATAAATTGATTTTGACGGTAGGCAGCACCTCATTTATGGTGGATTTTCATCACAGTGTTGCTGATGTGTTCATTGAAAGTAAGGGAGGAGTCTAGGGTGACATCTAGCTATTTAAAGGCAGGGACAGTTTTGAGTGGAGGTCCGGCAAGGGTAACGATCAAGAATGGGGTTTTTGACCTGGCTACCTCTGCTAGGAATGGTTTAGAACCAAAGAGTATGGCCTTTGTCTATTTCTCATTAACGAGAAGTTTTCTAGAGAGGAACTAGCTCTGTGCAGCCCCAACATTTGCTGTGAGGGTGGTAGACAAGGACTCTATGGAATTATCGCTGTGGTATATGACTAGGTCATCTGCATAGAGGATGGCCTTGCAAGTGATGCTTTCTGCTGGGAGGTCATTAATAAACAGAAAAAAGTAGGGGCCCCAATATTGAGCTCTGAGGTACACCAGTGTGGGTAGGTAGTGGAGCAAAGGAATTTTTACCAATCAAGATGGACTGGGACCTGTCTGAGAGATAACTATGGAGCCATGTGACCATGTCTGGTGAGCAGCCAAAGTTTAGCAGGGTGGAGTAAAGGAGATGGTGGTCTACGAGGTCGAAAGCCTTCGACAGATCCACAAACACTGCATCTGTGGCACTACCCTTGTCCATATTTCTAGAGATATGGTTTGAGAAAAGTAACTGGGTGGAGGAGGTACTATGGTGTTTGCAGAAGCCATGCTGGAGAGGACATATGAGGTCATATTTTTCTAGATGATCCGATAGTTGGTGGTGAATGATTTTCTCAAGTAATTTACTCAGGTGAGGAAGTGGGGAAGATGGGCCTATATAATTTTTGATGGCGAGGGGATCCCCAGCCTTAAATATGGGTACAACATGAGTGTGCTTCCAAGAGTCAGAAAGGGCGAGTTTGAAAATGTAGGTTAGGGGCTTTACAATAACTGGAGAGAGCAGTTTCAAGAAGGTGGGGTATAGCCCAACACTACCTGGGCTACCTCAGGTAAGAAGTGTCTTTAAGAGTTTTGCAGTGGTTTTTATGCCAATGACCTTAAAGTAAAATGGATGAGCACATGCAGTATTGGGGAGGGTTGGGAGCATTGAAGTTTGCTGTATAGGTCAGAGGAAGACTGAGTAGGGAGCTTGCTAAGATAGGGAGAGAGGTCTGTAAGTATTCTGTTGAAAGTGTCCGCAATTGCACCAGGTTCAGTGATGGGACCTGAGGGTGAGTTTAATTGTGTTGTCTGCTTGTTAGACTTAGGATTTAGGAGGGACCCTATTGAGGCCCAGAAACTGTGTGGATTACCGAGCATGTCTTTTTGCAAGTTGGTATAGTATTTGTGCTTTAGCAACTTAACAGCCTGCTTGCAGGAGTTGCAAAGTTGTCTGTATGCGTTCCAGAGCTGGGGGGAGGGAGATGAATTATAGGCTTTCCAAGTTTTGACCCTAATTTTCATCTGGGCCAGTAGTTCTTTGGATAGCCAGCGGGTGCTTCCACCTCTGACCTTTCTGGTGATGACTGGGAAATGTTTGTCCTGAAGTTTCTGTAGGACATCAGTAAAGAATGTGACCGCAGTTGAGACATCCCTACATGAGTAGAGTACGATCCAGTTTATAGTCCTGGAATCGGTAAGGATGGAGTCAAGATCCTGGCGGTGAAACTTCCTGAAAAACAAGAGTTTTGGGGGAGGCTGGATTGATTTGGTGGTTAGGACAATGTAAGTAGGGGTGTGGTTGCTGATGGAGTCAAACATTGTGCCTGCCTGCAGGACCAGGTCCACTCGATTTGTGATAATCTAGTCTAAGGTGGTATGGTTGTCTGAGTGCATGTTATATCTTGTGGTGGAAGAGATGCCTTGTTCTAATTGGTGTGTTTTAGGAGATGTGCACACTCAGGTATAGGGGTGTCGGTCCAACTGAGGTTGAAAACCCCTATTAGGATTGCGTCTCTGGAGGGGGAGGTGCGCACATAGCCATCCAGAAAACTGGATAGGCCCTGGATGCCTGCAGTGGAGGGAAGGGGGTTGTAACAGCAGCCTAGGTAAAGTTATTCTGTGGCCCCCACAATAATCTCAACAATAAGCCATTCTCAAGCAGAAGTGGGGGATGAGTAAGCAATTGTGGTGGCTGAGATATGGTCTAGCACATACAGTGCTATGCCTCCACCCCTCTTTCTTCCTGGCCTGTCTAATCATAGTATGGAGTAACCAGGGAGTTGATATGAGGTATTGGTGAGGTGTGGCTTTGGCCAGGTCTCTGTGAGGCCCAAGATGTGTGGCTTATATAGGGCCACCCATGCCTCAAGCTTGGAGAATTTAGATGGGAGGCTACATATATTTAGGTGTGCAATCCTGAGGCCCGAGTGACCAGCCCAGATAACATTTGTATGGTCAATGTATGTGTTAGGGGTCCCGGGTTGCTTTCTACATCACCAGCGAGGAGAAGGAGTGAGAGAAGGGGACAGGAAGGGGGGAGCCAGCGGGGGCACTGGAAAGTGAGGGAGTGGACAAAAAGTCCAAGCAACTGACGTTTGAGGTTTGATTGTAAGGACAGCATGGCAGAGCCCATAGGTGACAACTCATGCCAAGTTGTGCTGGGAGGGGGGGTTGATTGGTTTAAATGATTCCGTAAAGGATTGTAGGCTGATTTGATCAGAGGCCAGGATGGCGGCTGAGAAGTCAGTCATCATTAGAAGCCCAGTCAAACAGCTGAGAGTAAGGAGGATACGTGATTATTAATTTTCCGAGTGACTACTTAAAGGTGAGCAAAGAACGAGGTGCAAATAATAAGTTACACTAGAGTGGAGAGAAAACATAACTTCAAGTGCCAGAATACATGCTTGCTGCTTTAAGACGCATCAGTAGTAATTTGTACTTGGCTGGGAAATGACGACTGGTGGGGGGGGCATTTAAAGAGTGTTGGGGCAGAGGAGGGTGGATGCATCGAAAAATCAAGTCCAAAACTAGTACAGGCAGGGTGTGCACAGAATCTGTAATGGTATGCCACCCTAACAGTGATATTTTTATGGCTACATGCATCGATATCGACAACAGCACCATGCTGCTGTAGAAGTGCCGCTGAAAGGGGCAACCACTCCCTCCGACCTGCACCCCAACCCTGAACTAACTCCGACTTGGAGTTAGAATCCTTCAGTTTGAGGGGTACGGGGGGTTCGGGGATGAAGCCTCCTAATGTAAAAATGTAAAAATTACATCCAAACTGTTCACCCTGGGTTGGTTATCATAAATTCATAGAAATCTGATGGCAGATAACGACCCTCTGGCCCATCAAGTCTGCCCTCCCCCCCCCAGTCATCACCTATGTCATGGGACCTCCCCATCCCTCCACTTGCCAACCCCTTGTGTCTTCCTCTGGTAGTCTATTCCAGGCCTCCACCACCCTCTCTGTAAAGTAACACCCCTCACATTGCCTCTAAGTCTTCCTCCTTCTAATCTTAGACTATGCCCACTAGTTTTAACCCCCACCTTCCTTTTAAATAAGCTCCCCTCCCTCACCTTATTGATCCCCTTCACATACTTAAATGTCTCTGTCATGTTCCCCCTTTCCCTTCTAGTCTCAAATGGGTACAGATCTAATTCTCTCAACCTCTCCTCATATGGCTACTCCTACATATTGTGCACCATCTTGGTTGCCCTTTTCTGCACCTTTTCAATCCCATTATGTCCTTACGTAGATGTGGTCTCCAGAACTGGACCCCATACTCCAGGTGCAGCCTCACCATGTTTTTTTTTTTTTTGCAATTTAATACACTTTATTGTACACCTCACCATGGTTTTATGAAGAGGCATCAGTACCTCCCTCCTTCTGCTAGTTATGCTCCTCCCAATGTACGCCAACATTCTATTTGGCTTTACCTCTGTGTTGCTGCATTGATTATCTACCTTAAGGTTGCTTGATACTATAATCCCTAGATCCCTCTCCTGCTCTGGTGGCTTAATTACCCCCCAAAAGAGCAGCTGAAGGACTTCAGTCACCTGGAAGTGCTGTTATTACACCACACTGTACAGTTTGGATTGTGCTATTACCCTTATGACTTTTGCTATTTCTGTATGCAGTACGCCTTGATATTCTTTAGACTTTTTTAGTAACTCCCAGCTGCTGCAACTCCACCTTCCCCTCTCCCTGGGACCCTCTTGATAAAGTATTTGCCTAAATGTGGATACCCTGGTGTGGAAATTTCTTAATGAATAAATACATATACATAAAAAGTTCAGACATGATATTGCTACCATATCCAACAGACTACTCATTCACTGTATAGCTAATGATCTGACAAAGAGGTTATGAGCCCAATGTGAACTAAAGTTGTTTCATGTATTCTTTCCTCTAGTTTTTTTATTTCTGAGGACACTTGCATGAAACTAAGATCACTGTTCCCTAGACTTTGTTTGCTCTGACTGCTTGTCTTCAGCTGACATCACAATCCCCTATTTTAACATCATAATTCTTGTCACATCAATCAGTTGAAATGTCATAAACAGAATTATGATGTCAGGTATAGACAAACAGCCAGAGCAGCAATTACAGAGAGCCTGTATTTATGCAAATGTCCTGATAAGAAAAGAAATGAAGGCGAGAATTACAGAAAAATATGAATTGTAGGCTGAATTGTGTCTAAATATTAAATTTTTTCAAAGTTATCTCAGCGGTGTCAGGAACTCTTTAATGTTCCAGCCACTCAGTCAGTCATTGCTTGGGGGGCTAATAGTTGGATTGTGGCAAGGTATTGCTATATAAGTCATAACCTAAACATTTAGATCATAACTGAAAAGTATTTTGTTTACATTAATGGTCATTTACCAGTTACTTCTGGAACAGACAATTTGACAGTCAAAATGTTTCTTTCTTGGACCAACCAGTGGCATGGCACTGGGACATTTCACTGTCACCTGGGAGACAGACATTTGCTTGCAGTCCCCAGAATCTCCTGCTTAGGCTGACTGTAGGCCAAGAGTGTCAGCTCTTGCAAAGGGATCCAACTGCCTGCGGTACTTACGCACCTCCTGCAGGCTGACTAAGGAATGGCACTGGCATCAGTTGCTTACCCGCCTTTCAAGACAAAAGAATGTGTAGCAATGGCAATGCTGATTGTAAAGCTGAGGAATGGGGGGCAAGTGGACATTTGAGAAATGGGGAAAACCAAATTATAAAACAAAATTCTACTTCCAGTGTCATCCCTATTAACATTTACCTGTGTTCTGCATCCTATGAATAAGGTGTTGAATTCCAAAATTGACTGCTGGCCTGGAAGTCTAGAGCTGTTATTCTTTACAGCTGGAATTATCTGTCATACTGTTAACACAGATATTTGTAGCAATGCAAACTAGAGACAGAGGTCTTTGAGGCTGCACATCAGGCACAAATGCCCACGTAAACCTATAAACATAAAGATACCTTTCTTAAATTTGTTTCAGAAATGTTTTTAGTGTTCAACAAGGTGACAGATCCCCCCCTCGAGAAAAAGGAGAGTTTTAATGTTTTTTAATTTTTTTTTTAACTCAGAAAAGCTAGACGTTGGTAACACAGTTTGCAAAGAAACACACTCTGTATTTGAGGGAAAAAAAGTGCTAAATCTGCAGAATGATCTGATTTGTTGCACACACAACCTACCCACTTACTACAGCTTACAATGGTATTGCTATGAGGATGGAGAACATTCAGAAATCTTGTTATTCAGTTGCATCCAAGTTGTCAAGAAGTGACATATTCTCAGACTGGTGGCAAAAACATATACCCTTCACAATGCCATACCTAAAAATCCTCCCCACCCTTTGTCTTGTGTGTGCACTACTATTACAAATTTCAATTATTCAAGTGATAAGGAGCCATTAATCGGCAGACAGGATTTATTCCCCAGACCATAATGACCATCATCTGCATTCTGTGTAGGTCGATGAAGACTTAGGGCACTCTAAGATAATTAAAGTAAGGCTAATCAAATGAAATGCAAAGTACAGCAAAGTCAAATCTGCTCACGTCTGCATTTAAGACTAAATGAACATAATGGATCAACCAATGACTATGGTTAATAGTGGCATAATATTTATTCACTGAAATTGCTCTATAAATCTGTGAGCTACAGTGGCTTTTGTCCTGTGTGGCAGGTTAGAAATAGTTTAGCAATCTCACTGCTTGAAAGCAGTGCAAGACATATGTTTCACCATAACCAATAGAAGATGCATGCCTATGTTTTTGTAGCTGGGTTTTAACATTATTTAGATGTCTACAAGGCCACAAGGATCAGTTCTGGGACCAGTCCTCTTTAATGTCTTCATAAGTGACATTGCAGAGGGGCTGGAAGGGAAGGTATGCCTCTTTGCAGATGACATTAAGATCTGCAACAGGGTAGACACTGTGGGGGGGTGAGGAGGGACCGAAGCAGGCTTAAGGAGTGGTCAAGAGCGTGGCAGCTAAGATTCGATGCAAAGAAGTGTAAAATCATGTATTTGGGGCACAGAAACCCAGGGGAGGAGTACATGATGGGAAGAGGTACTGACGACCACCAAACAGGAAAGGGACCTGGGGTAATCATATCTGATGACCTAAAGGTGACCAAGCATTGTGAAAAGGCTGTGGGGAGAGTCAGTGGGATAGTGGGGTGCATAGGGAGAGGTATAACCAGCAGAAAAAAGGTGGTGACACCATTGTACAAATCATTGGTGAGACCCCATCTGGAGTACTGTGTCCGGTTCTGAAGGCTACATCTCCAGAAGGACATAGATGGAGTAGAGGCAGTTCAGCGAAGGGCATCAAAAATGGTGCAGGGGCTGCACCAAAAGTCATATAAGGAGAGACTAGAGGACCTCAATATGTATACATTGGAAGAGAGGAGAGAGGGGAAGATATGATAGAGACCTTCAAATATCTCAAGGGCATAAATAAGGTACAGGAGGGTAGCATCTTAATAAAAAAAGATGTTTAAGAACAAGGGGTAATGATATGAGGCTTGAGGGGGTAGACTCAGAGTTAATGTGAGGAAGTATTTTTTTTTCACAGAAAGGGTGGTGGATGCATGGAACAGCCACTCAGTGGAGGGGGTGGGTGCAGAAATGGTAGGGGAATTCAAGAATGCATAGGGTAGGGACAAGGGAACCCTAGCAATAGGAAAGAGAGGGTAAAACCTGGAGATCAAGTAGGATCTGTGATACTGCATTAGGTAGGGAAAATGGGAAGACTAGGTGCGCCAAATGATTCTTATCCGCCATCAGTTTCTATGTTCCTAAATGTGAATAGCACAAACATTTTCCTCAGTCATTATGCATTTGTTTTATGTTGAAAGCGCAGCCTGCAGCGCAAGTCAACATCTTAAGTTTCAATCTTGGATTTGGGCGCGGCCACTGTTGGCCGAATGAGGCTAATGTGGTGAGCACATCTAAGGAAAGGTCTGCTGCAATCCAAGCAAAGCTCGTCAAATGCAGCGGACCCTTCTGATGCTCTCCACATTAGCAACTATAAGTGGCTACGTAACAGCCGACCGGGTGTGCCCAATCCCCAGCCAGCTTTCTGTGGCCGCACAAATTTGCTGACGAGAGCCCACTCCGTCGGCATACAGCAGCCCCCCATTTCCTATATGCCGAGGGTGCCCAATCCCCCTCAGTTCTTGCCTCCCCCCCGCTTTCATTGTGTGCCAATGGGGGAGCCCACTCCCTGTCGGCATAAATCAGCCCCTCCCTGCATTTCTTATATGCTGAGGGGGGTTCCCAATCCCCCTCGGCTCTTGCCTCCCCCCTGGCTGTCATTGTGTGCCAACGGGGGTGCCCAATCCCCGTCGGCATAAATTCACCCCCATTGTCCGCCGACGAAGGTGCCCAATCCTCTGTCAGCTACAGCAATCCCCCCCAAAACAGTTAGGTGGCACGCTGGGAGCCCACCCCAACATGCCAAGTTCCCTGAAAAAAAGGTCCCGCGATGTTAGTTTTTTTTCTTCTTCCTGTAACAAAAACGGTCCTCATAGTCTCCTGCCCCCACCCGCACCCACCCACTGTGCACCCTGCCTCTCCACACCCCTCACCCCTCATCCCATACCTACCTCCAGAATCTGGCACGATGATCTTCGGTGGACCGGGAACACGTTTGCACTCTTCAAAGCCGACCGCGAACTGAGGAAATGCAGGTAAGCTGTATAATGGAATGAATTGTTTTTTTTTCAACTTTGCTGCATATCTCGGGCATTTGTTGGAATTTTGGCACCAAATTTTCAACATGGGGTTTTTGGGGCCCCTCCTCATGAATTCTATCACTGTCATGGTATTAATCGGCCTCGAAAGGTGATTTCGCAGTCACTGCGCAAAATCACCTTCCGGGACCCATTAATGAAATGACAGTGCCAGTGTTCATGAGGGGGCCTCTCAAAAAGCCTATGTTCCAAATTTGGTGGAAAAATTCCAACAAATGCCTGTTTTATGAGCGTGCATTGCGTGTTGCTACACAGGCTTGTAGCTGCGCCAATTCGCAATATTTTAATGCCAGATTTTCAGCGTTGTCATTTTTGTACACCTCCTTGTGAAAAGTACAGCTGTCATTTTCCACATCCTGCCTGAAATGTGTTTCCACACTTCTGGCCCACAATAGTGCAGTCGCTGTGCGAAATCACTTCTTGGGACACTTTGAGGAAATAACAGTAACACTGTACATGAGTAGAGGTGCTAAAATGCCTATGTTGAAAATTTGGTGCTGAACGCACATAAAATGGCAGTGTTCCAAGTGTGCATTGCATATTTCCCATGCACCCTTGTAACTTCGCAAATTTGCTATATTTACGTGCCACATTTTCAACATTGCCATTTTTTTACACCTCCTTATGAACTGTACAGCTGTCATTTTTCACATCCTGCCCAAAATGTTTTCCGGCACTGCACTACCAAAGCTAATGCCAGCATGACAACATTCGGCATTGACAAATGCTTGTTTGAATTTTGGCTCCAGATTTTCAACATAGGGTTCTTGGGACCCCATCTCTTGAACACATGCACCGTCATTTCGTTACTCAGTCCCGAAAGGTGATTTTATGGTCACTGCACGGCATCACCTTTTGGGACCAATTAACAAAATGACAGTGCCATTGTTTATGAGGTGGGGTCCCAGAAAGCCTATGTTGCAAATTTGGTGAAAAAATTCCAAAAGATGACTGTTACGAGTGTGCGTTTTGCAGTTTCCACACATGCTCATAATTTCAGCAGTTTTTAATATTTTCACTCCAGATTTTCAACATTGCCATTTTTTCACACCTCCTTATGAACAGTACAGCTGTCATTTTCACATCCTGCCCAAACTGTGTTTTCGCACATCTGGCGCACAATGGCTCAGTCACTGTGGGAAATCAACTTTCAGGACAGATTAACAAAATTGCAGTGCCACTGTTTATGAGCAGAGGTCCCAAAATGCCTATGCTGAAAATTTGGTAAAAATATCCCCAAAATAATTGCATTATAGAGTGCATTGCTCAGTTTCTATGCACGCTCATGATTTCATAATTTTTCATATTTTCCTCCAGATTTTCAACATTGCCATTTTTTTGTACCTCCTCATGAAAGTACAGCTGTCATTTTCACATCCTGATGCAAAATGTGTTTTCGCACCTATAACCAAATGGCACAGTCGCTGTGCAAAAATCACCTTGGCTAACAAACTGATAGTGCCACTGTTCATGAGGTAGGGTCACAAAAAGTCCATGTTGAAATATTGGAGTGAAAATGCCTCAGGCGTTAGGGTTTCCAACCATAACTCCCTACCCTGTAGAGACTGACAGGTGTCAGGGGTGTGACTTGGGGTTGTTGGCCGTAATGCTCATGCCATTCCACCCCCACCCCCACCCTGCAGCCAGTGACAATCATCAAGATATGCCTTGGATGCTTTGGCTCCAAAGTTCACCCCACTGTCCTATACTGCACCCAGCTCAGTGTATTTCCTTGTGGAATGGGGTGAGCGTAAAGCCCAAAGACCCCAATGCACACCGCGACACTTGTCGGTGTCTGCAGGATAAGGAGAGGTGAAATGGTATGAGCACTATGGCCAACACTTAAAGGGACACCCCAATGCCTCTCAGTCTGTGCAGCATGGGGGTGCATTGGCATCAGTTCAATACTTCACTGCCATTCCTATTATGCATCTGTCTAACTCCTGCACTACCAATGCCGATGCCAGCAAGACAACATTCGGCATTGACAAATACTTGTTATAATTTATTTGAACATCAGTGTATTTTTTTTTCAATTGTTTAATCAGGAGTCTTTGAGCTAAGTGCTCATTTGCAAAGGTTCCACATCAAGTGTTGTAAACAAACAAAGTTGTAAGCATGCAGCATAAGGAACAGTTGTCATTACATTCAAGTTACATGTCAAGTGTTGTAAACACACACGTTTGTATACAAGCAGCAAAAGAGCATGTGTTAATACATTCATAATGTATATTCCAGGCAGCTCTGAAGAGCATTCGTCAGAGCAATAAATAGCTAATGTATATAAAAAAGTTATAACCCCCCCCCCAGTTGAATACAAATGTTCCAGTTTAGTTAGGAGAGAAGTACGGATGTTGGAGGAGGTAGACAGGGTGTGAGGAATACTGAGTTGGTAGCGGGTGGGTTGAGCAATGTGAGTCAGGCAAGGTTAGGGTTAGAGTAGGCATCTGCATGTGGAACCTTGGGTGAGTTCATTCTTGAGGTCTCTCTTGAATTGAGGTAGTTTTGGTATATCTGTGATGGAGGTAGGAAGGTTTAGCCAGTGTACAGCTCAGCAGGCAAAAGCTCTTTGGCCCTGATTGGTTCTTTGCTTGGGAACCATCAGTGCATGTCTTGCCATGCTCCTGGTGGAGTACTGGTTATGTACCAGGCAGAAATGCAAGGCTATAGTGGGGGGAGCCAAGCCTACAAGTGCTTTTTTTTTGTCAGTAGGATACTCTGGTATTTTATGTATGTTTCCAGGGGAAGCCAGCCTGTGAGAGACTATAAGGTACAGCAATGTATATGTCTGTCAGAGCCTGAGATGAATCTGCAGGCCTTGTTGAACAAAACTCTCACTCTATTCAAGACAGTAGGGGAGGTGGATCCATATACTGTGAGGCCATAATCAATGAGAGGGAGGACAGAAATGGCTACCGCTAGGCTCCTGATCTCATTGGTTAAGTTCAGCCACTGTCTGAAAAGGGCTCCTAACGTTTTGTTGCCTGAGCTAACTATGTTATCCACATGTTCAGTGAAGGTGAGGGACTCATCTAATATGTCCCCCAGGTATCTAAAGGAGGACACCTGCTCAAATGGAATGCCCTGATTGTTCTGGATGCAGAGGGGGTGGAACTTTACTCCTGAGATGGGTACCAGTAAAGAGCATTGTTTTCCTTTTTTTGTTATTAAGGACAAGCTTGTTCTGCTTGAACCACCGTTCAAGGGACCCAAAGCCATTTTATAGCTCCCTGGTGACTACCTCATGCTAAGGGTCACTCTTGAAGATGACTGAATCATCAGCATGGAACAGCATCTGTCTTTGGGGGCAGGCACTTGGAAGGCCATTTATGAACAGGCTGAAGAGAAGCGGTATCAGAATTGACGCCAGGGGAACACCGACAGAGATTTGCTTAGGATCAAATAGCACACCGGCTATTTTGACTTTCTGTGTGTGTCCAGCTACGTAACAACAGAACCATACGAACATATGAAATTGCCGGCAGAAAAAGGCCCAAAGGTTTATCAAGTCTGCCCGATTGTGCAGATCTTAGTTTCATATTACTACAACTGCCCCAGCCATGAAACAGTCTCGGTGGAGAGACAAAGGTGCTGAAGTTTTGTGAACAGCAGGGGGTGATCTACAAGGTCAAATGCCTTGGTAAGATCAACGTATGAGGCACCTATTATATGACCTTTTTCCAGGGCTTCATGTAGGTGTATTGTGAAATCTATGAGTGCAGTCATGGTACTATGCAGTTTTCTAAAGCCGTGTTATTGGCTACACATCAGGTTGTAATGCTCTGGGTAAGCGACCAGCTGATCAGGTACTATTCATTCCAGTGCTTAGGAGAAGGGGGATAATATGGAGATGAGCCTGTAGTTGGCCACACTAGTCTTATTACCATCCTTATTATAGTAGTAGTAAAAATCTTTATTTTTCAACAGGATTAGATGGTTTACCCAAGGACTCCTTCCAGATTGTCACCACAGTCCCATTTTCAAGGTACTCCTGAATTTCAGCATTTTATGCCATACATAAATTATTTAAAACACATTACTATATAGTACACAGAATGTTCCTTCAAGGGTACATTACAGATAATAATAACATGTACTCTAATATAGATTTCAACATTTACACAAAGGTAAGGTAACTAAGTTTCAATTCTGGATGATCCAACAATTCTAAGGTAATACCCATGTTGCATTCATTAATTAGATTTAATTAAAGCATGCACATTGCTTTGTTAATTCCTGTTTGAGAGCTGTATTGAATGCCTTTGCAGAATCATTTATATTTTTCATTTGAATCTTACATTCATTCCAAATTTTTATTGCATAAAATGAGAAGGTCATTTCTCCATAATTTGTTTTTGGAGTTTTTATTTAATAATCTCTAAGCAATTTATCATTTTGTAAATTATGTGAATGATTGTTCTTTACCAATTTGTTATGCAAATAGATGGGCCTTGTAGTTTTTATTACTTTTCTAACTTGATTTATCCATATTATATTTCATTTCTCTCTAAGTGGTTGCCAGTTTAATTTCTCGTATAGGTGACAGTGCTGAGATCAGCTGTCTGCTTCTAATACAAACTTCGCCAATCGATTGTATAATACCTCTACCTTTTTTAAGTTTGCAGCACTGGCAAACCTGTAGGTATGTAAACCATAATCTATCACTGGAATCAACATTTGGTTTACAATTGACCTTCTCATTTTAGCATCTAAACAGTGTTTTGCTCATCTCAGTGCACCCAGCCTACAACTAACTTTGCTTACCAATTCATTTATATGGTACTCAGATTTAAGTTTATTATCCATCCATAATCCTAAGTACTTATATTCATCAACCTGGGTTAAACACTCTCCTGTATTAGTTTTTATTTCCAAAAGTAAGGAGTCCTGAGTTGGCCAAAAGCCACCTGTAAACACCATGACCTTTGATTTTTTACTGTTTAAACTCAAGTCTGATTTTTCAAACCAGCTCTGAACTTGAAGGAAATCCTGTTGTAGGTTTGTTTGCACCTGATCTCGATCAATCCCTGTTGTCAGTATAACTGTACCATCTGCATAAAGTCTAATATGTGATTTATTTACTACATCAACCACCTGGTTTGTGTAGATTGGGAACAATAGGTGCCCCAATATAGATCTCTGTGGTACTCCCCGCTGTACTTCTAAATTGGTCGAATAACCCCCACCCAGTGTAGTTTGTTGCTTTTGTCCTACCAGGTATGATCGAAACCAGGTGAAAACTTCCTCAGATAGTTCTATATAATTTAGACTCTCTAATAACCTTTGATGGTTTACTGTATCAAATGCTTTGGACAAGTCCATGAACACTGTGCCCACTGTTTCTCCCTTATCTAAGGAAGATGCTACGAAGTCTATCAAATCAGAGAGCGCAGTGTTCATGGAGTGGTCCTTGTCACAAACTCACTCAACTGGTCAGCCCTCTACTCCCACAGTGCCAACCTCTGAGTGTATGATTTGTGTGCAGTGAACAGACAAGGTAACCCTCTTGTCTGTTTTGTGGGTTCAAGTCACCTTACTCTCAAGCTCTGAAGGGATTCAAACTGATAACCTCTTGTTAGCATACCCAATTATTAGGCTCAGATAATTCTGTCTTTGGGGGGCCAGATATTTTTGCCTATGGGCACCCAACCAGGTCTTTCAAATGAACCCTTAGAACTCAATGCAAGACTTTTAGAGAACTCTATCCATTTCCCAGTCTGGTATACAATAAGCCCATACACAGTGTACTTATAACCTTTAAAAGCTCCACTTAAAATAAAAAGAATTGTCAAGGCACTCCAGCAGTTTCCTTTGTAAAAAAAATACTTTAAAAATATAAAAACAGAACAATAATAACAGAACAAAATATAGATATCCCAACACATACAGCCTTAAAACAAACAGGAAAAAGTACAGTTCCTACAATACATACATTTAGACTGGTCTAATCTTATTCTCTTTCAGTGCTGTGATGATTCTCCCTCAGTCAGATAATATTCTCTTGTGTTTCTCTGTCAGGTTCTTTCAGCACTTAAACACACTTCTGAGCCTGCCTTCTCATGAGGTCACTAAATCCGCCTTGGTGTATCAAACTCTATGTTTACAATACAGGGTCTCCAAATAAAATATTTAAAAAAACATATGAGATGACCTCACTGAATTTCCTCTTCACAGGTTAACTGGTCAGAACTGGTTTTTGTTCTGCTGCACATGCATCTCAAAAGTTTCTTTGATCTAAGTCACTGTATTCAAAGCAAAAGTGTATTGGCCTCTTTAATCCCGTCTGGACCTTGGAATCTACAGCTCAGGTCTTTATGATATAATTCAAGGGTTCCTTGGAAATGTATATTGGACCTTCCAGAATCGTCTAGGTCCTCCCTAGCTCAGACACCAAACCTCTTCAATGTCCATTCTGGCATCTCTTCGACACCCCTCCCCACAAGTCTGTCCCTGGCAACTATGCAAGTCAAAGGATCTCGCTGAGGGCATTATGAATGGCTAATCTTATTTCCTGGGATGAAAGCAAATTGACAAGGTAATTGCACCCCAGATCTCTGCAGCTTAAAATACCTCCTGTCCGTTGAACTTATCCCTGGGGGGTGTCTTGATGTGTCAGTTCCAGTAAGACAGTAGTTTCCTCAAACTGAGTTTTCCCATCACATATTTTATATGTAATAACAAAAATTAATACAGCACTCGAGCACTCAGAGCTGGCTGTCTATGTTACAGTCCTTTCCAAATCCTGACTGGTGCAGGGACAGCAGCAGAGCATACTTTTCCAAATAATTACTTAGCTGTCCATGCACCAGTTTTTCCAAAATCTTTGATACCACAGGTAGGAGGGCTATGGGTCAGTAATTTGAGGGTTCAGTTGTGATTTCTCCTTTAAAACCTGGAACTACTTTTGCCTCTTTCCATAAATTATGGACCTTTTCCCTCCCTTAAACTCCAGTTGACTAGTTTTGTCAATACTAGGGTTACAATACATTCTGCATCTTTCAGGAATCTTGTTTCAATCTTATCTTTCCTTGGACCTTATTTTTATTTAATGATCTTATTATTTCTTTAACTTGTTTGCAGGTAACATATTTGAACCTAAATCTTGGCACTTGATTGCCTTCTTTTTTTAAATATTTCATTTCATTTTGTGTTTCATTTTTCAACCCCTCCCCACTACGTTTCCCTCCTGCTGGGCTTTTTGTGTTTGTGATTTTCTCCCTAGTTTTTCAAACACATCTGGGAGGTCAATAAAATAACTATTCTGTATATTAGCAGATTATTTGCTATCTTGTAGAACACCATTTTGTTCCATTTAAATTTTTGGGGCTCCCTTTGAAGGGTTCTCGAGTGATTTTAATAGAGACCAATATTTTCCTGTCCCTTTTTTCCTCTACACTTTTATTTCTAAAATATTGTGATTTTACTTGCTTTACTTTTGTTTTCAAAGCATTTCTTACTTGCTTATATTTCTCCCAATCTACTAGACTCAAAGTTTTATTTGCCATTTTCCACAGCCTATTTTTTAATCAAGTTTCTTTTTTTCTTTTTTCAGATATCCATGGAACATGTTTTTTTCTTTGATATAATTTAATGTAGGGGGCTAGTTTATCACAGGCCTGAACAAATAATTTGTTGAACTCCAAGACTGCCAGATCTAGGGATGGAATCAAAAACAATCTTTCCGATTTGACTTTCCTTAATGTTTCTTGAAACAGCTCTATGCTGTAAGATTTAAAGCATCTTCTCCAGAGCTGCTGTTCTTTTTTCTCAAAAGATCTTTTGTTTAATAAGTTTATCTTTCAGCTCAGCATGTTCTGGTCTCCCAGAATTGGTTGCTGGACCTGAGCATATTTCATTTAAATTTGTTGTGATGCAAATACTAGGTCTAAAATGTTACCTGAACTTTGCAATGAACTTTTTCTTGTTGAATTACTTATCACTTGCCTTAGATCTAGTTGGGCAAAGCTAAGTTCTAGTGCTCGGCCTCTTGGGCGTCCCCAGGCAGAGTTAAAATCTCTTATTAATACAAGTCTTTTTTCTGATGTATGATTTTGTATTTCCTGAGCTAAGTTTTCAAATTCTCGAATTTTCACTTTTGGTAGAGAATATATCACCCCTATAACTAGAGTTCGTTCAGCTGTATTAACTAATAGATATTATGAACTGGCGATCATAAATTAAGAAAGCTGATTGGCCGAGAGCTCTTTGAAGCCATGATGACATCGGGCTACATCATCTCGGCTTCAAAAAGCCTCCGGCCACCAGCCTCCTCGCAGACAGAAATTCCTCTAACAGCTACATTCCACTCATTCCTTACATGCTTTACCTCACACAACTGTGCCCACTGCCTCTGGAAATGTGGACCGAGTTCCACAACACAAGTGTCTGTTTAAAAAAAAAAAAAAAACATCGCTCACTCCTCCTCACATAGCCGTCCGGAAGACGTACTGCAAGGCAGAAAACATGCAGCGTGGCATCAGGAACAGCTCGAGCAACTCCCTGCAAAAAAAACAAACAAAAAAAACCCACTGTCCACACAATGCGAGTGTGCGTACCTGTTTAATTGCTCTCTCCCCCTGCCACCAGATGAGAGTTTCACAAAAAGAAATAAATACAGTCCACCTTCACACAGCACAACCAAGTCAAATGGAAGAAGCACACAGTGCTGGGATGTGAGAGTTCAGAGCAGCACCTCTTCAACCAACTCCACTTACAACAGCGCCATCTGCTGCCCAGGGAATTATAGGAACTTTTTTCTGAAAAGATACTCCTCCACCACTTTAAAACAGTAATTTTAAAAACATTTTAAACATTTTATTTGCATTTTCTATTGCTAAAACTTTTAAGCCAGTTCATAATAGCAATAAGTCACTCCAGGGTGTGGTATATCATGGGATACTGTCACTTCTCGGGCAGTTGGATGCACTCAGCCTGCAGCCTCATGCCCAACCACCCGAGGCATGATAATATCCCATGATATATCACACCCTGTCATGCCTTATTGCTTAATTCTATACCTGCAATTTCTCCAGGAAAAAGTACTTCTGTTGGTTCCATTTCCCATTTTTTAAATAATATCACACATCCCCCTTTTTTTGTTTTCTGTCTTGTCGATGAATACTTTCTTTTACTCCTTCAATAGCTAGTTCATTACTTAGCTCCCTTTAATTTAACCATGTTTCAGTCAGTGCTATACCATCTGGTGATTCTGATTGGGCCCATGCTCCAAATAGGTCCATTTTATTTTTCAGACTTCTTGCGTTATCATAAATTAGTTTGAATGTTGAATCTTGCTGTGGACCAGGATTTAAAATTCTATGTATCCACTTAGAATCAGTGCTATTAAAACTAATCTGGTTTTGCCTGGCGTGGTTTGTTTAATTACGATATGTTGTCTCCCCAATCCAATCACAACAGTCTGAAAATAATTTCTTCTTTTCCTTAAATTCATTGAGGTTGTTTCACATTGGGTGATATTTATTCTCCCAATCTGAACTGCCAATGATTTCCCTCCTTCTAATAAACTGTTCCAAACTCTTCTGATGTGTTATTAACTGAGACATACATGTTATTGCAACCAAACCCACTCCCAGCCAAAAAGTGACTATTCTGTTTCTTCCCATGTTTAATTAAATAAAACTTTTCAAAAGAAGAAACACAGCAAAAAGATATTACCTTTTAAAGAAAGAGTAGTAAACTATTTCAAAACTCTCTTGAAGGGACATTAACTTTCTACATATTTCTATTAAAACTTTGTAAGACTGTACTTACAGTTATAAATATTACAAGATCTCTTATAAGAACATTGTCTTTCTACTTATTTATATTTAGGATTTATAAGAGGATACCTAAAATGTCATTATATTACTTAAACATTTTCAAAACTTATCAAGCACAAATTCCCTTAAAACCTTCTAGGCTATACTTATAAAAACCTAGGATATAGGCAGGAGTACCTTTTTAAATTTCCAACTTTTCAAGTATAACTATCTAAATTTAAACAGTTTACCTCTTATTCCTTGGGCACCACAGGGAGACCCCCCCCTTCTCCTGGTTTTCTCTACCGAGTGGTGCTCACGCCACTCACACTCGCACTTACATGCTTGCGCTTCTAAGTGCCACAATGTTTTAAAGCTGGCAAGCCCCTCCTCTTGCTCTGACAGGTGCAAGTAAGGCAGCCTTCCAGATCTAAGGGAATTGGCTGAACCAGAGAGATGCTAAATATCTTTGTCAGAGGTAAAGCCACTTCTTCGAGGGCTTGAGCCAGTAATACCATGTCAATTTTGTCACTGCCCACTCTAGTTTTTGCCACTAACTTTGCTTAGGCACTTGACTGTTTCTTTGGTGGAGACCAGTTTGAAGTAGAATTTAGGGAGGTTTTTGTCTTGCTGCCCAGTGGCTTCTGCTGCACCATCTTGTGATCCCTGCCCAGTAGGTAGAACTGAGGTTAGGTCAGTGAATGCATTATTGAAGGCATTAGCTATATTGGCTGGAGTTGAAAGTACCTGTGTATTGTTGATGAGAACAGTAGGGGGAGACTGGTCACTAATGCCCATTAGATCCTTTATGCACTGCCAAAATTTCTTCCCGTCAGCCCAACTCTGTCTTTGCAGTGTATTGTGGTGATCAGCTTTGGCCTTCCTGATTAATTTTGTGCATTTATTGTGGACCTCATGGTACCTCTGCCAATCTCTCAGGGATCCAGTGATGGCTAGGCACCAGAGATTATCCCTTTCTCACATTTGGGCATGCAGGAGAGATGATCCAGCCTGTTGGTGTGCCTTTTACCTTGTGCTTTTTGAGAGGGGTAAATCTGTCACATGCTTTTGTGAATATGGTACAGAAGTGGTCAAGGGCCAAGTTGATGTCCTGTATAACATCCAAAAAGCTCCAGACAGTCTGTGATACATATGCCTTGAAAGATGTAATCCTATCTTTCTGTAGGATCCTAGTGGTAATGGTTCTGGAAGGAGTCTTAAGGGGTTGAGCAGACCAATCACATAGGATGGGTGAGTGGTTACTGATTGAATCTGGCATACCTGAACATTAATTAGCCACTCTGGATGAGTGGCTAGGACCCAGTCTATAAGGGTCTTCATCCCAGTTTTGCTGTTCACTCGTGTGGGCTCATCAACTACTTGGGATAGAAGTAAGCCTGAGATGAGATTGTTATACACTGTGCTAGTCTTTGATGCCCAATTTATATTAAAATCACCTAGTATTATCATTTCCCCTGTAGGGCAGGCCTGGGAATAGTAGTTAGCAAAGGATTCAATGCCTGGGGAGTGCTTCCCAGGTGGTATGTAGACCATCATCACATTGAGAGAGTGCAGGCCTCTATCCTGTTGGATTTGGATGGTTAGGCACTTGCAATAGTTTGTGGCTGGATTCACCAGCACCTTCTGAGCTTGCAGTCTAGTGCTAAGGTAAATGAGGCACCCTCCTCCCTTCTTTCCCTCTCTCTTTTGCCAAAAGATGTTGTAGCCATGCAAGGCAATCTCAGTGTCCATAATTTTCTTGTTCAAACAGGACCTGCTCAACCCATGCTTCAAGAAGATGCAGTTTGGGGAGTAGAATGCCAACGCTGACTGATGCTGTCTTAAGTTTGCCCTCCTGGCTGGAGGTATCCCTGTTGCCCAGAATGGATCCAGGGTTAGGGTGAACATTTCCCGAGGTAAGGAGGAACAGAAATATCAGCCTCTTATAGTTTAGCCTGTTATTTGGGGGCTGCCGAGTTGTCATGTATCTAGAGTGGATTAATGTGAGAGGGCTAAAGTCAATAGAGTACTGTGGGTGAGTAATGCAGTGTACTTGTAACCTAGCATGTAATGTGGGTGTCAGTGGGTAGGGTATGTGAAGGGGGGATCTAGTTACAGTTAGGCAGTGATCTCTGGGTGAGGTAATATTTATTGCAGTGCATGCCCCAGTAGTAACAGCCTGCCAATCAGATTCTGAGGGATGATCAGGTTCTACTCTGAGCTGGGGTGTCAGAGCTAATACCAGGACTAAGATGAGGGCTGATGTTGTTGGTTGGGTATCTAGGGAGTAGTCCCAGAGTAAGTGTATTGTGAGCAACTATAACAGCAGAATTGTCCTACCTAGTTTCGATAGTGAGCTAGCTGGTAGATTGCTTTTCCCTGATTAAGACCTTACTACTTGATTAGGTTAGAGGTGTGCATTTGGTATCAAGCTGTGCTGTTTAATAGCTCATTTAGTTCCTGACAGCTGTTCAATTTGGAACCAGGTTTTATTGGGCTAAGGTAGGGCTGGTTGAGGGACTAGCACTGCCATTTCTAATTCTAATGCATTTATAAGCAAGTGGCATATTCTAAGAGTTCTGATGGATTGTTCTATTTTTTGTAGACAGTATTTTCAATGATTGTAATGTCTGTGCTTGTGTAGCGTGAATATGTTGCTGAGATAGTGAATTTGAGAGGTGAGTCACAGACGGTCCAGTGTAGAGCAGTCTTCAGTGGCCTTGACAGTTGCATACCAATCATCAAACAGGCTGATCATGACATTCTTCTGGGCTTGCTGGATAGAAACTTTGTGAGGTTTAAAGAAAAGAGCCACCTGCATCATAAGGTGGCTCCTTGTCTAATCTGCATAACACACCCCAGTAAACAGCTGCTCTTATCATGATCAGTCTGTGCCTCATTCTCCCCCAATGCAGCCTCCCACTGCCACATATCTCTCCCATCTCCCAGTCATGTCCCATGCTTTGGTCCATTAAAACAATTCCTCCCACTGCTAAGTATCCCTCCCACCTCCCGATTCTTCCCATGCCCTGTCTGTGAAAACAACTCCCTCCCACAGTGAGCATCCCTCCCACTTATAGGTAATGGACATAGACAGATATAACTTCCAGTGCTCAGTCCATGAAATCAACTCCCTTCCACTCCCAAGTATCCCTCTCACCTCCCTATCACTTCCTATGCCCTGGTCCACAAAAGCAACTCCCTCCTACTGCCAAGTATCCCTCCCACCTCCCCATATGTTTCCTTGCTCTGTAAATGTTAAATTGACATGGGAGTGCCCAATCCCCAGTGTTGGTACCTGAAATAAAGAAAACCATCCCTCGTAACCTTTTTTATTTTTTTACACCCTGCAAAAAAGAAAATAGTCTATTGATGTGTGTTGCTGCCACCACCACCCTCTGCAATTATCCATTCCCAACTCGAACCTCCACTCAGCACCCACAATCCCACCACCCCACCCCTTATTTACCTACCTTGGGTTCAACCCTGTAATCCTCTCTGGACCAGAGACACAGTTTCCCTCTTCAGTGCTGGACCTGAAACTGAGGAAAGCAGGTAAGTGAGTCAATGTATTTGAATGTGTTTTGAAATTGTATTCATAACTTGGCATTTTTTTTTATATTTTTCTCCAAAATGTTCAACACCTCTTCTTTGGAAGCCCACCTCATGAACAAGGTTGGTGACATTTTTACGGCTGTGGCAGAGCCTACAGTCATTTTGCTTTCCGTGCCTTTAAAATGGCTGATTGTGGTACCTTCTGTTGGACTTTTAGAAGTATCCTTCCAAAAGTCCAATGGAGCGTCTAACACTCTGCCATGATCGACAGCTATGGAGTAACAGCCGCACTATTCTGGCTGTTACTTCTGCATTCCAGGACAAGAACTGTGCACTTGCACCTCACGCGCATGTGCAGTTCTGCTGGTGCCACCATTTTGCGAGTGGCATATTGCCATTCACTGCAACTGCGCATGCGCGAATGCCATGCATGTGCAGTTGTGTCACCACCACCATCTTGCAGATGGCATTCAGTGGTGCTGGTGATGCTAGCTCACTGGATCTTCGGAAGCTCGCTACAGCCGTATCGGCTCTGGCTAGAGTTTGTTCATATCTGGCATGAAAGGTGATTTCACAGTTGCTCCATGAAATCATTTTTCATGCAGAGTTTGAACAATGTCACCTACTGGCTTCATGAGGTGGAGTAATAAAAAGACTGTTTTGAAAATTTGGGGTAAAAATATTAAAGAGCAACAGGGTTATGAAGGTACGTTGACATTTTTTCAGTGCTTGTTCATAACTTTGGTAATTTTTAATATTTTAACCTCAAATTTTGAACATAGTTATTTTTTCACACCACCTCATGAATGTGACAGGTGTTGTTTTTCAAATCCTGGCCAAATTGTGCATGATGTCGCAGTCAGTATTTTATAAAAGACACCTGTTGTTCAGAAGAAGGGGACATGAAAAGACTATATTGAAAATGTTGGGTTAAAATCTGAAATAAAACAACTGTAAGTTATGAAGAAACATTGAATTGTTGCAAAGTTTACTCATAACTTTATTTCTGCAGATTTTGGCCCATCATGCTCAACATATCCCTTGTATTAGTGTACCTCATGAACATTACAGGTGTCATTTCTCAAATCCCCTCTGAAACATGTCTTCGCAGTTGTACTGCAAAATCACCTTTAATATATGATTTAAAACATCCCACCTGTCTTGATCATAACGTCTGGTCACAACAAGACTATGTTGGAAAGTTGGGGTCAACATGTGGAATCCCATTGAAAATTAGATATTGCCTCTCAGATGGCTAACTATGATGGCTCCAAAGTGCACAACACACATCAAAAAAGTGAAATGCAATCTAGTAAGTAAAACAAAAACCAAAAGAATGAAATTCAAACAAAAAATAAAGCAATAAATCCAAAGGTGAAATGTCAAGCTACAAAAAAAAAAAATAAAGTAACAAAACAAAAAGAAAAGTTAACAATTTAAGAGTGAATGCAAGCAAAACGCACATCAACACTAAAAATTGAATGTAAACAAAAAAACACAACACAACTAAAAAGTGAATGCAAACAAAAAAGCACAACACAACAAAAAAGTGAATGCAAACAAAAACCACAACACAACAAAAAAGCACAACACAACTAAAAAGTGAATGCAAACAAACACAACAAAAAACATAACACAAAGAAAAAGTGATAGGGACAGTGAGATAGTAAAAATAGCTATTTACTGTACCCACAATGCCTCACTATGTAAATTAGTATACAGGCTATTGTATTTTTGTACTCACTACAGAACTAGGACACTACACCACTCAGTAAAGTAATCCTGACAGCTACATAGAGAATGCACAATGCCTCATTTTGAAAATGAACATCTGAGCTCTTATATTGTTGTAACCATTACAAAAATAGAAGACTGCACCTCTCAGAATGGAACATGGAAGACGGCTTGATGTAATACCCACAATTTCTTGTTATGCACATCTACATATTAGGTGCTATACTGTAGTCACCACTACAAAAATAGGAGACTGCACCACTGAGTAAGGAAAATGTAAGTCAACTTTATAATCTACCCAGAATTCCTTGTTGTTTTATGTAAAAAGGCAGGCAGTGTAGCGCAGTGATTTAAGGCTCTGAGCTGCAAATTTGGAGACCTGGGTTTGAATCTCACAGCCCCCACTTGCATACTGTGTGACCCTGAGCAAGTCACTTAACTTCCCTGTGCTCCCAGGTTGTACCTGTAAACAAGCTTTCAGCTTAGTGTGTCTCTCCTAGGTTAAACACTTGAAAAAAAAATTGGCATATTAGCTGTTATACTGCTGTAGCCATAACCAGAATAAGAGTTAGCTGATTTAACAAAATGGGACTACTTCATGTCCAAATGCCATTACAATAATAAATTAAAACAGCAGTGCATGATAGTGGTGAAAATTTTGATCTATACTTTTTATGTTGGTTTGCACATGTGCAAGCAACATATTGTGGTAGTTATACATTTCAGAGGTGTGTCAGTGTTGTAGCGAATGCAGGGGACACTTTAGTGGGTGCGTCCCTCAGCCACCAATCAGTGAGCATGCTGGCGATGACAGCAGTTTCAAAGACAGCCACAGAGTTAAAAGAAATCTGCTGCTCCAATGAGGTGCAGTTTCCCCATTGTAGTATCAGATGAGAAGACTCTGGCCATGCACATAACAATGCACAGTAATGCGCATGGCCGGAGTTACGAGCAGTTGCTTGGTGTGCCGTTCCAGGTGAAACATTTCAATAAATAAATAAAACAGCTGCCTGCACGGCTTTCTACAATGGTGGCTCCTGCCACCGGCCACACACTCCCACAAAGCCGACATCGGGGGTGCCCATTCTCCATGTCAGCATGTATCCCCCCTAGCCACATTGTGGCATACTGGGAGCCCACCCCAGTGTACCCAGACATTTTTTTTTTATTTTCCCAAAACTGGGATGCCCACTTTCAGTGCCAGATTCCTCCCCATCCCAACAACCTCAATTTCTTTGCCGACAGGGGTGCTAAATCCCCATCAGCATCATGTTTCTCCTCCCCCCAAGCTTGCCAATGGGGGTGCCCAATTCCCGTCGGTATCATGTCCCCCCAAAAACTCATGTGGCATACTGGGAGCTCACCCCAGTGTGCCCAAAAGTTTTTTAAATTTTTTTTAACCTATAAATAAAGAAAATGGTCCCCCAGAGTCTTTTTTGTTTGTTTGTTAAACTATAAAAAGGAAAACCATCCAGCGTTGTCTAACCCTCTCTCTGTGAACCCACCTCCCCACACCCCCCTCACTCATACTTACCCTACCGAGGTCGAGAGCAGTGATCTTCTGTGGACCGGGATGCGTCTGCACTATTCAAAGCCAAACTATGAACTGAGGAATCGGGTAAGAGCTGTATAATGGGGCTCAATGGGGGGGGGTTCAACTTAGGTTGATATCTCAGTGATTTTTAGGAATTTTGGCCCCAAATTTTCAACATGGGGTTCTTGGGACCCCAACTAGTGAATATGTCACTGTGATTTTGTTTTGTGGTCCCAACAGGTGATTGCGTGGTCACTGCGTGGAATGACCTTTCGGGACTGAGTAACAAAATGACAATATCACTGTTCATGAGGTGGGGACCCAAAAAGCCCATGTTGAAAATTTGGTGAAACAATTCCAAAAAATAACCGAGCTTTGAGCGTACATTGTGCATTTTCTATGCACGCTTGTAACTTCACCAATTTTTAATATTTTCACTCCACATTTTCAACATTGCCATTTTTTAACACTTCCTTATGAACAGTACAGATGTCGTATTTTACATCCTGCCTGAAATGTGTTTTCACACCTGTGGTGCAGAATGGCACAGTCGCTGTACAAAATCAACTTTCAGGATGGATTAACAAAATCACAGTGCCACTCTTCATGAGGGGAGGCCCCAAAAAGCCCATGTTAAAAATTTTGTTAAAAAATTCCAAAAAATGAACACTTACGGGCATGCATTGCTCAGTTTCTACACACACTCATAACTTCACAAATTTTTCATATTTTCACTCCAGATTTTCAACATTGCCATTTTTTCACACTGCCTCATGAACAGTACAGCTGTTATTTTTCACATCCTGCCCAAAATGTGCTTCTGCACCTGTGGCACTGAAAGACGTAGTTGATGTGTGAAATCACCTTTCAGGACTGAGTAATGAAATGATGGTGCAACTGTTCACTAGGTGGGGTCCCAAAAAACCCATTTGGAAAATTTGGAGCTAAAATACTGACAAGCCTTTGGAGCATTAAGGTTTCCAACCATAACACCCACCCTGTAGAGACTGACAGGTGTCGGGGGTGTGACTTGGGTTCATCGACCATAATGCTCACAGTATTCTACCCCCACCCTATAGCCACTGACAGGCATCAAGGTGTGCCTTGTGGTCTTCAGCCTTAATGTTCACCCCATTCTCCTATACTGCACCCATCTCAGCTTATTTCCTTATGGAATGGGGTGAGTGTAAGGGCCGAAGACCTCAAGGCACTCTGAGATACCTGTTGCTGTCTTCAGGGTGGGGTAAGGTGGAATGGCTTTAGCGTTATGACCGACGACCCAAAGGCACACTCGCAACACCTTTCAGTCTCTGTGGGGGGGGGTTGATGTTAGTTGAATACTTCACTGCCATTTCTATTATGCATCTCTCTAACTCCTGCACTACCAATGCCAATGCCAGCAAGACAACATTCAGCATGGTCAAATGCCTGTTGATTCTGCTTTGGATTGCTCCTTATCTCCTGACTTTTATAATACCCTTCTTTCTTCATCTTGAGTCTGCTTCAGTACTTCTTTTCACATTTGAAATAATAAAAGGAACGCTTCTTTTAATATGGTTTGGACCATGTTTTTATCATGTTTTTACCAAGCCACATTAAAAGGAGCACTCCTTTTATTATTTCAAATGTGAAAAAAAAGTACTAAAGCAGACTCATAATTGGGGAAAAAGGGTATCATACAAGTCAGGAGATGAGGGGCAATCCAAAACAGAGTAAACAAGTATAGGTCTAAATTTTCACTGCTATCATGCACTGCTATTTTAAAATGTTTTGCAAGCAATATTATAATTGCCATAGTTTTTATTGTTACAGCTTTAACAGTTTTTCTACACGTGTTATAAGTGTGATAAGACACATCAGGGATGTTTAATTATGCTGTAATAATTGTACTTTACTTTCAGATGTTTAAAGGCACTTAGTGCAAGCTCCTCATGCCTAATGACACCCTCGAGCTGTGCAATTATTACAGAATAATTATACACCCTGGAATGTCTTATTGCGTACATCACATACAACAGGGTGTGTGGTCACTCTCTGATATACACACGCCTTGGGTGTGTTATGAGGTACAAAGCAAAGCAGAATACTTTCCTCCACTTGGGAAGTGCATATATCAGATGCAACTGCATGCCCTGAAATGTGTTACTGCACTTATAAAATGGGCATAAAATTAATAATATGAGGAAAACACATAAAAAGATGCAGGTGTGCGGCCATTATGGAGTAATACACAATCATGTGATGGGTTTGGACTACTGATAGTTAAGCATTTTTCATACACATTTTATTATTATTTGTCAGAGGGAGATTCCCCCGGAAAATAACGCACAGACAACTTCTTAGTGGGTGCTCGACTGGCAATTTATGTTTTGCATCACATCACATTTACCACTTTAAAATTTACATATTTACAAACATTCCTTTTTCTTTCCCAACGTTATCCATCATAAAGTCCAACAGTTAATATTCTGTTCAATCACATAGTTCAATTGTCTTTTGTAAATGTCTTTGGTTCTCCTGTCGTCTTCTCGGGGTCCAGGCAATTGTAAAGTCCGATACCCCTTCATTCACTTTCCCTTGAACAGTCTGTTGTCCATTGTCTTCTCAGAGTCCAGATGCTTGAAAAGCCCAATACCCCTTCTTCTATTCCCATTGCTGCCCTCTGTTAGGGTCCGGTTGCCAATGGCAACCAGCCCCTCCATATTCTTACTTCCTTAATCGTATGCCTCCTTTTTCATCTGCCTCCATGTCCGGGCGTCTGCTCCTGGCCCGTGAATCTTACCTGCCCCCCCCTTTTCACCCCCATTTTATTTTTTTCCCCAAAATAATCCCCTCTTACACAAAAACCCCTCCTGAGAACTTTCTTCTCCGGCCTGTTGCCCTCCTTTGGCAACCCATTCCTTGCAAATCCTGCCCTTTATTTTTCTCCGACCTGTTGCCCTCTTTTGGCAACCCATTCCTTGCAAATTCTGCCCTTTTGTTTTCTCTGACCTGTTGCTCTCTTTTGGCAACCCATTCCTTGCAAATTCTGCCCTTTCTTTTTTCTCTGACCTGTTGCCCTCTTTTGGCAACCCATTCCTTGCAAATCCTGCCTCCCCTTAAGAGGCGTCTCTTTCCCTTTTTCTTGTTGGCCCATTCTGACAACCCATGTCAATCAGGGGCTTCCTCTCCTTCTCTGTTGGCCCATTCTGCCAACGCATGTCAACCAGGGGCTTCCTCCCCTTCTCCTGTCACCCTCTTTTGGTGACCCGGTATCCCTTTTCCTTCCACTTACCCATGGGTTCTTACCCCCCCAGTGACCAACCTACTGGATGGGTGGGTCCTAAATTCAGATCCCAGCAAAAAGAGGGAGACCCCCTCCTCTGCTGGCTCCTAAATACCCCTTAGGCCACCCCCCTTCCCCCATCCAATCCTTTCCTGCTTACCTGTCCTGTCATATTTGTCATTGAGGGATGACATCATGACCCCCCCTCCTTTGCCTGGGCCTTCCTTCCTTCCTTCCTACCATCCCCCCACCTCACCCTGAGCCTACCTAACCTAACCTGCCCCACCCTCCCAGCCAGTCCTGTCTCCCTGTGCCTTTCTTCCTAAGGAATCCCTCTGACAATTTAGGTTGTCCTTTAGGGGCGACCACATTTGTCAGAGGGAGATTCCCCCGGGAAATAACACACAGACAACTTCTTAGTGGGTGCTCAACTGGCAATTTATTTTTTTGCATCACATCACCTTTACCACTTTAAAATTTACATATTTACAAACATTCCTTTTTCTTTCCCCACATTATCCATCATAAAGTCCAACAGTTAATATTCTGTTCAATCTCATAATTCAGTTGTCTTTTGTAAATGTCTCTGGTTCTCCTGTCGTCTCCTCAGGGTCCAGGCGTTTGTAAAGCCCGATACCCCTTCATCAACTTTCCCTTGAACAGTCTGTTGTCCGTTGTCTTCTCGGGGTCTGGACACTTGAAAAGCCCAATACCCCTTCTCCTATTCCCTGCTGCCCTCTCTTTGGGTCTGGTTGCCAACAGCAACCAGCCCCCCATATTGTTACTTCCTTAATTGTATGCCTCCTTTTTCATCTGCCTCCACATCCAGGCATCTGCGCCTGGCCCATGGATCTTACCTGCCCCCCCTTTCCACCCCCCATTTTATTTTCCCCAAAATTTCCACTAGCCCATCTCCAGCTTAGGCGATGGAATGATGGCTTCCCCACCCACCTCACCTCACCTCACCCTACCCCACCCTTCTTTTTCCCAAATTTCTACACTATCTCACAATTGTAGCATATATGCTGACATCCCCTGGTCTGTACTTCCCTGGGTTGGTAAATGCAATGTCTTTATAGGCTATTTATGTTCCCCCTACCCACTTAAGCATGCTGCCACCTGCCTGTTAATCCTCTTCTTAGCCTGCTCCACCCCTTTTATGTCCCTGGCCTGCCGCCAAACCATCCTAGGTGCCATCTCTGGCCATGCTGTCCTCACCTGCAGCCAAACTGCTGAATTGCCCCTAGGGTCCCTTAGCATTTCCTTGCACAACAATCCCCATAGTTGTTCTCCCAAATCATTACCTCTGAAATGTATTATCAGCAGGTCTGTGATCACTTTTTCACTAGCTCCACCAAGGTTGGCATGATTTTATTTTATTTTTTTATTTAGTTGTTTAATCAGGAGTAGCACACTAAGCTGAAAGCTATTTTACAGGAGTGACCTGGGAGCACAGGGAAGTTAAGTGACTTGCTCAGGGTCACACAGTATGCAAGTGGAAGCTGTGGGATTCAAACCCTGGTCTGGTCTGCTGGATGTCACCAGATTTGCAGCTCAGAGCCTTAAGCCACTGCGCTATACTGCCTCCCAAATGATCTGTGCCCACCTCGTGCCCCAGACCCCTTTCCAATAAACCATCACTTTTGTCGGGGTCCTGCCTTAGCTGTTTTTTTCCCCGTTGGATGGCAGCCCCATCTCTGCCCAATAAATGTAATAATACCAGAGGATCCAGACCCGCCTGCTCCTTCCCTGCCCTGTGGAAGACAGAAATACACAGGTTATACCAGTTTTCTCACATATCTGTATGTAGCAATTAGCCCACCACCTTCCACGTTATTAGTATGTCCACAGTGTGTGGGCTGACCAGGAACTCCTATATAGCAATCAGACTCTGATTGACATGTTTAGTCTTAGCCCCCACAGCACCAGTTGTCTCAAAACTCTGTTTGTTGACACAGAGTGTCCTTCTTACCGATTGATGACCTCCACTACCACTCTGTTGTCACCAAAACATTATCTTCCTGTTCCTTAAGAACTCCTCCCATGTCAGCACCACCACCCATATGGGAAACTCTCCAGCCATGTTATGTCCTTCAATAAACCACTCTCTCTCCAAGACTCTGGCCATGCTTCTGCAATCCACCTCCCCCCAATATATGCCTCCATTCCAATAGACCCCGATCCATCCCTGTATAGGTCCCGATAGTTATTCCCTAGCCACTCTCTACCAGAATGTGACCCCATTGTAGTCAACTAAGAATTGTTGCCACACCTCCAGATCCTGCCTTATCCCCTGTGAAATGTCCACCCAGTGGCGGAGCAGTTTGGCCCCCCACGGGTTGCCCTGGCTAATCTTCTGGTGAAACACCCTCCCAGGAGCCACTGCCCTGCCATGCAAAATTCAAGTGCCCCAACAGCTGTTGTACCTGAACCAATGTGACTCTCCTCCTCTTCTTGACCTCTTGTATTATTTCCTTGAGTCTGGCAACTTTCTGATGGGGTAACCTGAAAACCTGCTCTTCTGCATCCACCTTGATTCCCAGGAATTCCAGCATCCTAGCTAGACCTTTCGTCTTCCCTTCCGCAAGTGGTCCCCCCATCTTCTTGCACATATGCTCAAAATCCCCGAGCCTTGACTTAGTCTCCTTCCAGTTCTCCCCCACCAGCAGGAAATCGTCTAACTAGTGTACGACGGCATTGTGCCTTTATCTTTTCCCAAACGCCCATTTCATCCAAGTGCTAAATGCCTTGCACTTCACACAGCTGTGGAACAGCCCATGAGCAATGACTTGACAAAAAGGAAGAACCCTTGGAAACAGAATCCCAAAAGGTCCTAGTCTTCCTTCCTGACTGATATTAACCAACTCAATGTCGGTCTTTAAGAGTCATACCCCTTCTTTTGTTCTAATCAGCCACACTACCAGTTCCAATTTTGCATAAGAAAACTGTGCTACATTCCCCAGGGATGTGATCGTTCACCAATATCCCTTCAGGATATCACAGGTGGTGGATAAGCCTAAACTCCCCCTGCCACTTCTTCAGCATCAGCCCCAATGGTGAAACCCACAGATTAGGTAAAGTTAGGGTCTGAAATGGACCCTTTATCCTCCCGGCCTCCCCTTCCTCCCTTATTTTCATTTTTGCTATATCATCTTTCCCTTTAATGAGGCCAAGTTCTTGCATCTCCTACTCCTTCTCGCCCCCTGATATTCTAGACTAAAGCCCCTTTCGAACCTCTCCACTAGCATCTTCCTTGCCCTCACATCTGGATAGCCTTTTATCCATCCTTTCCTCACCTCCAGCTTGATTAGGATCCTGGCTAACCCAAACCCCCCCCCAGTGCCTGACGCTCCCTAGTTGGCTTCCCCTGCCACCCGACCCATACCCTTGTCCTTACCACTCATGCCTCTCTTGGCCTCAGGTTCCTCAACCTGTTTGTGGTCCGGCACCTCCCATGGTGTCCTTTTCTCAGATCTTCCCAGAACCCTCCGCTGGTGTCTTCTATTTTTATGAAGTTTCCGCCACTTCCTTCTGCTTCCGCTGCCGCCAAACAAACCCTTACCAACACAGCATATCCTTCTCCCTCAGTCTTTTTCTCCCATCTCCTCCTTTCTTTGTTTATTGTTCTTGTGCCTTGTCTCCAAGGTCCTCACAACCCTCCTCCTCTTTCACACTGTCCCCCTACCCCCCCACTCTGGCTTTATATATTGCTTCCCCCTTCTTTTTCTACCTGTCTATGGCATGTGGAAATACATGTATCTACACATAAACACACATTATGGTAGCACGGGTAGTGCTACCATAGTTAGGGTTGAGGAGCCATTTCTATGTTAAACCCCAAAACTTTGCACCTTAATAACTTTGCAACCGTTTGCTGGATTTCCCTGAAATTTGGAATACATTATCAAGAACCATAGGCCTTGGGATCTGCCAAGTTTTGTACTGGTCAGATATACAGCTGTGGAGTTATTAAGTGTGATCTGTGCGCACGTTTACGCTTTTTCTGGAATTCTACTGTCAAGCCTACAGGTCGTATGGTTTTCGCGACTGGTCCAAAATCTTCAGGGAATGTGCAGCTAGGGTCCCCGATGTGCCTTTTGAAGATTTGGTGAAAAAATATTAAACGGTTCAAAAACAGTTTCCCATTATAAGTCAATGGGAAAAGTTAACAAAAAGTTCGACAGTGTCGCAAATGCATTTTTACTTTCGCAAATATGCCATTTTGTTTTCAGTTGGTGATCAGAAAAATGGCTGGCATTTAAATTTGAGACCCTCTAGCAACCTGATTCTTTTTGTATTCACCTAGTCGGGCCCTGAGGATGCTTGCCATGTCTTTATTTTGTGTTAAAACACCACAGAAATATGTTTTTAAAATTTCTGGAAAAAGTACTTTTGCAAATTACTTTCGTGCTCACGAAAGTGTCGAACTTTCGTGCGAAAGTTTTCGCAAATTTCGACAGTAGTTTTCCATCTGTGGGAAAGTGACAGTGATTCTTTGGCACTGCGCTGCAAAAGAACCGTTGGGAGTTTTGGGCTGAAATTTGGAGGGAACGGAGCTAACATCTCACAGATGTGCCTTTCAGTGGTTTGGTGAAAAAATATTACACGGCAGCAAAGTTATGGCACTCCAAAGTTGACATTTTTTCCCATTGGATAACATTACGGTGCCCGATGCATTACAGAAATCCTTTTGATCCGTGCTGCAAAATAACGGTTTGGTCTTTTTTGCTGAAATTTGGAGGGAAGACAGCCAAGAGCCCACAGATGTGCCTTTCAGTGGTTTGGTGAAAAAACATTACAGGGAAGCAAAGTTATGGTGTTCCGAACTTCTCTTTTATTCCCATAGGATAACATTACGGCGTTCGCCGTGCCTTTCAGGGCCCGTATCTCGGAAATGGTGCGAGATACAGACTTTTCGTCGAAAAATTCTTAAGTACCAAATTAGCCAGGACAGTTGTAAATAATATGACTTTAAACATTTTTTTCTACGTCATACAGTTCCTGAGATATAACATATTTAGTATTCCAAGTTCTCATTTTGTGCGCCGATACTCATTATTATGCATACATTATCTGTACTCATTGTCTTTCTCTATGCAGGTTTTGGGGAAAACCAGCCTGTGCACTTACATTACTGTTACTGTTGCCCTTTCTGCTTGCGGTTACGTACCCGTTTCACTTACCGTTGACGTCTGCGCCACCATGTGTGTTATCCTTTGCGTTTTCATTTGCGCTTGCGTTTCTGTTATTTGTTGCCATTTCTGTCTAAAGTACTGTTTATCTTTCTGTTTCACTTTACGTCACCATGCCCATTGACATTTCTGTTTGCAGGCACCATGTTACTCTGTGACAACAGATCACGTGGCAGAGTGTTCTGGTCTACGCCACCATGTGCGTTACCCTTTCTGTTCTCATTTGCGCTTGTGTTACCATGTGCCCCACTGTTAGCATTTCTGTTTGCATTGCTGTCCCTGTTAGTATGCCACAAGACATCATTTCGGGCCCCGCGCTCCCGCCGCTGTATTACATTCACTATTTCTTGTTATCATTCTCAAAAAGAAGAGCAATTAGAGGCAAAAAACTCCATTTAATGCATTAGTCAGGGTTGTTCCACAGCGACAAAAGTGAGGAAATTTGCTGTGGGTTGAAAACCCTTGGACCCCACCCACCCCCAACTGGCACTGGGGGTGTACATTGGGATACGTGGGTCCTAACCCGCTCCCTTCGCTGCATTACATTCACTATTTCTCATTATCGTTCTCAAAAAGGGCAATTAGAGACAAAAAATTCCATTTAATGCATTAGTTAGGGTTGTTCCACAGCGACAAAAGTGAGGAAATTCGCTGTTAGGGTTGAAAACCCACCTTGGACCCCCAGCCCACCCCGGAAACTGGCACTGGGGTGTGCATTGGGATCGTGGGTCCTAAACCGCACTCCCGCCGCTGCATTACATTCACTATTTCTCGTTATCATTCTCAAAAAGATGGGCAATTAGAGGCAAAAAACTCCATTTAATGCATTAGTTAGGGTTGTTCCACAGCGACAAAAGTGAGGAAATTCACTGTTAGGGTTGAAACCCCCCTTGAACCCCCCTGCCCACCCCCCCAACTGGCACTGGGGTGTGCATTGGGATCGTGGGTCCTAACCTGCGCTCCCGCTGCTGCATTACATTCACTATTTCTCATTATCATTCTCAAAAAGAAGGGCAATTAGAGGTAAAAAACTCCATTTAATGCATTAGTTAGGGTTGTTCCACAGCGACAAAAGTGAGGAAATTTGCTGTTAGTTGAAAACCCCTGGACCCCCCGCCACCCAGGAAACTGGCACTGGGGTGTGCATTGGGATCATGGGTCTTAAACGCAGCTCCACACGCTGCATTACATTCACTATTTCTCGTTATCATTCTCAAAAGATGGGCAATTAGAGGCAAAAATCCATTTAATGCATTAGTTAGAGTTGTTCCACAGCGACAAAAATGAGAAATTCGCTGTTAGGGTTGAAAACCGCCTTGGACCCGCCCACCCCCAACTGGCACTTGGGTGTGCATTGGGATCATGGGTCCTAACCTGCGCTCCCTGCCGCTGCATTACATTCACTATTTCTCGTTATCATTCTCAAAAGAAAGGGCAATTAGAGGCAAAAACTCCATTTAATGCATTAGTTAGGTTGTTCCAGCGACAAAAGTGAGGAAATTCGCTGTGGGGTTGAAAACCCACCTTGGACCCCCGCCACCCCGAACCGGCACTGGGGTGTGCATTGGGATCGTGGGTCCTAACTCTCACCCCATTCTCCTATACTTCTGTTGCTTTAGAAACCAGCCTGTGCACTTACATTAGTGTTACTGTTGCCCTTTCTGCTTGTAGTTCCATACCCGTTTAACTTTCCGTTGACGTATGTGCCACCATGTGTGTTATCCTTTGCATTTTCATTTGCGATTGCGTTTCTGTAACTTTTTTGCCATTTGTGTCTACCGTACTGTTTCTCTTTCTGTTTCACTTTGCGTCACCATGCCCATTGATATTTCCATTTACAGGCACCATGTTACTATGTGACAAGACATCACGTGGCACAATGTTCCCGTCTACTCCATCGTGTTCGTTACCCTTTCTGTTCTCATTCAGTGGTTGCGTTACCTTGTGCGCTACTGTTAGTGCTTCTGTTTGCGTTGCTGTTCCTGTTAGTATGCCATAAGACATCATGTGGTGGGAGTGCGGGGCTCCTGCCACTGCATTACATTCACTATTTCTCGTTATCATTCTCAAAAAGAAGGGAAATTAGAGGCAAAAAACTCTGTTTAATGCATTAGTTAGGGTTGTTCCTCAGCGACAAAAGTGAGGAAATCCGCTGTTACGGTTGAAAACCACCCTTTGACCCCAGCGCCAACCCCCCCAACTGGCATTGGGGTGTGCATTGGGATCGTGGGTTCTAACTCTCACCTCATTCTCCTATACTTTTGCTGCTTTACACATGTTATGGGGTGAGAGTTACGTCTAACGACAACCAACGTGAATCCCGGTCTTAAACCTTGTCCAGTAAATGGTTTACCTCATCATGTATGTCAATAAAAGATTAACATAAGGCTGTTAGGATGTTTGGAGGAATTACAAACCTCCATTTAACACATCACGTGGCAGATCGTTGTTATCTGTGTCACTGTGTGCGTTGCCATTTATGCTCTCATTTTCACTTCTGTTACCATATGTGCCACTGTTAGCACTTCTGTTTGCATTGCTGTTGGTGTTACTATGGCACAAGACATCACCAGCAGGGTCGGGTAGGCAGTGGAGCAGCCAATGTCAGACAAAGTTAGGTAGTATATTGTAATTGTAGGTGTAGATGACCACACAGATGTATTTGTAAACTGAAGCATACTGTATACCCCTCAGCTTGTATATGTACAATTGTGTTCTATTTGATCTACTGTTTGCTTTCCGGGTCACCCCTGAAAAAGGGATGTCCGGGGACTTGTGGGCTATACAGTTATTTAAATTCAATTAAGCAATAATGCATGATGCAGGGTTATGTTAATGGTCTGTTAATCACCTTTAAGGGGTGTACTGTGGCACAAGGTGTAGCCGAGTGGCATATGTCTGATAGGGTGATTAACTGACTATTATCATTGCTGTTGTTAGTAATGCCTTATTGCTATTATAATAAAAATGTTTTTAAACTGTTTAAAAGCTTGTTCAGGAAATGGTTAACCTCTGTATGTATGTAAATAAAAGATTTACAGAAGTCTGTTAGAATGTTTGCAGCCGGTCAGAAAGCTCAGTTTCTGAGACCCTTTTTATAATTTATTAATAAGGCATGACTAGGGGTTATGTTAATGGTCTGTTAATCATGTTCTAGGGGTGTGCTGTGGCACGAGGTGTGGCAGAGTGGCATATGTCTCTATAGGGTGATTGACTGACCATTAACACAATTCTTGGGAATGACTTATTGCTATAATAATGAAACATGTTTTTAAACAGTTTTAAACCTTGTTCAGTATATCGTTAACCTCTTCATGTATGGTAATAAAAGATTAACATAAGGTTGTTAGGATGTTTGCAGCCAATGAGAAACGTCCATTTTGTCAGACTCTGAAGTACACATAGTAGTGACTGAATGGTACATTTATAGTCACAGCTGTGACCTGTTGGGTGCTGATGTGTGGCACTTTGGTATAGTAATAATGACTGCTTAGGCACAGGAAAAGTAAGTACATTGCTGAGTTTTTTACATTGTTAGGAATTCTGTCAAATGTGACATGCAATGTCCCACATCGTTGCATATGCTGTGATACTGATTATATGTCATAGGTACCAAACAAATTGATGGAGGTATAGTTGTAGCAGTATTAGTTAACATTGATTTGTATGCTTAAGTCATAGACACTTATTTTTATTTCATAATGGTATTTAAAGTAAGGAGTCGACACAGGTGGTTATGGTATGAAAAAATTTATTGCCAATTTGTCAAATGGAGAAAAGGTCGAATCAAGAGTGAAATTTAGTTAACAGAAGCAGTCTCAAATACAATCTTTGTATGTGTGCAATCATTGCTTGTCATATATGTAAATGTGTAAGAATAATAAGAACTGTATAATATGGATT
Organism: Neoceratodus forsteri; assembly: GCA_016271365.2. Lineage (NCBI taxonomy): Eukaryota > Metazoa > Chordata > Ceratodontiformes > Ceratodontidae > Neoceratodus > Neoceratodus forsteri. The sequence goes on from CM057453.1 coordinate 730,978,346, forward strand.
GGAGTAAGTGTGTGATATTATAGGAAACTAATCAGGTGTGTGTGTGTTTCTAGTTATGTTTCAGTACTCACTACTCTTTATGTGAGGAAGTAGTTTCTGACATTCGACTGGAATTCTAATAGTCAGGCTGAAGCTGTGGCGCTTCATTATATATTTACTATTGAATGTGAATGCAGTTTGTAAAATATGTAACTTTTTAAAATGGTTGTATGTTGTAATTATGTGTAGTGCATTACTTGTGTGGTATGTTAATAGGGCAATGTCAGTAGGTTGTGAAGTGTGATTACACACGTGACAGACAAGTGTTTTGTTGTAATTGTGTGACTGCTAATGTGGATGTTCCTGGGGTGGGCGAAAAACCATATGCTGACTGTAAGTAGTACAATATACAAAATTTTAGTTTTGTGACATTTGATTGGTATTATTTAATAATATGTCACTGACTAGGCACAAATGGAAAATTCCACCTGACACCTCAATTGAGGCGATCATAAATATTGTCAGGAACAGGTATGCAGTTTGTTGTGATCAGTAACAGTGTCTGATTTACAATTGTCAATATTTTTTACATACGGTAGAATAACTTATGTACCAAGTTTAAAAAATATAATATTTTTACATGAACAAATGACATATTATCAATTCTTACATTGGCTTCTATGTAAATTCTTAACTTGTAAATACAAAAAACTGTGCATGGAATGCATTTTTTAACAAACTTATGGTTAGTTAAATGTAGTTACTATAGTGCTGAATAATATGTAAAACATTCACTTGCACTTTAGTGCTACACTAGTATTTTTAGTACAGGTATCAAACTAGTTATTAACAATGTACACCTGAATACAAATGTTTATATTATGTACAAGTAATTGCAAACACATATAAAAGTCAGTAAATGAGATTCTGCAATTGGTTCTTATTTACAGTTGTGTAATTCAGCTTCTTGCATTATCAATAAAGGTAGTTATTTTTACATATGTACAATACTAAGCATTACGCATGAAAGCGTGATAGTTCTACACTGTTGCATGGTGACGAATGATGTTCTCTATATGTCAAGAGTCAATAGACAAATTGCGGTGTTGATAGACAACTTGTGACAGAGTGGAATGTTTGCTGAATGTTAGAAGTGTAGCTCAGTTATTTACAATAATAACTGAGAAGTTCTCTTTGTTTGCAAAGAGTAAGAGGTTATAAGTCATATCAATTTGTTGTTATATATGAGTTGATACATGGATGCTTAAAGATATGTACAGAGGAGGAGAGCAGTAAGTCCTCAGTTTTTAGATGTACAATCTTTGATACATATGTAATCATGGTTTCTCTAGTGAATGTGAATATTGTTGGTGCCGATTGAAGCCACTACAACAACTTTCATGTAGTCACTGATCCACACAAGATCTTACATGTTACACTGTATGGAATGTCACTGTCAGAATTGCATTTTGTTGAAATTGTATGGTTTGTTTAGATCGTACATTATACAACATTGTAATGAGGTATGAATATTTTGGGACAAAGTAGTCATGTTTTAAATGGAACATGTTTTGTCCTATTCTTCTGAAATATGAAAGGTTATCATAATTGTTCAATATTAGAAGACCAAATGGAAGTGTTAGTAGACAACTTGAGACAGAGTGGAATGTTTGTTGAATGTTAGTAGTTGCTTAGTTATTTACGATGATAACTGAGAAGTTCTCTTTGTTTGCAAAGAGTAACAGTTATAACTCATATAAATTTGTTGTTATGCATGAGTTGATACATGGATAATTAAAGATATGTACAGAGGAGGAGAGCAGTAAGGCTTCAGTTTTAGATGTACAATCTTTGATAGACATGTAATCATGGTTTACTAGTGACTGTGAATATTGTTGGCACCGATTGAAGCCACTACAACAATTTTCATGTGACTCATGATCCACAGAGATCTTACATGTTACAGTGTATGTAATGTCTCTGTTAGGAATACCATTTTGTTGCAATTGTATGGTTTATTTAAAGTACGTACATTATACAACATTGTAATGAGGCATGAATGTTTTTGGACAAAGTAGTCATTTTAAATGCAACATGTTTTGTCCTATTCTTCTGAAATATGAAGGTTGTCATAATTCTTCAATATTAGAAATATGCATTTTCAAGTGTAGTGGCAGTCTCTGTTTAAAACTGCTTGTAGAGTAGTCACCTCTAACCATCCAGTTCTGCACCTTAGTAACGAGTGTAATGCCCAGAATGCATGGATTGACCATGGTGATAGATTATACTGTAGTGTCAAACACTGATTGGTTGAAGACTATTCTACTAGCTGTGTAATCTGTGATAGGAGTATCAACTCTGAGCCCGTTGGGGTCAAATCAGCAACATAAGCAACAGATATTAAGATGAACTCCTGAGAGCATATGAGACTGAGTGCATCTGCATCCACACCTTCCACAGGCATGACTACATTCAGCATTGGTGAATAGCTGTCGAAATTTGACACTTTTGGTTTCAGGGACAAAGAGAGTAATCCACAGCATGTCTTGTGGTTTCACACTGTGAGTGCCACATGAAACACATACATATTTTGTAACATATGTTACTGTGAAGTACTGCCGCATTGGGGTGCCGTCTTCATCCAGGTTGTTTATGACAGCCATCATAAACTCAGTAGTGTCTTGCTGTATGTCTGCAGCAAACGTACTACATCAGCATATGTAGCTAACACCTGTCGTAGTGGTGTTAGTGACTGTACATTGTTAGAGTGGTCAGAAGTCATGTTGATAATCTGCTGCAAAGCGTTTGATAAGGATTGTCTTGTGAAGCAGATATTGCCTGCACAAACTCACGGCATGTGTAGAAAAACTTGTATAGCTGAGTTAGCATAGCAGTTTACTCTACTGCTGTTGTCAAAGACTGGTACAGCAGCTACACCAACTGATTTCTGATGAATTGCTGGTTGTGAATGTTTACTTGAAGTTGTGGCCTTTGCTGAACTCTTTTTTGTTGAATCACTTTTGGAAGCCTGCTGCTGTTTGTTGCTACCTCTAGCTGTGACTGAATTGTGTGAGACAGACAGATATGTAGGCAGTGGTATTAAAGACATTTGTGGCTGATGTAGAGTACGTAACCTGTTGGCCCCACGCCAAAAATACACCCGCTTGTCAGCTCGTATTTTCTGAGGGTGCTATACTAATGATGTGCAATCCAGAAGGCTACATTACGTGAAAGTCTTGGCGTAGCTCATGCCATCCTTGAAAATGTCTGTACCTATGTCTACCATTGCTGAATCAAACTCAATCCCTGAGATTTGTGAATGGAGACAGCATATACAACACATAATAGAACCGTTTTCTGTTTACATAGACATCCTTGAAACCTGGAATTTAGCATGGTTCGATCTATATGTACAGACTGCTGCATGTTGTCAAAGTGCACTACAAGTGTCTCAATATATGTCTTCTGGACATTGTAGACAAAGTCAATGATATTTCCACATGGCACTGTTTCACGCCTTGTTCTACATCTAGATTACGGTAGCAGCATGATACGTGCATTCTTACAAACTGTGAAGAGCAGCTTCCAGGCCAGCTGTTAGGGAAACATCTGACTTCAGTTCACTTAGTAGTTCAGTCATCTTTGCTACTAGCTTTCGACTAAGAATAACGCCATCAACTGTATCAACTGCATGCAGAGTTAGAATCTCTTGGTTTTCTCTCTGCAGCATTAGATTGTTGAATTCAGCGCATTTCTTTAGTCGTGGCATAAGACACACTATGTGTCTGCCAGTAGAGTATATATTGCTGAAGACATTACATGCTGTTTCTATGCATGTACTATGTACTGTGATTTTTCGATCATTTAACATACAAACATGTTCTGGTGCTAGAGAACCTGTACGAGCTTCATCTAAAAGTGATTTGTAAGCTAGATCACCACTTTGGCGCATGTTCTCAGACAACTCAACATAGGTAAATAATTCCCATATGTTATAGCCTGCAATGCAACCGAGGATATTCTTAGCTTGCTTGGCAGTCAGAGTTGTAAATACATGCTCTGCATTGACTGGTGCAAGTTGTAAAAGGTCTCCCAACACAAGTATACTTTTGCCACCAAATGGCACTCCATCATCAGTACCTAAGATCTGCTGTAGGCGTAGATGAATACAGGCAAGCATGACATTGGAGACCATGCTGATTTCATCAACGATTAGTAACTGCATCTTTGTGAACATGGAGCAGGCTGAGATGCAACCTCAAATGACAGTTTACGATACTCTCCAGTTCTCCCATGTTAGGCTGGCAGCATAAAGAGGCTGATTGTAATGTTACTTCACCAATGTTGTATGCTGCTAGTCCTGTGAGAGCAGTTACACAACAGACATTGAAGAGCCTGTCACACTCCGTATTTCTGCTGTGCAATGGCTTCAATCAGAAACTCTTTCCTGTGCCAGCTGAACCGCTAACAAACATTTGTAGTGGCTTGTAGTGAGTGCAGTCACATTGTTTTGTTTCATGTAGTATGCCATGTTGGACAGCTTCAACTACTTGAGGAGACTGTATGCTGCAGCTGATTTAGTCTTTCTCTTAAGTCAGCTGGGTTGACCATAGAGTGTGCCATGCTCCATGGCTGTCTCAATTTCTGACATTAACACTTCTGGGGCATTTAAGGGCAGAGGGTCACCTAGAACACTTGTCCTTCCTGATCAAGGTTGTCTTGTGAACTAACTGGAGTGTCTTCCTGAAGTTGCTTCTCTGCCTTCTCAAGCTGTTCTTTCTCAGCTTTTAGTCTTTGTATATGTCTGTAGTACTCAGTTTGGAAATTCTCATAAGTGAGATTGAACTGGTCTTCAATGTGTCAGAGTCACCTTTTTAATTCAGACTCACTCCTCCAGGGTCTAAATAGGAATAGGAAACAAAGTAGTAATGTTCTGTGCTCTCTGATGTCACTAGATAGCAGTTTGCAGTGATCTATAAGCCATGGCTTGTGTCTCTTCACCGAGACAGCCATCTAGTCCATTGACCTTGTAAATTTCGCGTGTTGGAGTCAGGTGCTGCACCTCTCTTGTAGTCATACCACTTAGCCACCTCAAACAGACACATATCATTCATGTCGTTGTGTCTACGGTAGGTAGTGTTTCTATCAGGTTATTCTTCAAGATATGATTTTGAAGAAGTGCTATTGACAGCGAGCTCCTCAATTTCAGCATGAGGAATCAGTACACGCTTCCGTTTCTCTTTGTAGTTTACACTGAGGAAGCGTACAGCATCGAACTTCCCGTACAGATGTGTACCCGTAACAGTCACTGGCTCCATAAGCTCCACATTCTCTGTGTGAAAGAGTCTTCAAACCCAATGACCACAGCTGAGATGTCAGGCTTTTTAGCTTGAAGTGGCAATATCTTCCCAAAGATCTTGCAAGCTAGTCTGTTCATGTTTGGTTATGTACAAAGTGACGTACCGAACCAGGGCCAGTGAATTATCAGCCACAAACTGAACATCTATGTTTGCTTGGCACATTAGGAGAAGAGTTGGGTTGTAGTCATTGATGTTCACCTTTTTTTCATCTCTGGGTAACTCGTATACCCTCTTGGTTGATTTTGCCTTCAAGTGGTGTCACATTGCTGAGAAAAGGTCATTCATAGGCACCATTCTGACAAACTCGTCTAGGAAATCCAAAGCGACATCGTGTGTACCAATTAGATTTGTTCTTTACTACTAGCGGCAATATTTGTGCAAATATGTGGCTGGAACTGTACCAACTTCCATAATTGTGGGACTGTCATACTTGTCTGGAATGTGACAAGTGATATATTTTTGATAAATGATAGCACTTCTGCTGCTTCATGTTCACCAATAAGTAATTATCCTTGATCCCACAATAACATATGGATATGAGGCACCTCGTGCTTCGATATTCTGTCCTCAAAAGTAATGTTCCACAATACCTAGGAAGATTGTCCTTTGACAAAATGAAAGTTAGAATGTCATGGAACGCTTGCAGAAAATGTCTTGTGACAGACACAGGATCAAGTGAACACATCTCCTCCGAAGTCATCGATGAGATGCCTTGACATCAGAATTTACCCACTTCAACAGTTCAATGAGTTCATCCCAGGCATATTCAGCACAACTAAATTGTGACAAACCATGTGGCTGCACCATACTCTCGTAGCATTGTCATCACTTCCGAGTGTCTACGATACCAATATTCTTTAGTGCCACGAGACTTGAAAGTATGGAAGACAGATTCACTTGCACATTTTCATCTTTCTGCTTTAATTTCTCTAGAAATTGAGCAGCTATTCCATCTAGTGGACTTGTTAGACGAATGGTATGTGCTATAGACAGATAGAATGCTAAGTTCACTCTTCCAGAGGAGATGGAACAGGTACTGTATTACGTCTGAATTTGCCATCTTTGCTGAGGACACGCATAGTGCAGTACTCAGCGCCCTGGCACCACGTCCTTCTCTTTCATATAGGCATCACTGACCCTTTTGGAAATAGGTCTGGGAAACAGCATGCTTCTAGTGTTGCCTCCCAAATGCTGACGGCTCACCGTCCACCTACTTCATTTGATAAGATCAATGTGTCTCCTAATGAATCTCTGCCATGTAGTAGGTGAAGTATACTATTCATACACATTATCACTTGTCTGTGTATGACTTTCTCAATGATTAACACTTTTCTAATAGATCATATTGCACAGAGACTGCCCATCTGATCTATGTCCAATCTATATAAAAGGAATTGTTACTCTTTAAATAAGCAAGAGCAAGCTTTGCCTTTGCACATTGACAACATCTTGCCAGATGACCTTGGCCTTTGTAGGCACACCATTTACAAAATTACCAAGCTATTTTCAGTTGAGATTGCTTGAACATTTTCCCTGTAGAGGAGTGGTAGATACATCACAGAACCCTTAAGAGATCTAACAAGCTCTTTCTGTGGAATTTTCCGTGTCTTTGTGTTCAGGCGTAGAATCGTTTGGAATGGTTTCATTGTCTGAATTAGAATATGTTCAAAACATATTCAATGTTGAAATCTCACTTGGTGCCAACATCTGTTTCCATGTTGTTTAGCGATTGCCTTGCTGGCAAAAGTGTTATACTTCAGTTTTGAAAAACAGTGTTTGCATAGCACAATGGTGTCTTGTAAGTGAAAGTCAGATTTCAGCAGCAGAATGCTGCCAGGTGGAACCACATGTCATTGTATGGTGACAAGGTTTCTAGGTTGACTGATTGTTTGTTGTTATAGCACAAACGGTTTGCATGACACACATAGAATCAAACTTCTGAGACTTTGCAACCTCAAACTTAACTAATTTCCTCCCGTACTGTTTCAGAATGTCATTTCTAACACTGAAACAGATTTTACTGAAGTGTTACACTAGAAAATTAGTTGATCTGGTACAGAAGTAATGTGTTGCAGTTTTTCAGGAAAGTGATGGCACCTGCATGTCACCTGACTGCAATAAGTCATTTAAACAAATATACTGATGTACAGCTCACTGTACTTCATATACTCTGTAAACAAAGTTTCCATGCCTGTTTGATGCACTGCAAGCATCTGCATGTTAAGAAAATAATATCACAAACACCACTACGAGACATGCAAGTGAGTGACCCATGAGTCCAGTATGTAGCGAATTTCACAATGGTCAATTTTGTAAACAGTTTATGTCTCTCTTTGTGATCTGTTATTACAAATAGGTTAACAAAGTGTTCTAGTTTTTGAAATGACGATTGCCTACGGTTGCAGGTATCATCATGACCAGTCAGGCAGTGCCGTTTATTGAAGAGTGTGGTTGGATCACAGTCATCATCAGTATCAATTGATTGTCATCAGAGATACTGGAGGACATTTTTTAGTTGCACGACTCATCAACACTGATCGTCTCGTTCTTTTGTTAAGTAATGATAAGACTCTTCAGAAATATGCTTCACAGTGCTGTGTGTGCAGCTACTGTCCTGACAAAACATGACAGAAGTTGTCAACAGTCAAACAAGGATACTGTTGAAGCTTTTTTAATGGCATATACAAGTTTCCTGAATTGCTCAAACATGACATCTACGCACAATAATCATAGTACAAACAGTGCTCTGTTGAAGTGTCAACTTTCAGATGTAACCATCAGAAGGTGACTCTTGCTCTTTTAGGGTGCGTCATAGCAGCCAGAAGTCTTCCACCCAGCCTTTACTTGCTAGTGATCTCAAATACTTTTCTTTCTGAGTGTAAATCAATACACGAGTTTCCGGTGTTGTTTTGAGCACTTTGATGGTTACACTCAAAATAGCTGTGTTTCATCTCAGAGATCCACACAACATTGTGATGGTATACATTTTTTTTCGTTAAATTCGTTAGTGCAGTGACTGATGTAGGGGTCACTGTTACGAGTAAAACTCTGTAGATGTTCATTTTTGGTGTGCCTTTACTGTTTTGTTGTTGCCCTTATACAACAGTGTAGTACTATTATACCGCCCTCGTTTTGAGACACATCTACGTCTGTATTTAGTTGGGCATATTTTGCTATTATGGTTGACAGTGACAGCAAACAACTACAAGTATCAGGCACCTGTATGAGAGAAAAAAAAAGCCTGAGAATAAACCAGTAAATTTCTTATAACAGTGTATTGATAGAATTGTAATGAAGTATGTTAACAATTTGGTAAAACATAACTAAACATAGATTTTAGAATTGCATGCGTAGCTGCTACCATATCAAGTTGTGCATTCTCAATATTTCAGTCCACATTAAGATTTTTTCATGTGTACTATGATTAGGATAGTAATTTTTACATGTGGACGAAAACGTGTTTTCTACCATGTAGCGTCTCATGGCATAGCCAGTATGCTAATTTACTATATAGTAACCCAAAACTTGAGAGTGATATGTCATTACCAACCAACAATTAGTATGTTTACAATTAGAGAGAACATGCCACTATTACTGTTGTGTGACAGATTACCAAGTTGCTAAGTATGCTTGCATGTTAACCAAATTTCAATATCGCTGCTGCATATTATCAACATTGTGTTTTAGTACTCCTGTAAAACACTATTAGACTGTTATTTTTACAACATGGAAATGTTTTCCATTACGTTGGCTGCCGCAGCTGATTAACAAAATACCGTATAGGGCGTCCAAAATTACAGTGCTGTGTTTATGAGCAGACGACTTAAAATGAATATGTCAAAATGATGGAGAATTCTAAAACATTGCGATTTACAATTCACGATACAGTTCACATATACACTTGTAAGTTGTGTATTGTCATACTTTTCAGCTGAGAATTTACAATTTTGCTTTTAACACACAACCTTATGAATAGTACAGATTGCATTTCAAATCTTGACAAAATTGTGTTTCTGGTTATGTGTCTGCTGTCAGTTGATGAGAAATGACTATATGGTACACGTATAACAATCAGAGTGACACTGTTAAGAGAGGTCTTAAAATGGCTATGTTTAGATTTGAGTGTGAAATTACAACAAACAAGTGTTTCACAAGTCTGCGTTGACAATAGTTGTTATGCACATGAACGCTGTAAATGTTACATATCTGAAGTGTACTGAGTTCAAACAGCTATACAGCACATAATGTGTTTAATTGATTGCTATTTTCCAGTAAATCTAAAGTGTGGCAATAAATAGACAGTCTTGAAAAATTGCTGTGACATGAAACTTCATAAAAAATAACAAGCATTCAAAGTGTTGCAAATCTACTTTTGTGTATTCGACAATATGGTAAAAAGTACGTCGAACTGACACTTTCGCAAATTTACTGTTGTGTACCGAAAGTGCGCCAAATGTACTTCGCACATTAGACAGTAAATTAATGTAACATGAGTGCCAAAACATTCATTATCGAATCAGAAACAGTCTGTTTGACTGACAGCTATATTACCAGTAATTTAAGATTTGTCAGGCCATTTCTGAGACCAATCAGAGACGGACAACACTGAAGAAGAAGTAAACAGGAGCCATTGCAATATTACGAGAGAGCAGTTTGAAACTGTAAGTACAGGTCATCTTCAAATGATTATTTCTAGTATTAAAAACTTATAACAACATATAAATACTATTAATAAAAAGTTTTTGATGTTGAATCATAGTGTTATTTGTTATTGTTTAGCAGGCTATATTCTTAACAAAAATAGCTTAAAGTGAGAAATCTTTGCTAACATGCAAATACAGCTGCAAATGGAGGTGATAGGAAGGTGCATGTGGCGTCTATGTGAAATGGAACCAATCTGACTTTTGCAGTGTTGTCATTGTTTAAACTGCCCATGAAAATCCATGCATTTCAAATTGTCAGTGGTTGCAGATTTTGCAGGAAATGGGTCTAGCAATACTGAATACATCAGAGATTGGTTAATGAAGCCAAATAGGGAATGTTTTATTTGATTTGTGTGTTTTGTCTGAACCCACTAAAGCTAGCTTGAAATAGGAAAACATCAGTTGATTTTCAGTGCTGTCTGGTCACTGGGGTGAACACTGACTCTTTGTAGCTCTCTATACAGTTCTGAGTTTAAAACTTAGAATGAAAATAGCAAAGTTTTGTGGATAGTTGGAAGCAGTTACAAGACGAGCAGCTGAGTTTGCAGTTCTAGTAATTTTGGAGGACCTGCAGCTCCCCAATTGCTGTAAGATGGTTTGTCGTGGCATGAGATGGGAACATCTTATCCCAACCATGAACAGACTTTGATAACTCACTTCCTCTGACATACTCTACTACATCTGGAGGCAATGATTAGCTAAAACACTGGGTAGATTTAGTTGCAGGCAAATGGACCTGTTTATTATGTCTATGTCGCCTGTATTATCATTTTTGCAGATATTACAGAGCGAAAGTCTGGCAAGCAGAACACCATATGTATCTGATGAGCTCACAGAAAAATAAATTACAGATAACTGCTTTTCACATGCATGGAATATATACTATACCACCCCAAAATAAATACTGTAATGATTGGCTATTCCTACCAGATGGTGTACATTTCTCACATGCTGGCAATTGCCATTTCTAGGAGACCTTCGAGATGGAACCTTAAAGTCCTTTAGATTGCAGACTGTTTAGGAAATATAGAATATACAAAAAGTTCTTTTCAGAACCATATTAATGTCGTAAAATAGATCAACTGCATGCATCATCACATACATGCAACATATATATTCTAACAGTGTCAGTGGCTCAGTAGGCAGCACACTCACCTCTGAGGCTGGGAGATCAGAGGGTCAGTTCCCACATCTGGTATTCACTTACTATTTCTATATCTCTGCCAATGTTTATATTTTATTGTAGCAATAGTTATTAATGGACAGCATAGAAATATCTACATGTTTATTAATGTGTTTAATAGCCCTGTAGGGGAATATGCTAATAACACATAAGCGGCTGCCATATTCAACTAGAAGGGCATTGAGTGAACAGTAACATTATCGTTATGTTTGTGTTCTCTTGATTAGAATAACTCACATTTAAAACTGTTTAAAGGAACAGATGCGTCCATATAATTAGGTATGCATGTATGTAAATTGAAGGTACATGTAATGTTTTTAGGATGTTTCTGTGTAACAAACATGCACATTATGACAATGTTATAACTATTGTGATTGATAGGAAGGCACTGCTTGTTCTACACTGCATACCAATAATATATTTCTGAGTTTTCTTCGGAGAAAAAGAATAATTGAAGAAACAGTGTTAGGGGAATCACCAGGAAAAAATGAATTTCTTATAGTAACTGGTTCTGGATTGGATGGACATTTGTCTTGGAAAGATATATACATGGTGTCATAATTTCAACTTTGTGTGGCTTTTGCAGATGAGAAGACTTAATATATGCATGTAATACTGACAACAACATACATCTAGTTGGAGAGACAGCTGTTTCCACGTAAAGATATACATGCAGTAGTTGTATGAATGATGTAGTATTAGAAATTGATGTTTAAAAAAACACTTTTACCTTGATATTTCATCTATTGATGTGATCATTTTTACTTGTTTGCTTTAATAGAGCCGGGGAAGCTGCCGATCTTGAACATGTGGAGGTGAAGCAGGAAGCCAGCGCCAGCCCACCACGTAAGTGAAACTGTTGTTGCTAATATCTGCATGGTTGAGAAGTACCATATGGTTGTCAACATTAGGGTGATCAATGCTCCTGCTGATAACTACACATTTGCTGTCTTACTGCATGACAGAAGTGCACGTCTGTTGGCACACTCACTGCAAATGTTCAATTGTCTGGGTGTGAGCAACACCCCTTCATTCCGACCAGTACCAATTCTTTCTTTTGTTTGTTGTAGAGACGAATCACTGTTGACATTATTTACTTTATTTGTGCTGTGACCTTATAAGGGTGGCAACGCGTTGATGACTGCAGATACCCAACCACCTAAAAACACAATATGGTGGGAGGATATTGTAGTGACCTAAAATGGTGCAATGCAGAAAGTGTCCAATTATGATTTTTTCCTCAATGTACAAGTTCAAAATGTGCCTTGTAGTCTTCATGACCCCCTTTCCCAGTTAAACTGAATAGCTTATGCAGTATGTCTGTCTTCAGCCCTTGCCAACCTCCTAGCCTACCTCTACAGTCAAGTGTGAGTGCTGTTCCAGTGCACTGTCACATATGTGTATTTTTAAAGAAAATCAACGAACTGAGGAATGCCGATAAGTAATAATACAGTGAATAATGGGACTGTTTATGTCACACTATGAATAAGCGCATTACTTTATATAGCACTATGGAAGTTGTCTCACCACATGTAAAATGCAGTACTATGACTACTTGCAGTGGTGCAAATTCCACTACATCATCACCAAGTATTACTGGGTTGGGTGCTATTAAAATGAGTTCTTGAGTAGTGAAACTATGTTAAATATTGGGCCACAGACATCACATTGCTACATTATTCAATGCTGCATGGCCTTGCGACACAGTCGTCATACTTTGAATGAGCACCATACTGTCAAACTGTGTTTTTATACTTTACTATATGATGCTGTGGTTTACGTGTGAAATAACTTTTGGCACAGTGTGAGGGGACATAACAATGAGACTGTATGTGAGTAAAGGTGGTAATATGTCTATTTAAAACATTTGTTGCAGATGAGCATTACATGCTATCATTACAATCAGGTATTAGATATTTCCCATACACTGTAGTAGGTTTGAAAATGTTAGTATTTATATACTAAATGTTTAACACTGTAATTTATTTTTCACCTGCTAATGTACTGCTGATTGTTTTTCTCCATAGCACTATAAAAACATCTCTTTCTGCCCTACTATATCTAACAGCCAGAGGTACCCTAATGCCTGTCATCCTGTGCAGGGTGCTAGGTCCTTTGTCATCAGTAACAAAAGTTTGTTACTATTACACTATCAATGTTAATGATAGCAAATCTATAATTATTATTGATAATTGTTAATTTCATATTATACCATCGCAAAAGACAAAGCCTGGGCTCCATTTGTGACTATGGGACTGTAAGCGTCATGTTATTGCACAACATCACAGTCTAGTCCCAGCACCAGGGTGACCAAATACATTTTGAAAAACAAGAAGTCACTACATGTAGCTGCTTCGACAGTGCAATCCCATTTCTCATTCACATCTCAACCCGCCTTTAACCTACCGTGAGTGCTTTCTGACTCGGCTGCTAGTGATCGCTGGCCATGACAGTGCAAATTGTCCCTATGTTGCTCATTTTCCCAGCAGATATAGTGGAATAACTCCCTGTCCCCACTGACACACAGTGTGTCCATTTTTGTAAAAAAAAAAAAAAGTCATTATAGACGGCATTTAAATATATGTGTCCGCTGGTCCATCAGCACAGTAATTGTGTACAACTTGCCAGGCAAAACACCTAAAGAAATATTCACCAACATTATCCCTGACTATAAACAGATGTTTTAACTAAAATAAAATATGTCATTTTAGACATCATTTCAATTTCCACGTCAGCAGGAGCACGAGGCCTTTCAGATTGCCACAGTCCTGTGATTACCGCTCACTTTTGTCAAAACTCGTGCACTGTTACCAAGAACATTGTAAATTAAACAAATTATCGATAAAATGACAGTCACATTCAAATGCAGTGCACAAAACTGCACCATTCCTGGAAATCAGTAAGTGCTCAAACAACCCGTAACTGGTATTACGGTTCCTCAACCACCACTGCAGTTGATTTTAAACCAATTCAAGAAAAAAATACTAATTAAAAATATTACCCAGTTCCATATTGGGATCTTAGTGTGTGCTGCTGTACTTTCCTGGGAGGAGTGGGTGCAGCAGAGAGAACAGACACACAATAACATTACAGTGGACTGTTTCTCTATTCATTGTGCCTAACCATTGAGAAATGGAATTTATAAATACTTTTAAAAATTTTGTAAAATGTTTTTATTATAGTACCAACAAGCCATTGTATAATAAAATAATGTCCTTTAGAGTGTGTGTTGTGCTGGGATAATGTTACTTTTGGGGTGATTAGTTCACTTCACCTGTGGCCTCTTGTCTAATGGCGACAGGTGCGATGTTATCACACCACAACACACTTACGTGGGTGCATTATTGCTTTAATGTCAGATAGTACATTGAAGAACCTTATTACTGCTGTGCCACATTGTTTTGAAGAATTTTACCATGTGACAGTGCAAAAGCACAGTGATGTAGACATTATGGGCATCCAACAGTACAATGCATTAAATGTCTTTATTTTGAGTGAGATTTCACCATACTGCAGTTTCGTTTAGGTTACTTGTCTGAATGTCTTATTGTTATGCTACCTAAAATCTGTCATTATGTTCTTTATGTACTTGAAGATGTCTGGTATGGTTTTGGAGGCGCATGTCATAGCAGTGACTTAATTATAAAGTACCTGGCGTGTGTTGAGGGCCTGAAATATGGGTAAAAGCTGTTTTGCTAACTATCATTAAAGTGATCATGATTGTGTACACATGAAAAGCATATTATGATAGTGTTAATGTCAAGGTACTGTTTTTAGAGCAGAGATGAGTACACATTATAGGCAGACATGGTGATAAAATTCTCACACTTGATGAGGATGTATTTCAATTGTATGGTATAATAGTGTCGATAATGCAAAAGTATGTACATACTGAATATTTATGACTACAAACAAAAATATAAGAGTAGCATTCTAATCACAGCTAACTATGTTTTTTATGTTGTCAGCTTATTAGATTATATAGATAATCAAGTATGACGAGACAGAAATAGAGATAGCTAAATAGTTTAGCATCATACTTAAAACTATTATCATAACTTTGAAATGAATGCATTTCTGATATTGACAGTAGATAAAGAAATATTTGAAGTAAAATATTTAGAGAAGTCATAATTGTTTAATTTGTTGTATATTCATCATTACTTTTTAAATCTTTGTAGGCGCGCGGCGACTGCTGAAAATGCGACCGCTGCAGCTGCTACAGAGCGGCTGTGGCGCAGGTTGGCAGTCTGCGTGAGAAAACACTGTCATCCTTGAGGCTGGACAGAATCCAGTCTCTCTGGATGCACAACGAGCAGACTATCAACCTCGTGCTAAAGCCAATCGTAGCAGTGGGTGATGATGCTGTGCTTGAGTAGCAGTGCTTCACCTCCACGAACACCATCTGTTCCTGCAGCTTCCCTGAGGAGCTACCACACCTTCACAGCGGTCACGTATCTCCGCGGGCACAACAGTTTCCATTTCGCTTTGCCTCCACATCGAATCCAGTTTCTAGCCCTAGATTGCCTCAAGCAGTGCATACACCTCTACGCAAATTGTTGCACAAAAGTTAAAAACAAAATGAAACTTTTTTATATATTTTTTATTTATGTAACAAAAATGTCTTTAATTATTTATTTTTGTGTATGATGTAATACACACTTTTATTACTTTTGGCCTGTATGAATATTATTTGTGTGAATATATATTTTGTATTGTTTATAAAAGAAAAATATTTTGTTTTAATTTTTATATATAAAATATTTTTATATTAAAAAAAAAGTATTTATACTCTCTTGTCTTTGGTGATGTTATGTGTGTAGTCAGGATGTTTCTTGAAAAGTTTTAACAAATTTATACAACTGTGATTTTCTCATTTTGGTAGCTCATACCACACTATTGTGGTATTAGGTTAGGATTCTCCATAGAATACAGTTAGATGTGTGACAATGCTTACGTTACACTATTTGTGGCACACTGTTGTTGTTTCATACACCTACTGCTACAGAATGTGTGTATGTGTATCATGATGAAGATAAGTATGTACCTGCTAGTACAATAGTGATATACCAGCATGTTGGCATACCTACAACAAACTTATGTATTCAGTGCCAGCAAACCTCTTCCACGCTGTTCACATGATTGGGTGGTACCACCTCAGTTGGTAGTACAAGCACTCTATCAAATCTCAAGTTACTACAGTAACATATCCATTTATTCAGTAGATGAACTAATGATTGTCCATGTCATGTCATATTGTCTTTTAGTTATGTACATCTTTTTATTACATATGTGCTCACAAAAACAAGGTAAAGACCTTTACATAAAAAATATTACATGGAATAACAATGACAAATTACAATTCAATAAGTATAAAAAACAATATGATTCACAGTTAACTACTGTTACTCTTAATAACAGTAAATGCAACTACAAGAGTTGAAGTATTTCTGATATTGGAACATTTTTTATGTATGTGCACTATTCTTACAAATCTATAAATCATATACTATACTGAGTATAGTTCTGAAAAGACAGGATATTCATGGCAAAAACTCCGTTTAATGCATTAGTTAGGGTTGTTCCACAGTGACAAAAGTGAGGAATCGCTGTTAGGGTTGAAAACCCTAACTCAAGTCCCCAGCACCACACACACACAGACACACACACACACATTCAAGTATGGGGAGGACCAAGTCAACACAACCAATGACAGACATCCAGCAGCAGGTGACAGAAATAAACAATTGTCTAAATGTACTAGAGACATCCCACCCACCTGACCAGGTACTGCATGCTCAGTGGAGATCAACAGCAAAACTGAGGCCATGTACACCAAACGTACACATCCTAATTGCAGCTGCACACTAGCATGCACCACACTTAGTAGTTGCATGGCCCTTACCTACCGATCGCCTCACATCAGACCACCACATGGTGGGCCACCTGAGCAATAGAGTTCAGCAAAACCAAGGAGTTGTACAGGTATAATATCTCGATTATAACAAGGGTTTGAGAAATGCAGCTTTCTAATTGACTGTAAACATTGTAACAGCCTTATGTTTAGTTTTATTAACATACAGTACATGTAGAGCCTAACCATATGATAAACATGGTTTAATGTTGTTTAAAAAACAGTTTTATTATGATAACAATAAGCCACTCCCAGGTATTATGTTAATGGTCAGTTTATCACTGTCTAGCGATATGTGGCACTCGGCTATGCCTCATTCAACATTAAACCCCTACAGGGGCAATTAACAGACCATTTAACATAACTGTTGGTCATGCCTTATTGCTTAATTTTCTTTATAGAGATACTCTCCCTCTGCTAGGCACTGCAGCAGCAGCAACACAGTGTCCCACCCAGTTACACCATACACTGTCTAGTTACTGGAGAATGGCTGTGAATATGAACTCACGAAGATGAACAGTGTAACTTGATCATTACTGATCATCGAAACCTTAGTGTGATTATAACTGACAGAGTCAGTGATAGAGAATAACCCTGCTGTCCTAGTACACTTACCCCATTGTGAGTTAAATCAATACTAAAAAGACATTCTGTTTATATCTACACCATACCTACTTGATTCCTGCTGTACCACAATTAACATAGTTATCACTTTGATAGCATCAGTGACAGAAGTGTGCAAACCCAAACTAGGCACAGCCTGAGTATGAAAACAACTGTTAAAAAATTACATTGTATCCATAAATAGCATAGATCACTCATTGCAACAATAGTAAATGTATTACTATTTGAATAAGTTAGTCATCACAGATGCAATGAGATTGTCTTTATCAGGTACAACATACTCAGTAAGTGCCTACAGTAAAATCTATCCTATATACATCTCCGATACAGGTACGTCATTGTTGACTCAGTAGTGCTGATATTTAGAAGTTGCTTGGCCTGATCCATGCAATGAAAATGTTTCTTACAAAGAATACTTACTGCATCTTTAGTATTGAAACACACTGAAGGTCTATGTATGTACATCAGCAGTACACCTTCATCAGTAAGAATGCATGTGATACTGGCAGTACTGAATTCTGGCGTTGAACAGGCAATGCTTTTCCATCGTTACATCAGCCTCTCTATCTTGAGTAAACCATTGCAGTTAAATGTACCACTATGTAAATCACCTACTAAATGTAACACTACTTTTATCTTGAGCATGGTAGTGTCTTGTACTTAATTTATGTGCTTCTCTTAATTAATGTATACTCACTAGTGTTAAAATCTTTCTACAACTGTCATCATGCACCTTCAGCATTTATATTGACTAACTGACACAGTACCAGTTGTGGTGTGGTGTGGGGCATCGGTAGGTAAGGCCATGCAACTACTAAGTGTGGTACATTTGTGCAGCTGCAATCAGGGATGTGTACATTTGGTGTACATGGCCTCAGTTTGCTGTTGATCTCCACTGAGCATGCAGTACCTGGTCAGGTGGGTGGGGATGTCTCGTGAGTACATTTAGACAATTGTTTGTTATTTCTGTCACCTGCTGCTGGATGTCTGTCATTGGTTGTATTGACTTTGTCCTCCCCATACTTGAATGTGTGTGTGTGTGTGTGTGTGTGTGTGTCTGTGTGTGTGTGTGGTGCTGGGGGTGAATTAGGTTAGGGTTTTCCAGCCTAACAGATTTCCTCACTTTGTCGATGATGGAACAACCTAACTAATGCATTTAGCAGGTTTTTGCCATGAATATATATATATATATATATATATATATATCCACATTCTTTTTAACCTTTCCTCGTGATTCCCTTGTAAATGTCTTGTTTCATGCTCCCGTGCCCGGACTACCCACCTGGAGGTCCCGAGTTCTGATTTTATTTTGCTTCCCAATCTAAGTGCTGAGCTGCTCTTTTTCT
Source organism: Neoceratodus forsteri (assembly GCA_016271365.2). Lineage (NCBI taxonomy): Eukaryota > Metazoa > Chordata > Ceratodontiformes > Ceratodontidae > Neoceratodus > Neoceratodus forsteri. The sequence continues at coordinate 730,997,455 of CM057453.1, forward strand.
GCCCCTAATTACCTCGAGCCTCTACTGCTGCATGGGCTTCTTTGTAAGTAATCCTTGATAGGCAATTTATATATATATATATATAGTAGCACGGTAGTGCTACCATAGTTAGAGTTGAGGAGCCATTTCTATGTTAAACCCAAAATTTTGCACCTTAATAACTTTGCAACCATTTGATGGATTTGCCTGAAATTTGGAATACACAATCAAGACCCATACGCCTTGGGATCTGCCAAGTTTTATACCAGTCAAATACACGGCTGTGGAGTTATTAAGCATGATCTGCACGCTCATTTACACTTTTTCTGGAATTTTACTGTCGCACCTACAGGTCACACGGTTTGGGTGACTGGCCCAAAATTTTCAGGGAACATGCGGCTGGGGTCCCCAATGTGTCTTTCAAAGATTTCGTGAAAAAATATTAAACGGTTCAAAAGTTATTCAGAAAACAATTTCCCATTATAAGTCAATGGGAAAAGTTAACAAAAAGTTTGACAGTGTTGCAAATGCACTTTTTAGTGTCACAAATGGCCCTGTTAGTGTCGCAAATCTGCCATTTTGTTTTCAGTTAGGTGATCAGAAAAATGCTTGCATTTAAAATTGAGACCCTTAGCAACCTAATTCTTTTGTATTCTACTACGGGCCCTGGGGATGCTAGCCATGTCTTATTTTGGGGTAAAACACCCAGAAATATGTTTTCGATTTCTGGAAAAAGTACTTTCGAAAGTAGTGTAGCACTCACGAAATATCGCAAATTTTGAGAAAGCTGTACAAATCACGTACTCTGCGACACTATGCAAAATAACAGTAATTCTTTGGCTTTTCAGCAAAAAGAGCGGTTTGGAGTTTCAGGCTGAAATTTGGAGGAGCATAGCGAAACATCACAGATGTGCCTTTCAGTGTTTCATTGAAAAATATTGGATGGCTGCAAAGTTACAGTACTCCAAAGTTGATGCTTTTCCCATAGGATAACATTACAGTGCCCGACGATTACAGGAATCCTTTGGCACCCTGCTGCAAATAACGGTTTGGTCTTTTTCTTGAAATTTGGAGGAAGACGACCAACAGCCCACAGATGTGCCTTTCAGTGGTTTGGTGAAAAAATATTACAGGGAGGCAAACTTATGGCACTTCGAACTTCTCTTTTTTCCCATAGGATAACATTACGGCGTTTGCCGCACCTTTCAGGGCCCGTATCTCGGAAACGGTGCGAGATACGGACTTTTCGTTGGAAAATTGCTTAGCCCCCTAATAAGGGCTAAGCACAAAACTAGCCAGGACAGTCGTAAATCATATGACTTTTAAATTTTTTTTCTACGTCGTACGGTTCCTGAGATATAACCTATTTAGTATTCCAAGTCCTCATTTTCTGTTCCGATACCCATTATTATGCATACATTCTTTGTACTCACTGTCTTTCTCTATGCAGCTTTTGGGGAAAACCAGCCTGTGCGCTGACATTACTGTTACTGTTGCCCTTTCCGCTTGTGGTTCCGTACCCGTTTCACTCACAGTTGACGTCTACGCCACCATGTGTGTTATCCTTTGCGTTTTCCTTTGCGCTTGCGTTTCTGTTATTTTTTGCCATTTGTGTCTACAGTACTGTTTCTTTTTCTGTTTCACTTTGCATTACCATGCCCATTGACATTTCCGTTTGCAGGCACCATGTTGCTATGTGACAACACATCACGTGGCAGACCGTTCCCATCTACGCCACCATGTGTGTTACCCTTTCTGTTCTCATTCGCACTTGCGTTACCATATGTGCCACTGATAGCCCTTCTGTTTGCGTTGCTGTTCCTGTTACTATGCCACAAGACATCTCTTGCCCAGCGTCCCGCTACGCTGCATTACATTCACTATTTCTCGTTATCATTCTCAAAAGAAGGAAATTAGAGGCAAAAACTCCATTTAATGCATTAGTTAGGGTTGTTCACAGCGACAAAAGTGAGAAATTTGGTGTTGGGTTGAAAACCCACTTGGACCCCAGCCCACCCCCAACGGCATTGAGGTGCGCATTGGGGCCGTCAGTCCAACTATCACCCCATTCTCCTATACTTCTGCTGTTTTACACATGTGATGGGGTGAGAGTTAGGGCTGACGACAAATGCACCCATACTGGTTGGGGGTGGGCTAAGAGAAATCAAGGGGATTTTCAACCCAACACCAAACCTCTACTTTGTGCTATGGAACAATCCTAACTAATGCATTAAACAGAGTTTCTTCCTCTAATATATATATATATATATATATATATATATATATATATATCTTACACATTACCCTCCCAACCAGCCTGTGCCTCACAGTAGTTTTGCATTCCTTGTAATTCAAAACGCAGCAATTACCTCTCAGCCTCTTTAGTATAAAGCGCTATTACCTTCCGTGCTGACTTTATAACAAAACCATTGAGAGCAGCTCAAATTCAAACCCTGCCTTTTAACCAATTGGCTCCCTACTGACTGTACCCTTAAATATAATGTTTATCCTGTCCCTATACTCTTAAAAACACTGCCGGTACCAGGCAGCACAATGCTATTGCCCCCTCTTGCATTTTCCCTTTCTCTTTTATTCATTCAATCATTTTATTTATATATTCCTTTATTTATTTATTTATTATTTTTGTTTGTTTTCCTTTCAAACTTATTCCCTTACATTCCGTGCATCCAGTGTGATTACATGTAGCCTTACCCCTTTTCTGTGCCTGGGACTACAAACATGGCACCCGCCAGCCGGCCCATGCACCCGCTTTTCCCACTATCATGCAGGTGCAGCCTGTTGCTGGTGCCAATGTCAAGCCCGTGCCTCCCCAGCCTAGGAGCACAATCCCACACCCTTTCATGGCTGTTCCTTGGTCAGTCATCCCCTACAGTACCCCCTGCTTCCCAGCCCAGGAGTTGCTTGCAAAGAAACCCACAAGAAACCCCTTGCCCTTCTTCCCTTGGGCGTGGTGGGCCTAATGCCCCACAACATAATTCTGCCCGCCAGGTCACTTCCCTTCCTCCAGTAGCAGGCTGCCTGAATTGGAGAATGAGACCACCCAGCATGGGGTGATCGCCTGCCGACGTCTTCCTGCAGGAGCCCATCACACTCCAACTCAATTGGGCAGCATAGAGGAGCCAGCCTCGCACCAATAACCCCATGCAAAAACCCCAGTGAACAGCCGCCCAACTCACTGGTTCCCACCAGTGCGATGCCTCCTCAATTCTTTGGGTACCACAACCAAGCCTTGGTTCTGTAAACAAGCGAGTCCTGCTGCTCTGTAAATAACCCTCACTAATAACAATCTGCAGCCCATGAAGCATTAAGTACCCGACTCCCGACATCACCAAAAATGGGCCCTGCTGCCTTTGAAGCTTAACCTCGCCTGTCTGTGCACCTTACAGCCTATGTATACAGTAGTTTAATATTGTGCTTATTCCTTGTGAATTCAAAATCAAGGCACCTGCCCTCCAGGTTTGTGTGGTATAAGTCTTTATGCATTTTATTGCCACAATTATAGGAGAGAAAACTCTTGGAGCAGCTGAGAGTCAACCTGCCTTTAATCACTGCAACCCCTCCTTCCATTATCCTGATGATTCCATCCTTTCAACAGCAGGCCCTAAGCCTTTTCCGGCTCTATTGCTTCCCATCTGCATCCCATGGCAGTTTTTACGCGCTGTGGGCTGCATGTGGCTTTGTGTTCCCACCCAAATGAGTCCAGGTTTATTTTTTTTTTTGCTCCTTCCTTCCCTTTTTATTTTCCTCGTTGGCTTGCTGCCTTAAGTCCACACTGCAGGACCCCAATTGTTGACCAGCTCAATGTACAGTGCCATTTTTTTTTTTTTTTTTTTTATATACCCCAAATTTTTGGGCCCTTTCTTTATATTTTATTTACTAACATTTCATTCCCTCAATGGCTTGCTGTCTTAGGTCCCTACTGCAGGACCCCTGATAGTTATCCAGTTCAGTGTACCCTGCCCCTGTAGCGGCTTCCCTTCTCAATTTCAGCAAACATTCTTACCTTCCCAACTGCTTGACGAAAAGCTACCAAAATGGCCTCCATAGCTTGCTGCGAGTGCACGTCACTTCCTTACCACATCGTGCATGCACAGACATTGCATTCCCCAGCCCCCCCCACAGTGTCTGGCCTCACTCAGGCCTATCTTTGATGCCAAGCTCCTCACCCCCCTTTGTGGCATTCTCCCAGCCACCTCCGCTGTTCTTGTTCCTGGCCATGCCTGTTTCAACACCCAGACCTCGGGCGCACAGCCGCGATCAAGGACCCACTGAAATCAGCGCTCACCCATGTGGTATTTCACCCAGCAACCTCTGGGCTGCTCCCAGAAATCATCCTCCGTGGCAAAGAGTGCTCACCCTATTTACTCTGCCAAGGAGGGCACTGCCGCCCACACCCCAGAATGAGCTCCCAACTCCCTCCAGCAAAAGTGACTCCCTGGCCCTAAGCAGTGGGCACTCCCATCTAGGAGTCCCCAAAGCAACCACTGCGGCCCAAAGAAACAGCTGCCAGAATCTCTACTGTGACCCACCCAGCACCACCACATGGGCAGTACAGCCCCTGAAGCTGCTGTTGCAACAGCAGCAGCCTGAAGAACAGCAGCGTGTGTCACCAGAGGAGAATCCTGGGCTCCTGTGCTCCTTGTGTGCAGCCCTATCCAACCCTTGATTCCCGGGACCCTTCTCGATCCAGCTGCATTTCAGGTACATTTGTTTTACTGTTTACATAACAAGATGGAATAAACTCCCAGTTTCCCTGTGCTTTTTACCCCGCTTGGGATCCCCCTCCAACTGCAGAGCCAAATCCCCTCGCTTTGGTAACTCTGCCCTTACTGGCCACAATGCTCCTATCCCCCCCTCCAATGTGGTCCCAAATTCCAAACCTGTATTTGCCTCGTCAGTATTCTGGCTACCAAGATCAACAGCCATTACACTTAAATTACAACCATTTTTTTTTGTATTTCTGTTATTAATGCATCTCCACCACAGGCTTGGCCATAAGTGGCCTCCCCCAATAATTATCTTACTCACCCCCGCTACTGCCTTTTGGCCCATGTGGCCTTGCTAGGCCCCCATGCCCAAACTCCCAGCCATGTGGCCAGGCCTACTTTTTCCCCCAGTATGCCTTACCTCAAATCCAATCCTTAATTCCTCACTTATGTGAAATACAAACAGGGCAGCAGTACACTATAACTGTTATATACACGGTTATTTAGAACAACTCCTATATAAATACCTCCCAAAACGCTCCCTCAGCATCTAATTCATGAGGGAACCTAGTACAAGGTTATTAAAATACTTCTCTACATTTGTCATATGGTCACAGTTCCTGCCCAAAAACAATCCTCTGTGTAGACAATACAAAAAGGAAGAACAGAAGCCAAAGACGCTTTCCCCAGCGGTACTATTACTTTCTAAATTGTCTAAAAATGCATCTGCTGATTCTCTATTTACTGATTTATATATATATATATATATGTATAATTTTATGTTTGCTTGCACGCATGTGCAAGAAACATAGTGCCATCATCTGAGTTTTTCAGAGGTGTGTCAGCATCTTCCAATTCAGTCAGTGTGTTTGCAAGTGGTCACAGTTCTCCAATCACTGCTGAGCTGTCTATGACAGCAGTTGAAAATGCAGTGGCATACAGTTGAAGAGGGGCTACGCTTCCAGTGAGCAGCTTCTCCCCACACACACACACAGATCAACTGTGCCTAGGTTACTGATAGGATGGTGTAGTCTTGTCTCAGCTTAGAGACAAGCCACATCATTACTTTAATAAATTGTTCCTGCCACAGCAGGACCATCAAAATAATGGGTGCCCTGTGGTCCTTACACACGCCCAGCTCTCAAAAGCACACCTTCATGGACTCCATGGGTTCTAATCCTCCAGAAAAAAAATACTAGCATTTGATGCGAAAACTCAGACTTATGTTATGTGTAATTCCAAGCGTTTTCTCTCCTAGACTCTGTCAATGTGAACTCCCGCTGCTAAAACCTATAAAAGCGAACTTGAGCATACTGTACTACCTGCAGCTGAAGCAAAGAACAGCCAGAATGCACAAAGGAGAACATACTGCTATGCATTTCAGCAGCAGCCAGTGGGGGAGGTTTTCATGACTGAAGCACTTTAATGAGCCTTTTAGTGCTGTCACATACACACCCCTGTGTGGTAATTCACTAAACTGCACACTTAGTCTGGTAATGCAGCTTCAAAATATTTTTTTTTTATCTGAATTGCCGTGAGCTGGCATTTAGATAGAATCACACAGCTCTTTCTCAAATCAGATGCTCAATGAAGTCACATCACCTTGTGACCCTAAACATCTTAGGGTTGGACATGTGCCCTAACAAAATAGCGAAAACTAAGTATAGAAAAGAAAACACAAATTCAACCATAGCTCACAATCAAAACACCCTTTCCTCCAATGAATCTGAAGCCGCTAACAGCCCACCCTGGGTGCTCATGCACTCCATCCACCCGCACAACATATGGCCGACGGGGGTGCTGTTGCATTTTATTTCATAATTTCCTGATCCCGTTGCTGCCTCCATACTGATACAGTAATTATTTTTATGGCTTGAAAACTGCTTGACATTAGCTGAATTATAAATGGCATCCCTGTTTGATGCTGTGGTGCGGAATATGGTGGTGCTCAAATTTTAAGCCAAGTATTAAGTGCAGATATGTTGTTATTGACTCATGTCACTTACCATTTTATACAGCTATTGATTTTTTCAATTCAGTTCTGCTGACAAATGTTGATCGCAGGGATTCTGGTGTCACAATTCAGTTCAGCAACGTGTAACATCTTAGTGCAGATGCTAAATAACTGTTTTAAAATGCTGAAAAAGTTAACAGCCATGAAAATGCAATAACTTCTTTCTTCAGTGTCTGGAGCTGTAGTGGTGTTATTGGCAAGTGCATGTCCCTTTGCTCCAGATCTATCAGTGAGATGTCTATTCTGTGCAATGGACAGTGGCTGAATGTTATCAGCTGACAGTTTTCATTTCATTACCAACAGATAAATATTCAGGGTTTTGCAAATGCAACTTTGCTGGTAGCACAGTTTCATGCCCCTAAGTGTCTGTCATCAGTTAGTGGTTTTATCTTAACCGATGATCACAAAAAGTATGAAAAAGATTTGCCGCTGAGTAATGTAAATGCCAATCCACCTAAGCACCTTTAGGCTGCAAACAGAATTTGAACGTATAGGGATTCTGGACCAGTGTATCACTCCGCGGCACAGCAATGGTTAATAAGTTTAAGCACATTCTCAGGACATTGTTTCACTTGTCCCCTCTCCCCACTACGATCCTGGTTACCTGAAATAAACCTGACATTGTAGTATCTGTTTTACATCTTGGCTCAGTTAGGCAATCAACGCTGTAAGAACATAAACGGACATATAAATGGGGACTATAAGAACATGGTCACCTGAAATAAACCTGACATTTTAGTATCTGTTTTACATCTTGGCTCAGTTAGGCAATCAACGCTGTAAGAACATAAACTGACATATAAACGGGTGCTATAAGAACATGGTCACCTGAAATAAACCTGACATTTTAGTATCTGTTTTACATCTTGGCTCAGTTAGGCAATCAACGCTGTAAGAACATAAACGGACATATAAACGGGGACTATAAGAACATGGTCACCTGAAATAAACCTGACATTTTAGTATCTGTTTTACATCTTGGCTCAGTTAGGCAATCAACACTGTAAGACCATAAAAGGACATATAAACTGGGACTGTAAGAACATGCCGTGGGTGCTTGTGCCTTAGTCCAGCTGTGTAACATCAGCCTGAAGCTCAGGTAGGGCTTACTGTCTACCACTTTGTTCACCCCTCCATGTACCTGTACCATTTCACATCCTCCCTTGCCTTAGTCCAACTGTGCTACATCAGTCTGAAGCTCTGGTAGGGCTTACTGTCTACCACTTTGTTCACCCCCCATGTATCACTGTGCTACATCAGCCTGAAGCTCTGGTAGGGCTTACTGTCTACCACTTTGTTCACCCCCATGTACCTGCACCATTTCACATCCTCCCTGATCTACAGTGAGTGGATCCTCATTCATACGTCACATATGCCGCACAAAAAAAAACCGGTCTTCAAAATTAAGATACATTTATTATGTTTGTTATGTTTGCTTGCACGCATGTGCAAGAAACATAGTGCCATCATCTGAGATTTCGGAGGTGTGTCACCCCCTCTTCCAATTCAGTCAGTGTGTTGTCAGGCGCGGCCCCTGTAAGCCAATGCATGCTGGAGCTGTCTATGACAAGCTCCAAAATGCAGTGGCATACAGTTCAAAGGGGGAGCTACGCTTCAGTGAGCAGCAATAAGATATCACTTGCTCATGAGCAGCTCTCCCCCCACACACACACACATGCACACGCAGGCGTGTGCACCCTCCCAGACGCACGCACACACTGTATAGCCGACGGGTGTCCAACTTCGCTGGCTGTGCTGCGCTCCCCCGCCCCCAAAGTTTTTCAAATGCCACGCTGGGTGCCCACCCCAGCGTGGCAACTCATGATATAGCAGATGGGGTGCCCAATCCCCATCGGCTCCACTGTCCTCACCCCCGAGTACTGGGTGCCACGCTGGGAGCCCACCCAGCGTGGCAATCGATGCTTTGGCCGACGGGGGTGCCCAATCCCCCTCGGCTGAACGCCCCCAACCATCCTTGTGCCATGCTGGGAGCCCACCCCAGTGTGGCAAATGTCCATGTCATAATTGGAAACAAAGAACACCTGTAAAGAAAAACAGTCCCACGTAGTCTCCTGGCCCCCTCCCACAACCCGCACCCACCCACTCGCACCCTGCCTCCCATACCCCTCACCCCATACTTACCTCCGGACCACGGCAACGATCTTCGTGGACCGGGAACACGTCTGTACTCTTCAAAGCCGACCGTGAACTGAGGAAATGCCGGTAAGCTGTATAATGGGCTAGATAGGGGTTTTCAACTTTGTTGCATATCTCAGGCATTTTTTGGAATTTTTGCACCAGATTTTCAACATGGGGTTTTTGGGACCCCTTCTCATGAATGATGTCACTGTCATGGCGTTATTCGGGCCCAAAGGGTGATTTCGCAGTCACTGTGCGAAATCACCTTTTGGGACTGATTAACGAAATGACACTGCCAGTGATCATAAGGTGGGCTCTCAAGAAGCCTATTTTGAAAATGTGGTGGAAAAATTTCAAAACGATTGTTTACTTAGCATGCGCTAGCAGTTCCTACGCATGCTCGTAAGTTCGACGTAATTTTCAATATTTTCACTCCAGGAGTTTCAACATTGCCATTTTACTACACCTTCTTATGAGTAGTACAGCTGTCATTTTTCACATCTCACCCAAAACATGTTTCCGCCCATGTAGCGCACAATGGCGCAGTCGGTGTGCGAAATCAATGTATGGACAAATTAAGAAAACCACAGTGACACTGTTCATGAGCAGAGGTCTTAAAATGGCTATGTTGAAAATTTGGTGAAAAAATTCCAAAAAATGACTGTTTTACAAGCGTGCATTGTGCAGTTCCTACGCACGCTCGTAAGTTCGCGAATTTTCAATATTTACACTCCAGATTTTCAACATTGCCATTTTATTACACTTTCTTATGAACAGTACAGGTGTCATTTTTCATATGCTGCCCAAAATGTGTTTTCGCATATGTAGCGCACAATGGTGCTGTTGGTGTGCGAAAGCAATGTTTGGGACAGATTAAGAAAATCACAGTTACACTGTTCATGATCGGAGGCACCAAAATGCCTGAGTTGACAATCTGCTGTAAAAAATTCCCCAACCTAATTATATTACGGGTGTGCGTTGCACAGTTTCTGTCTACGCTTGTGATTTCACAATTTTTTAAAATATTTTTACTGCAGATTTGCAACATTGCCATTTAAAATGGCTATGTTGAAAATTTGGTGACAAAAGTCCACAAAATGACAGTGTTACGAGTGAGCATTGCGCAGTTTCCACGCACCCTCATAAGTTCATGACTTTGTAATATTTTAGGTCCAGATTTTCACCAGTGGCATTTTTCCACACTGCCTTATTTACAGTACAGCTGTAATTTTTCACAACATGGCCAAAGTGTGTTTTCACACTTTCAGCGCAGAGATGCGTGGTCACTGTGGGAAATTGTTCGGGACAGATAAAGAAAATCACAGTGACACTGTTCATGATCGGAGGCACCAAAATGCCTGAGTTGACAATCTGCTGTAAAAAATCCCCAACCTAATTATATTACGGGTGTGCGTTGCACAGTTTCTATGTACGCTCATGATTTCACCATTTTTTTAAATATTTTTACTGCAGATTTGCAACATTGCCATTTTTTACACCTCCCCATGAGCAGTACAGCTGTCATTTTTTATATCCTGTTCAGAATGTTTTTGCACCTGTGGTGCTAAATGCTGTAGTCGCTGTGCATAAGCAGCTTTCGGCTAAGAAACTGATATTCCCCCTGTTCATGAGGTGGGGTCACAAAAAAAACATGTTGAACATTTGGAGTGAAAATACCAATGAATGCCTGAGGTATTAGGGTTTCCAACCATAATGCCCAACCCTGTAGAGAACGACAGGCATCAGGGGTGTGACTTGGGATTCTTGCCTGTAATGCTCATACCATTCCACACCCTGCAGCCAGTGAGAAGCATCGAGGTATGCCTTGGACTCTTATTTAAAGTTCACCCCATTCTCCTATATCGCACCCATCTCACTGTATTTCCTAATGGAATGGGGTGCGCATAAGGACCAAAGACCCCAAGGAACACCGTGACACTTGCCAGTGTCTGCAGGGTGGGGTGTACTGAAATGGCGTGGCCGTTATGCCTGACGACCCAAAGGCACACCCCATTGCCTGTCACTCTCGGCAGGGTGGTGGTGGGGTTAGCTTCAGTTCAATACTTCACTGCCATTACTATTATGCAGCTCTGTAACTTCTACACTACCACTGCCAATGCCAGCAAGCAAACATTCGGCATTGACAAATGCTTGTTTTTCTTGCCAAGCTTGCTAACATTGTATTTCTACCCATTAACAGATCTTGCCTCACATGGCTCTAAAGTTCCTCTGCTACTTGCTGTAATTCCTGCAATTGTTAACCAAACTGAACTGTTTTCTTAATTGCAGGTTATGTGCTGACTGCAAAACATCTCTAGGAAAAATCCCAGCACAAAAGGCCTGCCACTAGTACACTGAAAATTAACTCCCTTGCCTAGTTACAGCTCAGGCCACTCCCATGTGGCCAGGCCTACCCCACCTGAAAAAACCTTACCTCAAGTAGTTGAATTGCCAGTCGAAGTGCTGAGCTCTGGTCTAAATTCAGATCCCAGCAAAAAGTGGGAGACCCCCTCCTCTGCTGGCTCCTAAAAACCCCCCTAGGCCACCCCCATTCCCCCGGTACAATCCTTTCCTGCTTACCTGTCCTGTCATATTTGTCATGGAGGGATGACATCATGATCCTCCCTCCTTTGCCTGGGCCTTTCTTCCTACCATCCCCCACCTCACCCTCAGCCTACCTAATCTAACCTGCCCCACCCCCAGCCAGTCCTGTCCCCTGTGCCTTTTTTCCTAAGGGATCCCCCTGACAATTTAGGTTGTCCTTTAGGGACAACCACATTTCTGTGTGAGAGTGTGTAATGGTCAAAATTACAATGGGGGGCTATGTATAAAAGTGACCGATGTACGTACGATGCATGCCTGCACTGCCTGCATGTCTGTGTGGCCATGGACAGATGCACGGTGCACAGATTCATGATGCCAAGCACTCGAAGAGCACCTGTCTGTGGCCACCCCCAGCACATAGGACCATGGGGGTGGACGGGTGCGGAGCAGAGGACCCAGGCAAGCATCCAATCAGATGCCCTTGCTAGGTCCCAGACTGAATCCCTTGCACGACAGGTGTGAGGGATTGTGGAAAGGTGTGGAATTGGGATGTGTAAAAGTACAGGCACTTACCCAAATGGCTGCCTCAGCCTACCCTGGCAGCCATGTGGTCTGGGCCAGCATCGTGCGGGGGATTCCATTGCCGTTGCACGCCACCAGTAACTGTTGAGTTGGCACATATGGCAGAGTCCCCAGTGGCATAAAGTGTCCTGGCCCAGCACTCTGCACTTTAGTGAATCGCACGGAGTGCAGGCATGCCCCCTGGCACACCCTTGGTCTGCCCGTGGCACATAGCTGCTTGGGTCGCCAGGCGATCTGGTGCACAACTAGCTAGTGCACCAATACTGAATGCCACAGGGGGTCCACAGATATGCAGCGAGTAGGCTTTGTGCATAGAGCCCACTATGCAATTTATCTTCATGCATAAATGGGCAGGACTATATCTCATGAGTGGCAGAGCCACAAGTGAGTTATTAAAGTCCTTCCTCCTCATCAGTGATGATAAACTGCATATTTGGAATCAGATCATTGCATACCCCATAAATATATATAGTTTTCCCTTCCAATTTCTAAACTGGTCTGTCAGATGATTGTTCTGGTTCGGTAGCATGATGTTTTTTGCCTGTTCCCTTAGAATGTGGGAAGAGTGTTGCTTGTACTGGACCTGGGTGTGCAACTGGAAGGCTGTCCCTACAAAATATGAATTGGTAAAACCATGCCAGAGAAGATAGCCACAGAACAGCTCTGTAATCTGGGTGAATGATTGGAAGCACCTCCCAATTCTAAAAAATATGATGTAATCAAGGAACAGGGTAATGGTAACTGGTAGTTCCCTGGCTGTGGATGTGGCACAATACAGAAACCTGCATGCCCTCCTGTAAGGCAGTTGTGTAGCCAATACTATCTCACCAAAATTTATTTCAAGTGTGGCACTCTTCTCCAGTGGTCAGAGCACAAGTTTGTGAACCAGGAAACCCAGGGTTATGTCCCACCAGAGCTGGTTATTGTGCGAGCATGAGAAAATCTTTTTGACTCCTAGTGCTTCAATCGAGCCAACTGTAATAAGAGAGAAAATCAGGACACAACAAAACACAAACGCTGAGCTATCTTGTGTGAATAAATAAACAACAAAAATAATGCCTTCTTTGCCTTTGTAAACAAACCCCCATCCAAATCCACCTTTTACCCATGCTCCCTTACCATTAGAAGTCTTATCCTTCCTTGCATCAGTAATGGGGGTTCTGTTTACTACAATACAGTCTGGAGTTCTAGCAGTCAAGTTTAAAAGCAAAACAAACCGACTAATTTTCGGGGAGGGAGATCTGTGTACTTCACATCTCCTTGCACTCAAAGTCCTATTAGCTTCTTTCCTGAAGCCCCATTATGTGGGTGGACTGGGTAATGAGGGGAATGCAGCTGGATGGGCATGGGGTAAGGAATGCAACAGGTTTGCAGTAAGGGTGAGTCTGCCACTGTCTGGAAGAACTTATATGAGATACAACCACAAACCTCATCCCTCTAACTCAGCCTGGATCTGCTTACTATTTTCTTTACCTCACACTTGGCCAGCTACATGTTCCTCATTATGTTGCTTCCCCCACATAATGGGGCCTATGGAAAGCGGCTAGCAGGACTTGAGAGAGGTTATGGTGATGGGGGCATGTAGAACTGTTGCCTAAATATAACATACTTTTTTTAATATGGTGCTCAAGGCTTTGTCAGTGTAAATGGAATTTCCCTCAACCACCCAAGGTGTGGTTATGGCCTGAATATTAATTCCTGAATGCCAGAAATAGGGTAGTCTAAGTATTTTTCCTTGCTAGAGAAAACGTACACGGGACTACAAAAAAGTTATTAAAAAAGGATAGCTTCTTGGCCAACATTTACCACACCATAGCCATTTACTGCCCTCTGCCATCCTCATGGATTGATTTGTTGGAGAAAAAAAAAATTCTAACTCCAGACACTGTGTCAGGATAGGCACCAACACTGTCTTCAAAATGACCCCCTCCAAGCCCGCTATCATTCCTAAATTGGTAAATAGGTTTATATGCCCCCCCTACTGACTTCTGATCCATAATTTTCAGTAGGGCTTTCATATATCTAGACAAGTCCATTCATTCCTTCCCTAACCCATTGCCACTCCCTAACCCAGTTTATATAGTTAGCTCTATTTGTAGGTAAGGCGTGGTAGCCAGGGGCAGATATAGTAAGCCCAGTGAGGAAGTAGGGGTCAAAAGTGGCACAAGCCTGCCATCTAAATGCTGTTAGAATTGTGTTTATTGGGCTAGTACAAATTTTTCACTAGTCTTGCTGGCACATATTGGAGGCAGGAATATTTTTATAGGTATGTCAGTGGGTCTACTTGCTCTGCTTGTTAGAGATGTAGAAAAAGTTAACTTCGACCTATGAAATAGGCTTACAGTACTGATGTACCGAACAAAAAGCTTAGACAGGTGGTAGGGGTATCATAGAGATACAAACTGTTGAGTGGGAGCTGGCAAGGGGCCAAGAAGACTTCATGCAGTTCGCTGACCATGCAGTGAGTGAACTGGAGATAGGAAGCAGAGTTCTGCTGGGTGCCACGCTGTGCTTAAAATACTGGGGAGGAGGAACAATGGTCTAGCTGGGAAGGTCGCCACAGGGCCACCTGAAAAATTATTTGAACACCAATTCAGAAGCAATCCTCAGAAGAGTGGGTGAGTGAGAACTTTCAGTGGCACTGCCAGTCCCTAAGAAGTCCATGTATAGCACAGTTTCATGCAACTAAATGCCATAATCAATACTGTGGAATGGCTACTTTTTTGTGTTATTTTTACCTCCTTCCTGTAGTACCATAGCTGCTCTTCTTCTAGCTTCCTATTGGTGGATACCTCTGGCCACCATACTCACAGCTGACACTGAGGCATGCCAACTGACTCGCAGTGTTATCCCTGGTCTGGGTCTGTCCCTTCCTAGGGTTGGGGGGCACCCAACCCCTCTGCAGTGCAGAAGAGATGGGAGAAGTTCTTTGAGATCTGTGAAACCAGGACTGAGGAGCTTGAATGCTGCCACGCAAGGTCTGGTGGTGTTTTGGCTCAGGCGCACAGAGGCCATCATCTGTAGCAACTGAGCAAGCCTTTTCATGTTCTTTTGTGGCCCTGCCTATCTCCCCAGGTTATGTCCATCATGGTATCCTGGGTTGGAACATGTTTGATATGTTTGACCCATGTCATGCACACTATGTCATGCCAAGCACCAGGAGATGCTCCAAGAGCGGACATCACTTCAACCCTCTCCTGGGAGGAGAGCATACACAGCAATGCTCTGTCACCCTCTCTGCTAGCCTCTGGTCCTAACATTCCAGGCTGAGGGTGTGAATCTAGGTTGCCAGTGTGCCAAGAAGGTGCCTATTCACTGAGTGCTATGAAGCCATGAATGGATTATTTTTAATGCTCTTCACTATCCCAGTCCCGTGAATCAATAGCAATATGTTTTAACATGCCTATGGAAAGCAAACAATAAAAGGGGCAAGGGACAGTTTTTTTAAAATGTAGTGGAGGGGTTGGGGGAAGTACAGTATATTTAAAATGGGAGGGGAGAGCTATATAAAATCGGGATAATGGACACCTTAAAATGGGGAAGGGGACACATCATATATCAGCTGTAGAGGAGCACACTTCTATACCTTTCTGCACCCAAATATGGGAGACCTTTGAAATGTACTGTACTTGAATGTACTGCCACCTGAAGAAGGAAAACAACTCTAGTCATCTCTTGCTTTCCCAGGTGCTTGTTTGCTCCACGTTCAGTTGCCATATAATGAGAGAAAAGAAGTGACAGCAGTATTGTCAATTATGGTTACATATAATTCTATGATGACCATTGTGAACCAACTTTGGTTGGTAAGTTTACCACAATGGTCAGCAGGCATCAATCTAGCTGGCCTATCAGCACAGTGGTAATGCTACCACTCACAATGTCAGTAACCTGGCTCGTGAATGAGCCTGGGTCGCTGGCTGGCCGGCTGAGAGAGGATGGTGGAGCATTCCAGTGAATACTCACCTCCTTGGGGAGGGAGGGATCCTGGTCTCCACCACAGTACTGCCACATGGGTGACCGTGGGTGGTGGTGCAGGCTGCAGTAAGCATTAAGGAAGGGGGAATGACATTTTTAGAATGGGAAGGGGCTTCCAATAGCCCACCCAGATTACAGAGCTGTTCTGTTGCCATCTACCCTGGCAAGGTTTTCTCGATTCACAGTTTGTAGGGACAGCCTTCCAATTGCATGCCCAGGTCAAATACGAGCAACTCTCTTCCCTCTTTCCAAGAAAATAGGACAAATAACTTCATGCTACCCACCTCAAACAATCGTTTAATGGACCAGTTTAAAATTTGGAAGTGAAGGCTGTATGTTTTTAAGGGGTATGCAATGAGCTGATTTGAAATATGCAGTTTATCATCACTTACGAAGCGGCATGACTTTAATAACTTACTTGTGGCTCTGCCACTTATGAGATATGGTCCTGCCCTCTTACACATGAAGATAAACTGCATAGTGGACTCTATGTACAAAGCATATGTGCTGTGAATCTGCAGATCAATGGTGGCATTCAGTATTGGTACACCAGCCAGCTGCACACTAGAGCTCCCAGCCGCCTGACTAGTTACGCATCACAGAAAGTCTGAGGGTGTGCCAGGGGTGTGTGCCCATACTCTGCATGATTCATGAAGGTGCAGAGAACTGGGTCAGGAAAATTTACACCACTGGGGACCTTGCCATGTGGATGCCCCCCCAACGGTTCCTGTTGGGGCACGATGGCAACAAGATCCCACTGCACGCTGCTGCCGCAGCCCACTGGGGTGCTCATACTTTAAGACATTCCAGTCTCTCACCTTCCCACACTGCTTTGCACCCATGGTGAAAGGGATCCAGTCTGGGACCCAGGACGGGCATCTGATTGGATGTTTGCCTTGGTCAGCTGCTCCGCATCCATCTGCCCCGACAGTCCTGTGCACTGGGGGGGGGGAGCAGAGCAGAAGACAGGTGCCCTGTGAGTGCTTGGGATTATGAATCAGTGCACTCTGCACCTGTCTGCGGCCACATAGGCATGCAGGCAATGTATGCATACATCACGCATACATCAGTCGCTGTTATGCATAGCCCCCATTCTAATTTCGATCATTACACACTCTCACACATAAATATTAATAAAATGGGTAAACAAAATACTTAACTGTCAGTGGTGCAAACCCATCACATGATCGTGCATTACTCCATAACAGCTGCACACCTGCACCTTTTTCATATGTTTCCCCCCCATATATTAATTTTGAACCCATTTTATATGTGCAGTAATAACATATTTCAGGATGTGCAGCTGCATCTGATACATGCACTTCTCAGATGGAGGAAAGTACTCTGCTTTGCTTAGTACCTCACAACACACCCAAGGGGTATGTATATCAGAGTGTGGCAGCACACCCTGTTGTATGTTATGTATGCAATAAGACACTCCAAGGTGTGTAATTATGCTGTAATAATTGCACTGCTCGAGGGTGTTGTTAGGCACGAGACACCTGCGCTGAGTGCCTTTAAATGCTCAAGAGTAAAGTACAATTATTACATATAGAATAAAGGATGGGGAAATGTGTGCTATAAGAATTTAGAAAATGGGCAATGGGAAAGCTGCACACTGACTGGTTGAAATACCCTGGCACTGGTGTTGTTATTTCTTAATAATACCTGGTAAAAAACAAGTGCCAAGTCGGGTTGCCCCATTACTCACGACATTATTGGGAATCCTGAATTTTGAAATTGAGTAGCCACCATTTTTTTTTCCTGACTAGCTTCTTCCCCCCCATCCTGTCACCAATGCTCAGCCTCCTTTTTTTAAAAAAGTGTGACACAAAAGTCACAAATTTACTTTTCCTTTTTCCTCCTACCTCATTAGTAAATCCTGATTCCACTACAACTCTTGATTTGTGTATAGTTTCTGCTTTCTCCACACTGCGACTGGTCCACCCGCCACCATTCCACTGCTGTCCGATTGAAACTACCGCACTTTCATGGAGCAGAAACCCAGGATCCCAAGTAAGCTGACCAAGCCCATGCATTCTCATTCACACAAATAACAGAAAAAAAATCAGGCAAACACGATGTTTTTCTTTTCATGGCGCCCTTCCACACAAATGGAAGCTTCAGGAATGGCAGCTTCAGCTACGCTTCCCGCCCACTTCGCCTCTCACTTCTTGTCACAAACTGCACACCAGCATCCTCAACAGTGTCCCCAGTAGGTCAAAAATCCATAGAGGCAGAGGAACTACTTTATTACAAACTTATCACAAAACTTATTTTAAACTAATTTTTAACTTTTTTTTTTTATTATTTTTTTTCCCTTTTCAATGCCCATTTTCTAAGTGTAATAATACCCTCCAGGGTGGGTATTATGGGATATAATGGACCTTTCAAGGGCTATAAGGCCCTCTGCCTGTGGGGTTGGTCCTCATTATGCCCCTGGGTGGTCTGTTATATCCCAATAACACCCACCCTGTTGAGTATTATTACTTACTTAATGCACACCTGAGGTGTGGGATGCTACTCGCTCTCGGGGTTCATTAAAGCATCCCACACTGAGGGTGTGCATTGAAGTCAAATGCACTCTTCCCTATCTTTAATTTTATAGAACTGCTAGCCAGCAATTTTTTTCAGCCCGAGTTCTGTGACCATGTGTCATAGACAGACAGAACCTCACACACACACACACAGTCTCTGTGTCCCTCTCCCTTCTTCCCTTTCTGGGATAAGGTTTTTCATGTTTCTTTTAATTTTTACTGTTTTATTTTTTTCTACTTAGAGTTTGCTGTCCTGATCCTGCTAGCGCTATAGTTAGTGAAGCCATCGCCCTGTTCTTGCTGAAACCCACAGTGTCCCGAAGTGAACAGCAGGATCAACCAAATAATAGTTTTTTAAAATGTGAAAGGTAGGATCAACCAGATAGATGTAAAAAAAAAAAACAATGAAAAATAAGGAGATATGATTGTTGTTGTGGCGGCTTCTCGCTAACACAGATTTGGAGCTACCATGTTTGAGGAAGTCTTCTGTCTGCCCACACAGAGGACGAGAGTGAATGAGGGAAAGCTCAAGTTTGACAGAGTGCGTGTTTGCTGTAATAACCTGTGGGTTTTTACAATGGATATCAACTCTCTCAGCCTTAGAAAAAAATTGCTGACCAGTTATTATAGCATAATTACACATCCCTGAAATGTCTTATCACACTTATAATGTGTAAAATGTATTTATTTTGTTTTTATTTATTGTAAAATTGGAATTACATCCTTTGAGCTAAAAGCTCATTTACAAAGAATCCTCATTGAACGAAAGGTGAGGGAACATGAACTACATGGACGGTGGAGAAAAAGAGAAGCAGCTAGTAGGCATTGTCACTTACACATCATTAAAACGGCTATACAGCATTACAAATAGAAGGATGAGGAGAGACAGAATACATTACAAAATCCATCACTAAATTACATAATACAAGGGAAAATGGTCCCATAACAGATTAGGTAAATAAGGTGCAGTTTCCTACTATGTACAAAGTATGAGAATTCCCAGAATGCAGCTATGGAGCTTAGATAGGTTCTCAGAGGGAACAATTAATGTGACCACCAACAAGTATAGCCATTAAGGGAGAGTAAGCTACAGGCTAGATGGGTGAGGGTAGGGGGAGAGCAAAACACTGGATGATAGCTTAAGGGTCAGGGGGGGCTAAGCGGGTGTGGAGCTGGGGTATGGAGGGTCAGGAGGGCTAAGTGGGTGAGGGGTTGGGGGGAATGGAGGACCAAGGGGTGGGTAGGTGGTGATTAGCGGGAGATTCTTAAGAGCCATGGGTCACTGCAGCCAAGCCATATTGTGTCAGGGGCACCAGGAGTGCTACAAATGGCCGGGGTGTTCTTTACAGCAACATTGTACTGGAGGGGAGATGGTCTTCTGAATTTCAGATTTGAACTGACCAAGGCGAGTAAGGCTAGTAGTGGTCTTGGGGAGTTCATTTAGTCAGGTGGGGGCCCTTACTGCAAAGGCTCACCTCCCCAAGCAGTTCTTCGGAAAGGTACTGCTAGGGCATGCCATGTAACACTTCTCATGGAGTGCTCAGCCGGGAATGGATTATTTATTTTATTTATTTTTAATTTATTTAGTTTTTGTTGACCGGGTAAGTGCACTAGACAAATCCTGCCTATTTTCAGGCATGACCCGGGGGGAGGGGGGGATACAGATAAATGCCAACTGACCATGAACCAGATTAAGCTGATGGTGGTATTGGATGGAATAAGGCTTGTAGGAAGGGGGGTGCTAGACCTAGAAGGGCGTTCTTTCCTAGCAGGTAGGAGTGGAGCTTGATTCAGTCCATGAGAAGAAGCCATTGTGTCCCAATGTAAAGGTTGCATGTGTGCATAAGACGATCTGCACCTAAAACAAAGTGGCATACTTTGATGAAGGTAGTATAGACCCTGTGCAGGCTGGTTTCAGCAGCTGTGCCATATACCATATTACCATAGTCCAGGATTGGTAGAACTGCCCCTCATACTGCCTGGACCCTAGCCTCAGGTGTGAGGCAGAACTGAAGCCTATATAAGGCCCCTAACTTCCTACTGGCAGCAGTGGTAATATTTTGTATATGTTCATTGGTTAAGCTATAACATTAAAAACTATAGCAATTATAATACTTCTTGCAAAACATTTTAATTTATTATTGTAACTCCATTTAGACATCGAGTAGTCCCTTTTGTTAAATCAGCTAACTCTTAGTCTGGTTATGGTTACAGCAGTATACTGGCTAATATGCTGATTTACATACAGCAACAAGGAATTCTGGGTTCTAGATTATATAGTTGTATTATAAAGATTATAAAGAAGTATAAAATTCTAGATTATAAAGTTGATTTACATTTTCCTTACTTAGAGGTGCAGTCTCCTATTTTTGTAGTGGCGACTACCGGGGCTCCAGATAAGGGAGTACAGACCTGTTTTACTCACATTATTTTAGGAAATACTTTTCAAGAAAAATTTTTTATGAGTACCAATACTCCCCCAATATTTGCAAATACTACACACCAAAAAATAGTGCTTCATAATATAACTCATACGAACATACAAACATACGAAATTTGCCAGCAGATAAAGGCCTAGAGGTCTATCAAGTCTGCTCGAATGTGCAGCTAGCACCCCTTATTCTGCAGCTGCCCTTCCCTTCCACCCTTCCCCTTCATTAACCCTCCCCCTTGTCCTGTCCCATCTTCATTTGAAGCAGTCCACTGTTCTACTGCATACCACTTTGCAGGTAACGATTCCACCCAGCCACCACCTCTCTGTAAAAAGTGTCTCCTCATCTCCTCCTGAACCTTCCTCGCTCCAGTCTCATATCATGGCCCCTGGTGGCCCTCCCTCCCTTACTTTGAACAGCCCTCTGTACCTGTCTTGTTTATTCCTTTCATGTATTTAAGGTTTCAATCATGTCCCCTGTCTCTCCTCTCCTCCAGTGAGTACATGTTCAACTCCTTCAACCTCCTCTCATATGATAAGTCCCCAGACGCTTGATCATCTTTGTCACCCTGCGCTGCACTCCTCCAGTAACTTAATGTCCTCTTCAGATACGTGGACGCCAGAACTGCACGCAGTACTCCAGGTGTGGTCTAACTAATGACCTATACAGTGGCAGAATCACCTCCTCCCTCCTTGAGGATATACCCTTGCAATACAACCCAGCATTTTGTTGGCCTTGCAGCTGCCTTCCTACACTATGCCGAGTTGTTCATTGACCCTGTGATGAGCACACCCAGATCCTTCTCCTCCTCTGTCTGGGCTAGCTGCACTCCCCTAGCTGGTAAGTCCTCCTTGGGTTCTTCATCCCAAAATGCATCACCTTGCACTTTTGGCATTAAAGCCCAGTTGCCAGGTGTCTGACCAGGTTTCAAGCTTTGCCGGATCATCCTGCAACCCCTGCCATCCCCCTAGGTCATCCACCACCGCGCCAACCTTGGTATCATCAGCAAACAGACTGATCTTGCTCTTGATGTCCCATGATATGTCTGCAATGAATATCCCAAACAACACTGGTCCCAACACCGAGCCCTGTGGGACACCGCTCGTCACTGCCCTTGGGTGTGAGAGCTCCCCACCCACCACCACCCTCTGTTGCCTTCCCTGCAGCCAGTTTCCTACCCATCTCACCAGCATTGCACCTGCCCCAGTGCCTACTAACTTCCTTCCCAGCCTTCCATGTGGCACTGAGTCGAATGCCTTACTGAAGTCCAGATACAGGACATCCACTGCATGTCCCCTGTCCAGTTGCCTAGTTACCCAGTCATAGAACCCGACCAGGTTGGTTTGGCAGGATCGGCCACGTATGAAGCCATGCTGTCTGCTGTCCTGTAGTCCTTTGGCCTCTAAGAGGGCCACCAGCCTCTCCTTCAGGATAGTCTCCATTAGCTTACCCACGATGGATGTGAGGCTCACTGGTCTGTAGTTTCCTGGTTCATCCTTGGGGCCACTCTTGTGGAGGGGCACCGCATGAGCCATCCTCCAGTCCTGAGGTACACACCCCGAATGTAGTGAGGCATTAAATAGGTCTGCCAAAGGTCCTGCAAGGACCTCTGCCAGCTCCTTCAGTACCCTGGGGTGGATGCCATCTGGGCCTGGTGCCTTGTCCACCCTCAGTGCCTTCAAACCTCCTCGAACTCTGCCTCCATGATTTTCCCATCTGTCACCACTTCCCCCTGCGTCTGCCATTTCACCCATCTTGGGTGTCACCCCTCTTCTCTTTAGTAAATACTGAGCAGAAGTACTCATTTAGTGCTTCCGCCTCATCGCCCTGCTTCCACCCAGCCCCTCCTTCCTAATCCTTACTATGTGGTCCTTACAGCCCTTTTCTCCTGATGTACTTAAAGAAGTCCTTCTCCCCTTCTTAATGCCTTGTGCCAGCCTGAGTCCGTAGATGCTTTGGCTCCCTTACTGCCCTTGTCACCTCCTTCGATTCTGTCAAGTACTCCTCTCTGTCCTCCCCCCCTCCCTGTTTTCTTGTATTTCCTAAAGGCAGCTCTTTTTCTCCTTACCTTTTCCATGACCTCCTTGCTCAACCAGCTCGGTTTCTTAGCCCTAGCCTTCTTGCTCTGGGCTTTGCAGCAGGTTTTGGTTGCCTCCACTATCCCCAACTTTATGAGCTCCCATCTCTGGTTAGTATCCATACTAGATTGAATTCTGGCCAGGTACCCTTTTACCACTTCCCCCATCCTCCCAAAGTCAGCCCTCCTGAAGTCTAGCACTCTTGTGCCAGATTCCACTCCTTCCTTGCCCATATCCAATGTGAGCCATACTGAGTGGTGGTCACTCCCTGACAGCTCATGATTTAAAAGGAGCAGTTTTTTACTGATTTACATCACCAGTATGCATCCCATTATATTTTAAAACTGGTGAGTAAATTACTCCTACCTACCAACATTATCTGGAGCATTGTTGGCACTGATTAATTCTTATCTAGACATTTGTATGCATTTGAATTTGGTTTTACTCACCTTACTTTCAAAATGAGGAGTACCATATTCATTTGGAGCCCTGATGACTACAGTATAGCACCTAATATGTAGATGCACATAGCAAGGCAATGTGAGTATAATATGAAGATGTTCTTCAGTTTCCTTACTGGGATATGCAGTCTACTATTTTCATATTGGTTACAACAATATAAGAGCGCAGATGTTTATTTTCAAAATGAGGCATTGTTCATACAGTAGATAACTGTCAAGATTTCTTTTCTGAGAGATGTAGTCTCCTAGTTTTGTAGTGAGTAAATACAATAGCCTGTACACTGATTTACATTGTGAGGCATTGTGGGTACAGTAAATAGCTGATTTTCCTATCTCACTATCCCTATCACTTTTTCGTTGTGTTGTGGTTTTTGTTTGTTGTGTTTTTTGGTTTTGTTGTTTTTTTATGTTGTTCATTTTTGTTTGCATTCACTTTTTTGTTGTGTTGTAGTTTTTTGTTTGCAGACACTTTTTTGTTGTGCTTTTTTTGTTTGCATTCACTTTTTTGTTATGTTATGTTTTTTTGTTGTGTTCTTCTTTGCATTCACTTTTTAGTTGTGTTGTGGTTTTTTGTTTGCACTCACTTTTCAGTTGTGTTGTGCTTTTTGTTTGCATTCACTCTTAAATTCTTTACGTTTCTTTTTGTTTTGTTACTTCATTTTTTTGTGACATGACACTTCACATTTGGTTTTGTTGCTTTGTTTTTTTTGTTTTGCTTGCATTTCATTCTTTCTGGTTGTTGCTCTACTTTTTAGATTGCATTTCACTTTTTTGGTGTGTGTTTTGCACTTCGGTGCCACCATACCTATCCTAGGTAAATACAAGCTAAAAATCTGTAAAAGCAAGATACTACTGAAAATGAGATATT
The DNA here is from genome assembly GCA_016271365.2 of Neoceratodus forsteri. Classification (NCBI taxonomy): domain Eukaryota; kingdom Metazoa; phylum Chordata; order Ceratodontiformes; family Ceratodontidae; genus Neoceratodus; species Neoceratodus forsteri. The sequence goes on from CM057453.1 coordinate 731,021,791, forward strand.
GGATCTCATATTGTCTGTCTTGGATAAATACACAGTAAAAATGTGCAGAAGCAGGAACCGGCATAACAGCAATGCAATTGGCTAACATTCGGCACTGACAAATATTTGTTCTTCATGCTAAGCACTGAAATATTTACTAATAGTGGAGCTTCTAAAACCCACAGACTGAACTATTAATATGCCTATATGTAGTAAATTTGCCAAGACAACTAGCAAAAATACTTACAATTTAATACAGATTATTGTATTGCAAAGGGGAAAACCAGCTACTATCACAGAATGCCAAATCATTCCAACTCAGTCAGCCTATCTCTGAGTCCAGCTTGCTCAACCACCAATCATCTAATCATTCCCATATTGACTGGGTCCTTTCCTCTTGCCCACATCATACTGCAGAAGCTGGAACTCTCCCTAACACACTTAATGATCACCATATGGGCTACTGTGTGTGGAAAATACACTATCCCAAAGTATGCTCCCACAGGATTATCCAGGTTTGATCTTTTAGGTCTCTTGATCTGTCTGCATTACATACTGACCTGTCTAATACTGGATGGTCTTTCATTTCAGTGGCCAGTGACATAAATGCTGCTGTCCAGAAAAATGTATGATTGTCTGGGATTCTCACACTCTTCTAAGAAGGACCAGGGTCAAAGGCTCCCACCATCCCTTGATCAGGGTTCCATGTCATAATGGCGATTGCCAAACAGCAATCACCATTAGAGCAAGCATACATCACCAAAAACCAAAATGGTGATGTACACTCACAGTGAAAAGAACAACAACTTGGGCAAAAACCAACAACTATACTTATACAGGGGGTTGCACCACCTGCACCCTCTTACTGTAGATTTTCAACTCCAGGGGGGTGCATGTCAGGAAGGGGAAGACATTTGTAAGAAAAAATAAATGCTGCCCGTGCAATTCCCCCCAAAAATACCCCTCCCCAGCCCCAAATCCTGTACCTACTGTACTGTGCGGTAGCCAGCCACCCTCACTACCACACCACATGGCCAACTCAGCAGCACCATGCTGCACTACCTTCAACATACCTTCTTCCTTAACCCCCCATTTTGGATGCCATCCTACATTGTCACTCTTCTTGCCTCACTACCCTTTCAGGGTAGCTCACATAACGGATGCTGAAATCGAGCTGCTCATATCTGAGTTGTTCAATTTCAGTCACCCATATAACAGTATATCCTTGCTCAGGTTTGCATTACTTGCTTGTACAAAGGCAAGGGACTCAGCCAGGTGCATACACAAGGCCTTTGGTGCTCCAGGTGACCTTGCAAGACATCTGGCCTTATGCAGTGCCTTTACCAAAGCTTTGTCTTTACCAAAGCTACCGTGCTTGTTAAATATGAATGTTTTGCTTCAACACTCCAGAACAATATTAACCACCACTCAAAGTTCTGGAAAGTTATCCAGTCCCCATTTAGCCCTTCCACACAGCCCTCTGCCCTAGTCCTCAAACTAGTGAGTACAACCATCACTGTTCCTTCAGATGTCAGCTCCTCTTTTAACAATTTCTAGCAACAAGAGCATATTAGTGATGATATGTAAATTTATATAATCTCAGAATTGTTGTCTTGGAGAAAGATAGAGGATAAAAGGGTAGCATTCAGAGAGTATAAGTAGATGCAGAGGGAGGAGTTTAGGCAGGTGTATCAGGGGAAACAGAGGGAAGCAGGGAAAGCAGTTAGGAGTGTGAAGATGCAGATTGAAGAGAGAATAACCCATGTGGTAAGAAAAGGGGACAAGACTTTTTTACGTATATAAGTGAAAAGAGAAAGACCAAGGGAGGGACTGTGAGGTTAAAAAGGGAAGGGAGACTGTGCAGAGGGGGACCAAGAAAAGGCAGACTTTCTGAACAAATACTTTTCACTGTTCATAGAGGAGGGAGAAGGGGATGGACCACAAAAAGGTAAAATCAACTTTGGAGGGGAAGGTGGACACTAGTCCTTTTTTAGAAACGAGAGTCCTGAAGAGACTTGCTAATCTGAAGATGTACAAAGCAATGAGGCCAGATGGGGTGCATCCAAGGGTACTGATGGAGCTCAGGGAGGTACTAACTGCACATCTGACAGTCCTATTTAACAACTTACTGGAAACAGGAGAGGTTGTGGAGGACTGTAAGAGGGCAAGGAATGGAATAGGGCTACTGTAATCCCCCTTCCTTAAGGTGGTGAACCTTCTATCCATGGGAACTATTGCCACATCACTCTCCTGCTAGTCTTGGATAAACTCCAAGAGTACCTGATCCTATTCAAACTCTTCCCCTTTCCGGACTCTTCTTCCTTCCTCACCCCATACCAGTCCAAGTTGTGTTTTTTTTTTATCAGTAAGATTTTATTGAGGATTTTCAGGTATCTTGAGCTGTAAAAATGGCCCTCATACACCAAGCCTACAATACAGCCAAACGAGCTGATACATAGGTAATTATTCTCAGGATACAGGATGTCACCTACAGACTCTGTACTTTAAACAGGTATATCCGAATGCAGGTATCAATGTACGCCACTCTAGGCTACAAAATGCACATTTCATACAGCAGGGAAATTAACTATCATAGTCTTTCTACCTTGACTAAGAGTTACCAAGATCTGATCTAGGAAACCAGATCAGAACATTCTACTGTCAACCAATTCAGGTGTACATGAAACTGCAACTAATTAATAGCGGTCTGTAGAGACTAAAGGAGTTCTATCCTTCAAAACTATAGACAGTAAAGAAAAAGCCCAGAAGATCCAGAAACATAAGACAGTATGAGTAGAGTGGATGACAAGACCATACAGCAGCAGTCAGCTATTGTAATGTTAGCAAACTATGTTGCACTTTGTGGTACAGGGGGATTTTGCAATGGCGGGGGTGCAACCGAACAGATATGGGAGTGTAAATAAGCCCCCCATTTCTTGTAATATCTGTCAAGCCATCCCTTGGCCACCGACGAAAGCCTCTCGAAAGTAGCCAGTCTAGCCATAGCAGAACGCCATTGCGAAGTCACTGGGGGCACAGATTTTCTCCAGCATATCAAGATGGCCCTCTTTGCCTCCATAACAGCCACTAGGATCCAAGTTGCACTGGGTGGAGGAAGTAGATTTAATGCTGACATATCCCCCAGTAAGAGGCAATAATGTTGCAGCCGAATTGGTTTATCTGTTATCCTGGAGCAGTCCCCTAGGACTTGCGTCCAGAAATTTTGTAGGGCCGGGCAGGTGCAGATAATATGAAGTAGGTGAGCAGGGGAAGAGTGGCATCTCCAACACTGATCCTGTGGTATAATCCTAAGGCTATGTAGAACTGCCGAGGTTTTATACCACCTTAGGAGAATTTTTAATTGTATTAATTGACTCTTGGAGTCTTCATAGGCTGTATGAGCCGCTCAGATGCACATCGACCATTGCTGCTGGGATAAGGGGTGGAGCAGATCCTTTTCCCAGGCAGCTCTACTGGTGAGAGTAGCATCTGGCTGAGCAACTCTAAGGATCTTATAAAGAACGCTCACCAGTCCCTGGCCCTTTCTGGGTAGGTGAAGGACACTCAAGCAATCCCAGGAGTTTTGTGATGAAGGGGCTTTAAGAAGGGAGGAGAGAGCACTTCTCAGCTGCAGAAATTTCCAGAAGTCTGAGAATCCCAACCCGTACCTATTTCAAATCTGTTCAAAGGACATTAGTGAGCGAGAGTTTGGGAGTAGGAGATCACCTATAACTCGAATGCCCTTTGAGGCCCAATAGGGCCATGAAAGCAGCTTATGATCAATCATGATGAGATGGTTGTTCCATATCGGGGCATATCTGAGTGGGGGAAGGTATTCTGATTTCAGGACCCCAGTGATTGCCATCTCTGTCTGCCATGATCTATATGTTTCTAACATAATGGGGGTGTGCCGATTTACTGCCGGTTTTGTACTGGAGAGCAGAGAAAAGAGGGGAGTATCCATTGACAAAGTGACCTCTAAAGATACACATTGAGGAGGGGGGTGAGATGAGGGATGAACCAGGCTGCAGCCTGGGCCATTCTGTAAGCCAGGTGATAACCCTCAAACCAGGGGAGCCCCAACCTACCTCTGGTCCAATGTGCACGTAACTTTATACTGCTCCTTCTCAGGACTTTACCCTCCCACAGGAAGGAAGAAATTAGGTTATCTAAGGCTTTGAAAAGTTTTTGAGAGAGTGGGATGGAAAGATTATTTAATAGGTACGAAACTCTATAGACCAAAAACATTCTAATGGCTTCTACCTTACCTTTTAGAGTGAGGTGGAGCTGTTTCCATCGCTGGACTTCAGCCATTAAAGAGGCCAATAAAGGGGAAAATTTAGCAGATTCTAGATCCTTCCAAGCCATGGTAATAGTTACACCTAAGTATGGGAAGCCTTGTGAGGCCCAGGTAATGTCGGTACCAACAAGACAATACCTGCTACATGCTCCATTCAGGGGGGACAGGATGGTTTTCTTTTGATTCACCGTTAGTCCCGAGAGACAAGCAAACTCCTGTAAGATTGTTAGGAGTGGAGTAATGGAGGACTGGGGATTTGAAAGTGTAAGGAGCATATTGTCTGCTTAAGCGTTAACCAGATAAGTCGTCCCTTTTATAGGAATACCCGTGATGTTAGGAGAATTTATGTTTCCTAATTAGAGGGTCTAAAGCAATGAGAAAAAAGAAGAGGAGAAAGAGGACAACCCTGTCTGGTGCCTCTTTGCAATGAAAAGGGGGGAAGGTATCTTTATTAGTGACAACTCTAGCTGTAGGGGAATGGTATAATGTGGAGACCCATGAGCAAAAGTCTGGCCCAAATCCGTATAGGGTGAGGACTTTATGGAGGAACACCCATTGTAGGGAATCAAATGCCTTGGCAAAATCTATTGGCAAGGCAGCCATTGGGGTTTTAGATTGTAATGCCAACCACTTAAGGTTCAAAATTAAACGCAGATTATCTGCACTCGATTTCCCTTTTAAAAAGTTGGATTGTGACGGGTGGATTAGGGTGGCTAGGATCAGGGATAGTCTATTCGCTAGGATTTTAACCAGCAGCTTGGTATCCACAGGGAGGAGCAAGATAGGACAGAAGTTCACACAGAGAAGAACATCGGATGATTTTTTTGGGATAAGGATTATTAATGCCTCACGCATAGTCGGATGGAGCATGGTGTCTTTTTGGGCTTCCTGCAGTGCTCGTAGAAGTGGGTCAGTGATGTGGTCTTGGAGTAGTTGGTAAAGCTCCGCCGACACCCCATCTGGCCCAGGCGCCTTTCCCTTCACCATTTGGGATAAAGCACTGCGAAGCTCTTCAGAGGTGATAGGGGAACCAATTCACGTTGTTCTGTCTCTGAAATTCGAGGAAGAGAGGTCCCCTGGCACAGAGTCCTCAGTCTGTGGGAGAGCTCATCTTCTGAGAGGATACTCTGAGATTGGTAGAGCTCCCGATAGAAGCTTTGCATCTCCTCATTAATGGCCTTAGGTGCCGTGAGGAGTTCTCCCTTTTTATTCTTGAGGGCCAATATTCTGGAGGAAGTCTGCTGCTTCTGCAAATAGTAGGCAAGCAGCTTCCCTCCCTTGTCCCCTCCTTCCCATACCCTATGTTTTGCCCGGATCAACTACCATTCAGCCTTTCTATTTAATAGAACGTTAATCTGATATTTTAAACCTATGATAGGGGCCAAAAGTGGGGAGTTAAGCAGGTTCTGAGGAGAGATTTTAAACTGCTTTTCCAATTTTGCTAGCTCATCCTGCAATTCCGGGAGATGTTTCACTCGCTCCTTATTTTTAGCGGCTGCATAAGAAATTTTTCTCCCCCTTATAACAGCCTTAAAGGCTTCCTATAGCATGGTCACTCTCGTTTCTCCAGGGGTGTTAAGAGAGAAATACTATCACGTTTCCTCCTTTATATACTCCCGGAAGGCTGCATCCTGTAGCAGTAGGGGATTGCATCTCCATCTTGTAGATGGAGGGCTTTGGCCTGGTGGGGAGAACGTAATTGCAACAGGGGCATGGTCAGATATCAAGATGTTACCTATGGTTGCATCACTCACACCTGGCATTGCTACATGATTAACCAGCCAAAAATCCAATCTACTGTGGGTGCTATGTACATTGGAGTAAAGGTATAATCATGCCCCTGTGAATGGCTATTTCTCCATGGATCTTCTAGAGCCCACTCTGACATCAGAGTATTCAAAGTAGCTAGAACTTTGGGGTGAGATTGTGGTGTAGGGATGGATTTATCTATGAAAACATCTAAGACCAGATTGTGATCTCCACCCAGTAGTACAGGGATCTCAGCCTCATCTTCCGTAAGTTCTGCAAATGCTTGATTCAGTTCAGAGTAAAGATCCCCGGAATCTGTATTGGGGCCATACACGTTGGCCACTATAACTTTGCTACCCTGGTAGGACAACCTAGCCGCTAACTACCTCTCCTGGGAGTCCTGATGCTGAATTTCGACTGACCATGGTCCCGACCTCCGAAGGAGGACAGCAACCCCCCTAGACTTTGTAGCTGCACAGCTAGACAGAACTGTTCCTACCCACAATTTCTTTAACCACTGTACCATTCATCTGGTGAGATGCGTCTCCTGGAGCAGGGCCACATCAGTCCCCATGGAATTCAAGAATTGCAAAACCTTAGTGCGTTTCGCCGGGTGATTGAGTCCCCTGACATTCCAGGAGATGCACCTCCACCCTCGTGGTCCTACGGAAGCCGCTGTCATGGTGGTTCACCCTTGAATACTTATAGAAATATAGAGTACTCACCCTGCAGGTAGGACTAGGTAAACACACTATAGCAGAAAGGAGGTAACCTGTTACCGTAAGGTGTAAGGGCAGACCTTAGAAAGGAAAGGTGGTGAAAGAAAAAGTAGACAGCAGCAGATGGTCTTGTCTACACTGGTCAAATATCTAAACAGAGTGAAGACAGAGACAAGGAAAGTTATCTATCTTAGCAATAATTAAAGTATAATAAAAGATTAACAAACAATAAGGTATATCAGTATTAATCACCCAAGTTACTAACACTAACTCAGTGGGTGGTGGTGTCGAGGTGTACGTGTGAATAGAGGTAAAAGTCCCCTATAAGCCACACTGCTTCAGGCACCACAAAGAGCAATGGGAAAGGTCACATCTAGTAAAGATGACCTGACCCAGCCTGACTCCATAACACCAGATCTGGAGAGTCTAGGCACGTCTGGCGATCGTAAGACGCCCAAGTAGGGGATGGGAGGGGAAGGGGGGGGGCCTCTGCCAGCCACATGCAAAGGGTTAATTTTCCTAGCAAGTAGTGGTGCCCTCTATTCTTAAAGTTGAATGGCTACCAATTGTAACTGTTCAGCCACATTATTACTATGGTATAAGGGTCATCCCCAGTAGCTACCCTAATTACTAGGGTTCGTCTAAGCAATAAATTCGCACCCTCCCCTGTCTGCAAACATCATACCAAAGGGAGGGGGGTCTATTATGGCTACTACATGTTATCTGTTAGGGGGAGGTGAAAAACCTGTATCCCATAAAGAAAGCGAGTAGCCAATATGGCAGAAATTGCCCAGGCAGGAATCTACCCATGGCATAGCATTGCCTGTGCTTCATATTCTAGTGGGCGCAGGAGCTTTCACCCATCAGAGAAACACAAAAAGAGGGCTAATATGCCCTAAGTGTCAGAGCGCATCGTGGCATCCCCCAATTTACAAGTTAGTCCAGAGTCAGCAGGGCTAGCATTCGAGGCGAGTGCCTCTGCGAACGTCTTCAGGCCTGGTTTCAGCAAACCATCAGCAGCTGCAGCTTCTTCCTCATATGCATCCATTTCGGTCGCCCAGTCCAGCAGAGTCGGATCCTCCATGGGCATAGCAGCCTCTTCCTCCAGTTGATCTTTCTGGTTGGCTTTACTCCATGCTGAGGTAGTGGCCCTAGGCTGCTTGGCAGGTGGTGACGTCGCTGTGCTACTTGACTTCAAGAGGAGCAGGGACTTCTGGAGCATTGCCTTTGTCTAGCAGGTAGTGGGGTCATAACATCACCCAGGTTCTTATTATGCAAATTGTTAATAGGCGCCTCCTGGGAGTGGGGATATCAGCCACGGTTTTATGCAACTTATCCCCCGTAGGTTGCGTGGCCCATGGCTGTCTGCTAGTGGGGGAATCCTTATTTGACGGGCCATTCCGATGCAAATTTCTGTTCCCTTATACAACGCTTCCTTTTTTAATAATTCCCTAGGTCATCTGGTTCCTAGGCTCCCAGAGGCATCTGGGGGATGTAGTTCGTGGTATCATACCTGGCCAGTGAGTCTGGATCCAGGCCTCTGCATCTCCTGGGGGATTCCACGAGGAAAGACTGTTCATTTCTGTTCAGGTATAAAGCAGTAAGGTCCTTGAAGCGATATTGCACTGAGTTGGCTGCAAGAATTTTTTTTAGAGGATTATATGCTCTGCGTTTCACCGCCACCTCTTGAGTAAAGTCTCTATAAAACGATATGGTATTACCCTTCCATTCAATCTCCCCAAGGTCTCTAGTTGCCTGGAGTAAGCGTTCCTTGACCGAGAAGCGCAGCACATAGGCAATGATAGTGCGTAGGCCTTTAGTATTATTAGGGTTACTGAAGACATAGTGGGCCCTCTCCACCCCAACTGGTTCCTTCCATCGGTCACCAAGGAGCTGCGGTATCCAATCATTCAGGAATCTTTCCATATTGGCCCCTTGACTCCCTCAGGCACACCTAAAATCTGTATATTATTTCTCCTACTTCGGTTCTCCTGGTCTTCTGCTCTATACCATAGGTGGGAGAGCTTGGCCTCATGGTTCCAGAGCCTTTGTGGGACATGGAGATGCTGTCTCTCTAACTCTTCTGTCCGTTGTTCCAAAACGTTATGCTGGTCCTCTAAGCGACCTACATCTGCCACATTAGTCGCTAGAGGAGGCGCCGATTGTATCCACTCTGCTCAATAAAGCCTCCAGCATTTTTGTGATATTGGCCAGGGCTTCACCAACTTGTGCCTGACCAGGGGAGGCCAGGGCAGCCTGATGAGGTGCTCCAGCAGCACTGCAGTTCGCAGGCTCCATCTCCATAATAACTCCTGCAGCCAGCAGTCAGCAGGCTCAATATTTATCCCTCAGGGGGATCAGCAGAAATCCCCACTAACTCCGAGATCTCCGTCGGACTTGCCCTGATTCTCACTTAGGGGAAGGGGGGGGGATGCTGAAGCTCTGGTCAAGTTGGGGGGGGAAGGAGTACGACAGCACTGGAGCACCAAGCTCGGGCCTATGTGGCCTGTTAATGCGCGTCGGCTCCGGAGTAAATGTGGCCCTTCAAATACAAAACAAGAGCGTAGCATACCGAGTTACATCTTGGTGGTGGTGGCAGAGGTGAGAGAAAGTGTGTGGAAATGCAAAAATAAACATTAGTCCAGCATCTTAGGCATTTTTATTTGCTTTTCCTGTCAGGCTGGGGCAGAGAGAAAGGTTTAGGCTGCCATCTCCTTCGGGTCCAAGCCACTCCCCCCCCCCCCAAGTTGTGTTTTAAATTGACAAACATAAAACAACTAAATAAAACAATTGAATTTTAAACAGGCTGTGAAATCTTTCCTTTGGGAAAAAGCTTTTGGATGTATTGCTTATTGAACTGTACTGTTTTTATGATGCTGAATTTGTTGGATTTTATTCTCTTATTGTACTGCGCCTTGATGCCTATAAGGTGCATAACAAATAAAGTATTGTTATTATTATTATTATTAAGTTCAGGAAGACTCACTCCACTGCCGCCTCCCTTCCTGAGCTCACTGACCACATTCTGAAGGGGATGGATTGGGGCCTGCTGACCTCCACCTTCTTTGCTGACCTTGCCAAATCCTTCAACACTGTCAGCCACACCATTCTTCTTCAAAAGCTTAAGACCTTGTGACTATGAGCACTCAGTTAAATGGTTCAGTTCCTATCTAGAGGATAGATCTCAGGCAATCTGAATAGATGAACCTGTCTCCCTCTCACTCCTGATGTGTTCAGGTGTACCCCAAGGATCAGTCCTTAGTCCTATCATGTTCTTGATTTTCCTCTGGAACCTCTCCAAAGCTTTGTGTTTCCTTACACCTACATACAGTATGTATACAGGTGACACTGTTCTGTTCACTCCTGGTCCCTCTGCCTCTGATCTGGCTGATTGGTTCCATCAGGAAATTTCCAACATCCAACTCTGGTCAGTTCACTGTCAGTGCCAAGAAAACTGTCTCAGTGACCTCTGTCACCAGGCAGCACCTGACCAGAACTCAATCCCACTCTGTTTTCAAGACCCCTAGATGGTGTTGAAATTGATGATTTTTTTTCTTTCAAGTACCTCAGGGTTTGACTGGATCGCCATCTTGACTTCTGCCATGTGGATGCCATCTGTCTAAAACTCCACCCTATGCATGGTGTGCTGTACAGGAACAAAGTGTATATCTCACTCCCTGCCCGTAGAGAGAGATGCTCCTCCTGATCTTTGATTAGGAGGATGTTGTGTATAGCACAGCACCTAAATTCTCCCCGGCCAGACTGGACCCCCTTTTTCACTCCTTCTGCCACTGCACCCTCAATCATCCCAATCACACTCACCACTGCTTCCTTTACACTTCCCTCTCACTCATCACTTTTGAAGCTAGGCGCCTCTCCCATGGCGCCTCATTTATCTTGCAATTCTTTTCTCCACTTATCTTAGCTCCTTCTTGCCAGTCACCTCCCATTTACTCCCTCCTCAACCCTAACTCTCTTTCTGTCTCTCCTTCCCCCACAGAAAATATTCTGCAGGACAATCTGCCTTCACATTCAGAGTCTCTGAACTCTGGTCCAATTTTGCGCCTGGTATTCTCTTAGCCTCCTCTCCATCTGCTCTAAAAACCATAATCCATGACTTTGTGACCCACACCTGCAACAGCAACTGACTCTTGCAGTATGCTCCTGAGGCAGCTCATTCTCTAAATCTTAGATTGTGCACATTGTTGTCTAATCTATTGAGTTATTCATCTGTAATGCACTATCACTATGGGTTCCCTACACAGTTAGCTTATCTTTTTATACACTGCTGCTCCTGCCCCTGGACTCCTGCTTACTTTTGTCACGTTGTTCATAGTTATTTCTCTGCTGCTGTTGTAGATGATGTACTTCACCTTGTGTTTTTTTATATCTATTAGCCATATGTTCCATTGTCATTAATTCTGCTGTATATTACTTTGTGTTTAAGCATATTTTACTATACACCATTATTGTTTTAATCACTGGACTGTAATGTTCCCTATCCTCCCCATGATGCATTTGGAAATTAACTGTTACCAGCTCAGTATGCCTTTCTTGGTAAAACTTTGAAATAGAGAAATAATAAATACCAAAATAAATATTAGCAGTAAATAAAGGCATGCTACCCAGTGGAGAGCTACCACCCAACATCAGAGTGAATCATGCCAAAACGTTTTTCTTTAACTGGCCTGTGGGGCAGAACCTTCAATAGATTTCCATGATCATGAGCCAAATTACTGATCTCTCTCTCTCTCTCTCTGCTGAGTTCAACAGTGAGTTATGGAGTATCACAGGCAGCCAGTAATCAGGCCATACTGGTGGTTGTCAAGGTGTTTATAGAATTATGACTGATTACCACTGGAACTGAGACAACAAAGGATACAAATGGCAACACTCAGCCTACTGTCTTTGAGTACATCAGTCATTCTCTGGATGTACTCTAGACTCACCCCCCCGCCCCCGCAGTACAGTGGTTTGATTCCTACCTCACAAATAGGCAACAGTCAGTCAGGATAACGAACTCCACATATCCCCCTCTCCCCATCCTCGCTGGTGTTTCCCAAGGGTCAATCCTAGGCCCAATTTTATTCTCTCTTTTCATCAGCAATCTCCACGCAGTCTGCACAAGGTCCCGTATACATATGTATGCAGGCAACACTATACTTTTTGTATCTGTCCCTGTTCTAAGTGACGTCCACTCTCTACTACAACATGACTACAACAACATGCAGTCTTGGTTTAGTGCAAACAATCTCACTATAAATACCTCCAAAACTGTTTCCATGACCTTTGGGTCAGCCCAAAAACTGTCAAGAACATCAAGCTCTCCTGTAATCACCACACTGGATGGAAACACACTAAACACCGTCTCTTCTTATAAGTACCTAGGAGTACGGCTAGACCCCTGTTAACTACTCAACTCACATAGATGCCATCACTTCAAAGCTCCACCCAAAGCTTGGTCTTCTTCATATAAACCGTGACTCCCTCCCACTACCTGTTAGGCACACACTGCTAACAAAAATGATCACTCCCATCTTTGATTACATGAACATTGTATAGAACACCGCCACCTCCACCTCGCTATCAAGGCTGGACTCCTTATTCCATACTTTTTGCCATTTTGCAACAAATTCCCCGTTCAGAACACACCACTGCTTGTTCCTTTCCTTACTCGGGTTAACACCCCTCTCCCATTGCCATTTTTGCCACTCTGTTTCTTTTATTTTCAAATTTTGGTTTGACCTACTCCCCCCCTACCTGGCCGAGAAACTAACCCCTGCAGCCCTTTCTCTGTACTCACTGCACTCTAGGGACTCCCACTCCTTCTCCCTCCCCAAACCATCATCATCATCAGCTGGCAAATCTACCTTCTCCTACCATCCTCCCTACCTATGGAACCAACTTCCCCAGAAGCTCAGAAACTCACCCTATCACAACTCCATTAAATCTCAACTTCGTCAACTCCCCTTCCCCACCTGTAACTGCAACTAGTCTGCCTTAAGCCAAATGAACATGGTTTAAACTTCAAAACCTCTCTACTGTATATTATTATATCCATGCAACTGATTGTAAATAACTGTATATATGCAACTGAATGTACATAACTCCTTTGTACAAAATTACGTGATTGTATGTAATATTCCTCATGTATCTATTCTATTTATGTGTACTGTTGTATCTCCTTCCCCCTCACCCTTGGGTTGCACCTGGAAATGAGCCACGGCTCAGTTTGCTTTTCCCATTTATCAAATGTTTAAATAAATAAAAAATAAATGTCCAGCAACAGTTATTGTGTAGGTAAGATACAGTAACATATAAAATAATTAACCACCATCTGTTAAGACCATCACTGTCATATACTGCATAGATGGTCACTTTTACCCATAGGGAACCAGTGACATCCAAACACAATAATACCATGAAAGTGACAGTATGATTTGATAATACCATTGATCTGGCATCTCACTGATTGTATTTAAGCGATAACAATCATTTAGTTGGAGTATACAAAGCAATAACTGGCTTCTGTGGTTGATTAAATGCCGAGGCAAAGCTGAGGTGTTAAATTCCCACAGAAGCAGATTATTGCACGTATATTTCAAGTAAATGAATGTTATTAATATATGAGTTGGAGTGTATGCACTGTTGCCTAGGATAAAAAAAAAAACCTAAAAAACATTTTGGGGCTTAAGCTACATGAAAGATTTTAGTTAAACAAACAAAAAAAGCTGTTCTTGGTGACGCAGTCTTACTTTTAGTTTTAGTGGGAACTCTGCTAGGCTCTAGCGCTGTTACAGGAATTTCAGAGATTAGAGGTGATTAAATAAAACATATGGCAGAAAATTCCCCATTGTGTTCAGTGTAATGAGAGGCAAAGGATGGGGAAATCATTCAGTGCAAAGTTTAAAAACTTTTTCTCATCAGGGGACACTTCATGCAACAGCTTGGTGCCATGGCTGCTTGTTTCTGTTTTTGGGCTCAGGTTTGAATAACTGACTGTAGGTGTGGCTGTAACTTGATTAACCAACTGTGGGCGTGGCGTGGCTAGTGGCGGATTAACTGACTGTGGGAGGGGTTTAGATAAATAACCGACTTGGGGAAATCTCCAATGTAGTTTGCGGGACAATAACTGATGGCAGTTCTTAATTCTGATTGGCTGAGAACAGATGCCTCTCCTATAGGAGGGAAAGGAAAGGGAACTTTGTTTAACCAGGAGTAGCACACTAAGCTGAAGTTTGTTTCCAGATGCAATCTGGGCGCACAAGGAGGTTAAGTGACTTGTTCCGGATCACACAGTGGCCCAGATATTCAAACTGCACCCAAAAAGTGCGCAATAGCAGGAGCAAGCGCAAGTCCATTGTGCCCATGCGCAAGAGATGCGATATTCAAAAATGGAGCAGGCCAAACTGTGCCTACAGCCGACGATTGAATATCGCACCACCTGCTCCATAGCGCAACAAGGGATGTGCAGCTGAGCAGTCCAGAGGTGCCATAGCGCAACCAGGGATGCCCCCCAGCAGCAGAGCAATGCAACTGCACAACCAGGTAGGTAGGGGCCCACCACCCATGCCACAGATGGGCACAGGAACACACAGCAGAACAGACATCATCACCCCACACCCCATGCACTGCACAACTGGGGGAGGGCTGGAATAACCACTGGCCCATGGAGACAAGCAAACAACCCACAGCTGGGCCATGGTGCCCCATCACACCCACCTCCGGCAAGCCGTGACTGGCACACAAGGAGGGCTGACCACCCCGTGCCACACCATCCCCCCAATGTAGAGCACACCCTGCACCATGACCCCCAGACACCCCCTGCCAGGAGCAGCGACCACCACTGCAGGAAACCCCATGCATGCCACCACCCCCACTGTGACAATGCAACCCTGTGCACCACAGAACCATGCAAGCCAGCCCCACCATGAGCACCCATCAGCGGGTGGCAGCACACAGCAATGCAACAACGACAGACACAGTGCCACCATGCACAGTCCCCCTGAGGTATTGCTGAGAGACCAACCATGCATCGGCACATGAGGTACCCCACACGGGACAGGGCTTGCCCTGGACACCACCATCAGTGGTACAGCACCCTGCATAGTATTCCAATGACACACCCCGACCCACCACTGGCCACAACAGCCAGCACAGACACCCACAGTGGTGCGTGGAATCATGCACCACACCAGATGCCACACAGTGCTTGGACAGACACCCACCCATACCCAAGGGCACAACAACACAGGGATGCAGTGATGGGGCAACCAAGTCCCCAGTGTGGGCCCATGTAAACTGTGTACACACAACCTGCAGTCCTCCATGGCACTGGAGTGCCAGCCACCCTGCGCAGGCACTGTGGACCCGTACACCACCATCATTTGCTCGGAGCACAAGTCACAGACAGTGGTACACATCCCCTGCACTACACACAAGGCACAGCATGGAGGTGGGACAACAACTGTGGAGGCCACAGTGTCACCCCAGGCAGACATGCACCACACCAGTGACAGGAGGCAACCCAGCAATGTGACGGGTACAGTGGCTGCCCTGCAGGGACTGCCACCACTGACATGCCAGCGGACCGTGCAGGTCACAGACATGCATGTGTGTCAGCTGCACAGGCCATGGACGGGCTGATAGGGGCACCATGGACACAGAGCATGCACCATGGACCACTGCACACAGTCATCCAGTGCACAGGGCACAACACACACACCACAGACACTGACTGATAGCTACCCCCACACCATAGTCACCTCCACACGGACACACACACATACCCATGACCGCACCACCCCTGACGCCATGCACACCACTGCAGCTTCGCACCTATAGCCCACTGCAAATCAGAGACCACCACAATATTCATATCAAAATAACTGTATTGAACAAACATATACAATTCAACTATTTACAATACTATGTACAAAATATATACAAGGTTGGGGGAGGCCACAAACAAGGTGGGGGTGGGCAGGGGCAGGGGTGGACAAATGGGATGGGAAAGGAGGGTGTGAGGGTGGGTCCAGGGTAGGATTACAGGGACTGAGGGACCCCTAGCGGGAGCGCCTCTCCCCACTCTGACTCTGTCGTGCTCTGTGCCTCCACAGGACCCTGGTGTTGTCAATCCTGCGGAGGATGTCCAGCGAAGCCCTCACCACCTGGAGTATCTCCCGCAGTGCCTCCCTCATTTTCCGGAGATGGCGTGCACCTAGGACAAGGGAGCACAGTCAATAGGTGTGAATGCAGAACCCCATACAGCCTGCCCACTGTGCATGGCATACGGTCGTGGGACATACCTCTCTGATGGTGTGTGACCACCCACAGTGATCACATCCACATGACCTGCCCACCCAGGTGCATACAGCCATGTGGAACACTGCACACACCCACTGGCCAAGTCACGCACAGTACCACCATGGCCGATTAGTGACATGGCTATGTGGTGCAAAGGCAGTGGCACAACCATGTACCTGGTGCACGCAGAGACCACCATCGACACACTCCCAGACATGCATTGCCACTGGACAGTGTTGACTGTAACAAGTCGCATGTATGGCAGTGGTGTCGATGGATAGTGGCCATGCCCGACTGCCCACCCTGTTACACAGCATGCAATAGTAATCATGGAGGTATGGCACTTACCTTCATCGGGCTGGTCGAGTGGGCGGTGAGAGCCCTCGCCCCGCCTGGCTGCACTCTGCTCCTCCTGCGGCCGAAGATCTTGTGCATGGCGGCGTTCCTCCGGGCCTGTGGTGTAAACATGGAGAGAGGAACATCAGTACAATCCCGTAGCAATGTCCCCCTGCCCCCAGGTGTGTGCCCTCCCACCCAGCCTGACCCACCCACCCCACACCCTGATAACACCACCACAGCCAACCCCGGACAGTCCCTCCCCCATGTTCTGGACACATACAACAGTGTTACCCATATGGAAGATAAAAGTGTGTTGACGTAACACCTACCTGGCCGTGGCACCATGCCCCTCCTGGCACGTGCCCGCAGGCATGCTAGCAGCTCTGACGTCCTCTGCCGTGGGTCCCCGTACCTGTGGCGGCACTGCTCAGCACTCTTCCCCCATCCTGTGGCCTCCTCAAGTGCAGTGGCCACCTCCTCCCACACCTGGGTCCTGGACCTATCCAGGGGCACCCCCCCGAACAGTGGCCCATGGTGTGGCTCCACAATGGCCACTAGGTTGGCCAGCTCTATTGCTGACCACTGAGCTGCCCTCCTGTGTGCCATGCTTTCTGCTTGATTTGGCAATATGGTGCTCTGCAGCATGGCTCCCCACGTGCAGATGCTGCACGGTACAGCGCTGCCATTCCCTATCATGCTGTCACCAAACAGCACGATAGAGGTGCACCCATGCCTAACGCATGGGCCTAGGGGGCAAAGGTCGGGCACAGGGTCAAGGGTCTCTGGTGCATGGACACGCACAGCACCATTGGAACAAAATGCGTGTAGTGCAATTGGCTGCCTGTGTGCTACCACCATTAGCAGCCTACTGCGCAGTTGGCCCAGTGCGCCTATGATGGCCCAGTGCCACAGCGCCATGTAGTGACCATCGCTATAGTGCCACTGGCACAATGGTGGCCATGCCCTGCATTGCCTACCATGCACAACACATCAGCAGCATGGCAGATGCCTGCGTCAGCAACCTGGGCATGTGCAGTGAGGTGTGTACTATGCATGTCACAAAACTGCGCCATTGGCTCAGCACGTTCAACACAATTGCGCAAAGCGCAAAAGCGCGATATTCAGCCATCATATGCAAATCATCTAACAAGCCATTCAATGGCGCAGCACTGCAATTTGCATCCACTTAAAGTTACGCCTCGCCTGATTTGCATGGGTTGAGCTATAAAAGTGTGACATTGGGCTGCAGTGGCCATAGTCAGTTACTGCAGTCTATTGGTGAGTTGCATGCTGTTTGGGAGTGTGGACTGTGGATTTAGGGACATGCATGGGACTGCACAGTCACAGGTAACAACTGCCTTTCTTACAGGCTAAATAATGACTGAGCAAGTTGTGGGAGAGGAGGAATACAGTGGTGGGAAGAGGAGGAGGCCTAACTTTACCAAGGCTGAGACTGAAGCCCTGTTTGAGGCCTACCTGGATCAGGAGCCACTTCTCAGCGGACGGCAGGGAACACCTCAAGCCCATGCTGCTGCATGGGAGGAGGTGGCACATGCTGCGCACCTGCATGGCAGCCACCAGCACTCCGTGCGGGAGTGTAAGAAAAAGAAGGGCACAGACAGGAGGAGGATAAAGGAGAAGGTGGCTGCCATCAGGGCAGCATGAGATGCAACAGGTGGGGGACAGCCGGAGATGGTACAGCTGATCCCACAGGAGGAGAGGCTTGCTGGAAGCATGCAGCGTAGTGCCATTGCGGGTGTTCCGGGTGGTGGCTTCCAGATGGGTGGTGGCCCATCACTGCATGGTAAGTAATGGTCTGTCTATGGGGGGGGCAAGGTAGGTCACGTGCAGTAACGTGACTTTGCTTTCCCTTACAGATCCTGAGCATCTGCATGAGTCAGCGGTGGTGAGCCTGTCTGCTGAGGACAGTCAGCTGGAGATGGAGAAGGGCCCATCCACCTCCACAGGTATACGTGGATCAGTGCGACAGTGGGGCCGCCTGGCTGTCCACACTGATGTCATTGTAACAGGTGCAGAGGAAGCCCTGCCTGTGTCCCAGCATGCTGGCGTCCACAGATGCCAGCATGCTGTGACAGGGGCCGGTGCAGAGTCTGTCACCGATGATGATGTCACTAACGTCATGGGCAGTGACACGTGTGTGCCACAGGATGGCCAAACAGCAGGACACATCGCACCCATGGCTGTGGGTGGTGCAGCCATGGAGGCCTGTGTGTCATCACAGTCCCAGCCTGTGCCTGTCAGCACCAGTGGGGCAGCACTGGTCTTTGTTCAGGACAGTGGGACTGTTGCAGCCACTGCGGCAGCACCACTGAGCCCTGGGGAGCAGCAGCCAGAGGGGCAGCATCAACAGTCGGCCAATGGGCTTGGGGGTACAGGGTTCAGTGGCGGTGTCTATGCACTGCCTGTGGACATGCCCAGACCTGGTCCTGGTGCGCAGCGCCCACCCTCAAGGGGTGCTGAGCATCAGGGCCGCACACACCCTGAGGGACAGGATGCCGAGGAGGCAGATGACCTCTTGGACAAGCACACCTGCCTACTGCAAGTATCAGTCCAGCAGCAGATGCAGCTTGCGACATCAGTGGATGCACTGCGTGTGGCTCTGGAGTGGGCAGAGGAGCGTCGCAGCAGGGACACCGCTCTGATTCTGGCAGGAATGGACCATTTGCGGGAGGATGTGACCGCTGCCATTGACAGGCATGCACAGGCATTCACTGCTGTCATGGCCACACAGTCAGGTGCTCATGCATCGCGGACACCACGCAGTGCACTGTCCACCCCCCATTCCCGGCGTCGTGCTACTCCCTCCCTGTCAACACCGGGTGCAGCTGTGGGCATCCCGAGCACTTCTGGAGCAAGCATGTTCGGTGTGCTGCAGACCCCTGCCTGAGCACGGTGGCGTTCATGCAGTGGAACCCCTGGGGACCATTGGTGCCACCCCATGAGGCCAGTGGTCAGCCTGTCAGTGCTGGTGGGTCTCAGTGGGGCCGCCCATGCATCCGTGGCGGCCGGGGCACTGTGTCCCGTGACTGACCTGTCTCCCAGTGTGGCTACTGTCTGGTGCTGCCCTGTGTGCATTGTGTCTTTCAGTGGGCAGTGCACGGGTGGGTACCCGGCCCTGCACGCAGACACACAGTCCACCTGCACACCCTCCCGGCTGCTGTCCACAGTTGTGTGTGCATGATGATGCTTGCATTGCACTGTACACCAATGTGCAATGGTGCTCAGCATCTGACACATGCACATGGACAGGCAGTGGGCGTGGTGGCCTGTGGACATGTGTGTGGCTAGGGTTGGTGTTCAGGGTCGGTGTGCCTCCTGCCCTCTGTGCACGTTTGGTGCATTGTGTGTGTGTGTGCATGTGTGTGTGTCCCTCCGTGTGGCATGTTAATCCTCACCCATCCCTGGTTGTGTGTATGCTTCTGTGCCCTGCCACTTCCCTTGATGGCATGCACCCCTGGTTTGTGTCCATGCATGGTTGTGGGTTGTGCCTTAGCCACTGTTGGCTGCACATGGCCCCATGACTTACCTGGGTTGGCTTAAGAGCTCCTCCGTGATGGTGTCCCAGTGCAGCTGTGCCAGCCGGATCAGTCAGGGGTCTCATCACCCAAGGGGGGGGCTGCCCATCACCATCATCTCCGGCATCCTCATCGTCTCCATTGCTGTCCCCCTCTTCGACCTGTACGGCTATACCATATTTGTTGGCCATGTTGTGCAGGATGCAACAGCCCAGGAATAGCCCACAGGCCTCTGAGGGGCTATACTGTAGGGCACCACCGGAGGTGTCCAGGCAATGGAAACGTGCCTTCAGCATCCCAAACACCCACTCGATGACATTACTTGTGGTGGCGTGTGCCTCATTGTAGCATTGCTGCGATGGGGTCGTGGGCCGCCGGTAGGGTGTGAGCAGCCAGGGACGGAGTGGGTATCCACTGTCACCTGTGTGTAGAGGGTGAAGGTTAGTTTGATGATCAGCATCGCCCTGCCCTGGGCCATGTAGGCCACTACCCATGTCACCTCTGGCCATGCCCCCCCAGGCCCTATGACTGTCCATGTGGTTTGCATACTCACCCACTAGGTGGCCAGTGGGGATGTCCCCACTCTTCAATCTGTGGCACAGTGCCAACTAGTGCCAGATGAAGGCATCGTGTGCTCCCCCTGGGTGCATGGCACAGACATTGATTATGCACCCCCAGCATCGCACACCACCTGGCGGTTGATGCTGGCATAGCCCTTGCGATTGATGTATGTGGCCCCCTCGGGGCCAGGTGGTGTGCATATGGCCACATGGGTGCAGTCTATTGCCCCTAGCATGCCAGGCATACGTGCTACCCTGTGGAACTCCTGTATGTTTGCTGTGCACTCCGCCAGTGTGCTGGGGCAATGGATGTACTCCGCAGCATGTGCGTTGAGGAACTGGGTGAGGTGGCATGACGTAGCCAACTGGGTTATGCCTGTGGTGTCCCCAGTTGGTCTCTGGAAGGTACCCATGGCGAGCAAGCACATGCAAGCTGTTACTTTAGTCTCCACTGACAGGGCATGGCTCCATCGTGTAGGTGCCTGCATCACATCACTGCACAGCTCACAGAGCCACCTCAGAATTGCCCTATTCAGGTGGTACTGGCCTACAATCTCAGTATCACTGTACAGCTCGAAGCTGGTGTGGGCTCTGTACTGCCTGTTGGGGGCATACCACCGACGGGCCCTTCCACAGCCACGCCCCCCCGCCACCCACCTTCTCATCCCCCTCATAATGGCCTCCATCTGGAAGGTGGCACTGGCCATGTCCCTGGTTTGTGTTCACCCCCCCGGCAGCTGTTACTGTACTCCCCCCACTGTCCTCCCTGCTACTTCCCCTGCTACTTCCCCTGCACCGGGAACACCTGCCTGTGGAACACCTGCCTGTGGTGGCCTCTGTGCTGTGTGGCACTTCCCCCTTCTGCACTGGCTGTGGCTCCCCACACCTTCCCTGTGCCTGTGTGTTCAGGGTGCCCTTTCCCTGGCCTGCCCTGTGTGTCCCTCCTGCCCTGTATGTGTGGCTAGAGTTTTGCCTCATGTGGCTTCCCTGTAGCGTTCTTGTACCTCTCCCTTGCTCCTTTTTATTTTGGCTCATTTCCACTATGGCACAACTTCCGCTTGCTCCCCTATTGTGCATGGTGCAAGTTGTTGAATATCGCACTGCGCCATTTATGCATGGTTCCTCCCCTTTCAGTTGCGCATGCCTTCATTGTCATTGCGCTGTTGCTCAGCATGATTTCGGGGCACAACTGCCTCCTGCTGAATATCGTAGAATGGCGCAATTTCAGACTTGCGCAGGCGCAACCCTATTGAGCATGGCTCAACTCTTTTGAATATCTGGGCCAGTATGTATTTAGGTGGCTGTGGGATTCAAACCCAGGTCTCCAGATCTGCCGCTCAGAGCCTTAACCCACTGTGCTATACTGCCATAATATGAGATAAAACATTAGTAAACAAAGCATGTGGGCAGCGCAGGTCTGGTTTTACTGTAACCAGCTTGTACATTAGCTTGTGATATAATGCTGAAAAATGTACAGTGTTTCATTTTTTTTTAAAACACACTCAGAAATATATATTATAAAAATAACAAGTAGGGAACAGTGCTTTACTTGGCTATAATTCTATCTTAAGATTCTGGTGACATGTAGGACCACTCAAACTTCGCTCTCTTGGTTATCATGTCACCAGAACCTCTTGATGGAATTATGGACTTGAAATACACATGGTTCTCCATCTATTTTTCTATTTGGTAGGATAATAATGGGGTTCTTTGACATTACAAAACCACATGAATGAAACTCTTGCAGTCATGTGATGTCACAGAACCCTTGAGGTGTCCCTAACAGCGCTGTTCTTAACAAAAGACTGCTTCTAATTTTAAATATAATAGATTGTTAGCCTGTTTAACAACACTGGATCTCATTTTCTGTGTTGTGAGGTATGTGATTTCTGGTTCAAAGCCTGTGGTTTTGATGTTTTTGAAAAATGGTCACTGCTGAGTCTTGCATGCCTACTAAGCTGCAGTATATGGCTTCTGCTGCACACTTCTCTCTTTGCTATAGAAACCCATTATTCTGTTCTTGAAAAGTCATACTGCATGATTTTCTGTGCAGAACTACTTTTTGAAAGCACAGAACAAACCTATCATCTGTTATTATAATATTGTTGATGTTCCTAGGATCCTGGGTGCAAAGGACTGCATAAAGCAGGTGTCAATGTACTTCTTTGTGAATGACATCACTATAAATGAAAAGGCCTTCCATGCAGTGAATGTGCTGGTTGCATCTGATTGCCAGTTTAAGATGTTAGATGTTCACGTGATCTGTGGACAACCTTGTGTTGTACTTGTGCCACATTTTGGGGGCCACCACTGATTTGGAGAAAAGTGAAGGAACAGGATCTCTACTGAACAAGGTGCCACAGGCCTGAAGTTCCTGTTACCCAAGTGTACTTTAGAAAACCACCAAAGGAGGAGAAGTGAGGTGTCAGAGAAGGAAGGAAGGATGCTGGAGTAAGAAATCATGTGTCTGATGGATGCTGGAGCATGCAGGCCTTATAGTGTTGCTTCAGGGTGTGTGGCCAAGGTCACCTACAGCCCCCACTAAACCTCCTTCACAACCCATACAGTCACCAGGTCTGCAAGCAACATAGTATAGTGCTTGTGTAAGATATGATTGATTATGCTGTCTGAACTGAGTCTCAGAGTTTGTATGTAATTTAGCCTGGTTTGGCTGCTGGCCAAAGCTGAGACATAGAATAGATAGATAGATTGATAGCTAATTTTATTTGTCAAGCACTCAATTCTGAAGACTCTGAGTGCTATACAAAATGGAGATCCACATATCAAACAATAAAATCATGCCAATAAACATATATTCATGCAATAATTCTAATATAAAATCATTAATTGTCATTCCCTAATCAAAAAATCTCAAAATTCTAAAAATGCTTGTTGGAATAGTTGACATTTCAATCCTTTTTAAAAGGCTTCTACCAAGAGGGGCCCTCCTTAAAAACTCAGGTAAGGAGTTCCACAGGGTAATTGTGGCAACCACAAATGCCCTATCTCCAGAATTCCACAACCTTACCCTGGGAACCCCAAGGAGGCCCCCCTCAGCAGAATGGAGTATCCAAACTGGGCAGTAAGGAACCAGGAGAACTTGCAGATATACAGGAATCCTTCCATGTAGGGTCTTGTAGGTGAGGAGCCCTATCTTGAAGACAAACCTCCACCTGACCAGCAGCCAGTGCAGCCCACAGAGGACCAGGGCAATATGATCGCACCTTCTTGCCCTGGTCAGAAGTCTTGCTGCTGTGTTCTGCACTAGCTGCAGCCTGCGGAGATTGCCTCCAGATAACCCAAGAATGACTGTGATTGAAGTTTGACTGATCTGCATTGTGTTGCAGTGAGAAGAAAAGATACATGTGTCCATTCATGCTCTGTCCCATTTTGGGGATTCCTACTCTTTCTCGGTACCATGGAGACAGAGGAACCCTCTTGAGGAGGGAACCAGACCTACAGCTGCCAAATGACAGGAACAAAATTTAATTAGCTAATGGTACCACAGTAAAGCCAAAAAGGAACACCTTGAAAGTGACTTAACATGCATGCTGAAGGACAGCGAGAGAATGGTCTGAGAATAAATGGCTGAGGTACAGGAGATATGATCTGAGCAGACCAACATTCATTACCTAACTCGTAGCAGAGTATACTATGTTATATTAATGTGCTGTTATGATCTTTGGCAGTAATGAGAGAAAAAAAAAACCTGTGGATGCAATCTTTAGGGAGCCTAGGTCCTAAGTCACCATCCCTCCAGGCACTACTTATCAATTATATATTAGCTTGAGCTATAGATTATTGCAATCCAACATGATACTCCTATAAAAGGGGATCACATGCTGTCTATGCCTTGTAGAAATTATCCACCCTCATCAAAGTGCTGAAGGATATTGCCCTGCTACTAATTGAATCCCAGCAGGTGTGAATGTGACCTCTGGAGAGGTGCTTATTGACATGCCTTGACACCAAATGGACCTGGGGGCTGCTAAAGAACTTCCAGGATAAGAAGACAACCAGGGAACAACTGCTTCAGGCTCTACAGCATGATCCTCCTCTCCTCTGAGTACCAGGTTCATGTTATATCACTGGAGTTGAGCTCTTGAGGGTTTCAGCTCAACTCTGGTGGTGCAGCACTGGATAAAAGCCCTAGAAAGGCTTACCCTGAGTGGGTGAGAGCTGAATGTCATTGGGGTGAAGGCTCACAGCTTGAGGCATGGTGTATGCCCATGAAGTAGTATGAATGGAATGCTATGAGAGTGTAGCCCTGTAGTCAATATATGGTGTGAGAGTTGGGCCCCAAGAAGATGATCCGTATGGCACCTGGAAAGACTGATGGACAAAATGTATGTGACTCCAAAGCACACAATAAGATTCAGTTTAGTAGGAGCATGCTTGAAAAATGGAGGGTATGTGCCCAGTAAATGTGATCCTTTTGGAAGGTAAGGCAATGATGTGAGCATGTGCCATGTAGAAGATGAGGCAAATGTTCAATATGGTTGCTTGGGGTAAGCTGGAAACATGACAAACAGGGTGAGAGGGCAAGAATGAAGGCCCAAAAAGAACACAAGGTGGAGCATGGCTGCAGCCACTTGGGTGACCAGGCAACTACAGTATCTACTCCCCCAGCAACCACACCAGGGGACAAACAGGCAGAGCAGGATGTGACATAGGAAGTGAAGGTATAGGAACAAGGAGGGTAGAAGAATAGACACCCCTGAAAGGGAGCAGCACTGATTAGTAAAACAATCCTGGCACCATACCAGGAAGAGAGAGAGACAGAGAGAGAGAGAGAGAGAGAGAGAAAGAGAGATAGAGACCCCGGCTGGAATATCCTACAAGGAGTGTGATACCTGCCACATTTGAGTGGCCATTAGGCAGTCATGGCTGCTGGAGACAGAAGCAGCCTGCACTGAATCAGCTGTAAGGTGCCCTAACAGTGCCTGAGGCATTAAACAGCAGGAGTAGGTGCCATGGTTGAGTGGTGAGAGCCAATGAAATGCAAAGACAGACCAAATCCACTTCTGAGCAACAAATATGTACAGCTAACAGCTGGAATTCATTACCAATTTGTCTATATGATGGATCCAGTCATGCAGCCTTTAAATAGCGTTTGAAGAAATATTACTACAGTCAACTTTCTTGTAATTGTTTTACATAACTGTATATTTTGATATTATTGTATTGTCTCTTGTATTTGTCTATATTGTCCTTTGTATTTGTATGTAACATCCTGGCAGCTGTTGTAATAGCCCCAGGTCATGTATGAATAAAGGCCTTGGCTCATTGCATTTACCTGGTTAACAAAAGTTTAAATAAATAAAATAAATAAAAGTGCTGGGAGCACAGCTGCATGGAAGGCAAGTACTCAGATGGCAGCAAGGGTGGCAGGAAAAGGCAACAGCAACTTTAGCCAAAAGGACCGCAGCTCGAGCTATACAAAGGTCAGAGCATAGTGGTTAAGGAACTGTGACAAAGGCGGCAGCAGATTGAGAAATGGTGGGACACCCAAGGCAGTAGCTGCATGAATGCTTCCAGATAAATGGAAAGGCAGGGTGGGAGAGAGAACAAGCAACTGCATGACTGCAGCAGCAAGTTGAGTGTCTGATGGACCCTTGAGTATTTCCGCCTTATAACACTTGTCATGGGTGTGTAGTAAAGGTTGCCCACAGCCCCTCCAAACCTCAGGCATTGCCCATATGATTGTGACCCAGGAATCTAGGATAATATCATGCTTTAAATTGTGTTAAATTCAATGCATTTCAATCCAAGCTGGGAATTACATATTAACACACTAAAGAATTCATTCTGGTGGAATATCCTCACCTATCCTCAATACTGAAGTTAAACTGAGAGAGGTAAAATCTTAATAAATGTAAAGATCCCATGCAGCTATACTAGACACAGAATCACTCCCCCCACCCAGGTTGGCTACCTCAGATTGATTCAGGCCATCCAGGTAAAATTGACACAGACCCAGGCTGGCTGCATAGGGGTTGCATGTATTCTAACATTTGGCCCAAAATGGATTCTGAATTGGACTCATCCCCTCCTGAGGTTTGCTGCTTCACAATAACTCAAATCATCCAGTTCAAATTCCTGAATATCTGGCCCAGAATGCAAAATGGACCAAAGCTGCATTTCCCATCCCTAATTAGAGTCTGTGGGCCCCATAATAAAAAGGCAAGCATGGCACTAACCAAGTTAGCACCCATGCTAACATGGTTTAGCACCAGCGCTCCAAGTGTGGCCATATTCAGAGTCCCCTATGCTGCCCATGTCTGGCAGCACAATCATGCCAACCATACCACTACACTGATGCAAATGAGGGAGACCAGCATGCATAAATGGTGCAGCAATATATTCAAACAGTTTTGGTGGCATTAAGCAGCCCCTTGAGCGATGCTGATTGCCTCCACGAAAAACAATATCTTAATACAGAACTATGACTGTGCTCCCACCCTGCAAAGGCAGGGCAGCTGTACAGCAGTCACTCCCCCATAATCAGTGGACCCTTTCCTCCTTATTGGTACTGTATTAACATAATTACAGCTCTCCATGTTGCCTAGTGATCTCCCTTCCCCAATCACCCCTATATTAACATAACAACAGCTCTCCCTGATGTCTAGCAGTCCCCCTTCCCCCAGATCATCCCTGAATTAATCTCTTCCTAGTAGTCTAGTGGACCATCTCCCCAAATCACTCCTTATATAGGTTTTGTGCAAATTCCTTGGTGGGCTAGCACCCTACTAGATCCACTGTCTCCCCTCCCAGCTGACAACCCCCACCCACCCACTCATTGAGGACTCCCCACCTAGCATCCCCCTCACCCAAGTCAACACTAACCAAATCTACCATTTTCAGATTGGCAGCCAGCACATCCCTCTGCTCACCTCCTTGGCTGGCCACTGTAAGAAAAGTCACAAAATGTGATTGCGAGTATGCTATTGTACTCTGTGACTGTCAGACCGAGGCTGACTAAGGAGGTGAGCGGAGGGCTGTGCTGGCCACTGATCTGACATCAGCAGATGTGGTGATTGCTGACTGGGGTGAAGTGGGTGCAGGATGGGGGATCCTCAACAGGGTAGCAGGTGGGGGGTATCAATCAGGAGGGGGGTCGGTGGTACTCAGGAGGGCACTAGCCCACCGGGGAATTTGCACAAAACCTGTGTCAAGGGCGATTTGAGGGAGGGAGTCCACTAGACTACCAGGAAGAGTTATACTTATTTTAATATAGGAGTGATCAGTGAGCAGGCTAGACACCAAGGGGAGTTGTATTTCTGTTAATACATGGGCAATCTGGGAGGGGAACCACTAGACACCAGGGAAAGCTGTAATTATGTTATTATGGGGGTGATCAGGGGCAGGGGGACTGTTAGACACCAGGAAGAGCTGCAATACTGTTAATACAGAGGCAATTGGGGGGTAGGAGTACAGCTAGACACCAGGGAGAGCTGTATTTATCCTAATAAAGTGGCAATCAGGGGTTGTGGGAACCACTAGACACCAGGGAGAGTTGTATTTATTTTTAGTCAGGTGTGATTGGGGAAGGGGGTCCACTAGACTACCAGGGATATGATACCACCCTACACTAGCGGTCTGCTGTGCCCATGCACATAAGCTGAAAATATGCTCAGTGAGCTCTATTGCATACTCAAGCTGAATATGGCCCACAAGAGCCCTGGCGCTATCCTGTTTTGGGCAACACTATCTCCTGTGGACCATATGCAGCCTTGAGCCATGTCAGCACAGCCCATATCCACTTAGTGCTGTGCCTATATGGCTCGATATTCAGTCAGTTATCACACTCCATTAGTGCATGCTAAGTGGCTGAATATTGCTCAGAGCAAGCCATGTGCTATTTCCGGTTCAGTGATACAGGCTGCACTGTGGTTGCAACTGGCTCTGAATGTGGGGGCCCCAGGAGAGGATTTTCCAATGTGCTAACAGTTGAAGGAACTGAAATTTCAAATACAGTATACTCCACTTAAAGGAGACGCAGTTAAATGGGACGTCTGCATAATTGGGACGTCCCTCTGGGCACCGACTTTGCTTCCATGTTATTCTGTGGGACAGGTATACCTTTAATTGGGACTTTTGTTCTGTTTTAATAGGAAGATTACCAGCCCAAGAGCATATAATTATACAATAGACTGCACCTGTCAGCAGCCGTTAGCAAGCAATTAGTGGCCCATTAACTGTGCAAGCTATAAATAGCCAACTACAACTCAGGTCAGACAGGTGTTAAACCATTACTTCATTACTCCAGGGCTTCAGAATGGCAGCTAAACATGTGGATTTGCCTCTCAGTCAGAAAGTTAAGGTGTTGGAATCACTGCAGGAACCAGACACCCTCACAAAACATCCTTGCTGACATCGAGGGGCCCCCTCACATGACATCACTGAGGGAGAAATCTGGGTAGAACAGATTTACGCCTCACTGAAAACTGACAACACGGAGGCACCTGAATGCCAAGAAACTGCTTCAAAAATGCTGGATTTGTACCTGATGATGGGACCGGATTACTGGGGGATGTGCCTATGGTTGACGTGGCAGATGGGCAGAACAACACGGAGGTACTTGAATGCATTGACACACTGAGAGAAAAGATTTCAAAAGCCTCACACCAGAGAACACCAGATGGACTACCTGTGCCCTGCAGATAAGTGAATCAGATAAGTGAATCGCTACCTAATCGCTAGCTGCTTTTAAAGGATTTTAACTGCATTGCTTAAATAAAGTTTTGAACACATGAAGAAGCCACTTACTCTATGAAGAGCTGTAATCACAAATATGTTTTCATGTCAGCTTGTCAGTTTGTCACTGTTCTCTGATATTGTATGTTGTTCTTTAGTGCCTTTAGTGTTGTGTTAGTTTTGTGCTGTGCTTAGTTTTATGTTTTGTTTCCACCACACTGACAATTGGCCGCCATTATAAAGATAGTACTTTCCTTAAATGGGAAGATCACTTAAAGGGGACGATTGGCATGCCACAGAGGCATCCCCTTTAAGCGGCTTCTACCGTACCAACAAAAAATTGCTGCAAACTCTGGCAGACAAATTATGGTCATTTATGGCTATAGTTGTTATGCCACTTGACAAAATGTCATACAAATGTTGCATTTGCAGTGTTGCTTGGCACTGTCTCAGAATAGTGAATGTTTATAAAAGAAGTTTACTATTTAGAAATGCTACAAGGTTTCAGACTTCTCATTTCTGGTGCTAGTTCGGTGCAGTGTCCTTTTACACCATAATCCACTATTAAAAGTTCAACCTACGATCAGGAACAGAAGCATGTTATCCTTTTTAGACCTTTTAATAAAACAAACTTCGAAGGTGATGTTCACTGCTAGATCTGATGCTTGAATGTTGTCGAAGGAGGGTTTTTTAGCCATAATTCCCAATTCCTGAATGCAGTTGAAGGATTTGTTTTTAAAAAATAAAGACAGATCAGAACTCAACTACTAGAACTGTCCTTATGGGCCATAAACTTTGCTGCTGAATAGGCCATGAAATAAGTTTTGGATTCACTTTGCAGGGTCACCACCAGGTAGTATTTTCTTTGTGTCCACAAAGTTCTGAATCAATTGCTATTACATTTTTGTTAACAGAATATGGTCCTTCCTGGCAAGCAGTTAGCAAAAGCAAAAAGGGTATAATTTTATCAAAAAAATACTCTTCTCTTCTAGTAATTGTCATGGTTCCACTGGCTAAGAACTTGCTTAGCACACTTCACCAGTTCTGTCGGCAGCCTTTGCAAAATTACCCTTGATGAAGAACCACATGGTTCAAAACTCAGGGGTAGTCTAATGCTGTAGTTTTATTTTGTTTTGGGGTTCTAATAAATCTCTGTTACACTGCATTCTTTGTTTCCAGCACTGATTTGTCCAGCATGGTTTATTTTGTTTTTCTGTTCAGCTATTGCACTTGCTGCTGCTCTCCTTAAACATGTTGTGCCAGGACCCTCTCACCTGTTCTTTTCTTTGCAAAATTGCCACTGAGCTGTTCCCTTTTTGTTCACTGATACCTTTATAATACTGACATATCTCTAGGCCTCTGGACATCATAACCCTTATTCACTTCAGACACTCCTTACCATGCTACTGTAAAAATGCTCTCATTCTAAGTTTGGTACAGGCTCTCAGAGACAGAACACAGAGTTTGTCAGTAAAACAAATGTACTTGTATGTTTTAAAAATACTGCAGAGACAGAGATGAAAGAAATACAAAATATTTAATATTTACAGAAATTACAAGATATAACTAAAATAAATAGAGAAATACAGAACACACTGGTAGAATCAAAATAAACCATTTTTAACAAAAGAATACACCAGAAAATATGTTCAACTGACTAAATTCTAGTGCTTACAAACTCAGGACTTAGAATAATCTTTTCACACAGCTTTAATGCCCAACAGAACACAAACCTGCTAGGAAATGGCCCATTCTCTGATTTTCACAGTGTTCTCTATGGGAATTCCTGACCCTTCGAGCACAGAGAAGAGAAAGAGGCTTGTCCCTTGCCTGAGCTACCAAGTTAAAGTGTGTCTTGAGTTCATGTGATGCCACAGGGCTAGGACATGACACCACCATTAGCAACTTGCTTGTATTTTTCAGCAATATCCAGTTTTCTCCATTCAAACCACAGCCAGTTTTGGTGGTTTTGGAGTTGATTATCTATGAGGAAAGCAAGTTATGCTGCCCAGTCATATAAAACAGGTGATGTTGCCACCTGCATTGGCTTTTCACTCTGTGAAGGTCACTTACTGTACATAGCACCCTTCATGTGCTCTGTATCATAAAATGCTGTACAATACAATGGGAGTACAGGATACAGGGTGTGGTATATATTTAATAGTTACTAAAAATGCTAACACCACACACATAGATGTAGATTTTAACCCTACTCTTGCAGAAATATGTTCTCTGTGTCCATTATTAACAACAGGCTACATGTTGAACCCCCACTCTTCAATCAGTCAATCAATCAATAAAACTTTATTTAACCAGGCTTTACACCTTTGATCAAGCTCCTTTGCAAGATGGTCCTGGACAACACATATGCAATTGATAACAATACAATGAGGAGGCAGTATATCGCAGTGGTTTAAGGCTCTGAGCTGCAAATCTGGAGACCAGGATTTGAATCCCACAGCCCCAATTTGCATACTGCGTGATCCTAAGCAAGACACTTAACTTTCTTGTACTCCCAGGTTGCACCTGTAAACAAGATTTCAGCTTAGTGTGTCTCACCTGGTTAAATAAGGGGAAAAAATGACAATGGTATACAGATAAACAACTAATACACATAGGAAATTGCAGTCGTTACATCCTTAAGAATGTTACAGGAGATACTAGCTACAGTCACAAGGACTAACATGTATTATGTAGCAATAAGGCACAAAGGGGTGTGTGTAAACCTTATTTTACAGCATGGCCAGGGGCGTAGTAAGGCATGAGGCCAAAGGCTGAGTGACTTCAGCTGCTGGCTGTGCTGTAAAATATGGTTTACACACCCCAAAAGTATTGTGCTTATAAAATTGACTTTTTTTTTTTCTTTTGACTATTGGAAAAAACATATTTATACGTTGAAAAATAGATTTACTTTATGCAATTGTGATAAAATAATCCTTCCGCCCACTGCAAGTGATGTCATTGATTATGTCATTGTATTATTGCCGACTTTCTTTTTCCTGTTTTTCTTCTCTGTTGTTCCCCACATTCAAGATATGGAATGTTTACCACGGAATGTATGGATTCAAAATTCTGCTCAGTTCCACTGGCAGAATGTTTCTCTCCCAACACACTATACACAGAGGCAACAAAGGCCTTAGTTACAGCCAGAGACTCAGTTATCTTACTGTCAGGGCAAGAAGAAGAGAGTTCCCTGATTAGCAGTTAAAGATAGAAGGGGATTTTTGGCTGTCAGCAAAGAAACAGTTGTAGTGAAAACTATAAACAATACTTATGGTTTCTAATTTGTTTATGTATGTGTGGAGGGGTTGTGGGATAACAGATGGACCAGACACCGAACTTCAGGTTCAACACACAATCTCTGAGTGATGTTTATTCAAAATACAAGAAATAACCTTCTGCAATGGCATATTTCTTCTTCAGTACATCAGTTTGCAGCAACAGACTATGAATGTCCTTTCTCTGCACTTAGCTAGCACCTACTGACACTGATCTGTGATCCAATTCACTAGTTGAGATGTAGCCACCACCCTTATGCAGGCCCCATTTGCTTGGGTAGTGGAGGCGCAAAAAGAGAGAGAGAAAAAAAAAACAAGCTATAAACAAAGAACCTCAAAGCAGAATCACTGAAGTTTCAAAGAAATGCAACATCATACGTACTCCCATGATGCAGTGCATCATGGGATATATGCAAATCACAATGACATTTCTGGCTTGTTAAGTTTACAACAATTTACATGCATTTTAAATAGCACAACTAGCTTAATTTCTATAATAGTCACCTAGTACTTTTTACCATTCTCAAAAACACCTGGTACCATGGTGTTTTCAACATTTACAGGTTTCATAACCATAAAGTATATACATTAAGGTATTTTGTAACACAGTGCCACTACATACTAAATCCAACAACAATAAACACAATCTGTTTTACATATACTTGGAGGTCACCACAATAACCTCCCTGTACGAGGACCTGAGAGGGAAAAGGAAAATTAAAGAGGACACTATAGCATAGTCAAAGGAGGGAGAAGGGGGTACCCACAGGTGGCCAACCTTATGGACTAGAAATAGTAAAGGATAGATTAGGCTTAGAAATAGAAGAACTGTTGCAACAGATTTAAGAAAAGGTCGGTCCTCAAGAGTGACAGGAGCTCCCGGTCAAATATCCCCCACCTTAAGAGGGAAGCAGTTATTGCAGACTACTTACCACCTTGCTGCCTCAGGAAGGGATGGAGCTTCCACCCATCCATCTTCAGAAGCTTTGTCTCAGGGTCCCTATTAACAATAACATTTCATAATAAACATAGTGGACATTATCGTTCTTTACCCTGAAGCATAAACACATTTCTCAACAGAGACTAACGGTACCTTCTCATCTCCTTTTAGGGAAAGTCTGTTATATTTCTTAATCAAAAATCAGGATGGCTGTAAAGTCCAGTACCATAGAAGGACTTTCTCTGGGGTGAGTAACCACCTGCTCCAACCCCACCAGACAAGTCAGTTTTAAGCAGGAGCTCATTCCTAGGTTCAACCCCTCTACATAAACCCACTATGACTCTTGATTCATTTCACTTGCTACAGATACAGACACCTGAGGATAGACACTCAATGTGTTACCCCAGCACAGGTTCCAATCCATTTTCCACCCACTTCTCCTTTGTAGGTTTTCACTCAGAAATGAATAAAACACACGTACCACCTCAGACTCCTTGTCTGCCCTTGGGTACCTCTTTCTTTGACATCAGGCCTGCCCCCAATCAAATATGCTACACTTATGCCTACAGAAAGGGACTATTGCAGAGCCACATCTGGCCTTGTCTGCAACTAACTTGACCCCTCTGTCTTACACAAAGTGTCTGTGGGAATATGGAAGGAGCTATAGCAGTTTCTACTCTCCTATTTCAACCTTTTGTAACCTATGACCCCCAAATCCTTGGTTATCTTATCCCCAGGTAGGGCTCTACAGAAACCTACAGGACCCCAAGGAACCACCTACAGGACCCCAAGGAACCTCCCATGCTGAACACCCTGCAATGGTAAACAGCAGGTTCCTAAACCTTTTAACTCTGGGGTGTCTTAGTAAACATCCTTTTAATCATTGTGCTATTTTCAGCCATCTATTACCATCTAGTACCTTGTGACCTATGTGAGAGTTTCCCTTTTTCTAACGGTGACATTTTTTTAAATGACCTGTACCCTTTTTTACTTTAACATACTATAACAGTTTGGCAGCATTAGTATTTTTAGCGTGCAGTATATCCCAGTCAATACTGTTAATTAGCTGCATCAATACAAGAAAAATTCCCTTCAGGCTCATAGGCTTCTTCTTGCTTGCTTGGAGTCTTCAACCCCAGCACAATATTACTAGGCACAGTCTTACCTGGAGTCTCACATTCAAGTTCCATACTTGCATCTCTGACCTCCAACAGGTAACATCCTGGGAACACAGGAAACAAACGAATATCCTGCTCAGTCAGGGGGTCCTCCTCAAACTGAGCCCATGAAAAATTATCCTCTGACTCTTTGTCCAAGCTGTCCAGCAGGAACCTCTCGAGCACCTGGCACCAGTGTTCCACCTCTCCGTATAGTCGGTCTGCCACCAGCCACTGCCCACTCATGCAGAGGTTCATCCTCATCAGGGTCTCCACCTCCTGGGTGTTGTCTTCGCACCTACAGTCTGCCTCAACCCCACTGTAGTTCCTCATCCCATTACACCTCTTCATTGTCTTCAGGCTTGGCCTTTCTCTGAGCTCCCAGGTCCAGTCCAGGCAGAAGCTCCTCTCCATCTGTCAGCCATGGTTCTGGTCAGAACTCCATGGAATTTCTTCTCCAGCAGCTCCTGGTGCATTGGTCCACCTGGGATATCTGGTTGACATCCACCAGAAAACATCCCTCTTTGGTCAGTCCAGATGCTTCCAGCAAGTTATCCCACTTCTGACACCAAGTCTGTGGAGGGGTTGTGGGATAACAGATGGACCAGACACCGAACTTCAGGTTCAACACACAATCTCTGTGTGATGTTTATTCAAAATACAAGAAATAACCTTCTGCAATGGCATATTTCTTTTTCAGTTCATCAGTTTGCAGCAACAGACTATGAATGTCCTTTCTCTATATTTAGCCAGCACCTACTGACACTGATCTGTGATCCAATTCACTAGTTGAGATGTAGCCACCACCCCTATGCAGGCCCCATTTGCTTGGGTAGTGGGGGCTCAAAAAAAAAACAAAAAAAAACCAGGCTATAAACAAAGAACCTCAAAGCAGAATCACTAAAAGAAATGTTACCCTAAAGGGCATTGGCAACAAATCAAGTTTCAAGGAATACAACATCATATATACTTCCATAATGCAATGCATCATGGGATATATGCAAATCACGATGACATTTCTGGCTTGTTAAGTTTACAACAATTTACATGCATTTTAAATAGCACAACTAGCTTAATTTCTATAATAGTCACCTAGTACTTTTTACCATTCTCAAAAACACCTAGTGCCATGGTGTTTTCAACATTTACAAGTTTCATAAACATAAAATATATACATCAAGGTATTTTATAACATAGTGCCACTACATACTAAATCCAACAACAATAAACACAATCTGTTTTACATATACTTGGAGGTCACCACAATAACCTTCCTGTATGAGGACCTGAGAGGGAAAAGGAAAATTAAAGAGGACACTATAGCATAGTCAAGGGAGGGAGAAGGGGGTGCCCACAGGTGGCCAACCTTATGGACTAGAAATAGTAAAGGATAGATTAGGCTTAGAAATAGAAGAACTGTTGCAACAGATTTAAGAAAACGTCAGTCCTCCAGAGTGGCAGGAGCTCCCTGCCACAGTATGTAAGGAGAATGTGATAATCAGGGAAACAGCATTTAATTCATTTATTTTATTTTTTATTTAAGGTAGTTTTATTTTTAGGGTCCAGTTGAAGTTTTTTTTACAGTGTAAAGGTAGCAGCCATGTTTGTGGTGGAAGATCAGCTCTGGCAGTAGAGGGCTAACCGAAATGCCTGTGTTCCAAATGCCCATTGATCTGTGTTGCAGACTCTTCAATGCTGAGCAGTCTTTTTTTTTACCCATGTGTAAACCGAATTTTACACATAAATAAGAGCCAATCAGATTACACGATATTACACTGCCATTTTATAATACAATATAATCTACTAACAGGTAGAGACTAAGTACGGTAGGATGGGGTGATGGTAGAGGGGGAAGAAACATGAAGTTTAGAGGAGAAGAGGGTGGTGGTAGAGGGAGGAAGGAACATGAAGTGCTAAGTTGTCATGACAGGCCAAGTGCAGTAGTGGATCAACAGTAGTCTTGAGCAGTTATCTGAAACATGTGCAGGTTTACTTCAGGACAGGTGTGAGAAGGGATGTACAGATGGATATCCCCGGGATGGTAATAAACTTAAGGGCCTTCCACAGGAAGTTCCATAGGGATGGAAGAATAAAGCTAATAGCTGCAGTGCTGTGTCATGTTTGGATCTTAGGGACATTGAACATGACAAATAAGTATTGTTTTAGACTGTAGGACCCCGTGTTTCATGTAAATAGGTTGGAGATGTAAGAAGGAAGTTTATTTGTTATTGCCCTGTGAAACCAAAGAGATGCATTCCTCTTCCTCCTAGTTGTAAGGGAGGATCAGCCTAGCATGTCATAGAGCAAACAGTGGTGGGTGGTTAGAGGAGCACTAGAAATAAATCTCAAGGCACGGTGATATAAGGTGGTTAGTTTACTTAGGGCTGATTTAGGGCAGTGGCTATAGAGGATGTCAGCATAGTCTAATAGAGCTAGGAAGGTTGTTCGGACTAGTGTCCTCTTTGCCTCATAGATGAGAAGATATCTAATATGGTAAAAGATTCCCAGGTGTTGTCTCAGCTTTTTAGCTAATTCATTCAGGTGTACCGTAAAGTTAAGCTTACTATCTAACCAAAAACTTAGATATTTAAAGTTGTCAACAGTTTCAATTGATTCATCAGGTAAGGTGTGTACCATATAGTGTTGTGTGGTCACTACTGGTGAGTGAGTTTTGGGGGAGATAACCATAGTTTTTGTTTTTTTTAGCATTAAGGAGCAGCTTTAGCTGCAATAGGGTTTTTTTGCAAGATGCTGAATTCGTGTTGTAACTCCTCAAATGCAAGCTCGGGGGTAGAACACGCAGTGTATATCACCGTGTCATCCGCAAACAGATGCATGTTTGCCTTGTGTATTTGAGAGGCTATATTATTGATATATATTACAAAGAGTATGAGACCCAGAATGGAGCCTTGCAGCACTCCATGAGGTAGAATTTTAAGTAGTGAAAATTCCCCTTGGGCTTTAATTTATTGCATTCTGTTAATAAGGTAACAGTTGAACCATTTCAGGGCAGTATTGTCAAGTCCAAGGTGGCTCAAGGCAGACAGTAGCAGGCTATGATCAATGGTGTTAAAGGCCTTGCTTAGGTCTAAAAACAGAGCATAAATGTGCTTTTTTGCATCCAGTGCATTTAGCCAATCAGTAGAAACTTCAGCAAGGGCAGATACTGTGCTGTGCTTTGGTCTGAAGCCTGACTCTACGGGGTTTAATAGATCCAAAGTTTCTAGGAATTCTCTCAGTTGACAGTTAACCAACTTCTCCAGCATTTTTGAAAGGGTGGGAAGTAGGGAAATCGGCTGGTAATTGTTTAGGTCACATGTATTCCCTAACTTGAAAAGGGGATAATGTGTGCAATTTTCCAGATTACTGGGAGGTCACCTAATGATAAGGAAAGAATGAAAAGATGTGCAATGGGGGGTGGTTAAGTGAAAATGACTTATTTTCAGAAATAAGGGGTCTAAGAGGTCTGCACCAGTGCTTTTCCTAATGTCCAGTGCCAGCAATAGATCCTCAACCTGCTTAAAGGTTACTGGTCTGAAACTAAAGGAGCACTTCTGGTTCCTCATGCTGGCAGGACAAGAGGCATCCTCGGTCTGGGACTGTGTAGCTAGCCTACTGGCAGGTGAGACGTTGAATGCTAGTCCTGCCATGGAAAAGTGGTTATTAAGTTGTTCCAAGATGTCAGCCTTGTCAGTATATGTGACTTCTCCAAAAACTATCTTGGCTGGCAGAGGAGAGGATGGTGAGAGGCCCTTGACCCATTATAGAATCATAGAAGCTTGACCGCAGAAATGGATCATACTGGCCCATCTAGTCTGCCCTTTTTTTCCCCTACATCTCCCCCTCCCTGCCAGCCCCCAACCTCCCCCCGATACTCAGCCCCATATGCTTGTCCCATGCTCTCTTGAATTCTTCCACTGATTTAGCCCCCACCACTCCATCTATAGAATCATAGAAGCTTGATGGCAGAAAAGGAATGTACTGGATCATACCAGCCTATCTAACTGACCTCCTTTAGGATGGTAGAGTTTTTTTTTGTTTGCTTCAAGGGAAGTTTGGAAATAATGAGCTTTCTCAGCTCTAATAAGTTTAATGTAAAACTTTCTAGCAACGCGAAGGCAAGCCAGTCCGAATCAGTTTTCGTTTTCCTGGCCTTTTTCCACAGCCTGTCTCTACCCTTTAAAGCTACTTTTAGGGCTGGCATGAACCAGGGGGATGACCTTTTTCTAGCCTTAACTTTGATAAGGGGGGGCATGCTTGTCAATCACACCCCTGACAAGGTTTTGGAAGGTTTTGTAAGCCTCGGTGAGTGAGGTAGCCAAGTACAAGTCCTGACATCTAATTTTGCTTAGGTCTGATAAGAAGGCAGCCTGGCTGAAGTTTTTTAGGCATCTTTTTACCTTAAATGTAGAGGTTGAGATAAGCTTGGGAGTATGCCTTATACAGGCTATAGCTTTATGATCGCTTACAGTAGTAGCCACAGACATCACCAGCTATTTCCTGAGATTTCTGTGATATTTCTAGAGAAATCTCCTACTTTCTGCATTTCCACAGCAGTGGCAGCAGAGAGAAACTCTTTAGAAATTTCATGAAATATCGAAATATCTGGCAATGTCTGTGGCTGCTACTGTACATCATTATGGAATACCCCTGTATGGGATATATTGTGGGGCTTATTGACAAGAATTAAATCCAGATGTGAACTATGGTTTGGCTTTTTGCTATTAGGGTGGGTGACGTCAGGGGTCATTTGCGACAGGCCATGCATATCACAAAACTCCTCGAGAGTTTTGGAGCAGTCACCACTCCAATTGAGGTTAAGATCCCCCATGATAATGCATTCAGAGTTAGCCTTCTCCAGTTATTTGTAGAGGTGAAATAGAATTCCGAGGCCACCAGACAGTGGTCTATAGCAGGTAGTTATCGATAAGACTTCCTCAGAGAAGAGGGTCACCTTCACTGTAAGGCTCTCTAATTCCTTTGGGATAGAGGAAGTGTTAGTAACCGTTACTGCGAACTTATTCTTAATAAAGATAGTGACCCTCCCACCCCTAGATGATATCACTGACCTGAAATTGTAACCAGGAATATTGATGCTACAATCTGGAGTGGAGCTCCTAAGCCAAGTTTCTGAGATCACAAGTATATCTGGAGATGTGTGAAATGCCCAAGCCTATAACATGTCCATTTTTTTTAGCAATCTGCAGACATTTAGATGGAGGAAACTAATGTCCTTAAGTTGAGGTAGCTCCGATGAGGCATCTATGACTATAGGGGGACCAGGGTTTAGCTCAACATTCCCAGAGAACAATAATAGGAGAACTAACAATTTCCTGAGTCCAGTTATAAGCCTTTTAATGATGCGTGTTTTACGTAATTTTGTATGTGGGTTTTTGACAGTGGTCTGCAGGGGGCAGTAAAATGCCTAAAGAGGGACATTGTGTATAGCGCCATTCTAGCTGGTATTGATAATGATGCCTGGCAATAGTCGGTTGGCATAGTATGGCGAGAAGGCGTAGCAAGTGTTAGGGAATCAGTTCTTGTAGGTTCTGACATAGCCATATCTATAATGAGCCCTACATCAGACAGACCATGGTAAGAGGAAGTTTCTAAAGGTTTGTGGATGGGAGTAGGCAAGAGGAGGAGGAGGAGGCATCCACAGAGGAAGAGGGGCTGTGTATCTGCCATCATGTTGATAGGTATGGAGCTATATCACTAAGAAACAGTAGCACAATTTCCAGAATCAGTCCATAAACTAAGAACACAGCTTGGTTATCCAGGCTGCGCTTAGGGAGACACAATATAATTAAGGAAGTATTAAGTTTAATGTCATCTATTTGGAACAGTACGACACCCTAATGTTGTCTATTTGGAACAGTGTGACCCCTAAATGGCAGGGAAGTTTGTAATAATTTCAGGGTACTTATACCTTTAAATATTGGAGAAGATGCTTGCCCCTTTAAAGCTCAGATGGGGGGCGGGTCTAGTAATGTTCTTAATAGAGGCAGAGGATGGGGGTGGGCAGGCTGGACAAAAATTCAAGGAGTGAACAGCCCAAGTTCCAGCTTGGTTCAGGAGCAGGGTTTACCGCTGCAGGGCACTGCTTTTACCAGCCATAAACAAGGGCATGTAGCTGAGAGTGTGGCTTCATGGAATAAAAAGCCATTGGTGCTGGGCAGGGAGTAAGTCTTGAAGTCTGCAGCAGCTGGCCCAAAAGCCAGTAAACTGAATGGCACCAAAATCAAAATCTTCTGAATACC
Organism: Neoceratodus forsteri; assembly: GCA_016271365.2. NCBI lineage: Eukaryota > Metazoa > Chordata > Ceratodontiformes > Ceratodontidae > Neoceratodus > Neoceratodus forsteri. Next base: position 731,062,611 of record CM057453.1, read on the forward strand.
TGATGTGGCGAGAGGAGCTGGTGGGTGGCAGAGCCTGGAGTGAGGTCTCAATCCACAAGCGTGGTTCCAATTTGGGAGGACTGGCCCGATCAGGGCACTTGGATCCCCTGAGAAAAGAAGGAAAAAACACAGATTAATACAGAGTGGGGGGGCAGAGAATACAAAGGGTCTGAAGAGAGGGGAGGGTTAGTTACAGAAAACAAAAGAAGGGGTGGTCTGTAGAGGATTAGCAGGTGGAAAGAGACAGTGGCTGGTTCCCAGTAAATTGGTAGGTGGGGGCTGTATGGGGTGGAGAGGCAGGCCACTACGGGTGTGGGGGAGGCAAGGCAGAAATCAGCAGGGGCAGAGAAAGTTTACAAGGGATTCAGAATAATTAACAGCAAGCAAGCAATGAGGGAACTCCTTAACTGTCTGCTAATAAAGCAAATCCTGGCACAGTCTTAAAATAAACCTAACAACTACCATTCTTGGCTGTAACTAAATTTAAGGTAAACATTTCATCAGACAAGAAAAAACAAAGTGACTGTATGCTTAAAAATTCAAGGAGTGAACAGCCCAAGTCCAAGCTCAGGAGCAGGGTTTACCGCTGCAGGGCACTGCTTTTACCAGCCCTAAACAAGGGCATGCAGCAGACAGCTTGGCTCTCGGAGCTGGGAAGGGAGTAAGTCTTGAGGGCTGCAGCAGTTGGCCCAAGAGCCAGTAAACTGGATGGCACCAAAATCAAAATCTTCTGAATACCTGATGTGGTGAGGTGAGCTGGCAGGCGGCAGAGTCTGGAGTGAGGTTTCAGTCCGCAAGCGGGTTGAAATTTGGGAGGACTGGCCTGATCAGGGTACCTGGATCCCCTTGGGGAAAGAAGAAAAAAACACAGATTAATACAGAGTGTGGGGGCAGAGAATACAAAGGGTTTGAAGAGAGGGGAGGGTTAGTTACAGAAAACAAAATAAGGGGTGGTCTGTAAAGTATTAGCAAGGGTAAGGAGATGGGGAGGGTTCCCAGTAAACTGGTAGGTGGGGGATATATGGGGTGGAGCGGTAGGCCGCTACGGGTGCGGGGAGGCAAGCCAGAAATCAGCAGGGGCAGAGAAAGTTTACAAGGGATTCAGAATAAGTAAGAGCAAGCAAGCAATGAGGGAAATACTTAACTGTCTGCAAATAAGGCAAATCCTGGCACAGTCTTAAAATAAACCTAACTACTACCATTCTTGGCTGTGACTAAATTTAAGTTAAACATTTCATCAGACAAGACTGTTAACCAGTATCATGGCCATTACAAGGTGATTACTGATTATTTACAGTCTGCTTCTCCATAGTTACAGCGGGCTGACAGTTTATCTGTTTTCACATAGAGAGCTAGATATTCAAAACTGCCCCGGGGCTAAATAGCACTGCACAGTGTGCTAAAGTAGCCCGGAACAAATAGCCCGCCATATTTAACAGGATTAGCCCCAGTGCTAAACCTGCTGAATATTTGTTTGTTTATTTTTATACTAAATAACCAGTGAGCAATATATGTCGATTTTCACTGGTGACCAGTTACAAAATACATACAAAGTGACATACAAGATCACAGAAAATGTATAACACAGTAAAATACAAAATCAATTAAAATATCATGCTAAGGAAGCTGGGAAAACTGGGCTTGGAGTGCAATGTTAAAATAGCCTGGGAATAAGACAGCACTGAATATAGCAACAGGGAAGTGCAAACTGCAACAGCAGCTCAGTAGACTCTGGAGCAATCCAGTGTTGCAGGTGGAGACCATTGTGTGTGACTGCAAAGAGATGTCTCACATCTACTGCAAACAACAATGCAAGCCACACACTGCAGAACTGTGCTATGCTGATGAGAGGTTTGCCAGGGGCTAACCCGAATGCACTGTGCTAACACAATAGCCCGGTGCAAACTGGGTAGCCCGGGGCAAACGTTTGCTATATTCAAAGCTCCCATGCAAATGTGCCGTTAGGTAATCCATGGGCAAACAGGCACATTTGCATCTCATTATGTGTTGCTTAGCATTCATTATCATGCAGTTTGCCCGGTGCTACTGCATGGAGCACACAGCTCCAACTTTTGGTTGGAAAGGAAGTACAGGCTGGAAGCTGCAGGCCATGGTGGCTCACAGCAACCCCCTAGTAGTCAGAATGGACGTACAGGCTGGATGCAGCAGGAAATGTGTGTTTGCAGGCACATTCAATGCATACAACGCACTCATGCATCTGTAAAGCAGAACCTATATATATATATATATATATATATATACACACACACACACACACACATATAGATATATGTTTATATATACAGATAGATAGCTACACACAGACACACTGCCCATGGCCATACATGCCCTGGAGGATGCCCCCCCCACAACAACATAGGTACCCCACTGCAGTAGTGGGTGGAACACAGTGGAGGGACCCAAGAATGCATGGGACAGGCATAAAGCAATCCTGGCAGGGGTAGGAGGACATAGGCTGTAAGCTACCTCGGAAACGTAGCACATCCATGCTTTAAGGCACTGGGCAGACTGGCTGGGCCAGGTAGCCCTTTCCCTGCTGTCATGGACCCTGTTTCCATGTGTGCCTGTTGCACTCCCTAGCAGTCTAGTGGTCTCCCCCACCCCCCACAGGCATGATCCCCAACACCCGTGCACTGATATCATATGGCATATCCAACTGGACCTTCACTCCCCCCCAAAACAGCATGATCATGTCAGGTCATTCTCCATTTTCTGCAGTCCTGTAATGTTTCATGTCTTCCCCCCAGCCCCCCAGTGTGATCCCTGACCCCAAAGGGGTCTGGTATGTTTGCCCAACTGTCATAATCCCAACACTCAATATCTCGAGTCCAATTTCCTGACTGAATCAAAATACAGATGCTTATGTTACCGACTGCTGAATTCCTGAATAAAACATGACCGGCTCGCCCGTGTTTGCTCAGTGCTCCATCAACTGATCCCATAAACTGCTCCCTCATCTCAAGTTTGCTGTGATCCTGATACTAATAATAGTAAGCCACATAATACAAACTGCCTAAACAAAGTAATAATAGGTAGCTGCTTTAACATCCAGAATGCTTAAAAGGTATGGAATGCTGAATCTGTGCCACATATGCAAATTCAGCAAAGACAGCAGCAATAAACAGCATCTCAGCCGCATCTGCATATTCAGCAACAGTAAGCAAAATCAGCCAGCAAACTTCAGCAAAGAAAGCAAATAAATTAGAAATTTAAAGGCCAGTATATAATCATCATTCCCTGCTAGTCTAGTGGTCTTCATCCCCCGTGATGCTCCCACTACCCCCCCCACACATCCCCGAACTAAACTGACAACTGGCTCAACCCTACTCTCACCTCCATGGCCAGCTACTGACTGAGGTATGACTGATCTGGGCTCAGTTCGGGGCCTTTAGGGGGGAGCTGGGAGCCATCACAGGAGGCACTAGTCTACACTGATGTGCTTTGGGGTCAGGGATCATGCTGGGGGTGGGAGGCCACTAGACTACCAGTGAATACGTGTTGGTGTTACATCTGGGGATCCATGATGGGGCTGGTGAGGCAGCGACAGCGCCGCATTACCACATGCTTTTTGCAGGTGGTAGTTAACGCACCCGCAATATCAGTGGCACTGGGTTCTGTGGCGCGGGCGCTATGCAGCTAAAAATGCTGCTCATGGCATTCATGGCCACTCCCCGACCTCCATTCCCTGCACACATTATCTATTAGCATCGGCATTATCACACAGCACCGACGCTTATTAGGTCTTTTGAATATTGCAGCCTGGTGCAATTCCAGTGCTATTTCAGCGCAACGGATTTGGCCAGGCACAATGCTTTGAATATCTGGCCCAGAATTTTATAAACAGAAGGAGATATGTTAGAAATCCATAAAGAAACATAATTTTATGGACATCTGAAGGAGCAAATTTATCACATAAATGTACCACAAATGGATGAGATGTTAAACCAAGGTTCCTTCTTCTCATCTCTGGTGCAGTCCTGATGCGTGGCCAGGAAAAAATTAAACAGCTCAAGGCACTTGTAAGAATAGAGGAATTTTATTTAAAAATAATCATACAAGAAATTAAAGAACCCAAAGCACTTGGAAGAGTAGGAGAAATAAAAAAAAGGAATCATACAAGAAATTTAAGAACCCATGGCACTTGTAAGAGTAGTGGGTTTAAAAAAAATAATAAAGAATCTTACATACAAAACAGAAAACAAAGTCATAATCATCTTATGAAATCAAATGTCACTTGTCATCACAAAAGAAACCAATAAGAAAAAGAAAAAGAACAAAAAACATAATTAATGGCATGAAAAGAGGGGTAATATACACATAGAACAGAAATAAAAAGGAAAGACTCTTTCAGTAGCAACATTACATCTGAGTTTTGCCCACCAGTTACAGTCTTATAGATATCCTTTTACATGCTTTCCACAACTCCTGAACATTTAGAGTTCAAATTTCTGCTACTGGTTGTGCACACATGCTTGAGAGTTCTAAGGATCATTCTGATAACTACTTCTGGAGTATAATACTTCTGTTGCATTTGCAGGGTACATCTCACCTGCCATGTATAATAAGGGCAACAGGCAAAAATTACATTCAAAGTGGAAGGGTGGAATTTTCTCCAAGGTGCCTGGTATATGCCTAACGCCAACATTTGATGTCGTAAACAAGGTCTCCTCCCAATTACTTCTCAGAGCCTGACAAAATGATGTGGCACAGAGACATTCGAGAAGCAAATGAGACAGAGTCTCAGGGACATGTATGTGGTGGATGAGCTGTGGTGTTTCGTACCCCTATAGTTTAGGGTGATGCCAGATAAATCTGGAAGGAGTGGCTGGAGGTGTACTCTACAGCCAAGATGCAAGGTTTATTAGCAATAGTTGGAGCACACAGAAAAGACTTAACATTTACTATCACTATCACACAAGAGAAAGAATGAATAAGATGACTGGGACCACAGACTGGCCCCACTAATGTCATACAAAAGTCCAGGTGATTCAAGTCCTAAGGATGTAGTAATCTGATGCACCAAGCTTGGGTTCCTAGTATTTGGGTTGGCTGACTGCTGGATGTGAACCCAAGGTAGCGGTTCCTATACAGGCCATAAAATGGGGCATCCCCAAGTGAATCAGAAAAAGAGTAAAGCATGGTAGGCCTCCTGGCCCTGGGAAGAAGGTGACTACTGGTGTCACTGAGACAACATCAAAAAGGAAGTGCCTGGTCGAGGATAGGTGTTGACACCTGGTTGTAGGTGGAGAGAACCCTTATCTGGAGTTGTCAGCTGTGGTGCCCTCTGGCAGGAGGGCAGGTGATATCCAGTCGAGGAAAGGATGCTGGGTGCGATGATGCACTGGACGACCTCTGGGTAGGTCCCCAGAACCCTTACCACCTCACCCCTGCAGCATCAGAATCTGGTAATCTTTGGTGTGACCTCTTGATGAGCCACTGGAACATGAGACACCTACAAACGGTACAATCACGAGAGTGGAGACCCTTGGTGTGGCCTATTGCATGGGCCACTGGTACCTATGCCACCTCAGAGAATGAGGCACAGAGCCTGGCAATCCTCAGCAAGGTCTTGGTATAGGCCACCGGTACTATTGCCACCTTGGGACAATGTCTATGTGGGAGAATGGGCAACATGACTCCAAGTTCAGCGAACGACTGAAGTCCCTCAAGTTAGAGCTGGGGTGGCCCCTAACCTGACTCACTTTGGTGTGGCCTAGCTACCAGCTGGCTACCACTTACAACTGACAACTCAAACCCGGGGCATCATGGTGAAGAGTTGGGGTTGATGGAGGTCGGTGGAGATGGGCGCAGGTGATGCTGGGCTTCCCGGGGATCCTCCCTGGGTTGAAGAAGAGGCACTGGAGGAATCCTAGATGAGGTGTGTGCAGGAGCCCCTGGAGTTCAAGAAGGATTTCTGTACCCTGGGGGATGCTCAACCACAAAGGAGTGATAAGGCCTCTTCTGCTGGAGACTGCTGCATAAAATATTCACTGGGTCTGTTTTCCGGCCAAATAGACTGACTCGCCGCACTGGGGGACCCAACTAGATGGCAAATTTCTGCAGAAAACTGACCAAGGCTGCTATTGGAGATCTTTTGGAGGGGAGTTACAATGAAGGGACCCAGGGATTTGCTTCAACCTCCTAACAGGGAAGCTGACACCCATTGCCCAGCCATCCTTCACCCTCCCTGGTCAAACTGTTTCTGCCATCTTCAGCCTGTGCAGACCCTCCTCTAGGCTGGGGCAGTCCTGGCTACCTGCCAGGGGATTGACTCCTTTGTCCAGGGGTCAGCCTCCTGAGGCTGGGTCAGTGGCTTAAAAAAAAAGGTCTCCAAATTTGAATCTACCCTGGCCACAGGGATTGGCTGAGAGGGCTCAGCCTGACTTCCTTCTCCCCTGCTGGGACAGGATCGTGGCCCAACTGGTTTGGCCTTGGCTGACTAAGTGTCAATCTTGGGCAGGGGGAAGGGAGGACAAAGGAAGGGAAATTTTGCCTAGGCGAAATTTCTCCTTCCGAGGCCAAAATTTTGCCTTCTGTGGTGAAATTTCACCTTCTGTCTGCGGGCAAAATTTCACCTTACACAGGTATAACTAAATCCCTGGTGGCTAACGTTTCCTCCCTCCCCCCACCTGTCACACATGTATAGAAAAATCCCTGGTGGCTAGCGGTCCTTCCCCCCACCTGTCCCACATGTAAATTATTATCCATGGTGGCTAGTGGTCCTTCCCCTCCACCCAGTAATAACCTGCCTGCTGCGGAAATGTACAGTGACCCCCCCCCACCTGTATCACTCCATGTCTCCTTCTCCTGTAAAAAAAAATCTCTTGTGGTCTAGTGTTTTTTTTGTATTTAAACCCATCCCAATCCCCAGCTCAATAAATCCTGGTGATCCATTGTCCCCCACCCAGCCTCCCCAGCAGCCAGGTGTCTCCGCCACAACCCCGCTGCCACCCCCATCCTAAATCCCAGCAGCGGCGGACCAGGACAGCCCTCCTCTCTCCTCCACAGCCAGCCCGTCGACTGAGCTGTCAATGAATGAGTTTGCATACAGGAGGGAACTACATCTGCTTCTAAAATGTCATTATATAACACCTGCAAAATGGGAGCTAAAGACAAAAACATCCTATAAAATTCTGAGGGCAATCCTTCTGAGCCATATTATTAGCCAGATGCTTAATGGCCTACTCCACTTCAGCGAACAGTATTGGGCCGGTAACCTGGGACTGCACATGGGGTGGTATTTCAGGGATCTTTAAACCCACAAGGATGGATGGATCCCAGTTTGTGTTGCTTCTGTGCTAAAAGATCCTACTAAGTGTTCCTCAACAATAGCTATAATTCCCTCATCAGAGGTGACTACTGCCCCATTGCTTTTCCACTTAAGGCAGGACATGACCCTACACTGGACTCTTTTCTAGCACCTGAAAAATGTGTTTAGATGTTGTGTTTTGCTCTGCATACCAAATTTAAGCTATTGTTCATTTTCTCTTTTATTATTTCAATTTGTTGTGACAAATTGGTGCCCTCCTCCTGCATCTGAGATACTTACCTGTGCAACTCTGCCTTGAGCCCGAAGTAGTGCAGGTACTCATTGTTACTTTTATTATGATCCAGTTTCTGAAGGTATACCATCAAGACAGCAAAGAGATGAGGCCGTGGTGATCTGGGAGTGTGTAGTAGTGCGAAAGGAATGTTGTCGGCAGGTATTTTGGAGCGTATTCTGTATGGTCATGGTGATGGCTGATGAAGTGACAGGCGTGTCTGCTGTGCTTGGGTGATGGTTGTGCATGTTGTGGCTGTCTGGAGTTGGTGATTTTGTGTGTGTTTCAATGAGCTTTGTTCAGACTTGTTGGAGTGGCTTTGCTAGCTAGAGTGGTGTGATAATTAACTGGTCATTGTTTGCTGTCCAAGACATGGTGTGGTGTGGTTCTGTGTGTTACCATGCCTCTGGAGTTCATTCAAAGTGCTTGGGGAAATTGACTTCTGGTGCATGAGAGATTTTTGTTCAGGAGAGAGCAGGTGTATGGCAAGAAGTTGTATTGGAAGTACATGGAGAACAAGACGGGCAAGTGCATGGCAAGGGTCCACACCATGGGAGATGAGGTTGTAAAGGTTGTCAAAGTCCACAGTCATGTGCCAGATCATGAGGATATCGCTGTCAGGGAGATAATGACTGATATTAAATGTAGGGCTTTGTCCTCCTCCGAGATGTCTCAGCAGGTTGTGGCTGCCTGTTGCAGTGGAGTTTCCCCCACGGTGGCTCGGAAACTGCCTGCTATTGATTATCTGAAACATACTGTGCATAGAGTTCAGAAAGGGGTATTAAGACCCCTGACACAGCCTTCCTCATTGACAGATTTAGTTATTCCTGAACCTTTCACCAGGACCCTCTCAGGTGACCATTTTCTGCTGTATGACAGTGGTGCTGGGGGAGAGAGATACCTGATTTTAGGGACTGCCACTAAATATTCCTATAACTGAACTGTGCTGTGCTCAGTGATTGCTGGCATCTGTAGTTCTTTATATATAATTGGGGGGTACGGGGGCACAGCCCCCCACTCCACAGCACTAGTCACTGATGCATTTCTCTGTGTTCGTTCCCATTGCTGACAGATGCTTTATTGCTGGGTGTTCATTCTAACAGTGTCCTGACTGCATTGCCTGCCATTGTGTATCCTGAAGACTTTTTCCTTGCACTCACTTGTCGTGCGGCTGGATTGTTTTCACTCCAATGTCATTGATTCAGCAAAGATGTATTTAGTCTCCACGGTTTCTCCCTGGAAGGAGGGGTCCTACTTGCATGACAATGGCAAAGTGCTGCCAAATGATCAGAGGTCTCAATCATGACTGTCCTTGCTGCATTTACCTGTAATGCTGCTGAAAGGAATAACAAGCCTATTCTGGTATGCAGAAGTAAGACATAGTAAACAGCTTTATTACTAATAACAGTTACCACACCATCTTGCAAACCAGAGGTATTAATTATCCCTTTCAGGCTCACAGTATTGCTATAAACATTTTTGGACTGACACCCCCCATCAGCCGGTGATGAATTACGGCTAAAATCCCCTCCCAACACCACCACCACCTTGCTGGTGTATAGGCAGGGGTGGACAGCTTCAACAAGGCAATCCTAGCTGCTTTAGCCTGGTAACATACAGGTTAATTAGGCAGGGATGCCTCCGTCCCTGTTCCACATCAAAAAGAAGGGCCCTGCCAGGTTCAACCTCCACCAGTCTTTGAACCTTAAATGTAGTATCTTTAAATAAAATGTCTACGCCATCATATCTTCCCAGCCCTTGAGAAAAGAAGGAAGCCCACTCGAGACCATAATTTTTTTCAAGCTGAAATTTCTGATAGTGTTTTCAAATTAATATCTTGAACAAATATGGTGTTGCCTGGTAAAGTTACCAAAAGGGACATGGTTGTCATTCTTTTTTAGTATACCCTTATGCTATTTACATAAGGTGACTGGTAAGAGTGTGGCTTCTGTACACATTGCATGATATTACGGAGGGTGGTAGGGGGGCCTCAACAGCAGCTCTGACTTGGGACTGCATCCTCCTGTGGCTTTTATTTTGCTGCTGAGGTCTCTTGGACCGACTCATCCAAATCTAACACATGGTCTTGGACAGAGGGCATAATGTAGAAAGCTTCTGAGTCACCCCCATCCTCTTCCATATCACTGCACTGCCTTGCTGTCAGTAGGGAAGCATACCAGTTTTTCACTGAAGTGTCTAGATGCTTCATAGACTTACACTTAGCCTTCCTGTGCTTTCCTCTCTTCCTGCAGGAGACTACCTCCTTATCCAGCTCTTGCTGGGTATTTCTGGTTGAGGGTCTCAAGAGTTTGCCACAGGGATCCCTTCAATAGGGGCCATTGTAGTAGGATCCTCACAAGTGGGGAGGGTCTTGGGTTCAGAGCGGCCATTCTCTTTAACACCATCAACAATGTCACTTACCACTACTTCCATCTCCTGGACAGGATCAGGAGCCTCAGAGATTGTGGGCTCCTTAGATGGGCCTGGCACATCAACCTGGTCGGAAGGCTGCTGAAGCATTGTTTCATCTCTGGGGGATTCCATGTAAGCCATATCAGTGAACCTTCATAACCATGTAAACTTGGAGCAGAAGCCTATGCAGACCCTTTTGCCTGCCCCCTCTCTGTGAACTCTTCCTGGTTCAAGCTGCCATGACCTGTTGTGCAAGGCCCTGGGGCAATGCCTATTTATGCCCTGCTCCTCTCACAGGTTGTACTCAAATGGATTTGGGCACCTAAAACTAATATGCATGTATTCAAAGCACATGTTGCAGTGGTCCACATCACAGGTGGCACTCAGATGACCTCTTGACTCACACTTGTGGCATATGTGAGGTTGTCTGGGGTAAAAAGGCATGCCTTGTGCCCTCCCAAAGCAGAAACTCTCTCACAAATGGAAAACTTTGTCTCAGTTTCAAACTTCCATGCCCCCATCCAAACCTGCTCGCTATCAATAACTGGAGTTGGATTTTCAAAGACTTTGCATCTTTGTTTCAGCCAGTACAGTATGCCTAATATGCTCACTCCCTCATTCCTAAACAAAATTGCAATTCTTTTGATGGCAGATTTGGACATGGGGATTACAGTAAAGGGAAACCAGAGGGATGAATCATTCTGTTGGTCATATTTCAGCGAAAAACTTTTAAGAGATTTCAGTTTTTTTTTTTATCTTCCTACTATTTATTCTCCTTGGCAGAGAGGCCCTACACGATCTCCGGCTGCCGTCCCTGCACCCCTGGACCCGTTTGTGCGTGCAGGCCACACGAACCCACTCCCCCAGTGGGCCAGCCATTATCGCTCACGCACCCACTGGGTACTCACCCCTCTCAGGTCTCTCCGGGGGCACAAGGCACGGCCATTAGCCATGAAGATCACCCTCCACGTTTTCCACTTTTTCTCCCAATGGAGAGCTGGACATGCAAATGGCGTCCAAGCATGCTGACAGCTGCGCTCTCCCCACCTTGCTATTGCATGCCACTTGTAATGTGGCTAGCCTCCGCCAGTCGCCACTACAGGGCGATGCAAGCCCCACTACCCATTCCAGAAAGAAGAGAGCAGTTGTCGGATGCTCAATCCTCCCTCTCCCCTGCCAGCCCCCAGCAGCCCAAGTCCATTCCTGAACCTGGGTATCCAGCATGGCGTGAGATGTGGCATCCAGTGCCTCAACCCTCAGCACCACCGGGGTGACAAAGATTTCAGGGTTTTAACACTCACATGAAAAACTGTCTCCCCAGACAAATGTATCACTGCATATAACTCTGTGGGGAAACATAAGAACATATAAGAACATAAGAAAATAGCCAGCAGAAGGAGACCTGTTGGACTATCATGTCTGCTTGAAATAATATGGACGTGCTCTGCTTTAAGATTCTACCAGAGGCCCTGACCCTCCCCCCCAAACTCTCCACTTCTTATCCCTGATGTGATCCTCTGACATTCTTTTATGTTTGTCTCAGGCTCTTTTAAAGGCTCCTACTATCTTTACCCCCACCACCTCTTCAGGCAGCTCATTCCATGCTTTCACTACTGTTTCTGTAAAGAAGTGTCTACTCACTTCTATCTTGAATTCCCAACCCCCCATCAGTTTTAGGCGGTCTCCTCTGGTTGTGGTGTTGGCCCTTTTATTGAATACTCCCTCCCATGCCACACTGTTAATTCCTTTCAAGTACTTGAATGTTTCAATCATATCCCCTCTCTGCCTTCAGAGTGTACATCCCCATGTCCACTAGCCTCTCCTCATATGTTCTATGCCTCTGCCCTTTGTTCATTTTAGTTGCTCTCCTCTGGACCCCCTACAGCATATTAATGTCTTTCTTCAGGTATGGATGCCTATATCTCACTCCATTTTCTAGATGTGGTCTTACCAATGATCTGTACAGCAGCTTGCTCTTCCTACTGCTGAACCCCCTTGCAATACATCCCAGCATTCTATTAGCCTTTGCCACTACCTTTTTGCATTGAGTCGAATGTTTCAGGTCACTAGAAATTATCACCCCCAGGTCCTTTTCCTCCTCCAATGCTGTAACCTGGACTTTTGCCAAGTAGTACTCTGATCTTGGGTTCCTTGCCCCAACGTGCATCATTTTGCACTTTTTGGCATTGAAACCCAGCTGCCGGACCTCTGACCATCTCTCCAGTGTAATCAGGTCCTCCCTCAACTTCTGTGTCCCTTCCTTGGTGTCCACCGTCCTACAAAGTTTGGTGTCATCTGCAGACATGCACATCTTGCCCAGAATGCCCTCCCCCATGTCACTAATAAAGACATTAAATAGTACTGGTCCCAATACCAACCCCGTGGCATGCTGCTAGTGACCTCCCTTATGTTGGAGACCTCCCCGCCAACAACCACTCTCTGTGTCCTGACACTCAGCCAGTTTTCAACCCATCTAACCAATCTGTCCCTCACCCCTAAGTCCTTCAGCTTTGCTGTCAGCCTTTTGTGTGACACAGAGTCAAAGGCCACTGACTGGCCTTTGTCTACTGTCTTAGTGATACATTCGAAGTACTCAATCAAGTTCATTTGGCACGATCTGCCTGCCATGAACCCATGCTGTTTATTGTCCTGCAGCCCATTCTCCTCCAAGAACCTGATCAGCCCCTTCTTCAGGATGGTCTCCATTAGTTTACAAACTATTGAGGTCTGGCTGACTGGCCTGTAGTTCAATGGGCCTGCTTTTGTGGAGTGGCATGACACGTGCTGTTCTCTGTTCCTCTGGAACTACCCCTGTATCAAGAGATCTATTGAATAAAGTCATCAGTGGGCCCACTAGCTCCTCTGCCCTCTCCCTTAGTATCCTGGGGTGTACTCCATCAGGCCCTGGGGAATTGTCCACCTTCAATGCCATGAGTCCCTCCCTCACCCATTCTATCCCTATGGCCCCTATTGGGTCTTCTCTAGCCCCTACCCTCCCTTTCCCACTTGTGATATTGAACCCCCTTTTTCTTTAGTGAAAACGGAGCAGAAATATTCATTTAATACCTTTGCTTTTAACCCGTCTTCCACCACCCATACCTCCCCTTTCTTGAGCCTTACTGTGCCATCCTTGCTGTCCCTCTTTTCTTTAATGTAGTGAAAGAAGGCCTTATCCCCCTCCTCTATCCCTTCTACAATCTGGAGTTCCTTCTGTGCTTTGGCCTGCAGTACCTCACTTTTAGCTAGCTTGGCCAGCCTCTGGTATTCCTCCTTATCCTCTATTCTTGTAGTCCTCCTACTTTTCTTTTATTCAGTCCTCTTATCCCTTATTACCTCAGCTCATTCAGCTCATCAGCTCAAACAGTTCATTCAGTCTTTTAACATATTTCTGGTAACCTACTCTATCAGAGGAGAATTCTAAACTACCCTGTACTGAAGTCGCATGACATTTCTTCACTAAGCAGGTTCCCCTTGCTAGGCAAAAAGCCAGCCATCTTAAATGTTCTTGTGGGCTGTTCCTCTCTGCTTTCAGGCTGCTTGCAGATTCCATGGCTTTCGAGTCAGAGTCATCACCTTTGACTCCATGTGGGAGGACTTATCCTCTCCCTACACAATATACAAGTTAGCCAGCCTTGGAGTGGGTCCCAAGGTGGTAGTCTGGATAAAAAATTGGCTAGACAGCAGGATGCAAAGGTTTGTAGTAAACGGAGTCCACAGTGAAGAAAGGAGGGTTACTAGCAGGGTACCGCAGATTTCAGTACTGGGACCGGTCCCAAGTGACATTGCAGATGAACTGGAAGGAAAAGTATGTCTCTTTGCAGATGACACAAAGATCTGCAACAGGGTTGATACACAAGATGGAGTGGAAAGGATGAGAAGGGACTTGGCAAGGTTGGAGGAATGCTCAAATGTATGGCAGCTCAGATTTAGTGCAAAGAAGTGCAAGGTAATGCACCTGGGAAACAAAAACCCAGTGGAAGAGTACACAATGTGGGGGTGAGATACTGACAACAGTAAAAATGGAAAGGGACCTGGGGTAATTATATCAGATGACCTAAAGGCGGGAAAGCAGTGTGAGAAGGCAGTAATCAAGGCTGGGGGGATACTGGGATGCATAGGGAGAGGCATCAATAGTAGAAAACAGGAAGTTGTTATCCCTCTGTACAGACAGTTGGTGAGACCCCCATCTGGAGTACTGTGTGCAGTTCTGGAGACCCCATCTCCACAAAGACATAGACAGAGTGGAGGTTGTCCAGAGGAGGGCAACCAAAATGGTGCAGGGTCTGCACCAGAAGACATATGAAGAAAGACTAAAGGAGCTTAATATGTATACCCTTGAGGAAAGGAGGGAGAGAGGGGACATGATAGAAACTTTCAAGTACCTCAAGGGAATAAACAAAGTCCAAGAGGGTAGCATCTTTCAGAAAAAGAGATGTGCAAGAACAAGGGGGCACACTTTGAAAATAGAGGGGGGATGTCTCAGAGGTGATGTGAGGAAGTATTTTTTCACAGCGAGGGTTGTAGATGCATGGAACAGCCTCCCTGAGGAGGTCGTGGAGTCAGGAACAGTGGTTGAATTCAAGAATGCATGGGACAGACATAAGGCAGTCCTAGTGGGGGGTAGGAGGAAGTTAGCTGTTGGTTAACTAGGATCTGCAGCTTATCTGTTAGGTAGGAAAATGGGCAGACTAGGTAGGCCAAGCGGTCCTTATCTGCCATCAAATATTATGTTTCTATGTTTTCCTGAGTCAATTCATGTTCCACTGAATGCAACCACTGCAGCCCAGATGTCAAGGGAGCTGCTTGTTCCTGAAGGGGAACAGTGACTGCTGAATTTTCAGCGGCTAACTGAGACTTAACATTTTCAGGGTTATGTGGCTGTGCTCCAAGTTCACCCTGCTCCCCATCCTCCGAGGAGAGCTGCACAGGTATAGTACTGCCTTTATCCATCACATTAGGAGCAAGCATACAGCCCACAGAGTCTCTTGTGACACTATTAACATCACCCTCACACATGCTTTTCAATCTGCCCTGGATTTAACACGTTACTTACAGGGCTTACAGGTCCTCCAAATTGAATCTGCACTGCCAAATGCTTCGTATGTACAGGGAGCCAGGACTTTCCTGAGGGCTTCTTTTTTTAAACATGAAACGGTTTATTGAATTTTAACCCTTATACAATGTAATGTAATGTAAAGTTTATTTCTATAAGGCGCCCTTCCCAAGCTCAGGGCGCCTTTACAAAATTCCATAAACAGCATTAAAACCACAATAATAAATAACATTTTCTCCATAACAAATTTAACATAATTTACATCACTGAAAATGCTTGATTAAAAAGGAAGGTCTTTAGGGCTTTTTTAGAACCCTCCACAGTCAGGCTATTTCGTATCTGGCAAGGTAGAGAATTCCACAGGGTACGAGCCATAAAGGCAAAGATTCTTCCACCAGATGTTTTTAAGGTTACCCTGTGAATCTCTAGCAATCCCTCGCCAGAGAATTGGAGGGAGTGGGAAGGGCAGTCAGAAGTCAGGAGTTCTTCCAGGTAGTGGGGTCCCAACCCGTGTAGGGCTTTATAGGTCATCAACACAACCTTGAAAGTGATCCCCCACTGTACAGGCAGCAAGTGCAACTCACGAAGCACAGGTGTTATGTGGTTGGACCTTGGGCTTCCAGTCAACAACATAACTGCCACATTTTGCACCAGCTGCAAGCGGTGAATATCCACTCTGGGCAGCCCTAGATAGAGAGCATTGCAGTAATCAAGATGACTGGAAACAAAGGCGTGGACCAGGGTAGGAAGATCCTCTGATGGAACCAGGTGTTTCACCCGTGCTATATTCCTTAGATGGAAAAAGGATGATTTGACCACAGCCGACACCTGCGCCCTCAGGGTCAGGCCTTCGTCAAATATAACGCCAAGATTACATACCTGGCCAGATGCCAAAAGCGGGGTCCCCCCCCAGAAATAAACCTGAGGGTCTTCCCACCCATGAACTTGACATCCTCACCCCCGGTTCCACCACCAATACCTCTGTTTTCCCCGGGTTCAACTTCAGCCAATTGGTAGTCATCCATTTCTGTATCTCCAGGAGGCAGTTGTTAAACAATGTACTTGACTCAGACTCCTGCTCGGGCACAAAAGACATATAGAGTTGAGAATCATCAGCATAGCAATGAAACATCAACCCATGTTGTTTTATAATGTCCCCCAATGGAAGCATGAACACCACAAATAACATGGGGACAGCACTGAACCCTGTGGCACCCCACAGTGTAGGCAGTGAGAGGCCGAAGAATAAATCCCCAACACCACTCTCTGGGTCCTACCCTGCAGGAATGATTTAAACCAACTGTGGACCACCCCCCTTAGTCCACAGAGAAACCACAGGCATTCGAGCAGCACCCCATGATCCATGGTGTCAAACGCTGCTGAGAGATCAGAGAGAACCAAGATAGAATGAGTTCTCTGATCTCTTGCCATCAGGAGATCATTTAGTACCCGCACAAGAGCCATCTCAGTACTATGCCATTTCCTGAAGCCAGATTGAGAGGGTCATAGATACTGTGGATGGTTAAATGGTCCTCCAGCTGCGAGGTGACCACCTTCTTGATAATCTTTCCCAAAAAGAGAAGATTTGAAACCAGTCTGTAGTTTTCTGGGCAGTCGGGATCAAGGGAGGGTTTTTTCAAAAGGGGGCATACTAGTGCCTCCTTCAAGGGATTAGGAAAGATCCCTCTCTGCAATGACACTGCAACTATCCCAGTAAGGATTGGGCCAATAACCTCTATACACCCCACAAGTAGGTGAGTAGGGCCCGGATCCAGTCTACAGCAGGTTGTACCCAAAGTCTGGATGATCCTCACTATATCCATGACTGCCGGTTGACTGAAGGTGAACCAAGTTAGTTGAGTATTTGTGTCCCTTGATTGATCACTGCAAGACCCAATGGGAAGGTGCTAGCTGATCTCATCCCTGATAGTGGACACCTTATCAGCGAAGAACATTGCGAATTCTTCACACTGTAACTGTGACAACACTCGACCAGCTTGAAGACAGACTGGATTGCACAGTCTGTCCACAGTCCAGAAGAGCTGGGCCGGTCTATTCCTCACTGTAGCAATTTCCCTGGACAGGAACTCTACCTTCTTAAGGGAAATTGCTAACTGATAGATCTTATAATGATCTAACAGTCTAAGCTTGTCCACTTTCAGGTGAGTTTTCCTCGAGCGTCTCTCCAATCTTCGGCCCTGTCACTTCAACCCACAGATCTCCGTGGTAAACCACGGGCCCACGGGTGGAGAGTACAGGTATGAACACGGACTGGAGCAATGACATCCAGGGCCCTCACAACTGCCCTAACATAGGCTAGCACTAAGGATCCTGGGTCAGTGCTCTCCATTGGAAATCCTGAGAAGTCCAACTCCGTCATTAGGCCTTCTGAGGTAACTCCTCTCACAGGACAGAACTGTACTATCTCCTTAGGGGCAGGCCTCTTTCAGGGAGGCTGCAAAACTGAACCTCAGGGCATGATGGTCTGACCAACTGATGGGCTCCACTTCCACACCGGAGACTTCCATCCCCAGATGGAATATCAAATCCAATGAATGTCCCCTCTGATGGGTTGCAGAGGTAATAACCCATGTCAGGCCCAATGAATCCATCAATTGGAGTAGGTTTTGTCCAAAAAGCATGAGTTCATTGTTGACCCAGGCATTGAAATCCTCCAGAATTAACCATCGGGGGGATTTCAATACCCTCTCAGCGATGAAATCTGCAAACTCCCTCAGGAATTCCCTCCCATCACCTGGTGGACGATAAATGAGAAGTATCCTGAAGCCTGCACCTGCACCCACAATACACTCAAAGGAGTCGGTATATCCAACTGGTATCTCCCTAAGGTCCTGTTCCTGTCTATAACAGACAGCAACTCCCCCGCCCCTATGGTCCACTCTTGGGCAGTGAATCACTAAGAACCTGGCCAGAACTGCAGACTCCAAAATGAGGCCCGCATTTTCATCAAGCCAGGTCTCAGTGATGCAAGCTAAGTCCACAGATATAACAAGATCTGCTACTGACTGCAGTCTTGTTTCTGATAGACCTAGCATTGCTTAGCACTGCCTGAAAGGGACAAGACTCCAAGGATGTCTCAACCTCCTGCCTGATCAAGTCAGTGCCCTTGGGTATGGGTACAAGACATGATGGACCGTGCTTCTGTATTCATTTCACCCCAGGGCGCCTCCTGGTTCTAACAGTCCCTATCTGCCCACTCTTTTCCCTTCCCCCACAAGAGTTCCAAGATCTCCTATTCCCCCCACTCCTTCATCTTACAATGCTGAATATTCAGCATTTCCTTTAAGCTTCCGAAGGAAGTGCGGGACATTCAAATGGTCGGAGATCCTTCAGTCTTGAGGCGGAGTACCGCCTGACTGTGTTCTCACCAACCCAGCACATTCAGACCCTAACAGTAATACTAAATTATAACCCCCCCAATCAACACTTTTATTTAATCCTAATATACTCCCTTGATAAAAACTACTCCACACTCTACTTTTAAATCAAAAACATGAAATAAACAACTATTAACAAAATAAAACCAAACCACTCTCAGATGGCAACTCCTCCACTCTCTCTCACAAAGTGGGGGAAAAGAGGGAAGGTTTACAAATCCCACCCACTGTCTCTCACACAGAAGGGAGGAATAACACAAATTACCACATTTATACCTACTTAAGCCAACATAAAATAAATAAAATAAAATAAACTTCGACAAAAAGAGGATACAAAAGTTCACCCAAAGTCCATAAAAAAAGTCACTGCATGGGAGGTTCTCTCACAGCCTCCCACATCAGATGAAGACCAGCTAGGGCTCTCACTCCCAGCTTGGAAAATGAGCAAAAGGCTAGTATAGGAGACTGTAAGAGTCCTCTCACAACCGTTCTCCAAAAGTTAATCAATCAGCCCAGAAAAATTTTGACCAAACCAAAAGTACTTGGGGAAGGGCTCCAGGGCAACCACTCACCAAATTGTTCTGTCCCAGGCGAGTTTATCCCACAGGGAATCTGGATAGTGCAATTTTCTTCATGCAGTCAACACAGCACCATAATGTCAGACTCTAAGACATCCTCCACAACGAAAAAGGGGTGGGGGACAGGCGGCCTATGATACTCTCCACAAACACATACTACCCCACCTTCCTCCAACCACCAGACAAACCATGGCCCACACTGCCACAATCCCAATCCTCTGACTGAGTTTAGGAGACAGGGTCCAAAGGGCACCAAAAAGACCCACCCCCCACAAACTCCAAATGCAGATTCAGCAATAGGTCAGCATGCAAATAGTTACTCACGACCCACCAAAATTAGAGTGTAGATTCCGTCAGTCCAAGTAGATAAACAGGGCATTTGGCACTCCTTCTGGACCTCCATGTCCAGTCCATAATAACAACAAAACAAACAATAAGGAACCAGGGTTGGAACATTGGATAAGAACAAAACAGAACAATTATATACATAGAACAAGTAAAATTAATCATCAACGCTAATACACCAGACTAACAGCACAATGTTTCATACATTAAAAGTATGGAGATGGACTTCCTCACAAAACCAGATCTGAGGACATATTAGTCATCAGTTGGTGAAGGAACAGGAGAATTCTGGAAATGGGGTAGGTGAACTAAACATAAGTGCAAGTTAAAAAAGGGGCCCAATTAATATTAAAGATGGCCTGCCAACCCAAATGAATGAAAGACAATCATTCCTAAATTGCCACATGGGAGAGTGCAGAGTGCCAGGAAGTTAGTGGTGGTGGTGGGGAGATGGAGCTTTCCAGTGCTTGAGAAGCAACCGTTTTGCCTCAAATAAGGCCATGACCAGCCAGTGCATGTGAGCAGAAGGAAGAGGAGGTAAACAAGAGGGAAGGCCTAAAAGAGCAAGTTCAGGATGAGGTGTTTACGGACAGAAAGGGATAGGAGTAAACACAGAGTACAGCCAATTTGATCTACAGTTGAGTAGAGAACTGAGTTACAAGGACGATAGTCAGAGGGAGGGAGACGAGCTAAGGGCACCAGAAGCAGTGCACAAGATAAGTACCTCTCTTTATCAGATTAAATTTGGTTTGGAGATTGTATTTCTGCCGGAGTATCAAGGGTGTTTATATGGTTGGTGCATTCAGGATTGTTAAACTGGGGGTTGTCATACTGGAAGGGTGAATTTGTTGAAAAAAATTCATCAGAGGGTGTTTCGTGCATTTGAGGATTGAGGGTCCATCATAAGATCTATTTGTTGTTTTATCTGAATTTACATTGCTGGGAAATGCTGGGGAGACTGTGAATTGTGTGGAGATTGTGAGGGTTTGTGGGGATTGGGTGGTGGGTAGACACTGAGTGAGGGAGACTGAGGGAAGAACTAATAACTGGGCCTAGGTCACTACGTTGATGTTAGCTAGGTTGGGACAGGTCACATACAGAAAATGTGAGGGCCTAGGAATTATTATAAACAGCAGAACAAATCAGAAGGGGAGAGGTGGAGGGAAGCAGGAAGACAAAATGGACAGGTCGGCAGAGGAAGGATTGTAAACTATAATGGATGTGGGGCCACAGTCTTCATGGAGATATTGTGGAAAACAGGGGGTGTCCTGTGTGCAAGAGCCCACAGCAATTAAATAGAGCGGTAAAGTGGCTTAGCTGGGAACTGGAAGGTGGGAAGCAGAGAGGATCAGCAGAAGCTGATAGGGCAGGTAGTAGATACTTTGGGGCACTGTGATAGCTGGCATTGGACAGAAACTAAAGGAGTTACACAGGGGCTGAGGGCATGCCATCATCAGGGAACATACAGAACTGGCAGAACCAAGAAGGAGGAGGAGGAATGGTGGGTGGTAAGGAACAGGGGGGTGAGAGGATCCCCCACCACTACCACCTCCCCTTTTCTGGCTGCAATCCCAGCTGAGGATTGCATCCAGAAAAGGGGAGGAGATAGTGGTGGGGGATTTTAGCCTGCCTAAACTGGCCTGGGCTACTCCCACCACATCCTGCGCCAGAAGTCGTGAAATCCTTATTGCAATACAGGACAGCTACATGACTCAGTGTGTGGCTGATGCTATCAGAGAGAGGGCAATCCTGGACCTAGTGCTCACCAATGGGGAGCACGTACAGGAGATTGAAGTTAGGGAACCCCTGGGTGGAAGCAACCACAATACAGTGTGGATCAGTTTGGATATGGGCAAGGATGACATCCCCACCAACAATACTAGATTTCAGAAGGGCAAATTTTGAAAAGATGAGAAAAGTGCTAAGGGAAATCCTAGAAAGCATGGAGGAGAGCAGTGGGGTGGACCAATTATGGGCCATCATTTGGAGGGCCATTCAGAAGGCCACAAGCAGTTGTATCAAATTGAGGGGGAAGAAAATGGAAGCCAGACCACCAGGCTGGTTTAACGGGGAGGTGGCCAGAGTGGTAAGGGAAAAGAGGACAGTCTATAGAAAATTCAAAAGAACAGCAAAGGAAGAGGATGAGGAAGAATACTGAGGCTACCTAAGGTGGCAAGAAGGGAAGTGCAGCAGGCAAAGGCACAGGAAGAGCTTGAAATAGCCAAAGGAATAAAAATGGAGACTAGGCCTTCTTTTGCTACATAAGCAAAATGAGGGACAAGAAGGACAGCATTGTTAAGCTGAGGTAGTAGGATGGTTCGGTTGACAAAGATGGGAGCAAGGCAGAGGTATTAAATGAATACTTCTGCTCCATCTTTACAAAGTAAAAGGATAGACTTGTGCCATGTGCAGGGAGAAGAAGGGAGAGAAGCCTTGAGGGTAATTGGGATTGAAAGAGTGAGGGAGGGAGGGACTGATGGCTCTGATAATGGACAATTCCCTAGGGCCAGATAAAATACTCCCCAGGTAGTTGAAAGAGTTAACGGAGGATTTGGCGGGGTTGCTGGCTGTACTGTTCAATAGATCTCTGCAGTCAGGAATGGTGCCACTAGAGTGGAGAACAGCACAAGTGGTGCCACTCCACAAGAGCGGACCCAAAGAATGACCCGGGTAACCATAGACCAGTCAGCCTGACCTCAATAGTATGTAACTCATGGAGACCATACTAAATGAAAGGCTGGTGAGGTACATAGAGGAGAATGGTCTACAGGACGAAAGACACACGGGTTTGTGGCAGGCAGATCATGTCAAATTAACTTGATCGAGTTCTTCAATTGGGTCACGAGGGCAGTGGACAAAGGCCAGGCAGTGGACATCATATACCTGGACTTTAGCAAGGCCTTTGATTCTGTACTACACAAAATGTTGATAATGAAACTGAGGGATTTAGGGGCGGGGGAGAATATGGTAAGATGGGTTGAGAACAGATTGAGTGGTAGAATCCAAAGAGTAGTGGTTTGGTATGAGTTCTCTAGCACCAAGGAGGTTACCAGTGGGGTCTCACAGGGCTGTGGAGTGTGTTGTTCAATGTCTTCATAAGTGACATTGTAAAAGGCATTAAAGGCAAAATATGCCTATTTTCAGACAACACCAAACTCTGTGGGACAGTAGACACCAAGGAGGGGATACAGGACCTGAGGGAGGACCTCACCAGAACAGAGATATGGTCAGGAGTCTGGCAACTTGGTTTCAAAGCCAAAAAGTGCAAAGTGATGGACATAGGGGCCAAGAACCCTAGGACAGAGTATTTCATAGGAAGGGTTCAGGTAACTGCTTCCGAAGAGGAAAAGGATCTAGGAGTAGTGATTACAGTGACCTGAAACACACCTCTCAGTGTAAAAAGGCAGTGGTGAAGGCTAACAGGATGCTGAGATGTTTTGCAAAAGGCTTGACTAGTAGGTGGAGCAATGTTATTTTACCATTGTTCAGGTCATTGGTGAGACCACCTTTAGAATATGGGGTGAGGTACTGGCATCTTTACTTTAAGAAGGACATCAGCATGCTGAAGGGGGTCCACAGGAGACCAACCAAAATGATTGAGGGGCTACAGGGTACATCCTATGAGAAGAGGCTAGGGGCCCTGGGGATGTACTCCCTGGAAGAAAGGAGGCAGACACGTGATATGATAGAGACCTTCAAGTACATGAAGGGAATTAACAGAGTGAAAAGGGAGGGTCTCTTTAAAATGAGTGACAAAAGCACCACTGTGGGCACAGCCAAAAATTGATGGGGGCAGGTTCAGAAGGGATGTAATGAAGCATTTCTATACACAGAAGGTGGTGTCTGCCTGGAATGAGCTGCTGCGCTGCAGAGGAGGTGGTACCAGCAAGGACAGCGGGAGCATTCAAGAGAGCCTGGGACAAGCACAAAGGGAACCCTTGGGACCAAGGAGGGGGAGAGGAGGGACAGTTGGGGGGCAGGGTCATTGGCATAAATTGTAAAGCCAGACCCTGCATCACTTACCGAGCAGACATGATAGACTGGGTGGTCTTCTTCTGCTGACTTTTTTTGTATGTTCACATGTAATAGAAGTGTGCAAAATCTTAGAACAATCAGAGAAAATAGCCTTCCACCAGGCTATAATACGTGGGCAGTACCACAGTAAATGTAATAACCCAGCCTCTAATTGTGAGCATCACCAACAGAAAGTATCTGCAGGGAGTGCCATGGCATGTAAAGTTTGAGGGGTTCTATACCAACAGTGAATGATTTTAAACTGAAGCAGGTGGCTCCTAACATCACAACTGGATTTGTGCACCAGAGTAATGGCTGCCTGCCAACTGTCATCGGTGATAGATGAGTTGAGGTCAAGTGCCCATTTGGTTTTGTACTGTACAGTAGCCAAGGCAAGGTCTTACAGAGAGTACAATAAATTCTGCCTGCCCACCCTTTGGTGCTGGTGGCCTCATAATATTGAGAAAGCCAACACCAAATTGACATAGAGGCCAGCTTCTTTTCATAGCTTTTAATAGCCACCAGGAGCTACTAGGTGCACCAGAAATCTAATTTTGGTAAAGCAAATTTTTCTTGTAACTGCTGAAAAGAAAGGAGCTCATCTGTGTGAGGGAGAGAGAGATATCCATGATTATATTAATATTGTGCCGCATACAAGTAGACCAATGAACCGGTTTGCCACCAGTAAGGATCTGCAAATTGTCCCAGATATATGTAAGAGCTCTCAAATGCAGCCTGGCATCCCTAAGGATCATAGGTAGTGACATGCAGGACTCCCAGGCTTGAATAGTAGTGAAAATGATAGGGTAGGAAAGAGACCATCAGCCCGGGCATTGACTCAAGGAGTACATTAAAGCAGGGAACCTGTGCCACATTCGCATCAAGAGAGACCCCGGTCGGGGAGCCTGGGGAGGGTGTTTTAAATCACCAAAAATCCTGGGACAGCCAATAGGCTAAGGTGTAACCCTTGAATCAGGGGAGGCCAAGACCCCCCGGACCAATGAGCTTGAAGCTTAACCCTACAGATACAGGGGGAAGGCTTATTTTCCCAAGAGGAAGTGATTAACCAAATGGGTAAGGTGAAAAAAAATGAAAGAAAGGACGGCAAGTGGGAGATTATGAAACAGATAAGACAGTTTGGGGAGCACAAATATATAAAGGGCCACACTTCTACCAATCAGAGACAGTCTATGCTTGAACCAGCGCTGAGTGCCACATTCGAATGCCGAAAGGAGAGGGTGGTAATTCGCCGGGATTAGATCTTCCCACCACACAGTAACGTGAATCCCTAAATATTTAAGGTTGTCACCAGACCATGTAATATGGAGAAAGGAACTGAAAGAATTGTCACAAAGGGAGTTAAGGGGAGTAAGGATAGTCTTAGACCTGTTAACTGTCAATCCAGAGAGAGAGTCACAAAATGGTCAAGAATGTCAAAAACTGGTGGTTGGGAGGATGAGGGGGGTTAAAGGTAAGGAGCATGTTGTCCGCATATAAATGCACTAAACAAGCTGGGTGGTCGGCGCCCCTCTATCCGACGCTCGAGACCACAGACACGGACCCAAGGCCCTACAAGGTACGGCAACTGCCGCACCTTTTCCGACCACCCTCCCTCCCCCACCTCTGCTGATTATTAAATACAGTACCTCCTGCCAAAATATTAGTCCAAGTCCCCTGGTGCAGTGCCCCACCAATAGAGATTTAGCTTGTGATCCCCCTCTTCTCTGTCCAGCCTATGGGATCCAACTCTCAGGGCCTCGCCTTACTAAAACGCATAGGCTCTCCTTGGCTGTGCCTTCACCACTAAATATTTTTAATGCTATCAAATTTGGGTTGACCTGGATCGGAAAGCTACTGATAAGCTGCATTAATCCAGCAACCCCACTGGCCCCTGGTCTAATTGGTGGCTCCTTTTGAGGTACCATCATGTCGGGCCTATATGGCTATTATACTGCCCTTCTTCTGCTGATACCAGCTGCCCAGCATTGGACACCTGAACTACCATCATGTTTGGTCTACAAGCGGCACCTTGTGCTGTATACCACATGGCAACTTATCCTTTAATAGCCTCCATGATTCCAAGTACCAATACCTCGAACCCTGCTCTTGGACCACACATATCAGTAGTACTTATAACACTCTCTCACCACAAGGCTCACCTCCCACCACACAGACTTCTATCTCCTCCCCACTTATTGTGGTAGGGGTACTGGCTCTTGCTACAACAGATCAGTTCTTCTATGGTGGCTACTTTCCAGTCCCTAAAAACATCAGATCTACTAGACGGGAGAAAGGCAGGAATTACAAGCTTATAATTAGAGCTCTTAGAAAAAATCCTACTTATCCTTCTGCTATGTTCAGGCAATGTAGAACTCAACCCTGGCCCCCCAGAAGCTATTGATTTGCCAGCAAAACTAACAAATTTAATAGGAATAAGCTTCTTGCATATTAACGTATGTAGCCTTCTTAAAAAGATAACCTTAATACAAACCTGGGTAAATCATACCTCTCCTGACATACTTGTGATTTCTGAAACTTGGCTTAGACCCAGCACCACTGATAGAGAAGTAAACATACCCAACTATGCCTTATTCAGAGCTGATAGGCATGCCAGATGAGGAGGGGTAGCTAACTACGTCAAAGACAAATTTTCTGCCTTCTGCTTATCCTCAGCATCTGTCGCCAGTGAATTGAATGCCCTAATTCTCAAAGTGGAAATTACACAGACTACTGCACTTTGCGTAATAGGATGCTACAGACCACCGTCTGCTGGCCTACAGCTTGTGTCGTATCTAAGTGACAAGTTGGGACAGGGGCTGCCAGAAACTATTATTTTAGGAGACCTCAACTTTGATTGACTCTCTAACACAGCTGCCCCTCTTGCATCCTTCTGTGATGAACATGGGCTGACTCAACTTATTACTGAACCAACACGCCCAAACGTGAAGAACCCCAGTAAAAGTACACTTTTGGATGTGCTAATGGTGAGCAAACCTCATCTATTCTCCCACGCTGATGTCTTCTTCTCAGACACCAGCGACCATTGTTTATTCTTGGGAGTAAGATCCACCAACAACCCAGCACCCATCAGCAAGTTCTCTATGAAGAGATCCAGGCGCAACTTCAATGAACATGCCTACCTAAATGAGCTTAAGTACCCCCCTGGTGGCAAGATTTCTACCTGGCCAAAGATTAAAGTAGCTACAATATCTTCCACAACATTCTATCAAGGGCCCTTAATAAGTATGCTCCCTGATTAAAGTTCGAACTAGGACCAAAACCTGTAAATGGTTCACCTCTCAGATCAAGTCCTTGCTTCTAGAAAAGATAAGCTCTTGAAAAAGC
Source organism: Neoceratodus forsteri (assembly GCA_016271365.2). Lineage (NCBI taxonomy): Eukaryota > Metazoa > Chordata > Ceratodontiformes > Ceratodontidae > Neoceratodus > Neoceratodus forsteri. Next base: position 731,089,318 of record CM057453.1, read on the forward strand.
TGCTAGACTGAACACTGCAGAGGACTGGAACCAGTTCAGGAGACTACGAAATTTATGTACAAAACAATCAGAGAATCGAAGGCCACCTTCTTCAAATCCGAACTCGACTCTGCCACAAAAGAGCCCAATCAAACTCTGGAACACAATCAATGATCTGCTAGGCCACTCCACCAGGAAATTCACTCCCGACCAAGATTACCTCTGGCAACTTGACTATAACCGAAAAGATGGATATACTTGATGCATTCAATAACCACTTTGCTACTGCAGGCATGGCATTTGATAACTCCCCTGCAAACATACTTCGCTCACAGACTGCCAGCCAACTGCCTGAAACTCCGATAGTTTCACCACCTTTCTCACTTCAACCTGCCCCACTGAAAGAGGTAGAGGACCTCTTGCTTCAGTTGGATACTAGAAAAAGTGCTGGAGCCAACACCCTGACCCTTACTTCCTAAAAATTGCCTACTACGTACTAGCAATACCCTTCACCCACCTTTTTAACTTATCCCTGTCTCAGGGCACCTTACCACCTATATGGAAGACAGCACATGTCATACCACTGTTCAAATCAGGTGACCCTGGCGATCTCAATAACTACAGGCCAATTTCCCTCCTTCCGGTCCTGCCCAAGCTCCTAGAAAATTGTAAATGCACAGCTGAGGACTCACCTTGAGTCTAGGGAACTGCTAAATCCTATGCAGTCCGGATTCAGAGCTAAACATAGCACTATCTTAGCCCTCGCCAAAGTTACTAACAACTGGCAGAGTAATCTTGAGAGCAAAAACTTTATTTGTGCTGTTTTCCTTGATCTAAGCAAGGCTTTTGACACCGTCGACCATAGTCTGCTCCTCTCCTCCCTTCAAACCATAGGTGTGGACCACTCCTCTCTGCGTTGGTTTACTGACTATCTTACAGGGCGCCTTCAACAAGTTAAAGCCGAAGGAGGCCTGTCCCCCTTAAAAACTCAGCAAAGAGAGGTACCTCAAGGTTTTATATTAGGGCCCTTACTTTTTGCAATCTACATTAATAACATCGACTACTGTATAAAAGAAGCCAACATTCATCTGTTTGCAGATGATAGAGTTCTCTACGTGAGTCGCCCAACACCTGAAGCTGCCTGCAATGACCTACAGTCAGAATTCAACCTTTTGCAAAGCCAACTCCTCCAAAATAAGCTACTCCTTAATGCCAAAAAAACTAAAGCGATGGTCCTCTCCCCTTTTATCTGTACAGCTAACCCCGTGTCCAGTGGGACAGTTCCCCAAATTACCACAGTTCTAGGTGAAAAACCAGAATTTGTTACAAAATTCAAGTATCCGGAAGTTTGGATAGACCAAAGACTCTCCTTCATTGAACATATCGAGGACTTGCTAAAATGACTTCAGCAAAGGCTTGGATTGTTTTTTAGAATCAACCAATTTCTCACCAGAGATTCCAAGAAACAACTGGTCCAATCCATTTTCCTATCATTGGTTGATTACGCTGACTTCCTCTACAGCCAATGCCCCAACTCTTACATGGCTAAACTGGACACACTCTACCATCGGGCACTGAGGTTTATAATGGGACTCCCCTTCAACACGCATCACTGCACCCTATATGTGGCAGTGGGGTGGACATCACTAAAGTTCAGGTGCCACAGAAACGCCGCTCTCTGGACCTATAGAGCCATCTCTAATAAGCTGCCTTACTATATCTCCTGCTGTCTTCCCTGAGTATAATTGGAAATCTGCGTTGAAGTTACTCAGCTATTACATAAAGTACCCAAAGCAAAATCCGCTTCGGCAGGAGCAGCCATAAGCCGTTACTTACCTACCTTATGGAACAATCTACAAAACCCCTCAAATTAAGCACTCTAATTGGTATAAATGCCTTCAAGACGCTTTATTTCTGTACAATCAGAGAAGTATGTAACTGCTTCACCCACTCAGACCCAATACCGGTGTCTGCACTGGTATGTACATACTAGACCCAATTTTTAGTACTGACCCCCAGCTTGCTCCTCACCAGCCTAATTGTTATCTCTCTCTCTTATCCCCTGTCTTATCAACACTAGGCCCATCCATCCCCTTATTCTTCCCTTTCCCAACCTCGGATAGGAGCTCACTACCCTGGGTTGTGACATCCTACATGCCCGTACTTATAGCATTCAATCCGGGCTCACATACTCCTTTCTCCATCCACCTTCTCTTCATCCCATTTACCAACTCCTTTCTGTGCACTGTGCCCTCCTAGCCTTTCTCCCCTCCCTCTCCTCCCTTCCCCTACTTTCACCTCTACCTGGTGTATATTTTATTTTTTTCTTCCGTTACTTCCTCCTGCAACCTTAGATAACCTGCTTTATCTTCCTATAGACACTTCTATGTATGTAAATACCATGTAATCTGTACAATATCTGTATAATTCTATGTACATATGAACTTCTTTTTCTTCCTCTCTGTAAAGAGTATTATCTGTATTGCCTTGTAAATACCTGTGTTGACCTATATATACAATTGTTCATGCTCCACCCAGGTCCATCTTGCAAATGAGCTTCTGCTCAATGATGAATGCCTGGTTAAATAAAGACTTGCTTGATTGATTGATTGATTGATTGATTGATTGAAGAGAGATTACCCACATGAATAACATGAATTGAAGGGGTAGGGAGAAATTGACATGTAAGAGGGCCCAATGCTATAAAGAACAAAAGTGGAGAGAGGGGGCATCCCTGGCGGGTACCCCATTATAGTTCAAAGGGTGTAGAAATAGTGTGGTTAGTAAGAAGCACTGCCAGTAGGTGAGAATATAATATTTGATTCCAGGTTTGGTAGTTGGGACCAAACTAGTGGTGGGCGAAGTTGGTTCAATCCGCTCCACGAAGTGATTCATGGAGCAAGGCGGATTCACAGTGTGCTCGGCAATGCGAAGCGGAGTACTCCGCTTTATGAAAAGGCACGCGAAGTCCACTGGAAGCTATGACTTTGCGTTCCTCTCCACAGACCAATACTCCACCAAATTTAAGGTGAAATGCATTGAGGACAATGCACTTCACCTCACTTCCCCTTGTTTTTGAGCTCTGAAGGTGAATTTTGCAGTGATTCATGGGATTTCAGGTCACATAGGCTCTATATTGATCTGCACTGCCTCAGTTCAGGGTAGTATGTGTAGGAAGGAGTAGGAGACAGTGTGCTCTGACAGCTGTCTGTGATTGAAATTTTCTAAAAGCTGTTAAAAAAGCGTTTTTGCATTTTTTGGGGGGCTCCAACTTTAGTTAATCAACTGTAGGAAACCCTCCTGTGCTCATATCATCGAGCGTTTTTGCTTTTGTGTGGATTTTTAATGTTAGTTTACAACATTGAGTGTGTGTAGTGAAAGACAGTGAAAGTGTGCTTTGGGGGAGGGGCGTATCTGTGGCGTAGGTAGATTTAAGTTGGAGAAATAGTGATTTCTTTGTTTTTTGGTTATAGTTTTGTTATATAACGGACTGTGTTAATGTACATACACTAATATTGTCAGTAATAGCTGACATTTTCTTGCTGTTTGTTGTGTGAATCTGGTGCAGCAGTTCATAATTTCAGGTTGTTTACATTACAATACGTGGCATAGTACTGAACGTTTGCATTTACTATGCATTACTTGTTCAGCATTGTAGACAAACTGCTGTGTGTGTGTGTGTGTGTGTGTGTATGCGGTGTTGTATGACAGCAAATAATACACCTTTATTGTGGGCACCCTTGGCAAACTGTGTGAGAGGCATTTCGGCACCATGCATTTCTGCTTAAAGTTGAACCAGCATAATATTCTGTGGTAATTTACATATGTAGCCCTTGATGCTTTGCATTGTGGGGGCATGTGTGATTTTGTACACCTTTTATTGTGCCACAGAGTATTGTAATTGCCGGCGCAACAGTGTGAACCTGCTATCCACTGCAGGTGCCTGATTTTGTACTGCGATTGTGGTATCTGTTCTTTGTTTTGCTGCTTGCACTGCAGTAAAAATCTGCACTGCAGTCAGTGCTCCCCAACCCCACCCCACGTGCGAAATGAATTTTGTACCAGATTGGATTGTTTTTGTGACCTCATCAGCACCACTGGTTACAGAAGTTGTTTTCATTGCATGACAGACTAGTCTCTTATCTGTTGCTGAAGCTACAGTTGTTTTTTTGGCTTCACATCCAGCGTCACCCCAGTCAGAGTGTGAACGTATCAAAGTCTGAATTTGGTTATGATACTGTGGTTGATCCCCCAAAATGCCTGCAAAGAGATGTGCAGGCAAAGCTGTTTCTCGCCATGGCAATGCTGGCAATAAGATAGTCTGTGGGTCTGGTAGTAGTACGCAGACGCAGAAATGCATTGCTGATGTGAGGAAAGGTATTTCTCCTGCAATGTTTTTTACAGCCCAATCAGTAGCTTCACTCATAGTTGGAGGAGACAATGTTTTCCCAGCTGGTGGTGTTAGTGTTACTGGTGTTAGTGGTGGTGGTGGTATTAGTATTGTTGCATCAAGTTCTAATTCCGACCAGTGTACTGTATCCAAAAATACTGAGTGTGAAGCAGTGGAAGTGAGTGGCAGCGCAGATGATGTCATACTTCCCAGTAACATCCCAGTAACTAAACCTGAGGATTCTGATATCATGTCAACAATAGCATACAATGTTATATTCCGTCCACCGTGGCAGTTAATGTCACGCATTTTCAATGCAGTGATTCACAGTGTGGTAAAAAAATATCAGGTGATGGTGGTGTAGTTGCTGATGATGAATGTGATGATGACAATGATGTTGCTGTTGCTGCAACATCCAGTCCACATGCTAGCATCCAAGCAGAAGATGTGGATGTGTGTGATGTTGATGAATATGATGATGATGTAATTGACTCCAGTTGGGAACCGGAGAAAAAGAAATTCAAAGTGGCTGTGTCTGAGTCTGTTTGCAGGAATCCCCCCCCCATAAAAATTTGTGATCTACCGGTTTTAGTTGATGATGATGACCCAGTAATTAAGATGATAGGTAGTCATGGTGGTCAGTTGCAGTCCAGGTGTGCAGTGCTCGAAATATCACAGCCCCCTCCCCCACTTCAGTGTTTAAAATAACAGACTTAAATAAGCCACATCATGGACATGTTAAAAGCAGAGCATCACAATCCCTTGTTTGGAATTTTTTTGTTCAAGATGCAAATGATGAATCAGTTGCAATCTGCCAGGTTTGCCATGTACATGTGAGTCGAGGTAAAAAGGGAAGCCATCTGGGCACAGGAGGACAGCATACGCATCTTAAGTATAGGCACTTGGCACTGTGGACCCAGCACAAGCTGGCAGCTAATACCACAGTGGGGTGTTCACCCACATTTCCGGCAACCATAATCAGCATGTTATCCCCTTCCATGACTGTTAAGTGCAGCAGGAAATTAAACGTGTGCAGTAGTGAGGTAATAAGAGCAGAGGATTACTACAGGCATGATGAGGTGGAGGACCATAATGACTTTGAAATGTCCAGTGCTGGTGAGAGTAGCAGTTTTTGTGGTTGTGGTGGTGGTGGCGGCGGTGAATGCAGTATGTATAGTGCAAGTGGTACATCAACCCCGGTTGGCAAATCTGGCAAAATAACTGTATTTCTGGGTTTGTCATCATCGCCTGTGCAAGCGTCTTCATCAAATGTCCAGACTCCACCCCCTGCCAATGCCATTCATCACAGAGCACAACTATTTGTGATCACACCCAGTGTAAAAAGTTTGTCAGCCCATGTTACAGAGTGTCTTTGCGCATAAGCTGAAGTACCCACTGAATCATACAGTGTCATGTGAACTTAATGCTGCTGTAGCAGAAATGCTGGCAATTGATCTTTTGCCCTTCTCCTTTGTGGAGAATTCTGGGTTCCGGCGGTTTGCTGCATGTCCCTGTCCAAAATGGAAAGTCCCATCCAGGACATACTTTTCTACCCGTGCTGTCCCCGAGTTGTTCCTCTGCACTGTCCGACACAGTAAGACATGCCTTCAACATTCCTCCTCTCCATTCATCCATTTAAGTATGGATATGTGAATAAGTGGCAAAACAGCGGGGAGTTCATATTTGTGTATAACTACACACCGGGCGCATGTGCCGGGGGTTGTTTGTGATGTTGGTAGTGTGAATAATCAGTTCAGTAAGGTGGATTGTCGCAGTAGCAATCTTCCAGGAATTTGACAGCATGCAACAATTGCTATGAGCAATGTGATCTGTTCGCACACTGGTGAGAACATGTTGGACATGGTACTGACTGAAATTGACAAATGACTAAACCCTTTGTCCCTGAGAGCTGGGTTCATAGCAAGTGATAATGGGTGAAATGTGACGAAATGCATCACGAATGGTGTTTTTTTTTTTCGTGTTCCATGCATGGCCCACTGTTTAAATCTTGTTGGTGCAAGAGTTTCTGCAGCACCCTGATGTAAAGGAAATGCTGACCGTTGCACAACATATCTGCTCTCACTTTTCAAGGTCTGGAAAGTCCCACGACCAACTGTGGCAGTTGAAATACAAAACAGCCTGCCTCAGCACCACATGAAACTGGAAGTTGTCACCCAATGGAACTCTATACATGGCAGAGAGTTTGTATGAACAATACAAAGCCATCTCAGAACATCTTGTGATGCACACTAGCCATCACAGTTCCGGGGCCTCCATGTCTATGATGACTAAACAGTAGCACCTCATGTATTATGTAATAACAATTTTGCAGCCTTTTGAACATGCCACACAGGCAGTGAGTGGCAAGTCTGCCTCCATTAGCCAATCAATTCCACTGCTGTGGGTGCTGAGGCAGACATTGGTGAATGTACAGCATAGCCTTGATGTTGCCGGAGACGGTGGTAGCAGTATGTTGCTGCAACACATGCTGACAGTATTCGACCAGAATCATCACATTGTGAGCATTCAGCTTAGTGACAACTTTGCCATAGCAACAATGCTGTACCCACGATACAAACATGGAATTGCATCAGTACTGGAGGGAGGGCCTGAACAGGTAAAAAATATCAGTGGTCAACTCGTGCTCTTGGTTCTTGGGGCACAGAAGTCACGTGACCAGGTCACCAAACCTCAGCAGCATAATCCGGCTGAAGGTGTACCTGGAGGACCATCAAGCATATCCTGTAAGGGGAAGGGGACTGCAGTTCCAGGTGGTCTGTCATCCAAAGTGGCTGGAGTCAACCCGCTTTGGGAGGCTTTGTCCCAAGTGGGTATTTGTGAAATAAATGATGTGGGAGAACAGGATGATGCATCAACAACTGGACTTAGTGTGTCACAGAGAATGGTTGAGTCATATTTGTCTGAAAACAGGCATCTGACAATAACTGAAGATCCTCTTTTGTACTGGAGTGGAAAGGTCAGTAAATGGCTAGAGCTGAAAGCAGTGGCACTGAAGTACCTCACATGCCCACCCTCCAGTGTAAGTGTTGAGAGGGTATTCAGCTCAGCAGGTGCAATAGTCAGGGATCATCGGACAAACCTGTCTCCTGCAAATGTTAGTTTGCTAACATTCATTAAATTGAATGAGAGGCACAGACCAGCACAGACTGCAACTTCGGTATTCGTACCCCGGCCTAGTCATGGTGGTTTTGGTGATGTGGAAGTAGACCATCCTGGTGGCACTGGCAGTGGCTGCCTGAAACAGCAAACCACTGATGTAGATGATGGCACAATGGAGAAAGAATCTCCCAGTGGTCAGACTTCAGACATAGATGACTGTGAGGGCAGCTTTCTTTATGAGGATGATGATGTGGTTAATGTTGGCAGGTTTTAACTGAAGTTGTAAAAAGGCAGTGTGCCACCCCAGACCACCACCACCAGGACTGATGTTAGCCACTGCCACCACTGAGCCTGAGTCTGTCAACCCCCCAGACCACCACCACTAGGACTGATGTTAGCCACTGCCACCACTGAGCCTGAGTCTGTCTGCCCTGGACCACCACCACCAGGACTGATGTTAGCCACTGCCACCACTGAGCCTACATCTGTCCACCCCCCGGACCACCACCACCGAGACTGATGTTAGCCACTGCCACCACTGAGTCTGAATCTGTCCGGACCATCACATCCATCAGCCACAGACACAAAGCTTCTTAATATTTAAACCATAAAGTGAGTAGGTGTACTCATGTTTGTTATGCTGCTTCACTTCCTTTAGTTGTATGTTTTGTTTTCTATAACTTTTCAGAATTGCAATGGTAAAACACATACTGTACACTTATTTTGTTTCTTTTACAGGTTAACAAAAAAGTCTCAATTGCTAAAACTCAGTGGGAATGGTACTGTAGCTGTACCGTACAGAGAGGAACCTATGGAATATCCATGTGAAATCCATTCTGGTAAGTATGAAGATTTTATTTAATCCGTTTCATTGTTTTGGAAAGACTGCAGCAAATATTGCACACAGGTTGTGTTAGTTGACAAGACGTGGGTTTCAATGTAATTTGACTTGAGATTCAGAACCAGGGAGGGACAAATAATTAAGTTGTAAGAAGTCATTCATTTCTTTTTTTAGGAAAGTTCCAGATGCTTTGTTGTTCTGTCAATGTGGCCTTATCCAAAAAAGTTCTTCAACATCAGACACCCCCCTCCCTCGGGCTTGGGCACACATGCAATACGCAGAAGTCATTTCATTAGATGACCATGACCATCATTAACAACAACCGGACTCTAGAAGGATGCAGATGAAATCTGTGAAGAAGTAACAAAATAAGAAACCATTACAGACAAACCAGCAAATATGATTCCCCCCACCCCCCAAAAAAATACTTACCCTCATGTGCTTGAGAGTTATCAGTTTCCAATTTCAACGCAAACAATTCTCATTGAGCACTGAAATGTACACACCAGCAGTTCTGTGACCTGTGATGCAGAACAATACCATGAGTACATGTCCATGTCAAGCCCCTCCTCACTTACAAAATACACAAACATATATATATATATATATACAGTATATATATATATATATCTATTCACCAAGGCTACTATTAATGTACAGCCAAAGGGCACCCTTTATTCCAGTTGGGATGATCACATTGCATTTGCTCAAATCGCCTCACAGAACACATTGGACCAGCAACAGAACGGTCACAGTCATCATTTTATACTGGGGGACTTTGCATGTACTGAAACACTCCCATTTCACTGTGTTACCACTTGTCAATGTTCTCCACTCAAGGAGGATGTATTTTGGGCCTGCAGAAAAAATCTGGGGGCTCTGTGCCACTACTGCACGCATGACTGATTGCACCATTAATTCTGGGGGACTTTGTGCTGAAACTGTCTCATTTCACTGTGTTACCATTTGTCAATTTTTTGCACACAAGGAGGATGCATTTTGGGCCTGCAGAAAAAATCTGGGGACTCTGTGCCACTTTTGTGTGTGTTGTGTGATTGTTGTGAGCTCATGATGTCATACTGACATTATCAATTAAAGCAGCATTGCAAGAATGTTGTGACAATTTTGAACTGTACTTTTTTATGCTACTTTACATTGCCACAGACACTAGTTACCTCTGAGTCATGACTTGAATGATACGATTCTTCTCACAATTTATGTCTGCTTTACTTACTTCTACTTTTTTTCATGTATGAGAAAAAAATGAGCACGTCTTCCAATATTGTTCGGACCAGCTTTGTATTTATTTGCAGCTGCTTTTCAATAACTATTGTTCCATGGTGTCATAAAACACTGACTGATGCATAATTGTTAATTAACAAAAGAAGTGATATATGACAACTACTTGATGTGATGGAGAAAAGCAGAGGAAAACAATGACAATGACCTGGTCAGCACCAATTTAAAAGGAATGCTCCTTTCATTATTTCACACATGAAAAAAAGTAGTACAGCAGACTCAACTACTGCAAATTCTTGTATCATTCCAGTCAGTCAGGATGTAAGTAAAGGAAGTTGTAACATAGCATTAAAAAACATAGGTCAGAGTTCTCAACAGACTGTTGCGCCGCTGCTTTACAGAGATTCACCACGTTACATAGTAATGGTGATGCACATAACCTAATGTGTGGGGGCCTTACTCCCACTGGGATATTTCTTGCTCCACAGAGTGCAGTATATTTCTACTGTATGAAAAACACCCATCATTTCATTACAGTGTGTCACGTGACAGAGTAATAACCGTTCAGAAAAGCTGCCCACATTCTGTCCCCCTTTCTCAGCAACATAAGACATGATGCCAGGGGGAGCGCAGGTGCATGCTCCACTATGGTGAATGTCTGGCAGCTATCCCAATGTTTCGTTATGTTATAAGGTTCACTTTGTGGTGAAATGTGGGAATGTTTCCACTAACAAGGCTCTTCTTACTGGAAACGTGCCCACACGTTTCATTACAAATTGACCATTATAACATAAAGAAACATACAGAAAGCTGCCAGACAATCGGATATTCACTGTAATGGAGCATGCACCCATGCTCTCCCTGGCATCACATCCTAACGTTGCTGAGAAGGGAGGCAAAATGTGGGCGGCTTTTCAGAACAGGAATTCCTCCGTCACGTGACACACTGTAATGAAATTACGGGTGGTTTTCAAAGAAATGTATTGCACTATGTGGCACATGAAAATTCCCCTGGAATGGAAAATGTGTATTATTAAACAACAACAAAGAAAAAACACTCAAAAACAGTACAACACAGTAGTGGGGTGGGGGGGGTCCAGAAAACAATCCCTTACTGTGGCCGTGGGATGCCATGGTGGTCCAGCAGCAGGTGCAGCATTGTAACTATTTGCTGCTGCTGTTGTTGTACTGTGTTGACCTGCTGCTGCAAAGCACTGACCTTCTGACTATTCTCTTCCAGAGCCACCCACACCAGTGCGAGGTCAGCCTCTGTTGTAGGGGCTGTGGCGGAGTCCACTGCAGTTGGAAATCCAGGTAGTGGGGGTGGTGGTGGAGAGGGTGGTGCTGGTGCCTGTGGTGGCAGTAGTGGTGGTGGAGCAGCTGCTGTACTGGCCCTCCTCCTGCTGTGGCGGTGATTGTAAGGCACAACTTCAATCCCAGCAGTTCTCTTGGGCACTGCCACAGAAAGACCAGCAGGTGGACGCCTGGCCCCTTCCATGGCAGCCTGCCAGTCTGCCTTGTGGTGGTGGTTGAGCATGTGGGTGCACTGGCCACTGGCCCACAAATGTGTCCCCAAGGGGCCACGGCACACCAGCACACCACACAGATGGCACACCATGTGCTGTCTCCCCCCACAGAATTAAAAAAACTCCCACACTGGGGATCCGTAGGGGGACCACACACAGTCCTCGCACCACCTAGATTTTCCAGGGGCACCTCCTGTGGCTGTGGAGGTGGTTGAACGGGTGCTGCTGGAGCCCCTACAGCTGCTACCGGTGGTGGTAGTAGTGGCGGAGAAGGTGGACGCACAGCAGCCACCGGTGGCACTGGTGCTGCTGCTGCTGTTGCTTCTACATGGGGGAAGCAACACTCAGGAATTGGGAGCGGTCCAGCATGACACAACTGCCCCCATGTGTCCGCACTCCCCTCCTCTGACCACGCCCATGGGCCAGTGACTCACCTTCTCCAGGGTCTATCCTACCTTCACACTGAAAAAGTCCCTGGGGCCGACACACACACAGACACACACTGACACTGACACACACAGTCACAAACACACACAAAACAAAACTTAAAAAAAAATCACTTACAAAAAAACAGTCACAAATACAATACAAAAACTAAATAAAGATATAGCTTTTAAAAAAGCTGTTGGTTTTCTTCACCCAAAGTGGCAATCAAGCACTTTCAGTCACTCCTACTCTCCTCTACACAAAGCCTTCTTCCTCTATGAAGGCAAAGAAGAAAGTGAAACTGCTTCTCTGATTCACTTCCTTCCTGCCTGGCTAAAGCATGTGACTTACAGTACTGTAAGCCATGTGATATGTGGGGGGCTACCTATTTACTTCTCCCTTCGCTTTACTTCATGTTAAGACATTATGGCAATGCAAAGTAACAATAATAATGCGAAGTGAGCACTTTGCAGTGCCCACTTCACGTTCACTTCACCAGCGGATTAAAAATTCACTGCATCTCTAGATCAAACCCATAAAGTTCCAACACACTGTGCATATCTCCACTGAACAGAATTGAAAGCCTTTAGAAAATCAATCACAAGGGCAACCATGGGGAGAGAAGCTGTTTTAATGTAAAGCTTCAGGTTAGGAAGAGTGCGCAGATGATCTGTGCCATACTTTCCTTTTTGAAATCATACCTGGGAGAAGCGCACTGGATTGTGAAAGACTGTCTTGAGGCAGACAGCTAAGGCTTTAGCCAAGAGTTACAGTAAGTGTCTGTGGATAGAAGCAAAATGGGGTGGTAATTAATGCAATCTAGCAGATCGTCCCTTTGTTTGGGAAGGAGCGTGATGATGACCTTCCTAATAGTAGGGGGTAACTGACCTTCTTTAAATCCATCTTGTAGGGCTGCTAAAAGTGGGGGATGATGATATCAGGCATTAATTGATATAGTTCAACAGTAATGCCATCCTACTCAGGCGCTTTGTGCTTAGCCAGGGATTGTAGAGCCAAATTTAGTTCAGCCTCAGTAAGGGGTGCCTCTGACCGTTTTTGTAAAGTAGGGGAAAATATAGGGACATTAACCCCACTCAGGAATGACTGGAGTTGGGAAAGAGTGAACAGCTGTGAGCCCAAAGAGTAAAGCTACATATAAAAGCTATGCATAGTGTCATTAACCTCTCTAGGGGAAATGGCAATGGAGCCATCTGGTTTTTGCAGCATGGAGACTCTGGATTCCATCTGCTTCTTACATAAATGGTAAGCCAGTAATTTGCCATTTTTTTCACCTGAGTCCCAATAAGAATGGTCGCTTCTAACAAGCTGCCATTCTGCCTGCCGGGACAATAAAGTGTTAATCTTGTACTTAGTCCCCATAATGGACGCTAAGAGGGAGAGGTCAGAGGAAGGAGTTTGTTTAAGACGGCTCTCCAGTTCAGAGAAGGTGTGGGTCAACTCAGAGATTTAAGCCTCTCTTTCTTTCCATTTACAACTACAGTAGGCTATAATGTGACAATGGAGATACGCGTTAAACATTTCCCATATAGTCCCAGGTTTAACTGCATTGGTTTGGTTTGTCTCAAAGTGGAGTTTTGCTTCCTGAAGTAGCCATTTCCTGAAACTGGAGTCACATAGAAGCAAGGGGCTGCAATGCCAATGGGTGAATGGGGGCTCTGAGGTATTAAGTTGAAGGGTTAGCATGGCAGGGGCATGATCAGAAATAAAAAAATAGCCATACAAGGAATCCGTAACCATGGATGCTGCCAAATAATTAACCAGCCAGTAATCAAGCTGGCTATAAGAGGAGTGTACCGCAGAGTAAAAAGAATAATCTTGATTGGCTGGGTGGGTAAGTTGCCAAATATCGACCGGGGCCAATTCAGACATAAGGGCAGTTGAGGCCACCCTAAAGTTGGAGTGGGTATCAGGGGTGAGTTTAGATTTATCTATAAGAGGGTCTAAAACTAGGTTAAAGTCTCCCTCACATAAAATGGGGCATTGGGCATCGCTGTGTACTTCTATGAGGGCTTGGCATAGCTGGTGATAGAAATCTAGGTAATCAAGGTTAGGTGCAAAAACTGAAACTAGAATTACGTACCCACCAGAATGATTGACTTTTACAATGACCCAGCTACCCTTCTGGTTTGCGATTGCGGAGGCAATTTTCCACAGGAGTGCATGGTAGATTAGAATCATGGTGTCTCTAGATTTACTGGAAGCAGAGCTGTGAGCCATATGGCCCACCCAACCTTTCTTCATCCATATTGCAGTTTTTGCAGTGAGGTGCATCTCCTGGAGAAGAGTGATATCCACATTTAAAGATTTAAGAAAACATTCATTTAACAGGATAATTGAAACCCTGAACATTCCAGGAAACCAGTCTCACCGGGGAACCAATATCCCAAGATGCCATATGGGGAGGAAAAGGTAGATCGTTAGCTAGAAAGCTAAATGGTGGAAAGTCAGTCTCCAAGGAAATAGATGGCTTACTAGGATTTGAGCAATACACTATTAATATCAGGGAAAATTAAAAAAAATAATCACAAATCATATCAAGTATAACACCAGTCCACCACAATAATACTGCAACAAGCAGAAGAAAACTGGCCAGCAAAAACTAGGAAAAATTATTTACAAATTTACACTAGGGAGGGTGCCCTACCGTTAAAGGACTGTAAGACCCTGGGATGTGCAGTCACAAAGTTCTACATCTATTGAAAAATACAATAGAATCCAGTAAAAAGAAAAAAAAGAGAAGGCAAAAAAAAGGAATGCATAAATACACCCAACGCAACTGCTGGGGTATGCCCCTGCCACTTGCAGACTGGAGGATAATGTCTAATTCCTCCATGCCCTGCCAACAGGGATACCTATGAAGGTGTGAGCAAAATAAGGAAACTGTTACTAGAACAAACCTCCTTCAGCCATGGAGTAAAGCAATATCGGCTATCCTGCATCTGTTCAACCTCTCATATACACAGTCATTCTATCATACAGAATGGCTCCACACATTCAGAGTGCCGGCGTTAGTGCACCCGGTCATCAGGGTGCCATGTTGGGATTTCACCAGTCCCTGTTTTTGCAGGGGGCTGCGCTCCAACCCCCCCTTTATTATTATTCTAACTCTGAGGGAGCAGACCTTGGGGAGTGGGCACGACTCCCAAAATCAGTGTCCTGATGTGCCGGTGCTCTATTGGCCAGAAAGCATATAAAACACATACACATTGCAAAAAAAATGACAGAACAAAACAAAACAAATAAAAGCAAGAGGGTATATGCTACAGAAAAATTGTGATATAAAGCTGTAATAAATCACAAATGAGCAATCTAATGCAAAAGAAGGAATGAGAGCTATAGTAAAAGGAAAGCATACAAGATTGATAGCACTCAGAAAATGAGGAAGCCAAAGCAATGAAAGTCCAAAAGGCAAATAACTAAATTAGAAGACTCAAGGAAAATCGAGGGATGAGACAAAAAGAAAGGGAATAGATGCCACAATGACATTAAGGTTTTCTGAATGTACCTGCATAAAACAGGTTTATACTAAACCACACAAAATGGACACTTTACATATTAATGGAAAAACAGGTGGACATATAGAGAGAAACGAGGAAAAATACAGTACAAGGTTCATCCAAAAGAAGAGACATTTGAAAGTGTATCATTCAGTCCTGGAGTAATAGAGGCAGATGTTGCCAATGGAGTGTCCTTAAATACTGCAATGTTAGTCGTTCCCAAGTCTGCCGGTAGAGTGGATGTCTGCGAAGTGGAGAGAGGTTGTGGGTGCTCAGGTACTGTCTGCACAGATGCCCAGTTCACTCCAGTGTTCAAAAGGTCAATAAGATCTTCATGGGCAGATTTGGCCAGTGGTGAAGGAAGACTAGAGCGTAAATGGGAAGAACCGGAGCTAGGATGCTGGGCACAGATGCGAGGGTGGTCAGAAAAAGAAGGTGAGGGCACCTGTGAAGAAACAGGAACAGGGTCGACATGACCACACCTTGGATGACGAAACTCTTCAGTCCATCCGTCCTTAGGATCCGATATGGAAGTGCAGCCATGTGAGAGCTTGGGTGAGCGATGGAAGTCTGCACCTTGTGAAGAAAGGTTCCTGCCAGCAACCTGCTGTTTACTAGGTTTTAAGTCCGAGTCCCTCTGCAAAAGCCCGAGGGGGATAAACCTTTAGTTCCTTTAGTTCCAGCCAACAGGTGCATGAGAGAGCGAGCTTCTTGTGAATTGGAGCAGATATGAGATTGGCCATTCTTAGAAACTGCACGTTTTGTGAGGCCCACAGACCGATGGAGAATCCCGGCTTTCCTTACAGCAGATCGGAGAGGAGTATATGCCCGATGTCACTGGATGACCTCTTTAGAGATCAGGAAAGAAGGAGATATTAGCCCCTCTCCAGGTAAGCAGACCTTTTTCACAAATCGCGTTCAGGAGGGATTTGTTAGCCTAAACTGTGGGAGGTAGATGATGATAACCTGTGGCTTCTGAAGCTGTCCTGAAGGAAGGCTCCCATCTCGGTAAGCTGTATCTATTATGAATGGGCCCTGCTAGTAGGGTGAAAGGAGCTGAGGAATAAGACCAGTAAGACAGTAAATTAAATTATGGCTTTCCATGCCCTCAGGAATACTGAGGATGTGAATGTTGTTACTCCTGCTCTGATTGTCCAGTGCTTCCACCCTACTCCACAGCAAGTTGAGCCTCTGCTTGTGATCTTCCAAGCAGCGCATGGTAAGCATATGAGTCATCCAGATCCACCAAATATTGCTCTGTGACATTAAGCTTGTTCTTAAGTACTGCAATATCAGAGGCAGTTGGAGCTACTGACAGCATTATTTGGGCCACAACAGTGATGAGATTTGCTAGTAAGGAAAATATGTACTCCAAAGAGGAGGCCTGGTCCGAGCAATAGAGTGGTATAGTAAAGGCCTTGGCAACATCCTTCAGTGGTTCCCCCATCTTAGAGATGGAGTGTAGGCCCCGATGTGGTTCAAATTGCATCATAGTGAGTTATCCTCTCTGTAGAATTTCTTAAAAAAAAAAAGGGTAAAAGAGTAAGCAATAAAATAACTTAAAAAAACCCAACACAACCCAAAACAAAAACCAAGGTTGAGAGGCAAACCAGAGGCAAAATAAAATGGCTGAGGCAGAGCATTAAATTCAAGTAGCCATCTTGGTCGGGTTCCAACCCCCCCCCCCCAATCAGGGCTTCTGATACAGCTGGACACCTCAAGGGCTGACTCCACATATCACCTTGTAGTCTGCTGCTCTGGGTGTGACATAGTGTTCTGTGGAGCTAAACATCCTCGAACCTGACCAAGACACCTGCTGGTCTTCCCTAGTTCAAACATGTCTGCTCCATGCATCTGTAAATCCACAGTGGAATCGCTTTCTCATCTGGCATTGAGGTTGCACTGTCTGCTCAGTTTAGATTCAGCTCAGCATCTCTGTGGCAGCACTTCCATTGCCTCCCTTACTGGGCTTGATTCTTGCTCTGCATTAGCACTTTCACCCTCCTGAAGTGAAAGATCCAGTCTCGGCATCTTCAGAAGAGGTATCTGTTACTGGCAGTCCTTCTTCAACAGATGAAGGCACTCCACTCTGATTATCAACATTTGCAGATATTGTAGTGTCTTCTTTAGTTTTCGCGGTCTGTCAGTTGGTGCTGTTGATGCAGGTACATCACAGGTAGATAGAAGTGCCACCTTATTTGTCAGTTCAGGCTAGCCATCATTAACACTTGCTGTTTCTCCAGAGTAGGACATAGCTATTGACAATTTCTCTCTTTCAGTTTAGAAACAAGCTTCCTCTTCAGTCACCATGTGAAGGAGGAGTTGCTTTCTTTCTTTCTTCAGTGGCTTTCTTGAGTCTGTCCTTCTCTTCTAGCAGTTTCATGCTCTGCTGGAAAACTTGTTCAATGTGCTTGGCAACTTGCACCTTCTCTGCATCTTTTACATCACTACTAACATCAGGTGCACAAACTGCAGAATTTCTCTGGCCTCTGTTGTAAAGGTGTGGGGAGATCGGCTCCCCACACCTACTGCATCCACTCCCACACCAGCCTGGTCAGTCATCTTGACAACCTGCCAGATGGTCAGAGGTTCTCCCTACTGGACAACTGGGGAATTTCTCTGGTGTCCTGACCGATATTTCCATTCCCATAACACTGTTTCATTCAATTGTCCAAAGCTGTTTGTGAATGTTGATCTGCAAAATGGCTGTCACTACACATTTATAGTCAAATCACTGCCAGTCTCTCATTGCTGTAAAGCACTTTGGGATACAATGCAGACTAAAAGTGCTATAAAATGTTAATTATTTTTCTTCTTCTTCTTACCACTTGCACAATCCTAAGGCAATGTTGTCCAGAGACCTCCTAGTCCTGACAGCAACTACTCCAGTGGAGTCTCAAGAGAATGGGAACTGAAAGTACTTGTGACCCTCATCTTAACAGCAGCTTGCTTTTCTCTTATTTTTTCTGCCATTTGACCTTGCGTCTTCTCCTGGAGCAGTGCACATAGTCTATTGCTGGCCTTGCATACATGCAGCATTTGATGTAAGTAAGCACCCTGACCCACCATATGGGGTTACTGCAATGGCAGAATATGTTACCACCTCTCCCAAATAGGAACACACTGCCATGAGTAGTCTTCCTCCATGCTGGACTGCCAACATCCAGGATCTGCTCCAAAACCAGGGTCTAAATTGCACAGCAATGCCTTGAGTCATTGTGTGACCCAGAAGTGAAAATAATTTTTTTAAATGTTTGCCTACTTGTGAAACTAGTTATCAGTGTTCCATTTTTTGCCAATGATTTAAAACAAATGCACAGAGCTCTCCTGGCTGAGACATCAAGAGCCCAGGCCAGTGAAGACTGATTACAATTTGGAAGTGGTGCAGTCCATCTCATGGCCAAGGGTCTTGGCCATTCAGTGTGCAAACACTCTGTTCTGGACAGCGGAAAAGCAACTACTATACACTTACCCTTCTGGTCAGAAAATGGTGGGATCATGCGGCTGTCCAGGTAGAAGTTAAAGATGCCATGGCAATTTTTTGATAGTCCAAGAAGTCCCTCTCTGAGTTATATAGGTTCTATAAAATATGTCTATGCATGTGGTGCTAGCATGTTTAGCAACTACTGAATATATACCTCACACAGTATACAGTACTCCCATTATAGTGTATAAAGGAAGCTTGTTCTGCATGGATATTCATCCCAAGCAGAACGCTGTTTCACCACAGTGAAAAGGTCATGGAATGTGGTTGTACCCTTCTGTGGTACAACAGCATTCTACACAGCTAATCACAATATCCCTGCGATAATATCGAATGACAGCACAGCTGAAAAAAACCCAGTGTGTTCTCAAAAGATACCATAAAATGGAACACTACAATGTGGACCTTTGCTAGTTTATTCTGCTTTCAACAAAACTTTGAAAAATTAAACCTTTAGATGGATGCTAGTTTACTTTATCTTATTAAAAAAAATCTATTTCTCTGTATCAACTGACACTTGTACCTGACAAAGGGGAGAGTGAGGAGGAAGACATGAAGACCAGCTCCATTCGATGATGTGCTTCTCACCAGGGTAATCCACAACTGCAAGAAATAAGGGCACCATCCACCAACAATAATCCAAAGTTTGTTGTTTATTGCCAAAACATTGAGCAAAATAAAAACACAAACAAACAATGTGCCACGTAGGTACTCCCCTTCTCCTTACAAGGTTTGGGGAGAGTGACCCAAGAAGGGGACAACAGTTTAAACAGTTAAAAAAAATAAAAACATTTACTTTTTGCTCTATACACTATACAAAGTACTGGCTATGCAAAACCATGCTCAACAAGCCTGTGATTCCACCTTGAGGTTCAGATTACAATGGATCTCTACAGCGGGTTGTATATGTTCCGGTGCGACAAAAAAGGTCACGACCAGCATTGCAGCAATGGGGTTCATGATGACTGCAAATTGCAGTGGGCATGGGGCTGCACTGTTTGTGACTATTTTCTACATCGGAAGGCTTTGCCCCCCAAACCACCCATGTGGGGAGCTTTGTCCCCCAAACCCCCCGAACTAATGGATTCTAACTCCAGGTTGGAGTTAGTTCAGGAAGGGGGCGGAAGTTGGGGGGAAGTGATTGCCCCCTTCCAGTGGCACGTCTGCGGAGGCATGGTGCTGTAGTCGATATCAACACATGTCACCATAGAAATGTCACTGTTAGGGTAGCATACCCCTCTAGAGATTCATTCCCGAGGTCTGCTGTAATCTGAACCTCTTGGTGACAGCACAGGCTGGTTGGGCATTGTTTTGCCCAACCAGTATTTTCACATGGTTTTAAGTGCTCACATATTGCATTTTCTGTGGGCACTATGACACTTTATTTATTTAAAACAAGTGGGATCAGGTATGTGCTTTTGCTATAAAAAGAGACATACCCTAGAGGGCACTATCCTTTGAAAATGCTGCAAGGTGAAATGTTAGGAGCTTTCTGCTCTCTACTGTTGTGTGGTTTATGTACATCTGACTGCTATAATAAAACAAGTTCTGGTAAGAACCAATATGGCTGTGAAAAGCTTTTAAGAGTGGCAGGAGCGGTGAACAGAATATGCTCTGCTCTTATTGCACAGGAGTCGGATGTAATACTTCAGCAATTACAGTACTGTGCATGCGTGATACTCGCACTGTGCAATTTGCCCCAGAGACAGCTTTGCACAACATGGCAGTGCTGACATAACTATGTATAGCAACCCAGCCCCTTGGGTTACTTGAATCCCATTAGTACTAGTCTTAGGCAGGTAGAAAAAAGTAGCTAGTGGGGAACTCATTAGGTGCTTTCTACATAATGACATAATTGTTTACTCAGCTAGCCTGAGAGAAGGATGATTATGTCATTCAGAACTCTGGCAGCAGCATAACCATTTAAGAGTCAGCTGCTCTCGGGGAGCTTAGAATGTTTATCAGTAACTTCAAATGTGGCAGTCAGAGAGGCAGGAGGTCTGCCATTGGGGTTCTGTCAAAGGGAGCCCTGTTATTTCTCATATTAGTTTGGTAAAATCTTCAGTTTGCCTGCAGGACTCTTTAGTTTCACTCCAGGGGGAGTGAGAGGGAATGCAGTTCTTGTGAATCCAAGGGGTAATCCCCTGAAGTTCCTGAAGTTCACAGCTGCCTTAAGGAAGAACAATAAGTAGAATCTGACAGCTACCAGAGAAAGAAGGGTGCCTTTTGTTCTTTCCATGACTGGGAGGAAGGAAGAACTAATCTGTGAGTACTGAATTTGAGACTGTTCTCTGAGGGAGTTGTCTGAGGCGTGTGTGTGCCATAGATAAGGCTAGATCACACTGGTCAGGACCTCTTTCACCACAACTGTCCTGAATTTAAAGTTAAAGTTGGAGTCTTTATCAATTCATTGGGGATTGGAGACTCATTTGGTGTAACCCTGAAGGAATGGCAGAGACTGTTTGGCGCAAAGGGTGGGAGGAATTTCATCTGGAGTTTCAGGCAGGGCTAAGTAGTTTGTGGATGGGACCAGTGTTCCTTGGGCAAAGACCATGCACCAGGAGGATTTTAAAGTGTTTGACACATCCCACAGATATACACTTTGGCAATGGAAATGCATGGAAAATGTTTAAAGTGTGTGGCACATCCCACAGATATACAATTTGGGAAAGAGGTAGAGATGTGTTTGTGGAAAACAGTACTCACTCCCTATCTCAAGTCACAGTGTTCTGCTGTGACATCACAATCTGTTGTCATGAGAGTATCTGTGATGTCATAAGCAGTGCATTATGACCACAGGTAGGAAGACAGCAACAGACATAGTTGAACTCTTCAGGAGCAAAAATCATATTTTCATGCAGATGACCTCAGCAATAAATAGTGGGGAGAAGGAATAAAGAACTAATGTGAAATACAAGCTGAACTTTATCTAAAAATTATATTTTGTTAAAGTTCCCCTGAAGGTGTCAGCTGCTCTTTAAGTTTATTTTTTCTTGTGTTTTTAATCATTTCCATTTACTAATGCTAGCATAGACACACACAGATGGTTTTAAAATGAAGCTTCAGTTGGTTTATAGCTTTTCTCAGGGAATGAACTTTTAAGTCAGTGAAATTTGACCTTCGGATAGCTTTCTTTTGATGGAACTTATGCTGTCTTGTTTAGAATTTCACTTAACTGGCATAGTAATTTGCAAAGCTAAGGCTGTTTAGGAGTGCAATGGGATTATGCCAAACAAATGTAATTATCTCTAAAAATATACAAGTTGCAGATAATAAACCTTATAAAAGTTATTCAGGACAAAAAGACCTTTCAAATGAGCCTATTCATTAAGCTGCACTAATTATATATTTTAAACTATGGCCATCTGATGGTAGCCTGTGATGTTGGCGACTATATGTAGGCGACTGGTCGGAAGGGCGATGGCAGAGCGGCACCGACAATTTGGGTGACCTGGGATTTCCCCACTTTCCCAGAGTTGTGCCTCCCAGAATATGACTACTAAATATAGAAACATAGAAACATAGACTTTGACGGCAGATAAGGACCGCTAGGCCCATCTAGTCTGCCCATTTCCCTACCTACAGGATAGGCCGCAGATCCTAGTTAACCAACAGCCTATTTCTTCCTACCCCCCACAAGAATTGCCTTATGTCTGTCCCATGCATTCTTGAATTCTCCCACAGTTTTAGACCCCACAACCTCCTCAGGAAGGCTGTTCTATGCATCCACTACCCTCTCTGGGAAATAATACTTCCTCACATTGCCCTAGACACGCCCTCCTTCTATCTTTAAATTGTGTCCCTTGTTCTTGCAAGTCTCTTTTCTGAAAATGCTACCCTCTTGGACTTTGTTGATTTCACTGAGGTACTTAAAGTTTCTATCATGTCCCCCTCTCCTTCTTTCCTCAAGGGTATACATATTAAGCTCCTTTAGTCTCTCCTCATACGGCTTCTCTTGCAGACCCTGCACCATTTTAGTAGCCCTCCTCTGGACTGCCTCTATCCTGTCTATGTCCTTGGAGATGGGGTCTCCAGAACTGGACACAGTACTCCAGATGGGGTCTCACCAACTGTCTGTACAGAGGATAACAACTTCCTGTTTTCTGCTGGTGATGCCTCTCCCTATACATCCCAGTATACCCCAGCCCTCCCTACTGCCTTCTCACATTGCTTGCTAACCTTAAGGTCATCTGATATGATTACCCCCAGGTCCCTTTCCTTTTGTTGTTGTTACTACCTCCCCACCCATTGTGTATTCTTCCCTGGGTTCTTGTTTCCCAGGTGCATTATTTTGCACTTCTTTGCATTGAATCCTAGCTGCCATACTTCTGACCATTCCTCCAACCTTGCCAAGTCCCTTTTCATCCTTTCCACGCCTCCTTGTGTATCAACCCTGTTGCAGATTTTGTGTCATCTGCAAAAGGCATACTTTTCCTTCCAGTCCCTCTGCAATGTCACTGATGAAGACATTAAAGGACTGGACCCAATACTGAACCCTCAGGTACCCACTAGTAACCCCTTTCTTCAGAATGGACTCCATTTACAATTACCTTCTGTGTCCTGTTGTCCAGCCAATGTTTTACCCAGACTACCACCCTGGATCCCACTCCCAGGCTGGTTAATTTGACTATTAATCTTTTGTGTGGGACTGTGTCAAATGTCTTGCTAAAGTCTAGGTAGGCCATGTCCACAGCCCCTCCCTGGTCTACTACTTTGGTCACCCAGTCAAAGAAATCTATTAGATTCATCTGACATGACCTTCCCGCTGTGAACCCATGCTGCCTTGGGTCCTGTGCTCCACTGGCCTCTAGGTACTCGACTATTCTTTCCTTCAGAAGTGACTCCATCACTTTCCCTACCACAGTGGTCAGACTGACAGGTCTGTAGTTTTCTGCCTCTGTCTTGGATCCACTTTTGTGAAGGGGAATCACATCTGCCTTCCTCCAGTCCTCGGGTACCACACCATCCTCCCATGATTTATTAAAAAGAGTAGCCAGTGGTTTCACTAGTTCCTCCCTTAATTCTTTTAGAATTCTGGGGTGAATTCCATCAGGACCCATTGCTTTGTCCACCTTCAGTTTTAGGAGTTCTTGCAGAACCCTTTCTTCTGTGAAAGGACTGGGATCGACCCCCCTATCAAGAGTGCTTCTGTTAATTGGATTAGGCACTTCCCTCTCCTCTTTGTGAATACTGAGCAGAAATATTTGTTCAGTATTCCTGCTTTTCACTGTCCCCTCTGCCCACCACTGTTCATTCTATTCAGCCTCACTATCCCTCCTTTGTCTTTCTCAGCTTGCTGATGTACCTATAAAGGTTTATCCCCTTCTTAACTGGTTGGCTATCTTTCCTCAGTTTGGGCCTTTGCTATTCTGACTTTCCTCCCTGCTTCCTTCTGCCTTAACTGGTACAGGTCTCTGTCCTGCTCCTTCTGTGTTTCCTTATACTTATAAGGGGGCGTGGGGGTGCTTGGGGGGGCAAAGCCCCCTGCATTAAAACACTTTGTATTTTGTAGTCGCCCTGGGGGATTGTCACCCTTCCGCGGGTCACCATCCTGCAGTTGACCTTATCACATAGCACCCCATCTGATTACCTCAATTTTCATTTTTCATAGGAGTTATGCCAAACAAATGTAAATATCTCTAAAAGTATTTGTGTTACACATAAATTCCTTGAAAGAGCATTGGTTAAGGAACTGTAAGAAGATCTTTGTTTATGGAGCACATTACAACATTTTTGAGGTTGAAAATAGAAAGATTAAGGGGTCTCTGGCTTCTCTTTTTTCATTTCCTAGCCCATAAGGAAGGTATCATGGTAGTAGAGATTCTGGCTCGCTATAGTTAAACGGTTGCTGTTATAGTTAAATTGTTTTTCATACTTGGGTGATACTCATTTCTCTGATACTGGCTGGTGCAAACATTTTAGATACCTGGATGCTAAATTTTCTTTTTCTTTTTTTTCCTTTATAAGTATGTCCTGCTTTATTGTTATTTGAATTTGGGCACTAATGATACTTATTGTGAAGAGGAATTTTTTTAGGGTGATTTAATCCAAGGTCTCCAACCCCTTTTGTCTTTGTTTAGAGTATATTGAGCTGGGTTTTTGAGCTTTAAATGTCAGTCATTTTGTTTTGTCTGTTTACCTCCTTCTTACTCTTGTAAGATAAAAAATGTCAATAAATTTTATTTAAAAAAATGCCATCTTTTTTTTAATTTCAGACAGCTGTTTTTTAATTTGATGCATTTCAGTATTATTTAATAACCACTTTGTGTACCCATAGTGCTGTTTTATTCTGTCATCATCATCCTTACTTCCTTTTCTATTTCATGTAATTGATTTTCTATTTCGGATAATTTCTGTTGTCTTGGGATCACATGATGGCTCTAATGGAGTAGCAGCTCCTTTGCAGCTCTCAGATCACACCAGCAAATTTTACTAATTACTCAAACAAATCTTAACTAATTCGATCAAGCCAAGATTTATATCTGATTAGGACAACCTAAGACTCGTAAAGGCTGATTTTCTTAAAAATGGATGCTGAAATGAGAGCTCCACCCACCAGGTATACTCCACCACTGACTCTTGACAAATCATCTGGGTTAAGCATGCTAAACAGACCTTACCAAAGCTGAATCTATCTAATACTGGGGCTTTAGCACTTACTGGGGAGAAGGTTTTTTGGAACAAAACACCTTTGAAAGAGGCTTTGGAAACATTGCTGAATGACACCAACATTATAAGATTAAAGACAGAGGAACTCACTAGGAGGATGACTGATGCAGAAGCAAGGATTTCCTCAGCTGAGGACTGGTGCCTGAGAACAGAACTGGAGTTTCCAACATTACAGCATAACATTTCTAAACCTGAATCCAAGGTTGAAGACCTCGAAGAAAGGAGTTGCCGCAACACTATTGTTATTTTTGGCTTGCCAGAAAATTCTGAAAGGACAAACCCAATCCATTTTACACAAGTCCTCTGTGAAAATTTAGTGGGTTCTTCACCTAATGGTCAGATCTATATTATCGAGCTAGCACACTGAACCTTAAAGCCAAACCCTCCAGCCAGTGAGGAACCTAGACCATTTATCACGAAATTCTTGAATTATTTAGATCTTCAGCATGTCTTGTCTAAAGTGAAAAACACTCAAATCCTGAACTGGGATGGTAAAAAGATATGATTATCCCAGGATCTCCCTCAAGCAGTTTTGGCACACAGGCATGACTTTGCTCCTTTCATTACTAAAATAATTGGAGACGGTATTAAGTTCAGAATGTTATACCCTGCAAAGTTGCTCGTTCTGAAGAACAACTCTTGGTATTCTTTTAAATCTGCTGATAAAGCCAGGAAAGAGTTGCCTGCAATATTTCTTGATTTATTTAATACTAGTGAACTCGAGTGATCTGTTGTGTTGCCTGTGATTTTGAATGTGTAGGTACTGACTTATATATATACATTTTACTGCCTGTATATGACTCTTTTATTTAGTTTTCCCTTAGCTTATTTCTGGCATAACTTTGGTTTATATCTGGTTGATTGTTGTGCTCTTTTTTTATGTTACAGAATGCCGTTCTGATTCAGAAGCTTCCAGAAGAACAGCCAGAATTGAACTCATGATACCAGCTTTCTCTTGGATTGGCAATGCTGAAATTATCTTGGACTTGTACAAAACAACTCTTGGAGAGATATTTTATGGGGTTTTCTAGAATGCTATACTCCCCTCTGGTAGTTTGATTTTCTTTATTTTTATACTGTTGTTTGAAGTTTGACTGGGGTGAAGGATAATACGTATACTTAATGTATAACCACTACTGGATGGGCACTTTCTTGGATATTTACACAGCCCTCAGACTATATGATTATTTTTAATGCTCATAAACTCTTGGCTGTGGTGGTGGTATTTGCTACAGTGAACTTTTTATGTCTGCTCAGTTGCTATATTGTTTTATTTTTGAGTGCGATTGCTATCTGATTCATTGTTCCTCAGAAGTTATCACTGTAGGTTCGATAGTCAAGCTTCCTTTTATTAATGTGTTCTTGTTCTGTAATAATCTTATAGATGTATTGGAGTACTCTTTGCTTGCTTATTACTCCGCTAACTATGTGGTTAAATTTAGAGGTTTCACTCAGGCTTAAGACGGTTATAACCATAAGTGAATTTTCCTGAAATCCTATCATGTAGATTCTAATACTTATATTGTCGTGGATGCTGTTTAAACTCACTATTTTCATTCTTACATAGGGCTAGATAGATTCTTTTAGATTTAGAATTGAAAAGACAATATTATTTTGAGGTGGCTGTTATGTCACATAATTCCACATTCCATTTATTTATTAGAAGGACACCAAAGTATTAAATACAGAGGGAGTTTTAGTTTGCTATTATTGTTATGCCCAAATGGTGATTGTTTAGATTTAATTTCTCAAATTGTTATTTGTATTGCTGGAGATGTTTTGAATAATACAATATGGTAACCTTTTCTGGCTATAGTTGATTTTTTAATGGTTGTGATACTAATGGTACATAAAGTTTTATTTACATCTCAACTATGATAATTGAGTGTTATCAGATTTGGGCATAACATTCAGAGATTAGTGTTGGTATTTATTGTCCCACATTGTTTATTGTTTGTTATTTATATGTGTTTGGGGTTTGTTTGTATGTAAATTCAGACTTGATCCTATTTTGTTAGACTTTATCTCTGTACATGTTTGAGTGCTCAACTCATAATTATAATTAACTAGGTGTTTCTGGGAGCCTGTGGGCTGAGATTTGAGCACCACTGTTTAGAAGTTAATTGTTAGAGTTTGGTTTTAGGACCAGGGAGATGTTATTCATTTTTAATTATGGGGGTTTTGATTTAAGATATACGTATTGGGTTTTTTTGCGATGGAGGGGAGTGGGTTATTTTCCTGAGACTTATATATTTCTTTGGGCCTAGTTTCCATTTATAATTACTCTTTATCTCTCTACCATATTAATATAGTTGTCACTTTGTCTCATTCTATAAATTTTGCTTTGTGGAACATTAAAAGTGCTAGATCTAGATCTAAAAGAATGCAAATACTAAAACATATTAAACAACTTAATTGTCAGGTTGTAGTTTTACAGGAAACCCATCTGTTGACTGACAAAGTTAATCTCCTGGGTAAAATGTGCTATTCTCAAGTATTTGGTATAGGGGATTCTACAAACCAAAAAGGTGTGGCTATATTCATAAACCAAAATGTTCCTTTTAGTCATTCAATTACGGTTTCAGACCCTGTTGGTAGATTTATCGTGTTGGGGGGGTTCAATAAATAATTCTCAAGTGCTGATGGGGAGTATTTATGGCCCACACCTTAATACTTCTTCATGTTTGGCAGACTTAACCGAAATCTTATTACCTTATGTTTCTCACATTGTTATATTAGGTGGATATTGGAAACTGCCATTAGACTTACAGTTTGACAGCTTATCAGGTTCAGATCCAAGGTTATTTTTGGACCACATGGCACTGCTGGAATTTATAGATTGCTTTAATTTAATAGATCCCTAGAGAACTTTATACCTGAATAGTAAACAATATTCCCTTTATTCTTCTGCTCATAGAGTTTTTTCAAGAATGTATTATTTCTTGGTAGGTGACAGATTAATCCCAATTGTGACTGACTCACCCATTAGACCTAGAGGTATCTCATATCACTCTTTGTTTAACTTATATTGACATTAGGATTCTCCCCTCCAGAAAATTCATCAATTTGGAGACTGAATAATCAGCTATTAAAGGACACATACAAAGTACATTTCATTAAACAGGAAATAAATACATTTTTACAATACAATCTCAACTCAATTGATAGACTTGATATGATTTTGTCTTCCTTTAAATGTTTTATTAGTGGGCTTTCATACATGTTGCATCTAAGAGTAAAAAGCAATGATTCAGTAAACTTGTTGAGCTCTTAGACAACATTAAAACATTGTAAGCCCAGTGTGTTATTAACCCTATTGAACAAGATATGTTTAGATTACAAAATGTAAGGGATAACTACTTTGACATTACTAGAGAGAATGCAGAATATTGTGTTTTAAAAACCAGAGCTTTATACTTAGACCAAGGTGAAAAACCTAGCAAATTACTTGCCCATAGACTCAAAAAGATGGAAATCAATAGATACATTATGGCTATAAAATCAAGTAATGATAACACTATTAAAACCCTTCCATGTAATTTTATTTATGAGTTTGAGCAATATTTTAAGCAAATTTATAAACCTATAGATGAGAATTTAACAAATCGGAATTACCAGATATAGCTTGAAAAATGTCAACACCCGACTCTGACAACTAAGATGGCCTCTGATTCAATCTGCCCTATTACCACACAAGAAATTATCAATGCAATAAATACTCTTAAATTGGACATATCTCCTGATCCTAATGCTCTAACTCTGAACTTTTGTAAAATGTTCTGTGATGACATTGTTCTATTCCTTAAGGAATTTTACACTTGTAGCTTAGAATGTGGAATGACAGACTATTTCCTATTAGAGGCACTGATAATTTTAACTCCTAAACCCAATAAACTTAGGGATCAACTTAGTAGTTATAGACCTATTTCTCTTATTAATGGAGATATTAAAATCATTGCTAAAATCCTGGATCAGAGGATTTAGGCATGTTGGACGAGCTTGATCTCTACTAAACAGTTGGGATTTATGTTGGCAGATCACCCTTAGACCATATAAGCAAACTTGCTCACATTTTTCTGCATCTAGGGAATGTGGGGCCCCCATGGTGCTTGTTTCTCTAGATGCAGAGAAAGATTTTGATAGGCTTAACATTTCTTTTTTATTAGAAACATTACTAACATTTGTTTTTCCATCCTCTTTTCTCAGCGGTTTAAAATTTTTATATTTTCATCATTCTGCTAAGATCTATGCTAATGGTCTTTTTCTTCAATTATACACTTACATTCTGGCACAAGGCAAGGGTGTCCTCTTTCTTCTATTCTATTTAACTTTTATTTGGAACCTCTTCTCTCCTAACTAAAACATAATCCTTATATTAAAGGCATTAAGATTGACTCATATTTTTGAACATTATCTGCTTATGCAGATGATATTTTGCTCCATATTTCTCAACCAAATATTTTAATTCCGGCCATCTTAAAAACTATTGAAAATTTTAGCAGAGTCTCCAATTATAAAAGTAATACTAATAAAACTACCGTGCTACCTCTGAACAATAAAGTTTCAAAGGATGATAGTCTCAAATTTGGATTTTCGTGGTCCTCCAGGCATTTAAAATATTTGGGCTTATATCTTTCTCAAGATAAAGTGCTGATGAGATCATTCAATTTTACTAATCTAATTTCCACTATTGAGCAGGATTTAGAAAGATTGAAGAAACTTCCTCTCTCTCTTATAGGCAGGATCAATACTATTAAAATTAATATTTTCCTAAGAATTTTTTTTTATCCCTTAAATATGTTGAGCCCATTCTCAAAGGGGACTTAGATCAGTGCAAGCTGCGGCACACAGCAGCTTGCACTGAAGCCCAGTGCATCAGTAACTCTGCACCATACTCTGGTACAGGAGGGGCCCTGGTGCCTAAGTCCCCACACCTGTGGCAACCTCTCCTGTGTGGCAAACACCTGGTGCACTGAAAGGGTTGCCACAGGCTTCTAGTATCAGGGCAAGCAGTACTCCCTCCACATTTCCTGATGCTGCCCCCTGTATAATTAAGAACCCCACCACTCCCGTGATCCCGGATGTTGACATTAAGCAAGATGTCATGCCCCAATCCCCCATGATTACATTATTACATTTATAGTTCCATGCCCCATTCCCTGATCACCCTTGATCACACTATTAAAAATATAGTATCATGCCCTGATTCCCATGATTAAATTATTAATTTTATAGTTCCATGCCCCAATCCACAATTCCCCTTGATCACATTATTCATAATGTAGTATCATGCTTCAATCCCCGATTCCAGTGTCTACATTAAAAATAAAGTTAATAATAATAAGTAAAATACATACCTCCTCACCATCCCCGATGATCCCAGTATGAATAAGACATATGTCTCATGCCTCCCTTCCTGACCCCAAAGCTGCCAGCACTAATATTAATGATCAGAGCCAGCAACCAGCACACCCCACCTCACACCTCCATGGCCGGCTGCTGATTGCAATGTCACTGAAGGGGATTGTGAACTGTGAGCTGAGGGGAGTGCCAGTGGCAGGATCGAGATGGAGAATGGGGGGGGAGGCAGAATGGTGTTTGGCAATGCCTGACAGGGAGGGAAGGAATGGAACCACTGCACCACCAGGGACAATGACTGGGTTTGTTGTATTTTTGGTTTTCTCTGGGAGATCCAGGATCAGGTATGGGGAACATTATAGCACAGGGGACCACTTGCAGTTGTGTAGGGGGAGATTGGGGATCACTGGAGGGATAACTATACAACCAGGGCTGATACATAGGCATCAGAAATGGGGGGGCTGGCCTACTGGGGAATGTATTTATTTTAATGTCTTGTGAAAACTTTAAATAACTGCAAGCTTGTCATGCTGATGGACATTTATGCTCCGACACCCCCCATGGCTCCTCCCTTGCCCTTAGTGTACCTTCGGTTCACTGCTCTCTCAAGTCCCAGTGGTGTAAACACTTAGACCACCTCCTAGCTGGTCAAAGTGGTGCCCCCAGCTGCATCCATGACGGGGCTTTGAAATTCCCAAATAAGGGGATGTGGCAGCCCTGCCATGGTGCAAGCCCCCTTGCAACCCTGTGTACTGGGTTGTTGGATGCAACCCTGGTGCAAGGGGGCTTTGGCACAGCTGTGTCAAGGTCAGATGCAGGCTGCTTTACCAAATCAAGGTTTTACGCACATTGTGATGCAAATCACAACTTGCATCAAACTCTTGTGATGCATGTCCCTTGCATCATAATAGGACCTTTTAAAATCAGGCCTTTGGTCTTTTATCTTCTGGGAATCGCATTAGATGAGGAAGGCTAAAGGCACTCTCCTCCAAATTCTTTGGGATTGCCCGCTGGTCAGACCCCTTTGGTCAGGTATTAAAAATAATCTAAATAGAGAGCTTGGAGTGGAACATTATCTTATGCCTGAGACCTGCATTCTGGGTGATTTTAGCCAATTAGGCTCTGTGGAGTTGAAATACCATTTAGCCATTATAGCTTTATCAGTTAAGAAAGTTCTGTTAAAGTTCTGTTAAAGCACTGGAAGGAGCAACATATGCCTTCATTCAGTGAATGGAGGCAAGAACTTTTACTTAATCTTACATTAGAAAACTTGATAGTTAGTATGAAACACAATCTACTTGATTTTATTGTGAAATGGGTTAAGCTCTATGATTCAGTTGTTTCCATCTGATCTGGGTCTGACAAGTTTTTTTTTTTTTTTATTAAACTATTTGATTTTTCTTATACTCCTTACTGTATTCAATGGATTTATTTTGTTTTTTTCTTTCCTCATATTTTCTGGTCTGTTGAGGGAGAAATGTTTGAAAGTATAAGAATGTTGTCTGTTCTTTGTTCTTTCTATATATTCCTTTCTTCTGAATGTTATACAGTAGGTCTCAAGTGTAGGGGGGATTATTTTATTACTAGGGTGGGAGTTGGGTTTGAATGTCTGCAAATTTCTTTCTTTTTTTAGTTGTTTAACCAGGTATAGCACACTAAGCTGAAAGCTTTTTTACAGGAGTGACCTGGGAGCACAAGGAGGTTAAGTGACTTGCTTAGGGTCACACAGTATGCAAGTGGAAGCTGTGGGATTCAAACCCAGGTCTGGTCTGCTGGATGTCACCAAATTTGCAGTTCAGAGCCTTAGACCACTGCACTATACTGCCTACTAAATTTACTTTGTAATATATTGTTGTTAGTTCCTAATGTTTTTTTTTCATCATTAGTTATTATATTGTGAATGTATATATACATATCCCCGTTATATTTCTACTTATAATGATTCTGTATTCTTGTCTTTTGAAATTAAATAATTTAGATTTAAAAAAAATTCTGTCTTCTTGATTTTTCTGAGATTAAGATATTATTTGACCTCAGATAATAGCCTTAAAACATCCCAATGACCAGCATGAGAGAGACTGGGACAAGTACTTACCTGATCTCTTATTAACATATAAAGAAGTTCCCCAGGAGTCCACAGGGTTCTCACTCTTCTGAGCTCCTGTTTGGCCAAAGGGTAAAGGGTTCCCTTGATTTGGTAAGGGACAAATGGGAGGGTGAGCTTGCTCTCCAAGAGGAATCTGTTGCAGACTATGTCCTTAATTTCAGGTCACAACTCAAGGAGCTCAAGGGATTTTCCCAGGAGCACTTAACCATTGTACAACAGAGGCAGAAGGCATGGTATGACTGTGGGACCAAATCTCAGCAGTACAAATTTGGGCAATGGGTGATGGTGCTCGTTTCCTTCTGGCAGAACAAATTACAGGTGGCTTGAGAGGGGCCTTGCTAGGTGGTCAGGAGGCTGAATGATGTTAATTACATGGTAGAGTTACCAGACAGGAGGCACAAACAGCAAGCCTACCAAGTAAATATGATGAAGCCCTACAATGACCAGGATGAGATGATCTTGGCTGCATGCAGCTATCCAGAGGAAGAAGCTGAAGTAGACACACTGGTGGATCTCCTGGGAGAGGTTGAGGGAGAATCCTCAGTGGATGTTGTCACTTTTCCGGAGTGGCTGACACTAGCTCAAGCTGCTGAACTGTGTGGGGTGCTGCATACGTTTGGTAAAATGTTCACAGGGAAGCCGATGTATACTACATTGGCAGATCACCACATGGATACATGATACCAAGTCCTTCTGAGACAGCCACCCTTCAGAGTCCTAGAAGGAGTAAGACATGCCCTGGGGGGGAATGCTACAAGTCTCAATGGCTGAGAGGGACCTGGGGGTGGTGGTGGATGTCGAGATGAACAACTCAGAGACTTGTAGGAGGGCAGCAGCCAAGGCCAACAGGATGCTGGGATGCATTGCTAGGGGGATCACCTCCAGAAGGAGGGAAGTGATGCTCCCTCTATATAACTACTTGGTGAGGCCACACCTTGAGTACTGCATGCAGTTTTGGAGGCCACTTAAAGAGGGACATTAAACTCCTGGAGAGGTCAGAGGAGGCAACAAAATGATTTGGGGCTTGGGGACAGGACCTATGAGGAGAGGCTTGAAGAGCTAAATAGTACACATTGGAAGAGAGAAGGGGACATGATAGAGGTCTTCAAGTGCATGAAGAGGGTAAATAGGGAGGAACAGTCAGGGTGCTTCAAGGAAGGAGGAGGGGGCCACTGGGGAGGCATGGGCTGAGCTGGAGGAGGAAGATTCAGGGAGAAAGGAGGATGCTACTTCACTGAGGAGGTGGTGGAGCCTTGGAATGCACTGCCTAGGGGGCTGGTGGAGACAGAGACGGTGGAGGGTTCAAGAGGGGCTGGGACAGGTACAGGGGAAGGGTTCTGGAAGCAAAATCCAATGCAGCAAGAATATCCAGAACTGGGAAGGGAGAAGCCAGAGAAGGTGAGGGGGGCAGCAAGGTCAGCACCCAGGGTGGGGGCTGACAAATCGAGCAGACTCGAAAGACTGTTAGGCCTATTCTGCTGGCATTTTAGTATGTTAGTATGCCATAGAGGGGAGATCAAACGGATGCTGTCTCTCAGGGTGATCCAATAGGCCAGTAGTCCCTGGGGCTCACTAGTGGTACTGAGACTAAAAAATATGGGACCATGAGGTTCTGCATCAACTACTGCAAGCTCAACAGCTGCACAGAGTCAGAAGCATATCCAATGCCAAGGATGGATAAGGTCCTAGAGAGGTT
The DNA here is from genome assembly GCA_016271365.2 of Neoceratodus forsteri. Taxonomy (NCBI): domain Eukaryota; kingdom Metazoa; phylum Chordata; order Ceratodontiformes; family Ceratodontidae; genus Neoceratodus; species Neoceratodus forsteri. The sequence goes on from CM057453.1 coordinate 731,123,671, forward strand.
AGCAGGAGCCCTTTATCTGTCCATGATAGACCTGATAAATGGGCTATTGGCAGGTACCCCAATCCCTGAAGCCAAAGAGAGGTCAGCCTTCATCACCCAATTTAGATTATTTGAGTTCAGGATAATTCCATTTGGGATGAATAATTCACCAGCCACCTTTCAATGGTTCATGAGTCACATTCTGAATGGGGCAGGAAACTTCTGTTTGGCATACATGGATGACATCACCATCTATTGCCAGACTTGGGAGTATCACATCAGGCACATAACTGCGGTGTTCCACTGACTGTAGGCCACTGGACTGACAGTCAAGGTAGAGAAATGCCAGATTGGAATGACAGAGGTGTCATACCTTGGGCATAGGTTGGGTAGTGGGCACATCCAGCCTGAGCCAGTGAAAATTGAGGCCTTACAGGGATGGGCTATGTGCATGATCAAGAGAAAAGAGTGGGTCTTCCTAAGTACAACAAGGTACCACCATAAGTTTGTGCCAAATGTCAAAAGCATGGCCATTCCCCAGTCTGATCTCACCAGGAAGAAAATTCTGGGGTTGGTTCAGAGGAGCGAAACTTGTAATACCGCATTCCAACAGATGAAAGAGGCATTGTGTCAGGCACCTGTGCTCACCAGTTTGGAATATTCTCTAAGGTTTTTGGGAATGTAGCTACATCTTATAATTGGCTACATGTGGTTCTGAGTCAGATTACATATAACACCCAGTCATGTACGTTAGCAGGAAGCTACTACCCAGAAAGAAGGCCTATACCACAATAAAGAAAGAAGTATTGTCTGCACTTTGCAGAAGCTGTAACCTTATTTGTAAGGTAAGGAGACTACCCAGGTCACTGGTCACAACCACCTTAAATGGTTGCATAGAACCAGGTGACAGAACCCAAAATTACTAATGTGGAGCCTGGTTCTGTAGTCATAGCATGAACATTAGGCAAAGCAGCAGGTTGCAGCATGGCAACTCAGATGTGCTGCCCAGACAATAGTTAGTACCCTTTTTCGAAGTAGGAGAGGTGCTATGAGAAACTAAAGTGGGTTACACACAAAGATTGAACTGAGGACATAGCAGTGGGAGTCAGCCAGCTCACATTAAATAAAAATCATTTAGAGGTGCTAACATTTTTTTTATTTCTCCTAGGAGGAAAGGTGTAATAACTTGTTTGCCATATAATTTTGCACTGTAGTTTATTTTTTAGTTTTTTTTCTGCTAGCTGTACTGATAAGTGTGTATGGATCTGTGAGGAGAAATAAGAAAATGTTAGTTGCCAGGGGTATGCCAGATGACTCTGGAGAGTGATTACAATCTCTTTGTCCTATACTACTGGACTCCCTGGCCATGTAATGGTAGAGCTGAAAGCCAAAACAGCTCTTTCATACTTCAAAGCTGAAAACAACCCTTTCATGTTATGAGAAGAGCCTTGGCTAATGACTGAAACATACACTTCTTCTGTGCAAGAAAGGAGGTAGGAAAAAGGATATGTCCTTTGGAATATGCAGACTCCTGAAGTCCAGATCAGACTGGTTTCCCAAGTGCACCTAACTCTCAAGACACAAGGAACTGACCTGGAAGTAATGTCATAGGACATGTGTGCCGAGGGTGGGCAAACTCTGTTTTTTTGGGAAACTTGGTCACCTGAGTTTTGTAAGAGAAAAAGTTAGGCAGGTTTTGGAACCTTGAATAGTTCCAGTCTGTCCTGGTTCACCAAGGTGTCCTTTGTAGTAAGGTCTTTCTAGTTTGGAAAGTTAGAAAGTGTAGTAAGATTTTTATATGTGTTTTTTTTTTTTTCCTGGGGCTGCCTTATCATACAGTCATAATGGTCTTGGGTCCATAATGTTCTTGAAGGCATATAGGGCTTAAGTATCCCTTTAAAGTTCATGCACTTATTTCTGATGGAAAAGTGGCACAGGTTGGCCGTTGACCACAACGGATGCTCTTTTGAGCCCTCTGTTTGGTGACAATGAGAGGGATAATGCTGAACCAGTAGACAAACCCTCCTGACGTTGATAGAGTTTTGGAAATTAAAGGTAAGAGAGCTTCAGGCAATGGATTGGATTATGGCTGCATTGCGACTACAACAGAAAAATCATATAGAACTTTGGCATACTGTAAATGGGACTTATGACTCACCAGTGGGAGGATTAGCGCTTTCAGTGGAAGTAGGACCTCACTTCTGCATAGTGATCATTAAATTAGACTGGCATATCAGGAGAGTTCCTGAGCTGAGGCAGACCCAATTGTCATTAAAAAGCCTGGTGGGTATGAGGGAAGTAGCCAATGATGTGAGCTTTCCCAATGATGTGAGCATATTCTAGATATGGCAGGGCTTAGAGGGTTAGCTTCTCCCCACCCACCCTAATCAATTTAAAAGTAAATAACAGAACTGTCGAGAAAGACAGTCACACACTCTTGTTACATAGAAACATAGACTTTGATGGCAGATAAGGACCACTTGGCCCACCTAGTCTGCTCATTTTCCTACCTAGAGGATAAGCTGCAGATCCTTTTTAACCAAGAGCTTATTTCTTCCTACCCCCACAAAAAGTTGCCTTATGTCTGTCCCATGCATTCTTGAATTATCCCACAGTTTTAGACCCCACAACCTCCTCAGGAAGGCTGTTCCATGTGTCCACCACCCTCTCTGTGAAAAAATATTTCCTCACATTGCCCCTGAGCCGTCCCCCCTCTATTTTCAAATTGTGTCCCCTTGTTCTTGCACATCTCTTTTTCTGAAAGATGCTACCCTTTTGGACTTCGTTGATTCCACTGAGGTACTTAAATGTTTCTATCATGTCCCCCTCTCCCCTCCTTTCCTCAAGGGTATACATATTAAGCTCCTTTAGTCTCTCCTAGTATGGCTTCTCTTGCAGACCCTGCACCATTTTAGTTGCCCTCCTCTGAACTGCCTCCATCCTGTCTATGTCCTTGCGGAGATGGGGTCTCCAGAACTGGACGCAGTACTCCAGATGGGGTCTCACCAACTGTCTGTACAGAGGGATAACAACTTCCTGTTTTCTGCTGGTGATGCCTCTCCCTATACATCCCAGTATCCCCCCAGCCCTCCCTACCACCTTCTCACATTGCTTGCCAAACTTAAGGTCATATGATATGATTACCCGAGGGTCCCTTTCCATTTTTGTTGTTGTAACTACCTCCCCCCCATTGTGTACTCTTCCCCTGGGTTGTTGTTTCCCAGGTGCGTTATGTTCTTTGTTAAAGTTTGATTGATTGACTTTTTTTTTTTATAATGAACTATCTGTTTTCAGTGACTCCTAAACAGAGTCTTGATGCCAAATTCTTCATGTACTCGAAAAAGATATGATTTTAAGATGATAAACAGGATGCAATAGCATAGATTTTACTTTAATAGTGCAATAATGTATGGGAGAAGATTGTTAAGGATGGAATTCAAAGAATTCCTATCCTTGTTATGCTACCATTGTGACATCAAGAGGTTATTATACCCTCTTGAGTACATCACAATGATGGCATAACAATGTGAACAGCATTGCAGATGTGCGTCTCTGGAACTAATGGCTTACAATGAACAGTCGTGGTGGTGAGAGCTGGCCCTGAAAGAGAGCGGCACTCAGCAAAAAATGTAAAATAAGGAAAATTTTCATTTAACTGGTCCCCATGTACTATAAAAGACAATGGATGGGCACCAGTTAACAACAATGAATTCCCATCTCAAGGTCGTCATGCCAACTGTAAACCTCTTGAGTTTTGCTCTCGAAGGTTTACTAGGTTGTCATGACAATCTCTCGATAGGAACACAACATTGTTATTAACTGGTGCCCATCCATTGCAACCTATGTTACTGATACTTCATTACTACCATGTAACTGAATGTAATGTGTTTCAATGGAGCATGTCCATAAAGCTGAGTTTAGAAAAAGTAAAAATATATTTTCTTTTATCTGTGTAAAATACTGTTCCCCAAAGTCTTATTGTAGTATCCTTTATTATATGTGTAAATATTTTAAAGTATTAAAATATTATTTTTTATGTACTTCATGTTTCTGTGACAGTCCTTTGAGGTACAGATTACTGAGTTATAACCGGCAAAAACTGTGTTTCTGTCTCTGAAAAGAAGGCTACAGTTATCATATTTTGTTTCTTTTTTTTTTTGCTATTGTCTGTTTAAACCCAGGAGCTGGCAGTTGGGCTCTGGCCCTTCCTTGGAGGGCTCACATCCTTCCTCACCCACGGTCCCATCACCGGGATCATGGTTGGGGCTTCATGGAACCTGCCAGCTCCATTTTTCCCCAGTTTTCTCCCACCCATACCACGGCTGTGCACATGTGGGTGAAGGTACATACACACCACAGTTCCATGGTGCCCTCCCTTGCATGCTGCCCTCCCACCAGTATTACCCTCAGGCCTCTGCTTGGGGGCAGTGGGACTGCAGGGGCGATAAGATGCCTCCCCAGAAAAGGAGCACTGCTGAGTGGCTGCTCAGTCCTGCTCCCTCTCTTCCACACTCCCCAGCTGATCCCCCTATGACTCAGACTCATTCTCGAACACGGGTCACCAACATAGCGCAAGGTGTGGTATCCAGCACCTCAGCTCTCATTGCCACTGGGCCGCTGCATCATATTTTGTTTCTAAACTGAGGTGTTCTCAGGTATGATACAGAGGATTGGGCCATTTGCCCTTTGGTAAGGAGTGCTGTTCTGTGTGGGCGCTGGCTCCGGTGGGCTTCATACCTGGAAATAACCAAAGGGAGCATCAATGCTAAGTGGTGACAGCTGTTGATGTACCCTTGTAGGTGTATGAAGGGAATTTGGAAAGCTGGCAACAGTGTACATGCTGAGTCTAGGAGATACTGGTTTGCCACAGTCGATGAGGGAGTGAGAGTTTCAGTTGACCATGCGGGACCTTCAGCAGGGTAGGAGGTGGCTTACTGTGAGGTTAGGGATTGTCTCTGTTTTATATTCCCCACCCTTGAACATCATGAGATGTGTCTGATGCTGAGATGTCAGTATGCTGATGCTCTCCTCCCTGTGCTCTGGTTCCATGGCACTGCCACTTGTGGTCACCCAGGTGGCAGTATTGTGGTGGAGACCAGGATCCCTCCCTCCCCTGAAGAGGCAAGCGTCCATGGGATGCTCAGCCATCCTTCACTAGCCAGCCCTCCAGCAGCTCAGGATTATTCCCAAACCCTGGTCACTAGGGTAGCTGGCCTTGCAGGCAGCAGCACTATCGCGGTGCTAGCAGGCCGGCCTTATACTTAGATATTTTTTTCTGGTCATCTGAACAGCATAAATTAGGAAAGGAAAAGGAGTACCCAGAGTTATTTTCCTGAAAAACAGAAGAAAACTATGGTTAAAGCTTTAATGCACTGAATAAGTTAGGAAGGCATACTTTCAAGTATTATGTATGCTTCTTCTTGATTTTTGTTAAATCTGGTTATTTAGCACCACTTGGTTGGAAACCATAAAGTGGACTTTATTTCTTGATTCCATCATGTTTGAGGGTAGCTGCAAATTGTTTTCTCTAGCACCATAGTTCCTGGGAAAAATCATGTTTTACTGATATTTTCTGTCCTCTGTTGGTACTGTAAATCCTCTGGTGTATGAAATGGCTGTCATTGTTTTATAATTGTCCTCACTCATGACAAATTTCAAAATTACAGGGTGCATTCCTTCCCTGAGGGCTGACCTTTGTCCTGTTTATTATAATCTTGTCAATTGCTACCTTTTCCAAGTCACTTTTCAGTGGTGTTTTAAGCAAGTCTGTCATTATTGTGGTCAAGCATCTTCATCCCACTCTTGTAAACCCCCCAAAATTCTTATTTCTTTCACAATGCACAATTCTTCTGATTGTCTTGTTTTTTGTTTTAATTGTTCTTGTTGCCTTTGTAGCAGAAGAATGCCCTGAGATACAGGGTTTAACTTGTCCTCAATTCCACCATCTTTTTTTTTTTGCTTCAGTATTCACTTTGTGCTCTAAATTATACCTTTTGCTTTTAATCTCTTGGGTGTCTGAATGGACATCCTTCATTTTAGCCAGGCAGTCTTGAATCAATTTATGCTTGCAGTGAGTTTTGTGGCCAAGGCAGGGGGCTGCTCTTCAGCTTCAGTATAGATGTAATATAGTTCCTTCTTTTCTGAGGTACCCACTCATTCCTTGTTATGTGTTCTCAGTTTCTTTTACCAAGCTACTTGTTTCTTCTTTTCCCTCAGTGTTGTTAGTATCAGACACTGTGCCAGAAAACTGGGGAGGCGGGAAGTAGCATAGAAACATAGACTTTGACGGCAGATAAGGACCACTTGGCCCACCCAGTCTGTCCATTTCCCTACCTACTGGATAAGCTGCAGATTCTAGTTAACATACAGCCTACTTCCTGCAAACCCCAACTATAATTGCCTTGTGTCTGTCCCATGCATGTTTGAATTCCTCCACTGTTTTAGACCCAACGACCTCCTCAGGAAGGCTGTTGCATGTATCCACCACTCTCTCCATGAAAACAAATTTCTTCACATTACCCCTGAGCCGTCCCCCCTCTATCTTTAAATTGTGCCCTCTTGTTCTTACACATCTCTTTCTCTGAAAGATGCTACCCTCCTGGACTTTGTTGATTCCCTTGAGGTACTTGAATGTTTCTATCATGTCCCCCCTGTCCCTCCTTTCATCAAGAGCATACATATTAAGCTCTCCCAGTCTCTCTTCATATGGCTTCTGCTGCAGACCCTGCACCATTTTAGTTGCCCTCCTCTGGACTGCTTCCATCCTGTCTATGTCCTTGCGTAGATGAGGTCTCCAAAACTGCACACAGTACTCCAGATGGGGTCTCACCAACTGTCTGTACAGAAGGATAACCATTTCCCTTTTTCTACTTGTGATGCCCCTTCCTATGCATCCAGTATTCCCCTGGCTCTCCTTACTGACTTTTCACATTGCTTACCCATCTTCAGGTCATCTGATATGACTACCCCCAGGTCCCTTTCCATTTTTGTTGTTGTTAGTACCTCTCCTGCTATTGTGTACCCTTTTCCTGGGTTTTTGTTTCCCAGGTGCATTACTTTGCACTTCTTTGTATTGAATCTAAGTTGCCACATGTCTGACCATTCCTCCAACCTTGCCAAGTCCCTTCTCATCTTTTCTACCCCCCCTTGTGTATCAACTCTGTTACAGATCTTTGTGTCATCTGCAAAGAGGCATACCTTTCCCTCCAGACCCTCTGCAATGTCACCTATAAAGATGTTAAAGCAGGTGAACAGAAACAGGAGTAGAGGGAGGACAGGCAGTAAAACACGAAAGGCCAAGGTTACAAATACCTGCAGCCTGGGAAATAAAATCCCAGACCTGGAGGCCTTGCTAGTAGAGGCAGATCTGGACATAGCATCAGTAACAGAGACTTGGTACACCACTAATCATGGATGGGACAGAAATGTACTGGGTTATGCTCTGTTAAGGAGGCATAGGGGGAGGTAAAAAAGGCATGTGAGGACCTGTACATCAGAGAAGGTATAAAGGCAACAGAGGTACAGGGCAGGCAGGGGGAGGCCAAAGCACTGTGGGTCACCCTTGAGCCTGGTAATGGCACAGCAATCCACACAGGGGTGATCTACAGGCCTCTAGCACAGGGTGAGGAGGTGGATAGGGAGCTAGTGGATGAAATACATGAGATGTCAACAAAAGGGGAAGTTCTGTTGCTGGGTGATTTCAATATGCCAGATGTAGATTGTTCCACCCCGGCAGCTGCTTCAACCAGGAGCCAAGACATCCTAGATTCCCTACAGGGGCAGGCCTCAGGCAGCTAGTGCTTGATACAACCAGAGACAGGGTGACTGGATCCAGTACTGACCAATGGTTACAGAATCCAAGAAGTCTGGGTAGAAGGTCAAATGTGGTCCAGCAATCACTGGATAGGGTGGTTTAGCATGGGGACAGGGACACAGTCAAATCACACAAAGGCAAGAGTCTTAAATTTCAGACAGGTGGACCTTGCTAAGATGGGGAGATGTATCAAAGAAGCCCTGGTGAGGAGGGAGGTAGAACGGGGAGTTGAGTAGCAGTGGGAGCACCTAAAAGGAGCCATAGAGGAGGTGATGAACCAATGCATCCAGTTAGTAAACAAAGGCAAGAGAAGGAGGAAACCGCTATAGTTTTTGAAAGATGTAGCAGAAAAAGTAAGCGCCAAAAGGTTGGGTCTCAGGAAATATAAGAAAACTCAAAAGGAGAAAGACAGGAAGGTGTACCTAAAGTGTCTAAGGGAAGCGGGGAAGGTGGTTTGGAACACAAAGGCATGGACTGAGGAATGATTAACACAGATGGTGAAGAAAGGGGACAAGACATTCTGTAGGTACATCAGTGAAAGAAGGAAAACCGGGAGGGGGGAGTATAAGACTCATAGAGGATGAAGAAAGTGTAAGGATGAAGACCTGGAAAATGCATAAATACTGAATAAATACTTCTGTTCAGTATTCACTGAAGAGGGAGAGGGTCAGGGACCACAGTTGGGCAACAGATATGAAGGGGGAGGGTGAAGTGAACACCAGTCCATTTACTGTGGAGAGAGTCCTGGAGGAGCTCACAAAATTGAAGGTGGACAAAGCAATGGGGCCTGATGGCATACACCTGAGGATATTAAGGGAGCTATGGAGGGAGTTATCAGTGCCTCTGGGAGCCACGTTCACCAAATAACTCAACACAGGAGTGGTTCCAGAGGACTGTAGGAGGGCACATGTAGTCTATCTTCACGAAAGTGGTAGGACGGAGGAGGCAGGGAACTATAGGCTGGCCAGCCTCACCCTAGTAGTGGGTAAGATCATGGAGGCACTGCTTAAAGAAAGAATAGTGGGACACTAGAAATTCAATGGTGCCCAAGATCCAAGGCAACATGGATTCACAGCAGAAAGGTCATGTCAAACAAATCTGATAGATTTTTTTGACTGGGTTATGAAAGAGGTAAATCAGGGAGTGTGGTGGATGTCACTTACCTTGATTTCAGCAAGGCCTTTGACACTGTTCCACATACAAGGCTGGTCAACAAGATGGATAGTCTGGGCATGGACCACAAGGTGGTAAACGGGGTTAGAAACTGGTTAACAGACAGGAGGCAGAAGGTGGTGGCATATGGGATCCAGTCCAGGGAGAGGGGGTTGACCAGTGGAATGCCTCAAGGATCAGTTCTCGGGCCAGTCCCGTTTAATGTCTTCATCAGTGACATTGCAGAAGGGTTGGAGGGAAAGGTATGACTGTTTGCAGATGACACCAAGATCTGCAACAGGGCTGATACTCCAGATGGGGTGGAGAAAATAAGGAGGGACCCTGGGATGCTTGAAGAGTGATCCAAGGTGTGGCAGTTGAGGTTCAATTCAAAGAAGTGCAAAATAATCCACCTGGGATGAGGGAACCCTGGAGAGAGCTACAGGATGGGTAGGATTTGCTGATGGTCACCAAGAAAGAAAGTGATCTTGGGGTTATCATTTCAGACAACCTAAAGGTGTCTATGCAGAGTACAAAGGCTGCAGGAAGGGCCTGTGGCATGGTGGGGTGCATAGGCAAAGGTATTAGTATCAGAAGGATGGAGGTGGTGATTCCATCGTATAAAACACTAATGAGGCCTCACCTAGATTACTGTGTACTATTCTGGAAGCCACATTTTCATAAGGACATTGATAGGGAGGAGGCAGTCCAGAGAAGGGCGACAAAGATGGTACAGAGCTTGCACCAGAAAACATAATATGAGGAGAGATTAAAGGACCTCAATATGTACTCGCTGGAGGAGAGGAGGGAGTGTGGAGACATGATAGAAAACTTCAAGTACCTTAAAGGCATAAACAAGGTACAGAGGGGGTGACATCTTCAAATATAGGAGGAGTAAAAGAACGAGGGGGCATGATATGAAATTGGAAGGTGGCAGGATAAGGGGAAATGTGAGGAAGTTTTTTCTTCACAGAAAGAGTGGTAGACATGTGGATTGTCTGCCACAGGAGGTAGAGGGAGTGAGCACAGTGCTGGGATTTAAACATGAATGGGACAGGCATAAGGTAACCCTAGAAGTGGGAAGGAGAGGAGAAAGTTGTTGATCAAGTAGGGTCAGAGGCCACAAACAAGGGTAGGGCTTATGGGCAGACTGCATGGGCCTAGTGGTCCTTATCTGCTAACAATTTCTGTGCTTTTATGTTTCTCATATGAGGGTCTGGATACTTTAGTTTCTTATTCTTTACACTCCTCAGCTGACCCATCAGTGTTAGTATGTGGCTGACTGTTCTTCCTTAAATTTAACTTTTTTTTCACTTTCTTGTTGGCTTCTGATTGTCATTTTAGTCCAACTTCCATGTTCATTTTTTTGCAAATTTTAAATGGGACTTTACTATACTAGAGGATGTATGTTTTTTTTGCTGCTGCTTTTTCCTTCTTTGCCGCTTGGAACTTGATGAGCAGCTACAGTATGCCTCTCTTCTACTTTTTTCTCAGAAGTTCTGGGTAGTTTATTCAATCCTTTACTCTCAGTAATTTCAATTTATTTTTTAAAAGCCTTCTTTTTGCTTTGGTAATATATTCCCCTAGGTCTTCACCCTGCATGTGTTTCAATTCAGTATGATAAAGTGTGTTAAAATACATCAAAAAGAGCCAGTTTTTATGAACATATGCCTCACCAAGGCTCACTGGACTTTGTTTTACCCTAATATTACCTTTCCTTTCTTATGTGGCATTAAAATCAACCTTAACTGACATTTTAATGTAGTGTTTGCAATGAATGCATTAGTAGTGAAATTGTCAAAAACAGCATCATATGTTTAACTGAGGTAGTATGACACTTTATTATTTGGTTTAGAGCACAGATTTTCAATTGAGATTAAATCCAAATGACACTGAGCATAACAATTTAATTTCATTTACACTGTTTACTGCACCATTCTCCTTAAGCACTACAATAATAATTTGATACATGGTAACATTTGAAAACATGAAAGCATTCAGTCTCATTTTGTGTGTGGTAGATCACTTTGTGTGGATTATGTAACAGTTACAGAAATCTAAAGCATAATGTTGATGCTTAGTCGAGTTCAACCATACAAACCCCATCCTTTAAACAATATCAGAGGTCAACATTTTCATACACTGGTTCCAAGCAGTGCTTCATGCTTGAGGCATTAAGTGTCATTGCAGTGTATCATATTTATTAATGACATCCTAGAGGGAATTCTTAAACAATAAGTCCTCTGACATCACTACATCTCTCAGTGCAGCTCTGAAGCTACAATGTGAGTGCAGAACTTCAGAAAAAGAACAGAGCATCAAGATCTCCATAAGCCAGGATCCTGAGGAGTTGTTCACTTTGTTTCCTGTTTCCATTGCGCTGAAACAAACCCACATTTGTAGCTTGTTAGTCTACTTTAGAGGCTATCTTTTCTTTTAGCCTTGTTTCTTCAGTTATTGTTAGCTAGCTGATGCAATCTAAATTGCTACTCTATGCCAGAGCAAGTACTGTTCTGCAAGGAAAGGAAAGTGAGAAGCTCCTGTTCCCTCAGTGGTTGTACAATGATAGCCCCTCTAGTTGAAGGAGATTGGTTTCTCTCTGGTTGAGTTAGTACTTTTTCTGTATTATAAATGATGACCTAAATCTTAGCCAGTCATGGTTTTTCTATTTCTAAACATTCTGGGTATGATTTTAACCATCAAAGGGTGTCCTATGCAAACAATTCTAAAATTCTAAGTTCAGATTTCAGTTGGCATAGTATTCTCTGTGGGCTTTCATCATGGCTGCTGCATTATCGTTATCAATAAATACTTTTGACTGGCTGTAAAATACCTTTTTTTTCTGCCAGGCTTTTTGTAGGATAAGTGCCTTGACTGCATAACTGGAAAAACACACTATGATAGAGTGTGGGCAGGCTTCAGGCAAGTGGGGCTTAGGGCCTAAAGCTCTATATGTTCTTTCTATGTCAAGCTGTAAGTCAGAATCAAGTTCCAATATGGTACAGAAAAAACTCTCCAGGAAGTCCACCAGATTTGTGCCCTTAGAGCCCTCAGGTAATCCACACAGCCTGATGTTTTTTCTTCTGGCCCAATTTTCAGAATCTTCCTGTTACATCATTATCCATTGCTGGACATTATCAGCTCTATCTGTGCCTCCAGTTTGTCCACTAGGGGAATCAGTTGCCAAGGCTTAAAATTCTACGGTGTTTGTTAGGTGCCTCAAAGTGGCAACATCTTTTTTAACATCCTTAAGCACATCTTTGAAATTGGTTCTCTTGTTCACCTTAATTTTCTTAGCTGATGCTTGCTTTGACTTGGAAGAGGAGTCTATACTAGGTCACACCATGCTGGAAGCCTGGAAGAGCTCCTACTCCGAAGCCTTAGGGCATTATCTCTGCATGTGTTGTATGTATCATTGCTTTCAGTCTATTCAGCTTGACAATACTATGAACACCCCTCCTTACATCTTTTGTGCTGGTTAGTTCCCTAATTTGGTCTAACTGAATGGGGCTTAGCAGAACAGAGAAAATGAGTGCCCCAGCACTAAGCCACCAACTCAGTTGGGATGTCACCTGCAAGTCCTGACTCTGAATATTGTATGTCAACATTCTGACATTGCTGTGGCAACCAGGACAAAGAGCAACAATGGATCAATGGGCAGAACAAGGTGCAAGTATGCTAATGAAGCACAAATAGTGTACTACATATAGAATAATGTATGGGGAAGTGTGTGTAAAAAGGATTTTATGCACACTTGAAGTGTGCAATGCTCCATAAACCCTAGGGGCAAAGCCCAAGGGGTTTATTATGGCATCGCACACTGAGGGTGTGCATAAAATCTGAGTTACCACACTTCCCCATGTTTTATATTTCATAATAAATGGTCCCTTTATTCATTATGACTTAATTATTTAGTAAAGAAAACATAAATAAATAGAATGTCAGTCTAAATGGATTTTATTAGTAATCAACTTATATATCAGTTCTTTTTTTTTTTGTCTTATCTCTTTTCTCCTCTCGTACCTCATGACCCACCACTCCTTCGGGCTGCCTAGGTCCCATCCGCTACACCTGTCCCTTCCTGAGCCATCCAACCTCAAATCGCAGATGTCCCTGGGGTAATCTGTATGTAACACTTCACAAGGCGGGTCCCCCCCTCCGAGGGGGAAGGCACCGGGGGGGGGCACCCAGCACACATACTTGGCCCCAGGGTGCTACTGAGGTGAAGGGTCTCCATCAAGGCATCGGCGGCAGTGGTGGACCGGCAGCCGTCATCTGGTCGGTTATGAAGTGGATTTTCTGCTTTTCTACTGTTTCCTCCTATGTGCATCTGCAGAGCTCCAGGTCTCCACCAGAGGCCACTGCAGTGCAATGTCAACCCACTACCCACCCCAGGAGAGGAGAGCAGTCCTACGGATGCTCAATCTTCTCCTTCCCCTGCCAGCCCCTGGTGTCCTGAGTCCATTCATGAACTCGGGTCACCGGCGTGGTTTGAGGTAAGGCACCAGCACCTCAACCCTCTATTCCACTGGGCCAGCTCACATCAGTTCTTTAAGTTTTTTACTGTTGAAACACATAAAACTTTTCAAATTCTGAAGTTTGAGCATTTGAAAGGTTCATTGCAGCTTCCCCAGCTCCCTCTTACACCCCCCCCCACAGTCCCGTCAAGCCAAAATTGGCAACTAGGAAAAGTTTATGTAACTAATTAAAAGCAGTGCATTAAGTAACAGGCTAAAGAACTTTGTGAACAAGAATAGTGCACCTTGATGTTTGTGCCATTGTCAGTGCTTAAATATTTATGTTTCTAGTTGGCTGCTATGTTTTTTTGTGTGACAATTTTTCATTTTATGAAGTGACCACTAGTGGGATTGCCACTCGCTGTTTTTTGTCAAGGCTGTGTGAAGCAATGCAGAGTGTGAGCTGACAGCACGAATTGTGAGTGGGACCTGACAGTGCAAGCTGTGATCATGAGGTGACTGCATGAGTTAAGTCCAAGAGGACTTAGTAGGGGTTCTGAAACATTGATGTTAGGATTTTGGGGAAATGTGGTTAATCAAATTGCATTATACATAGGCGATTATACACCATTGTGTATACCACAGTTTGCCAGTCACTGTCCACAGTTCATAAACATCACTAACCATTTATTATATAGAGAATAATACATAAGGTTGTTTGCATAACAAAAATGTAATGCATACCTGAGGTGTGTGTGATGCTACATAAACCCCAAGAGTGAAGCTCGATGAGCTTATAAAAGCATCGCACACTAAGTGTGTTCAATAAATTTGAGTATGCACACCACCCCATGGTTATTTTTATAATTACTGGGGAGCAATTCTTTCCAACCAGATGACTGACTTTATGCAGGCTGTTATGTGCGTAGGCTAAAAAAAAGAGGTATTTAACAGGATAACAATGCAGGAGATAAATAACGTTTTATTTAATTTATCTTGTTGTTTGCTGAATCTGAAATCAAGTCTGCAAGAGAACAGGCTACGTTGCCAACAGAACTGGAAACAGCCAGAGCCAATATGGCTGCAAAATGAAATTATTGTGAAAAGGAAAGAAAACATCTAGCACAGATGAAAGATTGTGTGCCACAGTTCCTGGCTGACACAAACATGTGTGTGTGTGTGGGGAGGGGGGTGAGGGGTTAGATCAACTGCATGATATTCAAATGTGCACAGACTTTTATACTAAGAGGATGCATAAAACATTTATTAAAACAACACAGATCCAATGGCAGAAGCACAGTTGTATGTGCTCTAAAATTCTTGTTTGAGTCCCACCACTGCCACTTGTATAATCATTCATAACATACACACAAGTGCATACTCTACCTGCTTATACTGCACCTGCTCCTGTGGATAAACAGAGGGCTTTATTCTCCAGAGCTATAAGCCCCATACCTTTCACCAGCAATAAATATGTACTGAACCTGCATGTGCCATGCCTGGCTCATTGGATAAACAGATAGCTTCATTCTCTAGTGCTATCTGATCCTTACCTTTCACCAAAACTAAATGCATCACAGTATAGAGAACACCTTCCCTGTACCTGTCCCTGTGGATGAACAAGAGTCTGCAGTCTCCAGAGCTGTCAGTCCCTCACATTTCACCACCACTAAAAAACACATCAGTTAGCAAAAGCCTGCAGTCTCTTCCCACACCATACCTATCTCTGTGGATAAACTGAGGGTTTTGGTTTCCAGTTATGTTAGCCCCTCACCTTTCATCAACACTAAATACATCACAGTATGGAGAAATCTTGCACTCTGCATGTATTAGTGGATAATCAGGGGTTTCTAGAGCTGTCAGTCATTCACTTATCAACATTACTATGTTCATTCAAGGGTAGAGAGAAAACCTGCACTGTACCTGTCCCTGTGTATGAACTGGGGGCTCCAGAGCTGTCACTCCCTCAACTTCCATCACTGTTACATTCATTACAGTATGGAGAGCCTGCACTGTACCTGTCCCGGGAATAAACTGAGGGCTCCAGAGCTGTCAGATTCTCACCTTTCACCACTGCTACATTCACCAGTGTGGAGAAAGTCTGTACTGTACCTGTCCCTGTGGATAAAAAGGGAGTGCAAAGCAGTCAGTCCCCCCACCTTTCACCATCACTATATTTCATCACAGAGTGGAGAAATGCCTTTGCAGCAGAAAGAGTTGTCAGGAGCATCTGACAGAGTTCTGCAAAGACAGACACACACACATGCATGAACACGCATACATGCATAAATACACACACACACACAAGCATATCTTTCAGTGCCAGTTTGTACATATTTCTGTTATACTGCAATGATTTTCCAGTTTGAAAATGCACTCTTTTTATTACAATATAAAAATTACACAGCATTCCTCCACAGTACTCTAGAGTCTTGGGTTTTGAATTACAGGGGCCAAGTTCTGAGTTAAAAACCTCTCTCAAAGAGCTTTAAATGCAGGAGGGCATGCAGAGTTGTAGCTGAACTGTCTGTAATTTGACAATGTAGTCTGCTAAATGAGATGCCGAGAGCTTCAGAACTTCAATAAGGGACACTCCAGTATACTTGTATGTTTCTTTTCAGCCATAAAAACAAGCTGAAACTAGTAACCATGTTATCACACAAGTCCTGTTATGCACAAATTAAGATTGAAACACATGTATTGCGATTATGAACCTCATTCCTCACTGGGAAACACTGACTAACAGAGAAAAAATAGTGCATTAAACAGACTGCTGAGAGGAGGGATTGCCATAAAACTTCAGTTTAATGAAGTCCATTAGCAATCTGCTGAGGTCCATTTTTCTATGTGATAGTAAAACATCTGCAGAACTCCACCCTGCAGCAGTAAAAATGGTGTGTTTGCAAATAACAAAAAAATGTGCCAGATGAACGCGTTTGAAATACAGTATTAATTTGGGCAAAACATTGATGAAATTGTTCTGAAGATCAGTTTTTCATTTCTATTTAGTTTTGTTTTGGTGCTCAGAAATATTTGTTTCTTCCTTTGCTTGTTCCAGTACTGGATTTCCTTAGCAACAGAGGTGTCACGAGTTAAAGTGCCTATTGGATAATAAGGAATATGGGAAAAAGTGCATATTTTATGTGCATTTGTATTATGAGAAGTTTTGTTTATTTGTAGGTCACAGGTTTTTTTTTTTGTATATTTGTGAATGAAATTTACTGCAATTAGGTACTCTGGCGTGAATGAACTAAGTTTTAGTTGCTGTCTGAGTCTATGACAGGAAGTGCTGCTTTCATTTCTGATGCTTCTGGTGGTGCCGAATGATAGATGTTTGCTGTCACTCCCTTGTAGAAAGTGCAGTTCGGGCAAAAGATTGCAGACTTCTTGCAGAGGAGCTCTCTATTGAAATCTGGGTTGATTTACCATTGGGTGCTATTGATCATGAGGTGGGCTGTTTCCCAGACTCAGGTACGTATTGAAGGATGTTGGAGATCATGTGTTGTTTTTTTTTGTTTTGTTTTTTTACTGAAAGAACAAAGAAATTATTGATACTCTGCAGATTGCGGTGTCCTGAAATTTGTTGCACTTCTGTTAATGGGACATCACAATCGACTAGTTCCATGTCATAACGGTGATTGCGGAATAGCGATCGCAGTTATGGTGCGTGTATATTGCCAAAAATAAATTTTGGCAATGAACATTTGCAGTGTGGACAACAACGGTGCCCAAGACCTACGGGTCTTATTTTTAATGTGCGGGGCTATGCCCCCTGCATCCCCCCTACAGGTGGCTTCGCCCCTGCATTCCCCCTTCTTAAGGATTCTCAACTCCTGGGGAGTGCATGTTGGGGGTGAAAAATTTAAATAAATGTAAAGCAGCCTGGCAGCAAAAACAAAAAGCAACCATGCTGCACTGGAACCGAACTCTGCAATCTGTGCCTCCCAGTCGACCACCCTCCCCACCATGCTAGTGGACCAGCTCTGCAGCTGCCCGCCACACCCCCTCCCACATACTGTCCCTCCCCTGCTGCTCCCCCATGCGTGTGAGTGCATGCATATACCCGTTACTTCCTGTTGTGGTATTTCGCTCACCCCAGTATCTGGTCACTCCCATGCTCGGTAGCCATGAACACAGGTTCCGTAATTGAATTGCTGTTTTTGTAGGTGCCCAATTTCTGTCGCCTTGTTCACTGGATACCCAATTGATTAGTCTCCGGATAGAAGTGTTTCAGGTAGAGTGACTTGTTATGCATTTGTACTCATTAATACCCACATCTACTTTCATTTGGGACATCATTTTACGTAACTTGTTCATGCCCACATTCATATTGTGACACCACAGTAATCCATGTGAAGCATTCAGATTAGGGGGTAAGCAAAAGGGGTGCTTCTGGTTGTAACATTGGTGATGGATATATGTTTTTATTGTTATAGAGGCCATATGCTCTTAGTGTGTTTCTGTCTTAGTTTTTGGCTGCTTACATGCAGCAGGGCGGAGACAGTTGAGTGATACTTCTGTAAGCCAGACTGGAAAGGGGAGCGGAAATCAGTGGAGCATAGAATATCAGAGAGTCTAGTGTAAGCAAGCCTGTCATGCATTTTAGCAAGGGAAGAGGGAGATTGGCCAGAAGATACCTGGGGAGGAAGGGTCCCTCCTTTGTGGAGTGGAAAAACTTTACCCAACTTCCAGGACTGAGGAACAGCACTGACGGGGAAGAGGTTGAATTAGCTAGAAAGTGGATGAGCTACGGCAGGTGCAGAAATCTGGAGTAGTTTAGGATCCAGTCCATGAGGAATTGATTTGCACAGGTTGAGGGAGTAAAGGGTAGTAAGGGTTTCCTAGATAGTAACAGGAGGAAAGAGGAAACCTGTGAAAGGGAGATGGAAAGGAATGTGAGGAGGAATAGAGGAGGCAGGAGTCCCATTGTTTTCTAGTGTTACCATTTTTTGCTATTCTGTGTCTTTTCCCCTCTAGTTAATTTCTTGATTTTTATGTTTGCCATGTGCGCTAGTGCAAGAGGAACATTTTGCTATGTACAGAGTTTTGAGAGGTGTGTCACAGTGGTCCAATGCAGGAGACTCTACAAGGGGCTTGACCAATAATCAGCAAGCCTGATCATGACAGTGTTTTTTTTCCAATTGTTTAACCAAGTGAGACACACTAAGCTGAATGCTTGTTTACAGGTGCAACCTGGGAGCACAGGGAAGTTAAGTGACTTGCTCAGGGTCACACAGTATGCAAGTGGGCGCAATGGGATTCAAACCCAGGTCTCCAGATTTGCAGCTCAGAGCCTTAAACCACTGTGCTATACTGCCTCCCTGTTCAGGCATGAAAGTGTGTGGACTTCATAAATCAGCTCTTTCAGCAAGCACAGCTGATCTCATCATGTGCTGTTAGCCTGCCTGCTCCCTTCCTCCTCAACATTACAGCAATGGAAACTGAAACAGCTAGTTAAGTACTGGTTGCCTAATAAACTGGAAATTAGTTTACCCCCCTTCAAAATGCAACAACTTGTATATTTAAATACTTAGCATGTAAACATTTTCTTGCTACTAGCTTCAGTTGGGCAGGTATTCTCTTTCAAGAAAGATTCATACCTCATAAATGTCACCCTTTCCAAGAAAGGACTCTCCTAAAAGAATTTACACTGTTTTTTAACCTCTTAAGACACTATCTGATAAGCACTGTCTCAGACATGGTTTATTATAGCAGAAGACATCTGTGATGAACTGTTATCTTTTGTTACCAATTTTACTATGCTTTTTGAAAGAAAACATATTGGGCTTTAGATGGCAAACACATTATGAAACATTTAGCCCTGAAAACAGCCACCTTTTCTGATTTCAAATCTAAGTGCATAGCGCAACCAGCAGTATCTAGAATGCATGTTAGTATAGCAGAAGATAGCTGCTACTTTAACCCCTAGGACAAGTAAGGAATGGTATCATTTGTTACTACTTTTACTATGCTTTTTGGAAAAAAATATTTATATTGAGCTACAGCAAACACACACACACACACACACACACACACATATACACACACACACACATAGTGTACACACCATCCTGATAGTCACAACATTCAAAATAAATACTGCAGCCTAATGTGTTATAAAACAATAAACTGCTTGTTTCATGTCAGTCTTGGTTATGTGAAACACAATGAAGTTCAGTTTATGGTAGATTGCCTTTAAATATTTTTTATTCTATATTTTGTATCCTGGATAGCACAGGTAAGATGCTACATCTCATTTTCATAGGGATCTTCATTTCACACATTTTTGCATTGTATTTACTCAGGATGTCCCAGATGAGAAGCAATATCTTGTTTTCAGTGGGGTCATGATTTTACCATTTTCATAATGTATTTATTTAGAGTAGTCTAGTCCAGATATAAAATATTATTTTCAGCATGTTATGATTTTATGCAATGCAGCATAATACTGTGCAGATGTAGAGCCCCACTGAATATAAGATGTCATGTATTCTGTCAACTGTCCAGGCTAAATATATATCAATCAGCAGGCATATTCTAGGAAAACACATTGTAAAAATGTGTAAAAGGAATACCTCATTGAAACTGCCTCACAGCAGATCTGCATTGTGCAAATTCATTAGAAATAAAGGGTAAAAGCATGACCACACTGTAAGTGATATTTTACAGGCTATGCCAGTAGAGATTCAATATATCATATAGCAAATTTCAACTGGCATAACCTGTAAAAATTCAATATTTAAAATGGTTTAAATGCTTTACCCAAATGAAATAAATATTTCAAATATTAACTTGGCTAGTCTTTCCTCATAGGTCTTATTCCATATGCCCTAAGCCATTGTTGTTGTCCTCCACTGCACCGCCTCCATCTTGTCTGTTTTTTCTCAGATGGGACCTCCAGAACTGGATGCAGTATTACAGGTGTGATCTCATGGGTGTATTATACAGGGGCAAGATGACCTTCCTCTTTTTACTCCTGATACCCCTCCCTGTGCTTCCAAGTATCTAGCTAGCCTTTCCAGCTGCCTTATCACACTGTTTAGTTTATCTTAGGTCCTGTGAGATGATACCTCCTAGTCCCTTTCCTGCTTTGTGACTATCAGTACCTCCCCACACAGTCTGTACTTTGCCCATTTGATTCATGTGCCCTATCTGCAAGATCCTGCACTTCTTTGTATTGAATGCCAGCAGCCATTCTTCAGACCATTTCTACAGTTTTTTTATTGTGTTTATGCCCCCGTTTTTACCCTATTTTTGCCCAACTCTCCATACCATGGCCATGTGTGCACCTGTGAATACATGTGCACACTATGGTTCCACAGTGCCTTCCTTCTGCTTGCCACCTGCCTGCCTGTGCTACCCTCAGGCCTCCACCTGGGGCAGTTGGACTGTGGGAGCCAACAGAGTCCCTCCCTGGGAGAGGACAGCTGCCTTGTGACTGCTCAATCCTGCTCCCTCCCTCCCCTAGCCAGCCTTTGATGACCCAGGCTCACTTCTGAACCGAGATCAATGATGTAGTGTGAGGTGTGGCATCCAGCTGCTCAACCCTCAGTGCCAAGAGGCCAGCTCTCCAGTTGTTTAAGGTCTTACATCATTCTTCAACACCCCCTGGCATGTCCACCCTATTGCATGCCTTTGCATCCTCTGCAAAGATAAATGCCTTCCCCTCAAGTCCCTCTGCAATGTCCCCAAAAAAGACATTGAAGAGGCCCAGCCCCAACACCAACCACTGAGGCACCCTGCTTGTCACCTCACCCTCTCCAGAGTACTCCCTGTTTACTACAACCCTCTGACTACTGCCATTCACCCAGTTCTCCACCCACAGAACTATTTTAGGATCCAACCCAGGCTGTACAGTTTGTTAATCAGCCTTCTGTTGGGGACAGTGTCAAAGGCTTTCTGAAGTCCAGATAGGTCACATCCACCACATCTCCCTGGTCCTACCTTAGCTACCCAGTCATGCAGTAGATTAGTACAATGAGTTAGTGAAAAACACAGTGCTTATCCAAAATACAGTAAAAGTTAGGCTTAGATGTATAAGTAACTAAATGTCATACAATGGCTCCGCCAAGCCACAGTAATGGGAATTTTGCCACAATCCTTCACATTGACGCAATCCTGCTGACATCACTGACACATCCAACAATGACCCGCAACACGCCAACACCAACTGCCACACTTAACTGTATCAATGCGGGGGGCTGCCCCCTGATTCCCCATGTGGGGAGCTGTGCCCCTGCACCCCCCCTACTTTAAATGTCTAACTCCACATCACACAGACAGTGGAGTTAGGTGCTTACCCCCCATCGATGCAGAGTCTGTCAATGTTGGGGTTTCGATGTTGGGGAGTCGATGTCGAAACAATGTTCGAATGGTATACAATATAAGGCAGTGTATGTGTGTTGTGTGTGTGTGTGTGTGTGTGTGTGTGTGTGTGTGTGTGTGTGTGTGTGTGTGGCAATGCTCTATGTGTGCAGACAGTGCACTGCTATGTTATACTGTAGTATATATGCATATATGTGTATTAGTATTAGTCAGCATGCGTGTAGCACAACAATTAGAAAGTGCAATTAGGTGGCTCTTTGGTTAATGCAAAAAGTGCTAGTCTACATTTCCTTGCTATCAAGATCAGTTTCAGCCTTCTGCATATCATTGCTTATTTAACTGACATGTCTAGTGGCAACTCCCCACCCTCTGATGTCCCTCGGGACCTGTAAAGAAGAAAACAGTCCCTTGATGTCTTTTCTTTTAATCTGTAAACATGTGTGTTGATGGTGCACTGCTATGTTGTACTCAGTGGAATACAGTATATATGCATATATGTGCATATGTATTAGTCAGTGTGTGTGTATCACAGAAATTAGAAAGTGAAGTTAAGTGGCTCAGTGATTAGTGTAAAAATTGCTAGTCTACATTCCCCCACTATCTAGATCAGTTTCAGCCTTATGCATGTAATTTCTGATTTAAATGAGAGTCTGTTCCTGCCCCGCCATAACTGTCCTCTCCCCCCGTGCCCAGCCCATCCTAAGCCCAACCCATATTAGTCTTCTAGCACAGGGATCTGTTCCTTGACCTAGTACAACATCAATACCAGTGGTGAACATCTGGCATTGACAAATGCTTGTCTTATTTAGTTATTTAGGGATCTTTCCAATGTTATTGTATTTTTTTTGTCTTTTCAGGGATGGTTTTATTCACTAACTCATTAATTAGTTGACTGATAAAATCCCACATTTCATCCAAATTCTTATTTGCAGGCAAACCTACCAAGTCATACTGGTTAATGATGCAATCTGTCACTTTTTTGAAATCAACATTGTTAAAACATTTGACCTTAGTTTTGCCTCTTTTTTTTATTAATGCAGTCTTTAATTGTGAAAGTGAGCATACTGTGGTTACTTTAACCCAGTGGTTCTAATATCTTGCATCCATCAATTTGTTCTTCAAGATTAGTTGGGACCAAATCCGGGGTATAATTTCTTCTTGTTCACATGTTGTTCTAAGTTAGGAGTTGTTTTACTGTGTCTAGAAAATCTTTTTTCTTGGCTGTTTTCCTTCCCTGCTTCCCCAGTTAATTCCTGACAGATTGAAATCACCAAACATTATAATTTTGCCTGTGTTTGCCAATTTACTTTGTGTAGTTAATAATTCATTTTTTTTGCATCATGTACAGGTGACTTATATGTACAGTAACTATCATTAATGTATTTTCTATCCTTCTTTGGTGTTAATTTAATCCATAGTTGTTGTAATAAAGTGTTGCTAAGTTTTTCTCCTCAACAACCTCAAGATCATTCCTCGCATATACTGCTATGCCTCTTCCTTTTTTAGCTTTTCTGTCTCTGTGAAAAACCTTTTAATCTATTTCTTTTCCCACGTACCAGCTTCCTGCTACCATGTTTCTCTTTTCACACCAAAAAATTACATTTTCCTTTACTAAAATGTATTGTAATTTCTCTTTTATATTTCTCAGGTTTCCGACATTAATCAGCAAAAGCTTCCAATCCTTTTCTGTCTTTTTGAGTTTATTTCTGGCTGATTTGCCCTTATTTCCAGTTGTAGTAGATGTATCTCTTTCCCATTTCCCCTTTCTTTTTTTTTTTGGACCTCCTCCACGCCAGGTTTCCACCCTGGTCATGGATCCCCCCTGCTGCGGCATTCCTCCCTCATGAGCCGTGCTCCCAGTACCCCTTGGCTTGCCCTCCAAGGCGGGGCCGGGGCACCCTCGGCCCTTAGGGTGCCACGGATGTCGAATAGGCTGGGAGCCATGCTCTTATTTATGGAGGAGCCCATTGCAGCCTGAGGACGGGTATCATAGGAGGCGCCGGAGGTAGGTGGTGCTTCCTTTAAGGCGTGGAACATGCATGACGCCTAGTGTCCGTCTCCGCTTCTATCTGACATTAGGTCCCGAGTGCTTGGGGTTCTCCCGGTCTCCACCAGGAGTCCCCTGCATCGGGCGACTCACCACACCTCCCCCCGGATCAGGAGAGCAGTCGTGAGATGCTCGATCCTTCTTCCCGGCCGGCAACCCGAAACTGCTCTCGAACTTGGTCGCCGCGTCGCAAGCGGAAATCCAACTGCTGTGCCGGTGGGCCGGCCCCATTTCCCCTTTCTTGTTAAAGTGTTTCAAGTGTTTTTCAATGTTGTAGTTCATTCTTACTGTATATGTAATGCCTTGGAGCTTTTCCTGTTTAAATGTGAACCATCAGGGCAATGAAGATTCCTATCCTTCTTGACTCTGTCCCAATTTCTTTGAAAGTAGAATCCTTCCCTGAAACACCATTGTTATAACCCTCCATTAAACTGCTTGATTTCTATTCTTTTCCTTTTCCCCACTCTTGGAACTGGTAATATTTCTGAAATCATGATACTGCACTTTTTAGATCTGAGCCTTCTTCCTATCTCATCAAATTCTCTTTGCATTACTAACTTTGATTTTTAACCACATAATTCGTCTTGACATGTTGAGCCACTAAAGGTGCACTAGTTCTGTTCAATAAGCTACAGTTCCAGGTGATAAGGGTGCCAGCATCAGGGTGCCGGCAATCAGAGTGCCAGCAGGAGGTCACCAGGCAAGTACAGCACTGGATCACACAGCAGCAAAGGACTGGGAGTGCCACCTAACACAGCACAGCTGGGCAGTGTCACACACCGCACACCCACAGACCCACCCACCAAAAGCCTACAGGGCCACAGGAGATGCATGGTGTGTAACAGTGCGGGTGTGAACTGCAAACACTGTGGAATAAAAGAAACACACAGATCATATGGCTTGAGGATGACAAACCTCTGCACAAGTCATATTCTTATACGACTGACTACTACTGCTGATGACTGTACAACACAGATATCTGACTGTGCCCTCACATTGGAAGGATCATTACCCAGCTCCTTCTCCATGCTGTGCCGTTCAGCTCCCTTTATGAATAATGATGGTCTATATAGGCTGTATCCATTCCACTGGACATAACTGGTATGGCCACAGAGCAACTAGCAGATTAATCTTTTACCTGTTCTGTCAAATGCTGCCTATTCCACTGGTATGTACTTCCTATCTGTCCTTGGCTGGTCTGGATTCTCCTCTGTGTCCTTCTCTGGATACCTCCTGTTCAGCTTAGCTGAGAAGCACCATTGCAATCAGTGCACCCGGGGCACTTCCCACATGGACCCCATGTGCATGGGCCACCATCCCACATGCCCAGTACCACAGTACTGCTGCATGCAACACCAATGGCTGTCATCAGTGGAGCTGACCACACCATGGCCAGGAGGCACACATGGATGTTCAGCCATCATGCACTGTGCTGCCCCCCCAAGGACCAGGCAGCCAACCATGGTGCTGGTGGGCAGGGGCAGCAGTGCCATCACCACCACATCATAGCACCGTACACACAGGCAACACATTGTACTCCAGAGTGCTGGGTGCCCTGTTACACCAGCACTCAGATTGTGGGGGCACCCTTGCTGTTTGCACCCTTGCACTGGTGCTCTGATTGCTGGTGCCCTGATTCCAGTGCCCTGATCATCCAGAACCATAAGCTACAGTGTCTAAGTTATTGTTCATGCCTGCTGTTCCTGCCCCATGTAGACAGCTTGCCATGCAGTTTTCTTTTCTGCTCCTACAGCTGGTGATGGTGGTAGTTATTGCCATACATGTGATGGGAGTAAGAATGACAATTATGATTGTAGTAGAAGGCTCTACGATGCCTGCATGACAACCCTTTTGTCAACTGGCATCTCACCAACAGGAATCATGTTGATGGCAAGTTGCAGTTTATAGGATTCCTGTGTGTCTCCCAGTCTGTTGTTTTTTTTTATCGGAGGGCTTCACCCCCAAACACCCCATGCAGGAAGCTCTGCCCCCTGCCCCCCATCTTTAGGATTATCAACTCCAGTTGGAGTTGATTTGGGGCAGGGGTGCAGGACCGGGAGACAGTGTGCCCCTGCCTCGGGCACACCAACACAGTGACCTGTCAGCAAAGTGTTGATTTTGCTGACAGAGTTGTAGTTCACTGTGTTGGTGTCACTGTATGTGGGGCATACCATAGTGGAAGAGGTGGGGATGCCACGAGTTCATCAGAATCATTGAAACAGCAACAACAGCAGCAGCAGAAGCAGCAGCAGGATGCAATACTCATTAAAGAAGAGGCAGAAATGTTTCTGACACCTTTTGCCAACAAACATGCAATTTGGCATGGCAACACTACTGGATCTCAGATATAAAGACATGTTCATTGCTTCTAGAAGTATAGTCCATTGTTTTTCAATCCACAAATACTGGTGGCCTTAAAGGGACTCAAGGGGCAGCCATTAGGACTTACTGGTGGCCTCACTCCTTACTGCTTTTAACCCCCCTTTATTGTTTTTTAACCTGCCCCCTGATAAAACACATTTAATTTTACACAGCATACATTAGGTCAAATTCCTGGTATATTTTCACTTGAATGTATTTCCTTTGTTTACTTAAAGATAAGAAATTGTTCAATTACATTTGTAATTGGGGCTGTATAGAGTTCTGTAGCTGAAAAAAAATTGTGCTGGTGGCTGCATGTTGCCACTGTGGCCTTATTTTGAGAATCACTGGTACAGACAATATGAAACAGAAATTGTTGTATTCACTGAAAGTGAAACAGCAAAGACAGCTTGAAGAAACCAATAATAATATGTATACACAACCTCCTGGTCATACTCCTCCTCTTCTGCAAACTTCACATGGTGCCAGTGCCAGTCTTCAGCATGGCATGGAAGAAGACTTGGATAGTGATGATCCTAAAATAACCAAGGACATTTGGGAGCTTTTTAATACTGAATGCAGATTCTGCTTGTACATTTTGGAGGAAGACTTGGACTTGTTATCATAGTACATGATGCAGGCTTATCTAGTTTGTTAATTTGCAGGATAAAGATATGCAAATTGTATTACTTTACTTTTGCAAAACATATAGTGCAGACCACATTGCGTTACATAGTAACATGACTGCACATTGTAACACCATGTGATATGTGGAATTTGGTACCACAAAAATATTATTAGTATGATTTGCCTATTTGTTCCCTGCAAATCAACTAGAAAACCCCAGAGAATTCGGGGAAGATTTTTGTATTATGGAATATGAACAGTTCATGTAAATTATACAGAAACAGAAATCACAAATCTACAGAATTCTTCTGGCAGAAAAAAAAATCTACAAAGCGTAACTAGCCCAAAGTTCCTTATTGGAGCTTAGACTCAGATGCTCCAAAATGGAGATAGCAATTTACTTATTTAAACAAATGGTCTGACAGTGCCAGGTCCAGGGCTTATAACTCATTCACCTTCATTCATTCATTTCATTTAATTTAAAAATAGAAATGATAACACAAACCAATTTAGCAAATTATTTACAGTGGCTTCCTGAATAGTCTATAAAGTTTTGAGCTAACATACAATACAAAAAATGGCTTACAGTAGCTAATAAAGAAAAAAGAAAATAAATATAAAACATAAAATACATATATCATCAAATACTGGGACACCAGGTAGAAATTGCCTGAAACTGTATAAGTTTCCCTAAAACATTTTTAAGGCATTCAGAGAAGGAAGAAGCTAATTTGAGGGGTGAAAGGTGGATGAAAGAGTATTCCAGGATTTCAATCATATGTAGGAGAATGATTGATGGCCAATTACTATTCTATAGTGTACGGTGGAACGTCGTTCTCCACCGAAATCCATTGCTGTCGAAATGTTGTTCTCCTACACTAGTGACGTTCGCAGTGCAGCAGAATGATTTTTTGTTCTACTGCACTGCGCACCTAACACACTGTCTCCTCAAGCAGCATTTGACAGTTAGGGCTCACTCCATAGACAGGACACATAGCGAAAGCAATAATGTCGACGGCAGTACTAATGTTTAGCATTAAAATGTTCAAAATGTAAAGTTCTTAAACAGTTAAAATGTCAAGTGTGAAAATGTTCAAAATGTAAAGTTCTTTTTTCCTTCTAGTAACCCAGTAAAAATGTTTTGAAGCAGAAACATGCTGTAGTGATGTTTTTCCCCCCAAAAAACGACATTGCACCATACACTATAAAGAAAAGTGCATGGGGAACAGTTGACAACAGGGCTAATCTTTTCACCTCATTGGCACTATGACGACGGATTGCCTCTTGAGCTGCACTCTCGAGGTAATCCGTCATCATAGTGCCAACTCGGTGAAAGAATAGCCCTGTTGTCAACTGTTCCCCATGCACTATCCTATATAACTAATAAAGTATTCTAGACCATTTGCTGACCTTAGACTGTTCCTAATGGGATGAGAAATAAATAGATATTGAATACATCGGGTACATTCTGCTTAACACATTTCCACACTACAGTCAGAATAGTCAATAAACATTTTTGTGCAAGACTGTACCATTCAAATGTACTTAACAGGTCACAATGGTGAGTCTGTCTGGTTGCTTGAAGAATAAATCCAGTTAATACTGCATGCTATAAGCTACATCTACTGTAGTTTGGAAAGATTAACTAAAGAAGCACCCGCAAAAGTAATGGAATCATAAACTATTAGTGGGACAATCAAGGACTGAACAATTTTAGTTCTCACTTCTTTCACAAAAAAAAAATTTGTCTAGATAACAGAAGCCAATTCATGAATTGACTTTCTTAACAGTCTCTAAGATGTGGTGATACCAGTTAAAATGCTAGTTTAGCAACAAACTCAAATATTTATCGTGAGGAAACATTTTGGTTAATAATTTTATTTTGTGTAAAGATTTTCAACTTTGAGTTTAATATTTACTTACTTGAGGTACCAAACAGCGTGACTTGTGTTCTGTTCATTTAACATCAAAGGATTAAAATTTTGGACCTCATCAAGTGTGATTTGAAGTTTATTTATAGAACTTGTGAATCTTTACTCCAGTCCTATATTATGGTTTCATTAGCATATAAGTGTAACATTACATCATTTTCATTGATTCTCAGGCCATTAATAAAAGGAGTGATGAGTAGGGGCCCCTGGATAGAGCCATAGTAAACCCCACTCCTCTCTGGAACCACATTAGAGCTTGTACCATTAATAGAAATTAGCTGGAATGTATTATGCAAATAACTACTCAGACAATTATTTAATTGTGAGTTGAAACCCATTTTAATCAATTTATTTAACAAAAGATTATGGTTTGTTGTGTCAAATTCCTTGGAAAGGTCAATAAGAAAATGCTCCAGCCAGAGTGCCATTGTCAGTTGCATGTTGAAGATAATTTATTACTTTAACCAATGCAGACAATGCTATGTTTTCGTCTAAAACCAGGTTGAACTTCACTATTAAGATTATGTAAATTTAAATGTTTATAATTTGTTTTCTATTAGTGTTTCCAAGACCTTTGACACAATAGGTAAGATGGATATGGGACTGTAATTGGACATCATAGCATTATTTACATGGTTTCAGAGAAAAACCTGCAGAGATAGCCATATTATATAGAGATGTTAAAGGATAAAGGGTAACAAATTACCTGGGCAGTATACCATAGACATCCAGGGCTAATTCAGTCACAGCTCTCAGACTTTCTAGGGTCCAGTTTCAGCAACAAGGTATCCACTCCTTAAACTGTAAAAGGAATCAGTGTGAAACAAATATTAACATTATTAGCTGCATTTTGTGATGTACTAGGGCCCCCCTCTCTTTCTCTCTCTCTCTTTCTCTCTCTCTCTCTATATATATATATATAGATAGATATATTTATGTGTGTGTGTGTATATATATATATATATATATATATATATATATATATATATATTTATAAAAAAATAGTGGCACGGTAGTGCCACTATAGTTAGGGTTGAGTACCCCATTTAAGGTTCAATCTGAAATTTTGTAGCTTAATAACTTTGCCACTGTATGACAGATTTGCCTGAAATGTGGAATGCATGGTCTGATACCATAGATCTCTGGGCCTGCCAAGTTTTGTAATGGTTGGATATATGGTTGTGGAGCTATAGCGTGCCAAAAAGCCCATAAATTATGTTTTTTTGCGCTTTTCTTTGCTCACACCTACAGGTAGCATGGTTTGTGTGACCAGTCCAAAACCTTCAGGGAACAAGCAGCCAGGGTCCCCATTATGTCTTTCAAAGATTTCATGAAAAAATATTAAACGATTCAAAAGTTATTCAAAAATAACTTTTCCCCATTATAGTCTATGAGAAAAGTTGACAAAATATTCGAAAGTGTCGCAAATGCACTTTTTACTTTTGCAAATGACCCTTGTACATTCACAAATTGGCCATCTTGTTTTCAGTTGGTGGTCAGAGAAATGCTTGTCGTTTAAATTTGGGACCATCTAGGGACAGAATTCTTGTTGTGTTCACCTAGTCGAGCCCTGAGGATGCTAGCCATGTCTTTTTTTGGGGGTAAAACACCGCAGGAATATGTTTTTTAAATTTCTGTAAACAGTAGTGTTGCAAAGTGCTTTTGAATATGCAACACTTTCGTGATTTCATTTGCAAAAGTATTGTGATTTGCAAAAGTACTTTGAGACACTATTGCCAAAAGAACAGGGAATCTTTGCCATCCTGCTGCAAAAGAACAGTTTGGTCCTTTGGGCTTAGATTTGGAGGGAATAAAGCCAAGATCCCACAAATATGCCTTTTGGTAATTTGGTGAAAAAATATTAGAGGGCTGCAAAGTTACGACACTCCAAAGGTGATGCTTTTTCCCATAGGATAACATTACGGCATCTGTCGCTCCTTTCGGGGCCTGTATCTCGAAAATGGTTTGAGATATGGACTTTTTGTTGGAAAATTGCTTAGTCCCCCATTGGGGGCTAAGTGCAAAATTAGCCTGGAAAGTCTTAAATAATATAAGAGTTGACATTTTTTTCTACGTCTTATGGTTCCTGAGATATAAGGAATTTAGTATTCCAAGTGCTCATTTTCTGGTACGAGAGCCATTATTATGGCCACATTCTTTCTGTTCATTGTGCTTCTGAATGCACTTTTTTGGGACAAAAAGCATGTGCGTTTCCATTACTGTTACTGTTAGCATTTGTGTTTACATTTCCGCCTGCACTCCCAATACCATTTGCATTACCATTAACATTTGCGTCAATGTGTGTGTTACCATTTGCGTTTGCACTTGCGTTTCCATTTGCATTACTGTTTCCTTTTGCGTCACCCCTTTTATTACCGTTTGCATTTCCGTTAACATTACCCTCTGCATTTGCTCTTGCATTTGCGTGACTGTAACCATCTGCATTTGCGTTACCATTTGCATTTGCATTTCCGCTACTGTTACCGTTAGTGTTTACGCTTGCATTTCCATTTCCATTTGCGTTACTGTTTCCTTTTGCTTAACTGTTACTATTAGCATTACCGTTACTGTTTGCATTTGTACTTTCTGTTGCCATTTGCGTTTACGTTTGTGTCACTGTTACCATTATCACTAACGTTTCTGTTTATGTTACTGTTACCGTTTCCGTTTGCGCTTGTGTTAACATCACTGTTTGTGTTTGCATTTCTGTTTGCATCTTTGTTACTGTTACCATTAGCATTTGTGTTTACGTTACCATTACCATTGGCATTTGCATTTTCGTCACTGTTACCATTAGCGTTTGTGTTTGCATTTCCGTTTATGTTACTGTTTCCTTTAACGTCACCGTAACCGTTAGCGTTACCATTACCATTATTGTTTGCATTTGTACTTCTGTTTCCATTGCCATTTCCATTTGCATTTCTGTTTGCATCACTGTTTCTGTTATCATTAGCGTTTCTGTTTACGTTACCATTACCATTTATGTTTGTGTTTGTGCTTGCGTTTACGTAACCGTTTGTGTTTGCATTTTCGTTTGCCTCACTGTTAGCATTACCATTAGCATTTGCATTTACGGTACCATTACCATCTGCATTTGCTTTTGCACTTGTGTTTAAGTTACTGTTGGAGGGACAGGGAGCGAATCCTCAGGATCGCAGGAGCAGCTGCACAGAGAAGGGAGCTGGTTGTCATTGTCCACCTAGGGACAAATGACCTGGCTAAGAAAGGGATCAGAGCAGAGCAAGAAGCATTTGTGGAGATAGGGAGGGGCCTTAGACAAATAGCACACACGGTAACCTTCTCGGAGGTGCTGCCTGTCTATGGCACGGTGAGGCTAGGGTGCTTCACACCATGGAATTCAATCAGTGGTTGAAAAACTGGTGCAGAGCTCAGGGATTTGGCTTCATTGGGGACTGGGGGTCCACCTGGAGGGATGCAGGCCTATACTGGCATGATGGTCTGCATCTGTCCAGGAGGGGAATCAGGATCCTAGGTGATAGGTTTAAATGCTTCATTGGCAAGCATTTAAACTAGCCGGGGAGGAGGCACTGGAGAGGAGCAGGAAAATCCTAGCCACCCCCAAAAAATCAGGGTACTAAGTGAGGTAGACACCAACATAGAGATGTCAAAAGGGAGAAGCACAGGAGTAAATGGAGAAAGTGACAAATGCAATAAGGACAGGGATGAGGCAATAGGGGTAAGGCCATCAAGAAATGGAGAGTAATGAGCACTAACACCTGTAGTCTGGGAAACAAGCTCCCTGAAATGGTGGCCTTGATAGAAGAGGGATGCCTGGATATTGTAGCAGTCATAGAAACATGGTACACAGAGAACCATGACTGGAATGTTAACATACCAGGGTACACAACCTACAGGAGAGACAGGGAGGGGAGAAGAGGGGGTGGAGTAGCTCTCTGTAAGGGAAGGATAAAGCTAATGAACAAAAGAGTAAACAGGGGGAGAGGAGGCACTGTGGGTCACCTTAGAGACTGGAAATGGCACCACAATCCGCACAGGGGTTGTATACAGACCCCCATGTCAGGGGGAGGGAATGGACAAGGATATGATAGAAGGCATACTTAGGATGGCAGAAAAAGGGGAGATACTGTTGATGGGGGACCTTAGTATGCTGGATGTCAACTGGAGCACCTTTGCTGTAGCCACATCCAAAAGCAGGGCCATTCTTGATGCCCTACAGGTGGCATGCCTCAGACAGCTAATTTTGGAACCTACTCATGACGGAGCAATCTTAGACCTCGTACTCTCAAATGGGAACAGTGAGAGAATCTCAGATCTGGAAGTGGGTAGCCATTTGGTAACAAGTGACCACCAAACAGTGTGATTCATGATAAACTCAGCTACAGAGTAAAGCCATACAAAAGTGAGGGTTCTGGACTTCAGGAGGGCTGACTTTGGCAAGATGGGAGAGTGCCTCAGAAAAGCACTAGCAAACAGGCTAGAAGGAGGGGTGGAGCAACAGTGAGGAAATATCAAAACTGCCATCACAGAGGCAACAAGCCTTTGTGTGAAGCAAATAAACAAATCAAAATGAAAGAAAAAGCCACTATGGTTCTCAAAAGAGGTGTCGGTAAAGGTTAGGGAGAAAAGATAGCATTTAGGAAGTATAAAGAAACACAGAAGGAGCAGGACAGAGAACTGTACGAGTTAAGGCAGAAGAAAGCAGCGAGGGTAGTCAGAATAGCAAAGGCCCAAACTGAGGAAAAGATAGCCAACTCAGTTAAGAAGGGGGATAAGACCTTTTATAGGTATATCAGGGAGCATAGAAAGACAAAGGGAGGGATAGTGAGGCTGAATAGAATGGACGGTGGGTAGGCAGAGACGGACAGTGAAAAAGCAGGGATACTGAATGACTACTTCTGTTCAGTATTCACAAAAGAGGAGGTGGGGGAGGTGCCTCATCCAATTAACAGAAGCACTCTGGATAGGGGGATCGATCCCAGTCCTTTCACAGAAGAAAGGGTTCTGAAAGAACTCCTAAAACTTAAGGTGGACAAAGCAATGGAGCCAGATGGAATTCACCCCAGAATTCTAAAAGAATTAAGCAGAGAACTAGTGACACCACTGACTGCCCTTTTTAACAAATCATGGGAGGATGGTGTGGTACCTGAGGACTGGAGGAAGGCAGATGTGAATCCTCTTCACAAAAGTGGGACCAAGACAGAGGCAGGAAACTACAGACCTGTCAGTTTGACCTCTGTGGTAGGGAAAGTGATGGAATCACTTCTGAAGGAAAGAATTGTCGAGTACCTAGAGGCCAGAGGGAC
The DNA here is from genome assembly GCA_016271365.2 of Neoceratodus forsteri. Taxonomy (NCBI): domain Eukaryota; kingdom Metazoa; phylum Chordata; order Ceratodontiformes; family Ceratodontidae; genus Neoceratodus; species Neoceratodus forsteri. Next base: position 731,157,648 of record CM057453.1, read on the forward strand.
ACAGGACCCAAGGCAGCATGGGTTCACAGTGGGAAGGTCATGTCAGATGAATCTAATTGATTTCTTTGACTGGGTGACCAAAGTAATAGACCAGGGAGGGGCTGTGGACATGGCCTACCTAGACTTTAGCAAGGCATTTGACACAGTCCCACATAAAAGATTAATAGTCAAATTAACCAGCCTGGGAGTGGGTCCCAGGGTTGTAGCCTGGGAAAAACATTGACTAGACAACAGGACACAGAAAGTAATTGTAAATGGAGTCCACTCTGAAGAAAGAGGGGTTATTAGTGGTGTACCGCAGGGTTCAGTACTGGGTCCAGTCCTTTTTAATGTCTTTATAAGTGACATTGCAGAGGGACTGGAAGGAAACGTATGCCTCTTTGCAGATGACACAAAGATCTGTAACAGGGTTGATACACAAGGAGGCATGAAAAGGATGAGAAGGGACTTGGCAAAGTTGGAGGAATGGTCAGAAGTATGGCAGCTTGGATTCAATGCAAAGAAGTTCAAAATAATGTACCTGGGAAACAAAAATCCAGGGGAAGATTGGGGGGAGGTAGTAACAACAACAAAAATGGAAAGAGACCTGGGGGTAATCATAGCAGATGACCTTAAGGTTGGCAAGCAATGTGAGAAGGCAGTAGGGAGGGCTGGCGGGATACTGGGATGCATAGGGAGAGGCATCACCAGCAGAAAACAGGAAGTTGTTATCCCCTTGTACAGACAGTTGGTGAGACCCCATCTGGAGTACTGTGTCCAGTTCTGGAGACCCCATCTCCTCAAGGACATAGACAGGATGGAGGCAGTTCAGAGGAGGGCAACTAATATGGTGCAGGGTCTGCAAGAGAAGCCATACGAGGAGAGACTAAAGGAGCTTAATATGTATACCCTTGAGGAAAGGAGGGAGAGGGGGGACATGATAGAAATGTTTAAGTACCTCAGTGGAATCAACAAAGTCCAAGAGGGTAGCATCTTTCAGAAAAAGAGATGTGCAAGAACAAGGGGACACAATTTGAAGATAGAGGAGGGACGGCTCAGGGGCAATGTGAGGAAGTATTTTTTCATAGAGAGGTTGGTGGATGCATGGAACAGCCCTCCTGAGGAGGTTGTGGGGTCTAAAACTGTAGGAGAATTCAAGAATGCATGGGACAGACATAAGGCAATTTTTGTGGGGGGTTGGAAGAAACAGGCTGTTGGTTAAATACGATCTGCAGCTTATCCTCTAGGTAGGGAAATGGGCAGACTAGGTGGGCCAAGCGGTCCTTATCTGCCATCAAAGTCTATGTTTCTATGTTTCTATGTTAATGTTTGTCTTACTGTTTACGCTTGTGTCACCATCACTGTTAGCGTTTGAGTTTCTGCTTGTGTTACCATTTGTGTTTGCGATTCCATTACCATCAATGTTTGCTTTTTCATTACCATTTGCATTTACGTTTCTGCTTGTGTTTATGTTACCGTTTGTGTTACTGTTTCCGGTTGTGTCACCGTTGGTGTTCCTGTTTTCGTTTATACTTAAACATCAAATTTTTTGTGTTATTATAACTTTACACCTGTTAAAAAGATTTGTGTGACATTTGCAATTCTTAGTCTACTATGGTACTTCTGTGCATTTACCAGTTTCCATTTGACATTTGCATAATTTTTTTGCACAGTGAAGCGCCAAAAATGTATTTTTCAGCAGTCATATGCTGTTTTACGCTCGTGCTGCTCTGCAACCGTTGAAGAGATTTGGATAAGATTTGTTATACATGGAGTGGAATGGTACATCTATTGATTTGCCTATTCCTATTTCACTGGTACATACAGTTTTTGCACAGTGAAGTGCAAAAAATAGTTTTTCCTATTTTTTTGCACTACTTTACATGACACACATTGTTGCCTGTGTGTGGTTTATTGGTCTGAAACTTGGCACATAGAAAGCCCTTTTGTCAAGGAACATGCCAGTTTTAGTTTGGTGAACAAATGTTGTTCCGGTCCAGAGTTATTGCCATTTGAAGTTGCCCCACTCACAGTTAAAGATGTTTCGGCCACCTAGTCTGCCCTTTTAGAGCATTTTTGGTCACAATTTTGGCCATTTTGTGGTGGAAGACTTCTTAAAGGCACAGAAAAGTAGAAATTGAATATCTCTGGGATGGTTTGGTCTTTTCACATGACATTTGGAGGGTGTTGAGTGGATGGCTTGGAGATGTGAATGATGCTATTTACATGTTGGAAAAATATTTCACTGCAGAGATCCTGTGTAACTCAGTTAACGTTTTGTGCATAGAGTTCTGCATGGTGCTACTGGTTTGAAATGTATAGCATAGGTAGTCCTAGTGGTATGGAGATGCCTTGCAGTGGTTTGGTGTGTAAACATAAATAGGTGTGGAATTATGCTACTCTGACAAATGAAAATTTGGTTAATTTGGCTTCAATAACTTTTGAACCATGTGTCTGATTTGCCTGGCATTTGGACTGTAGAAAGATTTGTAATAGATCTTTGAGTGTGACAATTCTTGGGTTGCTGGCACTTATGGTTGCTGAATTGTGCCTGTGAAGTTGTTTGCCTGTGGTGCTGTGCGTCCATCAAATGGATGTTCACACAATTCTAGAAACAGGGTGTGCTATGGTACATGTCTTCTTTTACCAATTTTTGGTTCCATCGGATATATGGTTCTTATGTAACGAAGTGGCAAAAATGTTCTTTTCAGCATTCCTGTGCAGTTTTCCTGGTGTGCGCTGTGCAACTGTTGAACAGATTCAGATAACATTTGTGATACATGTTGTGGTATGGTACATGTTTTCATTTACCAATTTTCATTTCGTTCTCGGTTTTATTTTGTGATGACACATTCAGAGCGGTCGGAGTGGGGCCCTTCAGGCCCGTGCTCCCACCATGACTTTCCATTTCCTATTTATAGTGCACATTCTCAAAAGAAAGAATTCCACATCAACAAAAGCAAGAAATTCGGTGTTAGGGTTGCCACCCCTTACACCTCCACACCCCACCGCCCCCTAACAGGCATCGCGTGTTAGCCGCAGTCCTAACGCTCACCCCATTCTCCATACTGCACCACCTCAGCTTATTTATACATGTAATGGGGTGAGAGTTAGGCCTACTAATCTGCACGCACAACCCGATGCCTGCTGGGTGGGGGCGGTGGGTGTGGAGTGCAAGGGTGGCAACCCTAACACTGAATTTCCTCACTTTTGTCACTGTAGAACAACCCTAACTGATGCATTAAATGGAGTTTTGCCATGAATATATATGTGTGTGTGTGTATATATATATATATATATATATATAAAATACATGATGGGCAGGAGTGTGATATGAAAGATATTCTCACTCCTGCAGAGTGAGCTCTGGATACTCACAAGTGACGAAAGGCACGAGTGAGAGAATCCAGAGTTCACTGTACAGGAGTGAGAATATTTTCCATAGCACACGATCTGCACATCATGTGTGCTATTTATATAATGTGGCTGGGAGCTCCAGAAATATTATGTTTTTCTGTGTTCTATTTGTGTTTCTGTGTGCTTTCTGGTATTTCTGAGTGTTGTCTGAGTGTGTGTGAGTTTTTCTGAATGGGCTGGGAGTCTCAGAAACACTATGGAACACAGGTGAGTGTATTTTGCAATGCTAATTGAGTAAGTTGCAAGTAGCAGTGAGAAACAGAAACATTTTTGTGAAGCAGTTTCATTTAGAATGCAGGCTGCAGTGAAGCGGAGATCAGCATAATAATGGTCTGGGAGTCTCAGAAACACTATGGGACACAGGTGAGTGTCCTTTGCAATGCTAATTGAGTTAGTTGTAGGTAGCAGTGGGAAACAGAAACTGTTTTGTGAAGCAGTTCCATTTAGAATGCAGACTGTAGTGAGTGAGTGAATGGTGACATCAGCAGAGTATTGTATGTATAAACAGCACTTATTTTAACTCTGCTGATGTCATCGCCATTTATCACACTGCAGTGAAAATAATGGGATTTATCATCAGCTTGGAGCTCCCACCTCATTGTGTGTGTGTGTGTGTGTGTATATATATATATATATATATATATATATATATATATATATATCATCTTCAACATTTTCATTAGTGATGTTGTAGAAGGAGTCCAGGGCAGGTTGTGTCTCTTTGCGGATGACACAAAACTATGTGGGAGGGTGGAAAGCGATGAGGGAATGGAAATGCAGAGAGACCTACAAAAGCTAGACTGGTGGTCAAAGGTCTGGCAGTTAAAATTAAATGCTAGAAAGTGCAAGGTAATGCACCTTGGTAAAAAGAATCCCAAGACGGGATACTGGATGGGAGGAGAGAGTCAGAGTACTACAACTGAGGAACTGGATCTGGGACTTACCATTAGCAACTCACTTAAGCAATTGAGTCAGTGCATCAAGGCCTATAGCAGGGCAAACAGGATGCTGGGAGGTATCAGTTAGGGTACTGATAATAAAAGAAAGGAGGTAATACTTCCCATCTACAGATCCCTGGTGAGGCCTTACCTAGAGTACTGCACTCAGTTCTGAAGTCCTCACCTCAGAAAGGATAAGGATAGGTAGGAGACAGTGCAGCGCAGAGTAACAAAAATGATTCAGGGCTAGCAGGGTAGATCCTACGAGGATCACATCAAGGCACTAAATATGTATTCACTTAAGACCAGAAAGGAGAGGGGAGATATAATAAAGACCTTCAAGTTCCTTGAAGGATTTAACAAAGTGTACTGTGGTGAACTATTTAGCCTGAATACCAATTAGCAGTCACATGGACACGAATGGAAATTAACAGGAGGTAGGTTCAGGAGAGATGTGAGGAGGTACTACTTAATGGAAAGGGTGGTGGAACCTTGGAACAGTCTGTCAGCTGAAGTGGTGGTTGTGAAAACAGTCAGGGGATTCAAGCAGGGCTGGGACATAATGAAGGGAATAGTGGTTACCGGGGGGGGGGGTGACAGGACCAAGGAGAAGAATAGAGAGAGGACAGGAAGGGTTAGTACCCTGGAGGAACAGTAGGTTCCAGGGATTATAGGGAACTTGGGCAGACTGGATGGACCTCTGGTCTCTTTCTGCCATCACTGTCTATGTTTCTATACATGCAGATGACACAGTGTTAGCCCCCTGAACTGGAAGTAGATCACCAGTGGGCTTTTTGACAACATCTTATGCTGCTTGTGCTTGAATCAGCTCACCCTGAATGGTAAGAAAAGTGGCTTTATGATGTTTGGTTGCAGAGAGATTGACCAGGATTTTGAGCCCCCTAATATTCAGGTCTTTCATCAACTTTTTGATGGAGGAAGTGCACCCCTTCAAAATACCTTGGTGCCTGGTTAGATCAACACCTTGATGTCTCCAGACACACAAATGTCATCTAGTTGAAACTCCACTCCAACTATATGCACCGTATAGGATCAAATCTTGTATCCTCATCTATGCAAGTCATGAGATTGTTCTCACAATGATCCTGCCAATGTTTGAACTTAGGGATATGGTTTACAGTGCAATTCCTAAGTCCACCCTGGCCTGACTGGACCCTCTCTGCAACTCTTTCTAGTAACCATAAAATGCTGACCCCACAGCCACCACTGATCCCTGTTCTCTAATTTATAATTTCTCTCTCCATTGAAGCTGAGAGATTGTTTTAAAGCTGATTCTCCCTATTTTTGATTATGGTTATATAGTATATAGTGGAGCTCCCAAATCCTCCCTTGCTAGAGTTGAACCCCTGTTTCACTCTTTTTGCCATTTTGCTTTAGATTGTTCCCTTCATACTCACCATTACTCACTCTACTCTTCCCTTTCACTCTCCTCTCAAAATGTTATGCACCTTTCCCATTCTGCCTCCTTGATATGTGAATTCTGGTTTGGTTCTCTTCCATCCTACCTTCCATTCCTCTTATAGTGTATGGGAGAGCCATGTTGTTCACTGAATTCCATGAAAAGATAGAGTAGTTGTACCATCGATGTGATGTAAAATATTGCTGTTGTACCATCCTGAGTACGTCACATCGATGGTACAACAATATGGAACATCCTTGTGCATGCACATTAGGCAACGCTCGGCTCCTGTGTAAACAGCAACGTGGAGGACAGATCTATTTCAATCATAGAGAAATGGCCGCAGCAGTGAGATCTTTTCTAGAAAAGACAGCAGCGCTGATGAAAGGACACAGTCCTGATGTTCGGCATAGGTGGGTAGCATCATATTTAATTTAAAAACTTGAGTCTGTGACAGTGGGAGAATGTGGACCGAGTGGGGCTTCTTCTTGTCGTGTTGGGGGTGGGGGTGGGGAATGAGCAACAGCACAATGCTCACTATGAGTGTAAGGTAATTACAGCCATGATCAAGAAATGTTCAGCTGATGCCCATACACTATACAAGACAATGCACGGGCAACAGTTAACAACATCACTGAATTCACTTCTCGAGGTCACCAGGCAACAGTAAACTTCTCGAGCTTCACTCTCGAGGTTTACACAGTTGCCATGGTAACCTCTCGAAGTAAATACAGTGTTGTTGTTAACTGATGCCCATATATTATCCTCTATATCCTCTCCCTCAGCTTCCTACTATGCTCTCTGCAATAATACTTCCCATTCCTTCTCTATTCCTTCTAGAAAATGTATTGTCAGCCAACCTGCTTTGTCATACTGCTTTCCTAAACTCTGGTCCTCCCTTCTCTGTCAATTTGCTCTGCCTCTTCTGTTTTCTTCTCCAAGTCTCTTCATCATGAATTTTCTTCTCACTCCTGCAACTGTTCATGACTCTCTTATTCCCCCCCCCGCTCCCACTAGTTATGCCTAGCAGTCTGTTTCCCTCATTACCTGTTTACTGTTCTGTACTTGTAAGAGTAGTTCCCACTCCTAAATTATTTCAATTTTATCTACTTCACGTATCTGTTATACTGATTTGCCTTCAATTTTTTTCTTGATTATACTTCTTGATATATTGTATTTGCTGTATAGAACTTACTGCACCCCCAACCCTCAGGATCCATGTGAAAGCAAGCTGTTAGCAGTCCAGTATGTATTTCCTGATGAAACTTTTAAACTAACTAAATTAACTAACTAAATCACTAAGTCAGATGCATTTATGCAGCAAGCAATAACTTTCTAGTGCTGTCATGCATACTGTTTTGTGCAGATGTTCTAGATTATTATGTTTAGTGTGTGAATCACCTTTCATGAAGTTTGCATTTATAAAATGACTTGAATCAAACAAGCAATATGATTGGTCAAAACTGGTCACATGACCATGCATTAATTTCAATTACCACACAGCTCAAATTTTACTTTCTTTTTTTCCTGCTTTTTAACTCTTAAAACATAGAAACATAGAATTCAATGGCAGATAAGGACCGCTTGGCCCATCCAGTCTGCCCATTTCCCTACCTAATGGATAAGCTGCAGATCCTAGTTAACCAACAGCCTACTTCTTCCTACCCCCACCCCCTAGAATTGCCTTATGACTGTCCCATGCATTCTTGAATTCCACCACTGTTTTTGACTCCACAACCTCATCCGAAGGCCGCTCCATGCATCCACAACCTCTCTGTGAAAAATACTCTTATTACCTCTGAGTTGGCTCTCCATCTTCAAATTGTGCCTCCTTGTTCTTGCACACCTCTTTTCTGAAAGATGCTACCCCTTGGACTTTGTTGATTCCTTGAGGTACTTGAAAGTTTCTATCATGTCCCCCTCCTCCTTCCTCAAGGCTATACATATTAAGCTCCTTAAGTCTCTCTTCATATGTCTTCCAGTTCAGACCCTGCACCATTTTAGTTCCCCTCCTCTGGACTGCCTCCATCCTGTTTATATCTTTGCAGAGATTGGGTCTCCAGAACTGCATGCAGTGCTCCAGATGGGGTCTCACCAGCTGTCTGTATAGAGGGATAACAACTTCCTGTTTTCCTACTGGTGATGCCTCTCCCTATGCATCCCCATATCCCCCCCAGCCCTCCTCACTGCCCTCTCACATTGCTTGCCCACCTTTAGGTCATCTGATATGATCACTCCCAGGTCCCTTTCCATTTTTGTAGTTGATAGTATCTCACCCCCCCATTGTGTACTCTTCCCCTGGGTTTTTGTTTCCCAGGTGCATTACTTTGCACTTCCTAGCATTAAATCTAAGCTGCCATACCTTTGACCATTCCTCCAACCTTGCCAAGTCCCTTCTCATCCTTTCCACCCCACTTTGTGTATCAACTCTGTTGAAGATCTTTTTGTCGTCTGCAAAGAGACATACTTTTCCTTCCAGTCCCTCTGCAATGTCGCTTATAAAGACATTGAAGAGGACCGGTCCTAGTACTGAACCCTGTGGCACCCCACTAGTAACCCCCCTTTCTTCAGAGTGGACTCTTTACTATTACCCTCTGTGTCCTGTTCTCCAGCCAATTCTTTACCCAGGCTACCGTCTTGGGACCCACTCCCAGGCTGGCTAACTTGTGTATTAATCTTTTGTGTGGGACTGTGTCAAATGCCTTGCTAAAGTCTAGGTAGACCATGTCCACAGCCCTTCCCTGATCTACTGCTTTGGTCACCTAGTCAAAGAAATCTATTAGATTCATCTGACATGACCTTCCTGCTGTGAATCCATGCTGCCTTGGGTCATGCGTCCCTCTGGCCTCTAGGTACTTGACAATTCTTTCCTTCAGAAGTGATTCCATCATTTTTCCTATCACTGAGGTTAAACTAACAAGTACTTAGTTTCCTGCTTCTGCCCTGCTTCCACTTTTGTGAAGTGGAATCACATCTGCCCTCCTCCAGTCCTCAGGTACCACCCCATCCTCCCATGATTTGTTGAAGAGGGTAGTCAGTGGTGTCACTAGTTCTACCCTTAGTTCTTTTAGAATTCTGGGTTGAATCCCATCAGGCCCCATTGCTTTGTCCACCTTCAGTTTTAAGAGTTCTTTCAGAACCCTTTCTTCTGTAAATTGGCTGGTATCAACTCCTGTATCCAGAGTGTTTCTATTGTTTGGTTTAGGTACCTCCCCCACTTCATTTGTGAATACTGAGCAAAAATATTTGTTTAGTATCTCTGCCTTCTCACATTTATAAAAACAATTTTATAAATGCAAATACACACTCTAGGGTATATGGTAATGCCACAAATTACTGCACTTCCCAGGTGGTTGAAGGTACTCAGCTGTGCCTTATGCCTCACAACTCACATGAGGCATTTCTTATTCAGTATACCCCTCCAAAGCTTTGTATACCACTGATGTTCTACATTGGATGTTTAGTTTCAGAATGCATGTGTGTAGCTGGGAGAGATTTACAACAAACAAAATGGAAATCCTCTGTCTTCTTGTTATGTTTAAGCATCCTGCATGTAGTACTGTTCTTCTTCCAAACTGCCACTCTGCCATTCTGCTTCTTTGGTATGCTGCTTCCAACTGTAATGGATACCTCATACAATGGTCTGTAGTAGTATGCCTGCTTGAGTAAATGAGTGATTGATGTGTGTTTGTTTCCATGTCCTCAGTGGGGTTAACGGTAATTACAGAAACGGATCACTCACTATGGACACTGTTGGACTATTATTGACCAGACAAATTAACACTCACTATGGTTCTAGAAACTTGCAAATGGAGTAGGAGAGAAGGACAAAAAGAGCTGAGGAGATTGAAGAAAATATGAAGGCAAAGTCAGAAATACTGCTCTGGTACCTTTCAGTACTAATTGTATACTGATTACATACTGGTAGTACATGGAATGCAGTACAATATCGGTTGATTTATTCATTAATTGGCTGATAGATCTAAGTTTATTTTTATCCAGGTAAATGCAATTTAAACGACTGATAAAAGTGTATTTTTGTAAAGCTAAATGCACTTAGAAGTGAAGATTCTATTTACATGAGTATTCCTGCATAGTAGTATAGTATAGTATAGTATAGTATAGTATAGTATAGTATGGCATGGCATGGTATGGTATGGTATGGTATGGTATGATACGGTATGGCACAGCACGGCATGGTACAGTACAGTACAGTATTGCACAGTATTTACAATTATGTGGCAGCTTTGCTGTTCAGCTTATCACTCCCCCAGTGCACAGATGTGCATACCCATGATGCTTTCTACTGGGTTTTAGGTGTTAGGAAGTATGTATGTAGCTTGAAATAAAAGAAAATAATCTGTTTCCTTGTATTGCTTATACATCCTATATACTGCTCTTTTTCAAACCACTTCTTTGGTATATTATATTTGACTGTAATGGGTTCCTCATACAGTGGTCTGTAGTAGGCTGACTGCTTAATTAAACATTTGAGTGCATTTTGACAGTTCTTTATGGGGCTAGCAGTGATTACACAAGTTTATTGCTTACTATGGCCCTCTGTTGGACTGTTGTTCCTATGCTACAGCCTAGCTAAGATGTCACATTTAATGTCTAATGGGGGTTGTACTTTGTTTTGGGAAAGCTTGATGCCCCTCAGTTCTATTTGTGCATTGATTCCACACTACCACTCTTGTATCTAACTGTTTGTTCTCTGCCCTCCCCTGTTATCTCTTCTCTCTTGATCCATGCCCTCAGTCTACTCTGTTTGGAGCTATAACTCCTGCTTCTTCAACCCCCGCCTTTTCAAAACCTCTGCTGGGCAGGACTAATTTGCCTTAAGAATCCTTCAGTTTTGAAATAACCTTTCTCCCATACATATGAACATATGAAACTGCCAGCAGATACAGGCTATACAGTTTATCGAGTCTGCTCGAATGTGCAGTTCTCAGTCCAATCTACTGCAGCTGCCCCCCACCTTTTGCCCATCCATCTGATTTATTGCCCCCTTCTGTTGACTCCCCCCTCCCCATATTTGCTGTTTCTCCTCTTACTTCTCTCCAATTACCTTGCTCCATGAGATTCTGGATTAATCCTGCTCTAGTGCTATTCACCCAACTGCCTGTCCACTTTTGTCCTCATCACCATTCTTGTTGTATGGGAAGTCTCTCCTGGTTTACAACACTGCTACAGCTTTTTATGTTGTACCTTTTCCTGCTTTGCACCAGTGGCAGGTAGGTGCCTTAATCTTCTAAATGCTACCAAATTTGTATTTCTGTTGAATTGTCAAATTGTATTCTAGATTTAGACCTAAATTGTTTTCTTTGTTCATCTGCTTTGTATCTGTATCTATATATTACCATATTTATATTGTGTAGTTGCCTAATTTGTACTTCTGTAAATTAAATACCCTGCACTTTTCCCACTGGCCACATCTGGAAATTAGCTACAGCTCCATGTGCTTTTCTTGGCCTAAATTTCACCTCCCAAAGCCACCAATAAAGTGAGGACAAAGAACTCTCTGCCACCCTAGCACCAGACTGCATTCCTCCAATCAGGGAACCAGCTCAGACCAGAGGGCGAGGCTCCAGCCAAGCCCAGGAGACAGAAACAAAGACTGCCATTGAGCCACTTCTTGGCTCACTCCAGCTTCGGACATCTAAGGGGTCAAAAGAGTAGCCCCTTGTTGTTCCTCTGCTGCTCTCCCCCCAATGATCACTTTCCCAAGCCACCAGCAAAGTGAGGACAAAAGACTCTGTGTCCATTTAGCACTGAACCACACTCCTCCAATCTGGGAGACAGCTCAGAACGAAGGGTGATGTGTCAGCCAGGCCCAGGAAACTGAAACAAATACCTGCTGTAGAGCCACTTCTCAGCTCACTCCAGCACTGGACATCTAAGGGGTGGAGACAGCAGCTCCTGCTGTTTCTCTGCTGCTCTCCCCCCAACACCAATCACCTCTCCTAGCCACCAGCAAAGTGAGGCAAAGGAATTTGTGCCTCCCCAGCACCAGGCTGCACTTTTCCAATCAGGGAGTCAGCTTAGAATATAGGTTGGGGCTCCAGCCAAGCCAAGGAAACTGAAACAAAGGCCTGCTGTTGAGCCACTTCTCTGCTCATTCCAGCACTGGACATCTAAGAGGTTGTGATAGCAGCACACTGTTGTTCCTCTGCTGCCCCCCCACACCGATCACCTCCCCAAGCCACCAGTAAAGCAATGTAAAAGGATTCTCTGTCCCCTCCAATCAGGGAGCCAGCTAAAAACAGAGGGTGGGGCTCCAGCCAAGTCCAGGAAACTGAAACAAAGACCTGCCATTGAACCACTTCTCAGCTCACTACAGCACTGGATGTCTAAAAGGTGAAGAGAGCAACTCCCTGCTGTACCTCTGCTGACACAAATCACCCCCACTAGCTGCCAGCAAAGCAAGGCAAATGACTCTTTGTCCCCCCAAACTGGACAGCACTTCTCCAATCAGGGAGCCAGCTAAAAATAGAGAGCGGGGCTCCAGCCAAGCTGAGGAAACTTCTCTTTCTATAAAGCCCCTTTACCCCAAGAGGCCCTCCTGTTTGCAGCCCTCATGCTAAGGATGAGCGTAAAGGACATCATGAGTCTACCTGAGAGTCAACCTTCAGTGCTGTCAGCTGCCATACACTCTGATCATCAGAAAATACCCTCTCACTGCCAAGGTAACAGTGTTAAAACAGTAAAGAATTAATAGACATCCGTAAATTCATAATGTATAACAAACATCTGTTTGGTCCCCGAAACATGTAGAAACTGTTGTACAACAATTCCAGTATGTTGTCACTGTTTAATACTAGCCTACAGACTGAATCTGCTAATCAGCTATTGCCTATTCAAGATTATATGTAGTAGTCAGGGTAACTGTGCTGTATTAACCCCCTAAGCTGGAAGAACATATCCACGTTATGAATTATTGTGCAATTTATTCCAATGTACTCCTATGTTTGATTAAGTTGGTAGTCCTGACCCCATCCTTCTGGATAGCCAGTACTTTAGTATAGTCCTTTTTCAGCCTCTTCCCACTTCAGTTTAATTTACCTAGGGTGTCCATAATGAGTGGCATATTGTACTTAGTCTTTGTTAGTTCCTGCCTGCTGCTTATTGTTGAGCATATGCCTTTAATCCATTCTTGACTAGCGCTATCCCAGGATGAATCAAACTTTAATATGTCTAATAATTTGCTATATAGTAATAAGCATGGGAGTAACATATGCTTGCTTATGTCACAGTTTCTGTGCCAATTTGTAATTTGCCCAATTTTTCAAAAGTCCTAGCTGGCCTTATGTATCTTCAATTTCCCACCCCAGGCCAAATACTTTAGTAATATTTTATTTCTGTCTTCTACTCATTGCTGGGGATATTGAACCCAACCCTGGGCCCACACTATCTACCCCTCAGTACCAATGTGCATGTTTGGCAAGGCTGCATGGGTATAACAATCATACATATGAATATCAGGAGCCTTATCCCAAATTATGCTGATTCATAGCATGGGTCAACCACTTCATCCATGATGTACTTGGGGTCACAGAGATGTAACTCAAACCTTCTATCCCTAACCACCTCTGCCCTATTCCAGGATATTCCTAATCATAAAAAATTGTCAGGACTTTAAGAGAGGTGGGGGGACCAAGGTGTACTTTAAGTCCCACCTAAACCTCACTGCTCCAGGTATCCATGTCCACTCTGATAAGGATTTTGAGTTTAGTCTTGCTGTTCTCCTGCTTGGTGAGACCAACATTTAATATCTCATTTGCACCTATATCCACCCTGCTGGTTTGTTGCCAAGCAGTCCAGCCTCTGCTGAGAACTATAAGGACCATGGTTCAAAATAATGAATTTTCACTGCCTGGGGACTTTAACATAGATTGGCTTAGCACAAAAAGTAAAGATATTGACCTATCTCTTAGTAAGCTTCACCTTACCAAATTATCTCTAGCCCCACTAGAATATCACTTAGTGGGAGCAAAGCTTCTTTAATTGACTGGATCCTAACACTGAGGGTTTGCAAGATCATTCATTGTGGAGTGCTCCCTGATGTAATCAGTGACCATTCACCAGTGTTCTGTGTATGGAGAGCAAAATCCTCAAAAGCCCCTCTAGACTTCTCCAGTTTTCAGATCTCTCTCACTTTGAATCAATTCTGCTCAAACAAGATGTTGCAGGTACTCACTGGTTATATCTCTGGAATACCAGTGATGTTAATCTGTCAGTCTCTCACGTCAATCAGATTTTATCTGGACTACAAGATAAACACATCCCCATTAATACTAGGAGGGTATAGGGCTCTGTAATCAAATGGATTGACTGTCTACTCCTCTCTCTGATCAAGGCTAGTGATAAATCATGTCCTGTGTATAAGGCTATTAGGCATGCGTCTGACTGGGCAAAATATCATAACCTTGGAAATGAATGCAAAAAAGCCATTCACCTAAACAAGAATGCTTACTACGGGTCACTCCTAGACTCTTCTGTTGGTAACTGAAGGCATTTCTAGAAGTGTATAAAACTGGCTATGGGGCATTTTACTAATCTCTCCCCCCCACCCCCGATATGTGTATAAACAACGTCAACTATAATAATCCCAGAAACATAGCTGATGCATTCAATGTGCTCTTCTCTCCAGCAACAGTCCTCTTAATCAATGGACAATGCACTGACACTGTAAATTACCCACCCTTCTACTTTTGAGCAGTTAAAGTGTCTGAGGTGCATAAAAACCTGTGCTGTATCCCCACAGCTAAATCTACAGGCTCTGCTGATATTGACCCAAAACTCCATAAGGTTGCTGCTGCTGAATTGTCTTTACTTCGTATGAAAATTATTAACCTGTTCCTTATGTCTGAGGTTGTGCCTGAGTTATGGAAACCCTTCTATATCATCCCTGTATTCATGAAAGGTGATGCTGAACTTTTCAATAACTATAGGCCAATTGCTATACTTTCTGTCATTAACAAAATACTGGAAACATTTTTTGCCTCTCAGTTAACTGAGTTCCTAGCCAGGCAGAACTTTTTGTTTCTGACACAACATGGTTTCTGTAGAAATCACAGTATGATCACTGCTATCCTCCCCTTCGCTGCACAGGTTGCAAATGCTGTAGATGGGGTGAGTACACAGGGGTTGTGTTCATCAGCCTCACTAAGGCTTTCAGTCTGGTCGAGCACCAGCTGCTTTGTACCAAACTAAGCAGTCTGGGAGTATACCCCTATGCCTTCCCATGATTCAAGAACTATATTGATGGAAGGAGTCAACGTGTGAAAGTTGGAACCACTTTCTCAGATCCCACCCTTGTCACAGTGGGTGTGTCACAAGGCTCCATATTTGTACTCCCTCCTCTTCTCCTTTCATATAAACAACATTCACCAGGACCTGGCCAATAGTACCCCAATCCTCTATGCAGATGACCTGGTTCTGTACCAAAACTCGCGTAATATGTCTCAGATTAACACTAATGTATGTGCTGACCTCCAGGGAGTGCAGCACAGGCTTCTAGCTAATACATTTCTTTTAAACACGACAAAGTTGCAGACCATGCAGTTGAGTACAGCTTCCAGAATTAACCCCCTAAGTGTTCTGTGTAGGGATAGAACCCCTCTTGTATCAGTACCCTCTTTCAATTACTTGGGTGTCACGCTTCATGTATCCCTTGATTTTTCCTTATACATACTGGGTATCTGTAAATCAGTGAACACTAAATTTGGCCTGCTTAGTCATAGCCCAGGGCCGGGGGGGGTACTACTTCCTAAGCTTAGCTATGGGGTACGTGTTATCCATGCATCTGCCAAAACTAACTTGTAAAGTGGGATGTTATATACAACAACATCTGTCACTTCGCCACATCTCTAAATCACCATACCCATCACTACACTTTACATATAAAACTGGGATGGTTTCCTCCTGCTGCCCTGTGCAACCTAGTACTAGGAGGGATCATTTTTAATGTTTTGCATAATCAGTTCCCTTAATCACTCTCTAGTCTTCTCCAATCCCCTATTGATGCTTATCCACTTACTTAAATCCCCTACTCTTGAATTGCTGCTCGTGCCTAGAACAAGAGTGCATTTGGGAAACATTTCCTTCTCTGTCATTGGCCCTATGCTATGGAACTCTATATGCTCTGACCTATGCCTGTACCAGATTGTTACCTGCTTCAAAAAGAGATATTAGAGCCACCTCTTTTTTGAACTGGCTGTGTTTTTGCTGAGTGCTGCCATAAGTATCTGACTTTGTTTGCTCTTCTGCTATTAAGGCTTGCCTTGCAGTGTCTTGATTATTTATTTTTGGCATTTTTCTGGAAAATGCATCTTGGCCAACATCCTCAGTGTCTTGTAACCTCTTCATTATGCAGCTTATCTATTTATATGCTATGTAAATCTGTTATATACTGTACACTGTTGTCAATATAATATACCTTTACTGTATTGTGCCTGTTGTTTACTAACCTTGACCCCCTGTAGCCTCCCAGGTCTTGTCTGAAAATAGGCATTTAATTGTCTAGTTCTCCTACCTGCTTAACAAATACTAAATACATACATTTCTAAGTAAATTAATAATTGTTGCCAGTCCTTTTGTCTTCACAGTTCTTTCACCTGTAGAACTCACAGAAAGCATTATAAACATAGAAGTAACTGTACATCTAAACATCTTAACAGACTGAATATATATATATTTTTTTTTTGTCAGCGGCTCTTTTGAATGAACAGGTGATGTTGCAGCATCAGAATGTTTTTGGGACCCGAACTGGGGAAGTGACACTGGACATGCTGGGTGGGATATTCAAAGCAGTTGTGCATGTCACAACTGAGATGAGCCTGTGCAAGTGTGAAAATGCACCATAGAGTGATATTCAGTGGGAACCAATGTGCTGCACAAATCGCAGTGCACCAATGCACAACCCTAATGAATGTATGCGCAAGTGCAGGGGGCGTAGCCATGAATAAGCGGTGCAGTGCGATATTCAACAGCAAGCAAACAGCACAAGCGTGGAGCAACAGGGACATGCGTGGAGCAAACTTGAGCCCATAAAAAGAGGGAGCAAGCAAGGGACTGAGGCTTGCGCCACATGGGAGTAATAGAGAGGGAGAGTGAGTGGGCAGGCTGAACAGCAGGAGGGGTGCAAGACAGAGATAGAGGCAGACAGGAAGTGCAACAGAGTGTGGGACTGGGTGTGTGACACTGATTGTGCCCACGTGTATGAGCGTTTGTGTGTGTGCGTGCATGTGTGTGAGACAGGTGCAGGGGCAACAACATCAGCGTGAGTCTGCGATACCGGGCATAGAAGTAGCAGCAAAAGTACCCAGATGGGTGGGAGGCAGAGGCCACAGCCAACAGGCCACCAGCTGGGAACCCCGAACACATGTATGCACCCAGCGCAGGGGCATATGCAGCAGCACACAGCTGGGGGTGCCTGGGGAGACAGCCACCCGGGGGGGCAGGACAGCCCAGGCCATGGCCAGTGCCATCTTCCAGATGGAGGCAGTAATAAGGGGTGTGAGGAGGCAGGAGGCAGAGTGGCATGGTCGTGGAAGGGCCCATCAGTGGTATGCCCAGAACAGGTTGTACTGTGCCTGCACCACCTTTGAACAGTACAGTGACACAGAGATTGTGAGCCTGTACTGCCTGAACTGGGCAATTCTGAGGCAGCTCTTTGAGCTGTGCAGTGATTAGATGCAGGCACCTACAAGACAGAGCCACGCCCTGTTGGTGGTGACAAAGGTCACGGCCATGATGTGCCTGATCACCATGGGTACCTTCCAGAGACCAACAGGGACACCACGGGCGTAACCCAGTCAGCCGTGTCATGGCTCCTCACACAGTTCTTCAACACACTGCTGTCACATGCTGTGGAATACTTCCATTTCCCCAGCACACAGGCAGAGCATACAGAGAACAAGCAGGAGTTCCACAGAGTGGCACGTATGCCTGGCATGCTAGGGGCCATCGACTGCACCCACATAGGCATCTGCACACCACCTGGCCTGGAGGGGGTAGCCTACATCAACAGGAAGGGATATCCTAGTGTCAACTGCTGGGTGGTGTGCGATGCCAGGGGGGCATAATCAATGTCTGTGCCACACACCCTGGTGAAGCACACAATGCCTTCATCTGGCACCAGTCAGCATTGTGCCACAGGTTCAAGAGTGGGGACATCCCCACCGGCCACCTAGTAGGTGAGTATGCTGTTGGAATGGGCAGCCTGGCACAACAGGGCAGGGCATGGGGCATGCTAGGCCAGGGGCATCAGAGGGTGTGGTCGGGAAGGCAGGGGGGTGCAGCTACACAGACTACCATGTAAACCACAAATGTCAACACACAGGTGACAGAATTACCCACTCCAGTCCTGGCTGCTCACCCCATACCAGTGCCCATCCACCCCAGTGCAGGAGCGATACAATGAGGCACATGCCAGCACATGGAACATCATTGAGTGTGTGTTTGGGCTGCTGAAGGCCTGGTTCCATTGCCTGGACAGGTCTGGTGGTGCCATGCAGTACAGCCCCCTCAAAGGCCAGTGGCCTATTCCTGGCCCACTGAATGCTACTCAACATGGCCACTGACCGTGGGATAGCTGTCAAAGTTGAAGAGGGGAACAGCAGTGGGGACAACGTGCTCGCCAGTCCAGGTGGTGTTGGGCAGCCTCCCTGGGTGAAGGGAACCCCGGGTGAATAGGATGGCCCAGCAGCACCAGGACACAATTGCAGAGGACCACTATGGTGCTCGCATGTAGGTGAACATGACCACACACACATCTCCCAGGGACCATGGCACAGTATTCAGGCATGAAAGGGCAGGCCCCAATACAGTAACGGTTGGAGGGTAGCGTGGATGGAGATAGGACTGGACTCTGTAGAAGCACCCTGTACAGCACTGAAAACCCCACACACACACCCACACACACACACACACACAGACACATGCACATGCACACGGGCATCCACATGCGCACGCCCAGAAGCCGCCAACAGGCGTGTGTCAGACGCTGAACACTGGTGCACAGTAGCGGCTGGTGTTGTGTTGGCATCATCATGCACATGACACAGTGGCCAGCGACTGGGTGGGTGGGTGTGCACAAGGCCTGTGTGCAGCATCGACCATGGATGACATGTCCTTGGAACGCACATGCACACGCCACACCAATGTGCACACAGGGCAGTGGCAGACAGAGGACAGGGAGGATGGTGGCTCAGGTCCGCTGAGCGGTCACACGGCCACTGTGGACACGTGGGCAGCTCTGACGAGACCACCCAGCAGATGTGGGCTGTGCAACGGCCACAGGAGGTGTCTCTGATGGTCCCCCAGGTGTGTCACTGCGGGAATGCGACCGGTCCCTCACAGGTATCTGCAGGCTTCTGAACATACCTGCTCCAGATGTGCCCAGAATGCCCACAACAGTTCCTGGCGTTGACACTGAGGGGGTCACATGATGCCATGACCGAGGGGTGGAGAAAGCACTCCACGGGGTCTTCGGCAGACGGCCACACACCAGGATGGCCAGTGGTGCTAGGCCAGCCGTGACCACAGTGGTAAGCTGATCCAGGGCTGTGGTTGTGTCCTCCCACATACATGTGGTCTCGGCCAGGAGCTGCTCATAGTCTCTGTCACACCTCCCTGCAGACTGGCACAGTGTTGTGCGGAGTGCAAGCACCCCTGCCACGACCAGCACCTGTTGCCCCATGGAGGCCCATAGGGTGTGCTCAGTCAAGAAGTCGGCAGCCTGAGGGGCATAGGCATTGCACTGATCCACGGGTTGTGCTTGACCCTGCAGCACAGTCCCCCATGCTGGGGGGGCTGAACAGTGGGGCCCCCTTGGGGCTGTTCAGTCTGCAGTGCACCATCAGCGACCACTGCACCTGGCCCCCCCTTCGACCTCATCCTGCTGCCGCTGCTGCCCCTCCAGCCACTGTGCGTGGATCAGCGCTGGTGCAGCTGCACCACCACCACTGCCACGCCCTTCAGACTGCACCACACCAATGGCACCCACAGCATTGCCAGGTGTGGTGGCCGGTGGGTGGACAACGGCCACCAGGACACTGTCTGCACTGCTGTGGCAGGTGTGTGGTATGTGTGCCTCCCCTGAACAGCAACACCACTATCCAGGAATATGGCCACATCATCATCGGTCCTGGACCCTGCCCCGATCTGTGTCTTGGCACACTGGACGTTATGGCTGGCATCCTGCTGAAACACAGCCAGGGCCTCGTCCACAACCATGCCACAAGCATCTGGATGGACAATGGGGTTGGGCTGCCCACGGTTTGGACCCCGGACACTGGTGGAGGTGGATGGATGGTCCTCCAGGTCCAGGACTGCCCCCATGGTGGACACCCCCACTCCTGCTGCTGCATGCAGGTGCTCAAGAGCTGAATGGGAACATAGTCGCATTAATGCCATTGGCACTCACCCCTGCCCCCCACCCCTTCCCCAGGCGCTGCTGTACCTACCATGCAGGGATGGGCTGCCCCCCCAATCTGGAACCTGCTGCCGGGCACCCTCTCAACAATGCTGCGCCACATGGACGCCACCACCAACTCCTCCTGCAGCAACAGCTGTGGCATGTCAGGCTGTCCACTGCCCATGGCAGCACATGCAGCCCGAATGGTGACCACCTTCCCCTTAATTCTCCCCCGGTCTGTGCTGACCTTCTTCTTGCACTCCTGTGCTGTCCTCTGATGGATGCCCTGCTGGTTCACGGCCCTGGCCACACCCTCCCATGCTGTTGCCCGGGCCTGTGGGGTGCCTGTTGAGCCACTCAGAAGAGGCTCCTGGTCCAGGTAGGCATCAAATAGGGCATCACTCTCTGCCCTTGTGAAGTTGGGCCTGCGCTTCCATGCAAGCCCACACTCCTCAACCTCCTCATGATCTGTCATGCTTAGTCAAGTGGGTATGAACATGTGATCAGTGATGGCTGCAACCCACACCACCCTCCCATTCCACTGTCCCAACAGGCCCACAGCCTGGTGGCTTACCTCGGAAGGATGCAATACAGGTCTAGTTCCTGTGCAGTCCCATGGTGCCTTTGTAGTACATCACATCACATGCAAATTAGGGGATGCACAACTGAAATAAGATGCAAATGCCTCCACTGCACCGTGGATATGCTGATTAGCTAATCTGCATATGCCGCTGAATATCATAAACGTGCGCATGGCGAATTGGTGTTGTGCATGCATAAGCCATGGTGCAATAGTATGATGTGCACAGCAGGTCCGGCAGTGCACGTGCACACAGTGCCATTGTGTATATGAGTGGCGAATCCCACGTACACTGCACCATATGTGGTACAGTGCTCTGCTGCTATTGGGCATGTGGCGCTCATGTGCTTTATGCCCTATGGAGCCCATGCGCGATTGGCCCATGGACCATGGGGCCCACATGCCCTTATTGTGCTCCATGCATGGTGTACCCAATCATGCTGTCACGCACGGTGCATATGCCGACCCTTGACCCCACGACTGCCCTTTGACCCTCCGGGTGACCTGCAGCATGTGCCAGTGCTGCACCAGCTGTGTAGCGCAGCACAGTAGATGCGCGATAGGAGATGGCAGCACATCACTAAGCGAGTCACGCACCCACAGCACGTGTGGCTCGTGCACTACTGGGTGCTATTTTGGTTGTGTAACTGCAGATACGACCATGTCATGTTGCAGCAGTGCAAGAGTACCCAACTGGTCTCAGGTGGAGCTGGTGAACCTTGTGGAGCCACATGCAGGCAGTCTGCATGGCCTGGTGCCCCTGGATCAGCCACGAACAGAGGTGTGGCAGGAGGTGGCTGAGGGGCTGAAGGAGGCCACTGGGGCACAGTGCAGTGGTGAGCAGTGCAGCCACTGCTATGGGGCCCTGCACTACTGGCATGCGTCCAGAGGAGCACCATGCTACGTCCAGGTAAGTGCACTATGTCCATGTCCGTGCCATTCCAGTGTTCTGTGGGGGCCAGCAGAGTGTCACACCCTGCTGGGGGGGATGTGGCTACACATTCTGTTGGCTGTGGCAGTGCACCATGTGTGTGCTGTGCCACTGCACTGTGCAGGGCTAGGGAACATGCTGTGCTGGGGGGGCATGTGGTGTAGTCAGGTACTGATCTGTCATTCTCCATGTCTCCCTACTAGGACCTGAGGATAGAAGACGAGCATGACTGGCTGGTGCTGTGGGTGGGTCTGGGCAGGCCACCACAGGGGCACTGGCACAGGATGCAGGCCGCAAGGGCAGAGCCACTGGACAGGCGCAGGGTGTGCTGCAGCAAGCAGGTAGGCACTTTTTTCAAGATATGATGTTGTGCAGGGTAGGGGTGGGCTACAGCCCCCTGTGCACAAGGCCATTCCAGCTGTGCACCACCAGTGGTGTCCATTTCACCATGCCGTGGCTATCGCACATGTGTGTGGCTGCTGCAGGTGGGTGCACCCAGATTCCAGCTGTGCCACTGCCATCCCGCCGCTTAGCCCTGTCACCTGGCTGCCATGGTTGTGGTGTGTGGCACATGGGTGGTGTTGGTGCGCAGTGCTCTGCATGGCTGTGGATAGTTGGGTTGGTGGCTTGTATGATCGCACATGCTGTGGGAGGCTGTGTGCCATCTCAGGAGCACATGTCACCGCTGTCCACTGCGCATGGTGGGTGGGCTACGGTCATACGGCCATGCACTCATACCATGTCCCCTCCTTTGTCTTAGGTGTCCATCACCTGATGTCAACACCAGGCTCCTGAGGTGGATACTTCAGGTCACCACTGTCACACTCTGGGTGGCACAGCTGATACAGCTGGCACTATGCAGGCTGCAACGATGACATTGCAGTCAGGCACCAGTGGGGCATGGAAGCCCATAGGGCCCATTGGTCTGCAATCATTTCCCTTCCCTGTCCCCCCTCCCTTTCCCTCCCTTGTACTCTTGTCTAGCCATATCCCCTGTCCCCCTGCCTCCCTTCCCCAGCCTCCCAGTTTGTTTGTGGACTCCCCATCCCTTGCTCCCCCTACCCGTTATTTGTTGTTCTGTAAATAGTTGTTTCTTGACTGGTTTTAATACAAATTTCTATGGTTAGCCATCTGTGTCTGTGTCTGCTTTGTAGTTGGCGTGTGCAGCCATGCTGCAGTGGTGTGCATGGTGGCCTAGTGGTACGTCTGGGGTTGACTGTTCTGCCCAGTGGCTGGTTGCTGTGCCATGGGGGTGGCTGTGTGCTCTCTGTTCATGTTGTGTGGCATGTGCATTGTGTGCTGTTGGCATGTGTGTTGCCAGCTGTGGTCCAGGTGGTGTGTCCCATGCCTTCCTGTGGGTGTTGCCTGTGGCTGTTGCCAGTGGACATTGGTGCCACCCTGCCTCCATGCACCACTGTGGTGTGCATGGTTGGGGGGCATGCTGCTGTGTGCCTGACATGCCTCCTTCCTGGCATCGTCTGCACCCTGGTGGTGGTCTATCCCACCCTGGTGGCATGCTCCTTGCTGTGTCTCTTGTCCTGTGTCCTGGCATATTCATTTCTGCCCCTTGCACAGCCCTGGTTGTGCTATGGTGCATCACTGTGATATTTAGCCATGTTGCACTGATGCTTGCCGTCATGCACGACCTTTGAATATCGTGTTCAGTGCGTCATGGAGCAGTGTACTTGCACTGCGCCACTACTGCACCTGCCTCTGGTGCATTTCTGAATATCCCACCTGCTGTGTATTCAAGCAAACACAATTTACTTAAGAGCAACAGTTATTTGATAATTTGTATTTACTTAATAATCCATTTCTTTTCATCTTCCTGTGTTAATCATTGCTGCTACATTTGTTTCAAACTATATTTATTTGTGCCACATTTCCTTTTATGGTCTGTATTTAGACCTCATGTTTTGAAGCTTCAAGATTTCAGGATTTTTATTTAAAACAGGAAAAGGTAGAACAAACCAACTGAGCTTGAGATCATTTACAATGGCTTCCTGGTAAAGGTTGGCATGAGAAGTATGAATGTTTCTAATACAGGTTTATATATAATAAATTCTAAATAAAAACACACAACTATAAAACAAAAGAAAACTATATACATATAAAATAGACAATAGTAAATGATGACCTGCATCACAACTTTACAATGACTACTGACAAGAGTCATAGCAGACCAACTAACTCTCATTAAATCATATGTTTATGGCTGCATGGGTGGAGCCCTGCAGACATTTTGCTATCACTGTAGAAGAGAATAGGGACTATGACTGGATTCCCTCCCAGTTGTGTGCTACAGTGCAGTGATCATTGTCCACAGTGTTCTGCTCATTGGTGGTGTGTGTTGTTTCCCCTTCCCCTCCACTCTGCAGCTGCAGTTTCCCTCCATGCCCACAGTAGCGCCCCTCCATGGGCATACTTTGTGATTGCTGCCCACAGTTCTGGAGTTTTCCATCGTGCATGCACGTGGTGCTCATGGCTGAAATGTCTGCCATGTCCAAGATGGCCACCATAGCTCTGTGCGCATTTGGGACTTCATGTCCTCAATTGTGGCAAAGTCACACATGCCTACTTCACATCAGCAGCCATCTTGGAAATGGCAGACTTTTCCATCTTGAACTCTGTGAGCTCCATGAGCTCTTTTTTCACTGGTCCCTTTAGTGCTTCTAAAGCACAATTGCAGCCATATTGGCTCTGACCAGAGTTTGTTTATACTTTGCAATGAGGGCAATGACCTATTAACAGGATGTAAATACACGTGAAGAAAGTTCAATATTTTGAACCTTTATATGTAAAGGTCTGACACCCCATAAAATGTTTAACAGTAGGGACAAAATCAACTCCAAGTGCTGACCTAAGATTATTCTTAAATGAGCACAAAATAAATAGTTCTTGCAGATAAAAGGAGGTTTTCTGTTTAACACACTTCTATGTCAAAGTGTGAATGTGCAAAATGTCCTCTGGTCCAAACTGTACCAACCAATGGACCTAAGTACATCCTATGGTGAGTACACATGAGAAATGGAAGAACAACCCTCACAAGTTTGTAATATGCCACATCAAGTCTCAAAAGATCAATTAGGGGAGCCCCTGAAGTAAACATGGACCCATAATGTAATAAAGGGAGAATCATAGATTGCACTAACCTCAGTCTTACACCAAGGTAGAGAAGTTATTAGGGAGCAGAACAGAGGTAAATGTAAAAAAAGGCAAAGGCAGTAAGGACAGGAATGGGGCTAAAAGGAGTAAGGCTATCAGAAAGTGGAGGGTGATGAGTACCAATGCCCATAGTCTGTGTAACAAGCTCCCTGAACTAGTGACCTTGATGGAAGAGGGTTGCCTGGATAGTGTGGCAGTCACAGAAATATGGTACACAGAGAACCATGACTGGGATGTCAACATACCAGGATACACAATCTACAGGAGGGACAGGGAGGGTAAAAGAGGAGGAGGAGGAGCAGCTCTCTATGTAAAGGAAGGGACCAAAACAACAGAACTAAAGAGTAAACAGGGAGCAGATGAGGCACTCTGGGTCACCCTGGAGACAGAAAATAGCACCACAATCCGCATGGGGGTTGTATACAGATCCCCATCTCAGGGGAAGGGAATGGATAAGGAAATGATAGAAGGCTTCCTTAGAAAGGCAGAAAAAGGGGAGATATTGTTGATGGGGGACCTGAATATGCCAGATGTTAACTGGTGCACCTTTGTTGCAGACACATCCTAGAGCAGGGTCATTCTTGATGCCCTACAGGGGGCATGCCTCAGACAGCTAGTATTGGAACCCACTTGGGAGGGAGCAATCTTAGACCTGGTACTCTCAAATGGGGACAGAGAAAGAATCTCAGATTTAGAAGTGGGTAGCCATCTGGGAACAAGCTACCACCAAACAGTGTGGTTCATGATAAACACAGCCATACAATCAAGCCATACAAAAGCAAGAGTATTGGACTTTAGGAGGGCGACTTTGGGAAAATGAGAGAGTGCCTCAGAAAAACACTAGCAAACAGGCAAGGAGGAGGAGTGGAGGAACAATGGGGAGTCATCAAAACAGCCATCACAGAGGCAACAAGCCTTTGTGTAAAGCAAATCAATAAAACACAATGAAGGAAAAAAAACGCTTATGGTTCTCAAAAGAGGTGGCAGGGAAGGTTAAGGAGAAAAGGATAGCATCAGGAAATATAAGGAAACACAGAAGGAGCAGGACAGAGAACTTTATCAGTTAAAGCAGAAAGAGACTGGGAAGGCAGTCAGAATAGCAAAGGCCCAAACCGAGAAAGGACAGCCAATTCTGTTAAGGAAGGGGGATAAGACCTTTATAGGTACATTAGGGAGTGAAGAAAGACCAAAAGGCGATGGATACTGAGGCTAATAAAGGGAGGAATGTGGGTAGAGGGTGACAGTGAAAAAGCAGGGATACTGAACGAATATTTCTGCTCAGTATTCACAAAGAAAGAGGAGGGGGAGGTACCTAAACCAAACAAGAGAAACACTCTGAAGACGGGGGTCAATACCAGTCCATTTAGAGAAGAAAGGGTTCTGAAAGAACTAATAAAATTGAAGGTGGACAAAGCAATGGGGCCTGATGGGATTCACCCAAGGATTCTAAAAGAACTAAGGGTAGAACTAGTGACACCGCTGACTACTCTCTTTAACAAATCATGGGAGGATGGGGTGGTACCTGAGGACTGGAGGAGGGCAGATGTGATTCCTCTTCACAAAAGTGGGAGCAAGACATAGGCAGGAAACTACAGACCAGTTAGTTTGACCTCAGTGGTAGGGAAAATGATGGAATCACTTCTGAAGAAAAGAATTGTTGAGTACCTAGAGGCCAGTGGGGCACAGGACCCAAGGCAGCATGGATTCACAATGGGAAGGTCATGTCAGACGAATTGAATAGATTTCTTTGACTGGATGACCAAAGTAGTAGACCAGGGAGGGGCTGTGGACATGGCCTACCTAGATTTTAGCAAGGCATTTGACACAGTCCCACACAAAAGATTAATACACAAGTTAGCCAGCCTTGGAGTGGGTTCTAAGGTGGTAGCCTGGATAAAAAATTGGCTAGACAACAGGACGCAAAGGGTAGTAGTAAATGGAGTACACAGTGAAGAAAGGAGGGTTACTAGCAGGATACCGCAGGGTTCAGTACTGGGACCAGTCCTTTTTAATGTCTTTGTAAGTGACATTGCAGAGGAACTGGAAGGAAAAGTATGTCTCTTTGCAGACGACACAAAGATCTGCAACAGGGTTGATACACAAGATGGAGTGGAAAGGATGAGAAGGGACTTGTCAAGGTTGGAGGAATGGTCAAATGTATGGCAGCTCAGATTCAATACAAAGAAGTACAAGGTAATGCACATGGGAAACAAAAATCAGGGAAAGTGTACTCAATGGGGGGTGAGATACTGACAACAGTAAAAATGGAAAGGGACCTGGGGGAAATTATATCAGATGACCTAAAGGTGGGCAAGCAATGTGAGAAAGCAGTAAGGAAGGCTGGGGAGATGCTGGGATGCATAGGAAGAGGCATCAATAGTAGAAAACAGGAAGTTGTTATCCCTCTGTACAGACAGTTGGTGAGACCCCATCTGGAGTACTGTGTGCAGTTCTGGAGACCCCATCTCCACAAAGACATACACAGAGTGGAGGCTGTCCAGAGGAGGGCTACCAAAATGGTGCAGGGTCTGCACCAGCAGACATACGAAGAAAGACTAAAGGAGCTTAATATGTATACCCTTGAGGAAAGAAGGAGAGAGGGGACATGATAGAAACTTTCAAGTACTCAAGGGAATCAACAAAGTCCAAGAGGGTAGCATCTTTCAGAAAAAGAGATGTGCAAGAACAAGGGGTCACAATTTGAAGATAGAGGGGGGGCAGCTCAGAGGTAATGGGAGGAAGTATTTTTTCACAGAGAGGGTTGTGAATGCATGAACAGCCTCCCTGAGGAGGTTGTGGAGTCAAGAACAGTGGAGGAATTCAAGAATGCATGGGACAGACATAAGGCAGTCCTAGTGGGGGGTAGGATGAAGTAAGCTGTTAGTTAACTAGGATCTGCAGCTTATCTGTTAGGTAGGAAAATGGGCAGACTAGGTGGGCCAAGCGGTCCTTATCTGCCATCAATTTCTATGTTTCTATAAGAAAAACAACATTTGTGTTGCTACAAGAAACCCTATTCAAGCATTTACCTTTTCAACAGTGACTGTTATATGATGGCTCATTTAAGTCATTCATCAAGCCATAGGCTTAAATATTTGTAGTACCACACTGTTTGAAGAACAGAATTGTTATGAGTAGTTATTTTTTGGTTAGCAGAAGATTTTAAGCTATAGTATAAGGGATGTAAAACTGCATGACCTTAGTTTTTTTTCATTCATCATAAGTAAATTGTGATGAAAAAATGTTTGAGCCTCATTGAATGTCAATTGCAGGTTTGTTTGCAAGTCCAAAGATTTTGGGTTCCACCTATAAATTACATTATAAAATGAGCAACACATTTTCTCCAATGTCTGATTGGCTAAATGGCCACTGTACCCATGTCCTTATCAGCCCATAACTTGCCAACTGGCACTTCATACCAGAGGGAAAGTCCCATAACCTGAGATATAGCTGTCCAGCATGTACCCCAGTCAGGAGCATTGGAGTGTGAAGCTGACTGAGATGTGTAAAAGGTGACTGCAAAACTCGAGTTGTCAGCTCACTCACCAGTCGGCTGCAAACGTGAAAATCCTCCACGTTATACACAACAAACTGAAAAAAAACATCACTAAAAACCTGATGTACCCCTAATTTTATTTTTCTTTACCACATATGACATTAATTTGGTCACCCCTGCCATATTCATTCTGTACACAGTCGGATCCCGTAACCACACCCCTTTCAAACTTACAGTGGCAGAGTTTTTGAACTATGCAATCTGTATCATTTTCTGACCATTTCCTGAATTTTCTGTAAAACACACAACTAGCGACAGTAGAAAGATGAGACTAACGAGTACTAGAGACAAACATGAATGTGCATTGCCATAGCGACACTCCCTCTGGATCGCACCTAGTTTCCTCAACTGTGGACTCACTCGCTCTTGGTTTTTGACTTTTGTCAGCTTTTCTAAAAGAAAACAAAGTAAAGCTATGCAAAAAGAGACACATTTTTATGTTTTTAAACACCTGCAACCTTTCTTTAAATGTGTGGCATAACATCATGTTACTGTACTGACAGCACTCACTCATGCTGCATTATGCTGCCAAAACTGAAACTCCTTCCTGAATACCATGTGGAAATGGCAGGACCATCCAGATACCTTTTTGAATAAATATGTCTTTAACATTTATGGCAGGATCAGGTGTGTGGGTAGCTGGGAGTGCAGACACAGATGGCAGGATCAGGTGTATGGGTAGCTGGAGCTCTACTCAAGCACAATTACAGGGACAACTTTCTATTATTTTCTACTGACCATATTTATTTACTCTTTTTTTTTTACATACATTTTGTTTATGCATTTTTAAGCTGAGGTCTTTGGGGGGGGGCATTTTATAAGCGCAATAAGACACTCTAAGGTGTGGGTTATGGCCTGATAAGAGCACTTCCCAGGTGCTAAAGGCACTCGGTGCAAGCGCCTTGTGCCTCATAATGCATCTGGGGCATGTTCTTATCAGGCCATAACCCACACCTCATTGTGTCTTTTTACTTGCGTATCATCAGCATAAAGATGCAAGGCCACATTTTTCTAAGTTAGTTTTAGATCACTTGGCAAATAGAGTAAATTCTGTGGGCCCAAGACAGAGCCCTGGGTAACATTGCTACTTACAAGGAAAATGACAGAATGTACACCATTAAATGAGACCATTTGATGCCTGTCAAGTAAATAACTCTCCAACCAACAGTAAAAGTTTGAAATTTTTACCTAACAAACTCAATTTGTGTAAAAGAAGTTTGATTTATTGTGTCAAAGGCCTTCAAGAGATCGATGTAAATTGTCACTGCCACTATCAGTCACTACCTGTAAGTCACTGGTTACTTTAACTAAGGCCAGCAGGTACTGAGGTGGGGTTTAAAGCCAGATTGAAATTGGTTATGATAAAAACGTTGATAAAAAAATCTGGATAGTTGTTTTTCTATGTGTTTTTCCAAGATTCTTGACACAGTGGGAAGCAAGTAGATGGGTCAAGAAGGTGTTGTTGCCAGACTTACAGACTGGCATAACTCTTGCCAGCTTCCACAAGTCTGGAAAAACACCAGAGAGAATGGGCTTAGTAAAAAGATGCTAGGGAGTGACAAATTACTGATGTAGTATATTTCAAAAACCTTAGACTTATACCATCAGGTCCCTCAGATTTACTTATGTCCAATTTCAACAGTGAGGTGTGCACCTTTTCGGCTGTGAATAGAGTCAGTACAAAAGGGAGACTTTTTTCTGACAATGATATATTTGAAAAAAAGATATCAGAATCAGAAGACAATGAAATTAACCAGAAGAACAAAATACTTGTTAAATTCATTAGAGATCAGTCTTGAACTAATTAATTTTGAACCTCAGAATTTGAAACAGTTTGGAAAACTGGTGATTGAAGAAGAATTCAGACTCCTAACAGTTCTTTGAAAGGCACTGGGATCAGAGATCTTACTGCTGTTTATCTTACCCCCAAAATAACTCTGTTTAGCCTGACAGATTTCTTTAACATAATTTCTTAAGGTCCTATATAACTGCCAGTCAGAAGAAAGGCTTATTACACAAATTACGAGTTTTGGCCAACAAGGATAAGTACCAAGGAGCATTGTTATTGCATACCACTCTTTTTCTAAGAGGAGCATGCCTGTTGCACACAGTACCACAATGAACTCAGTAGTGAAGTAGGTACAGGCACTCTTCATACTAACATACTAAAATGCCAGCAGAATAGGCCTAACGGTCTTTCGTGTCTGCTCGTTTGGTCAACCCCAACCCTGGGTGCTGACCTTGCTGCCCCCCTCGCCTTCTCTGGCTTCTCCCTTCCCAGTTCCGGATATTCTTGCTGCATTGGATTTTGCTTCCAGAATCCTTCCCCTGTACCTGTCCCACCCCCTCTTGAACCCCTCCACTGTCACTGCCTCCACCAGCACCCTAGGCAGTGCATTCCATGGCTCCACCACCCTCTCAGTGAAGTAGCACCTCCTCCTTTCTCCCCTGAATCTTCCCCCCTCCAGCTTCCACCCATGCCCTCTAGTGGCCCCCTCCTCCTTCCTTCGAAGCACCATGACTGTTCCTCCCCTATTTACCCTCTTCATGTACCTGAAGACCTCTATCATGTCCCCCCGGTCCCTTCTCTCTTCCAATGTGTACATATTTAGCTCTTCGAGCCTCTCCTCATAGGTCCTGTCCCCCAAGCCCCAAATCATTTTGGTTGCCCTCCTCTGGACCCTCTCCAGGAGTTTAATGTCCCTCTTTAAGTGTGGCCTCCAAAACTGCATGCAGTACTCAAGGTGCAGCCTCACCAAGCAGTTATACAGAGGGAGTATCACTTCCCTCCTTCTGGAGGCGATCCCCCTAGCGATGCATCCCAGCATCCTGTTGGCCTTGGCTGCTGCCCTCCTACAAGTCTCAGAGTTGTTCATCTTGACATCCTCCACCACCTCCAGGTCCCTCTCAGCCATCGAGACTTGTAGCATTTCACCCCCCAGGGTGTACACTTGGCCCAGGTTTCTGGCCCCCAGGTGGAGTACCTTGCATTTCCCTGCATTGAACCTCAGCTTCCACTTTCTAGACCATCTTTCCAGAGCCTCCAGGTCCCCCCGTAGGGCCACCCTCCCCTCCTCCCCACCCACCGCCCCCAGTTTTGAGTCATCCGCAAAGAGACTCATCTCACTCCTGATTCCTGTCCCTATGTCAGAGATGTAGGTGTTGAACAGAAGGGGCCCAAGGACTGATCCCTGTGGGACCCCACTAATGACCCTCCTTGGGGATGAGACTATCCCACCAACTACAACCCTTTGGGTCTGGTCCTGGAGCCAATTGCCTATCCATCTGATCATCTGGTTCCCCACCCCCATTTCTCCCAGCTTATCCAACAGGCCCACGTGAGGAACAGAGTCAAATGCCTTGCTGAAGTCTAGAAAGAGGACGTCCACTGGTCTACCCAGGTCCAAGGCACTCATCACCCAGTCATAGAACTCCACAAGGTTTGTCTGACACAATTTCCCTGGGACAAATCCATGCTGTCTATCATCCAGGCACCCTGACTTTTCCAGGTCCCCCCTAGCCTCTCCTTGACAATGCCCTCCATCACCTTCCCCACCACCGATGTCAGGCTG
This sequence comes from Neoceratodus forsteri, assembly GCA_016271365.2. NCBI lineage: Eukaryota > Metazoa > Chordata > Ceratodontiformes > Ceratodontidae > Neoceratodus > Neoceratodus forsteri. Next base: position 731,189,625 of record CM057453.1, read on the forward strand.
ACAGGCCTGTAGTTCCCTGCCACCTCCCTTGATCCCCTTGTGGATAGGCACTATATGCACCACCTTCCAGTCCTGGGGCACCCACCCTGTCCTCAGAGAGATGGTGAAAGCTCCGCCAGGGTTCGCCAGGACATCCAGAAGTTCCTTCAGCACCTGGGATGTAATTTATCCGGCCCCAGTGCTTTCTCCATCTTAAGGGAGCTGAGGCTTCCTCACTCTCTCTGCTGTGATTTCCACTTCTGGTACCTCTTCTCCCTGCTTAGCCCTCCCTCCTGCCAGTGATGCCTCCCCTCCCCAGACCCGCCCAGGTCGGTGGGTCCCCCTCCTCAGTATCTCTGTCTCCTCCCATGTATGATGCAGCACCCCATTTTCCTGGTGAAAACTGAGATGAAGTACTCATTTAGTACCTCAGCTAGCTCCCCGGGTCTTGTGCCCATCTCTCCCTGATTTAATCCTGCTAATCTGCCCCTTCACCCTTCGCTTTTCCCCAATGTATCTAAAGAACCCTTGTTCCCTATCCTAATTTCCTGGCCAGGTTCTGCTCCTTCCTTGCCTTAGCCGCCTCACCCACCCTAGTGGCCCTTCTAGCCATCAGCCTGTACTCCCCTCGATCCCTTTCACTCCTTGAGCACTTGAATTGCTTATAGGCTGCCTTCTTTCCCTGCACCACCTCCTGGACCTCCCTGGTCCACCAGCAGGGTTTTGGGCCCTACACATTTTGTCTTACTCTTGCACAGGTGCTGGTAGCATCCTGCACCCCTCTCCGATGATTTCCCACCTACTATCAGCGCCCATGTCTGACCCAATCCCATCCAAATGCTCTCTTAAGGATCCTTCCCATTTCCTTAAAACCGCCCCTGAAGTCAGGTTACTTCCGTCTTTGTGTAGCCTTCTACCCCTCCTAGGTCCAGGCAGAATCAGACCGTGGCATGGTCACTCCCTGCCAATGGGTCCCTTACCTTCAGGCCCCCAATCTGGTCACTGTCTGCCAGGACCACATCCAGTACCCAAGCCTCCCTAGTCAGTTCCCCACCTGCTGAGTTAGGAACGTGTCTTGAAAGACATCCAACAACCTCTGTTCCCTGGTCACAGAGGATTTCATAGTCTCCCAGTCTGTTCCTGGCATGTTTAAGTCCCCCAACACCACCACCATTCCTCTGCCCAGTCTGCAGTGTCTCCCAACATCTGCCACCAGACTCTCCTCCAGCTCCTCCGCCAGGGCAGGGGGTCTATACATCACTTCAATTTTTACTCTCTTGCCCCCCCTTGTTATCAAGGTGACCCAAATCACCTCCACGGTTCCCTCCGCCTCCCCTACTCCCCCTATGCCAGTGCAGTTTTTGACTATCATTGCTACCCCTCCTCCCCTTCCCTCCCCCTGTCCTTCCTGAACATAGTGTAACCCTCCAGGTTCAGGTCCCGGTCATGTCCTGCAGTGGCCCAAGTCTCAGTGACCACTGCCACATCCACTGCTCCCTCAGTTAGCATCACCTGGAGCTCAGGCATTTTATTGCTCAAGCTCCTGGCATTTAGCAGGAATACCTTCCACCCTTTCCCTATACTTCCATTTCCCCTGCTCGTGTTCCCATGGGGATTCTGCACTTTGCCAGTCGGCCTTTTCCTGCAATCCTCCAGCTCCCCGGGGGGGTGGAGACAGAGTCCCTCCTTTACCGGCACCCCCTTGACAGCCTTTTCTCCCATCCTTCCCCCCTTCACAAGTTTAAACCCCACTTTTCACCAATGAACCCCTCTATTTTCAACTTAAGGATTCCCTCCCTTCAAATTGAGATGGAGTCTATCTCAGCATACAGCCCTCATCCTCCCAGGTCTCCCCAATCCCCCATCAACCCATACCCTCTGGCCTCACACCACCCCTGAGCCACTGGTTTATCTCCTAATCTTCCTTTTGTGTTCCCCACTAGCCCTTGGCACCGGCAGGATTTCTGAGAAGGAAACTGTGCATCCTATGTCATGACAGACCCTGGCAAGCTCCCTGAATCTTGCCTGTATCTCTAGCTCATTATTTCCCTCAACGTCATTTGTACCCAGGTAGACCAGTATGTCCGGGGAACCCCCACAATCCTTTGCCAGCTGATATACCTCGTGCTTAGCCCTGTGCACCATTAGTCCAGGGAAGCATTTTGTTCTAACTGGCCAGGCTTCTCCTTCCCTATCCCATTTGATACCCCTGATCATAGAATCCCTCAACAGGAGCACTCTGACCACTTCTTTTCCTCCATTTCCCCCCCTTCCATGTCCCTCATCCTTTCTACTGGCCCCTCCACCCAGCCAGCTCCTTGTTCCTCCTCCCTATCTGGGTGCCACATGCCACCCCTCCTTATTTACCATGGCCACCCCCTCCCCTCCAATCCTATGCCTCTCCTCCTCCTGAGTATCCTTGGTGCCTTGCTACTTCCCCCCCTCACTGCAGTGACTGGTCCTTCTCCCCATCTGCTAAACCAGCCTGGCTCGTCCTCCCTTCCTTCCTGTCTCCACTTGTCCCTCCTTGCTTGTCGTGCCCCTGGCCTAAATCCTCAGCCCTTTACTGAACCTCCTTGTACTTCTGGCCCTCTTCCTTGACCTTTCCTCCCAACTGGTCCTTCTCCTTGCTTTCCTCCCTCTTCCCTGCCCTCCTGCTCTGATTCACTGCTCCCCCATTTTCATGCATTCCAGGTTCCCCTGTTCTTCCTGCTATCTGGCCCCTGCCTCCTGCCTCCCACTCCCTTTCCATCTCTAACTACCCCTGTCATGGCTACATCCCCCATCCTTGAGCAGAAGAAGAGAATTGAAGCGGTTACTGAGTGTAAGGTCTGATCCACCTCCCGCCTTGCTTCCTTCTGTCCAGCCCTGGCCATCTGCCTACTTCCTGAGAATGTTGTCCTCTGTCCCTCCTTTGTGAGGGTCCCCAGTTACCTGCCTGCTTCCTTGGTAGTGTCCTTTGGACCCTCTGCCAGGGTCCCTATGTGACCCCTGGAGTATTCTCCTGCACTCCTTTCCCTATGCCCCCCAGTGCTTGGTTCAACCCGTGGAGATCCCCAGCCCCTTCCCCAACCATACCTCCCCTTCCCCAGCTGTCTCCCATCCCCACAACCTCCTCCTAAGCTGTGCCAACTGGTAGCACACTGGGCAACCACCGAACTTCAAGCCCAGTCCAGTATCATGGCTTGCTCCACACCTGTGCACCCCACTACCCTCCCAAAGATGCCAGCCCCTAATGACGGTGGTTCCATCCCTTCCAAGTAGGTTTCTTGGGTGAGCCACCAGTTTCCCCTAGTCCAAGATACATCCTACTGCCTAATCAGGTCACCACTAATCTTAGAGACAGTCCCACTGTACACCGTAACCCTGTTACTAGGTGCAGTACAACACATTAAACTTATAAGGAAATGAACAACTCCCTAAGCTCCTCTCTCCCAGCCTTAAATCCAACCCAGTGGCTAGAACTACATGAGCTGCACCTGCAGCCTTTCCTCAAATTGCAGGGCAGGTGTCTCTCTATAAATTAGCAGAATTCTGGGAGGAGGGTGGGGGAGGGTGGGTCTTGGGCAGACACCTGACTCAAGAGAGAGTGTATCAGCCCTGTGTCTCCCCTCCAAGCCCAGCAGACAAAGAACCAGGCCCGAGCAAATCCCACCAAATAGGTTTTAAATCAGAAGAAATAGGCCTCCACCAGCGCAGCCTGTTACACAGTGAAACATCCAACATATGAGCCCACTTATAGCCACCAAATCAGTTTTCAAACTTCCAACAGCCCCCAAAACAATACCCTGCTAGCCCCTTAGAAGTAATAAAGAAAAGAAATAACCTTCTTATGAAGCAAAATCCACAAGAACCCTGTGAAAACAACAAGAAGCAGCTACTGTCATGGAACACAACTGATCCTGTCCCCTTCCAGTTCTTTCTGAGAAGACAAAGCAGCTAACACCACAAACCTGATTCAGCTCTGCCTCCAGTCAATTAGCTGAGTGAGACCTGGCCAGACCATTAACACCCTTCCCCCACTATGCAGTAATCTTTGCAGCTACTGAAGTCAGCAACAAGGAATCAAAATTCAACTCAAAGCCCCCAAAATATGTTTGCTGCCAAAGGAAACAGATCTCCAATTTAATCAGCTTCACTAACAACACATCAAAATAGGCTTGAAATTAACAGATATAGGTCTCTAATTCAAATAACCATCTCCAAGCAAACCCACCAAATAGGTTTTAACTCAGAAGAAATAGGCCTCCACCAGTGCAGCCTGTTACACAGTGAAACATCCAACAAATGAGCACACTTACAGCCACCAAACCAGTTTTCAAACTTCCAACAGCCCCCAAAACAATACCCTACTAGCCCCTTAGAAGAAAGAAAGAAAAGAAATAACCTTCTTACCAAGCAAAATCCACAACAACCCTGTGAAAACAACAAGAAGCAGCTACTGTCCTGGAACACAACTGATCCTGTCCCCTTCCAGTTCTTTCATGATCAGGAATCTAATGTAAATGGTCCCAGCCTACATTTTCCATGTCAGTCACAAATTGAATATAATCAAACAATTTAAAAGGCCTAGTATATTTGAAATTGTGGACTCCCTTCTTTGTCATTTGGTAATGCAATACACTAACTGATGGTTGGAAAGAGATCCAGGAAGAACACTGACCATTCCATAACTGTCTGGGTGGTTGGAGAAAATTAGAACGAGTACAGTAGATGAGTTCATATTTCTACTGTTTTGTCAAGTGGGTTCAGTTAACAATTGCACCACTCCCAAACTGGAGGATATGTCTTCAAGATGATAAGAAAGAGAACAATTACTCCAATTTACACAAAAGTATTCCACTATTAATATTGCATGACTGTATTTATAGGGAGAAATTACTTTGTCCAAGATTTTAAAATGGTGCAGTGGTGTCTTAGGATGACAGTAACAGCCAGTTCTGCAGATTAGGGAAACATTTTTCAAACAAAACTCTTGGGGCAACATTACTAAGCCCCCACTCCTTTTACCTCTATCTTGCCTCTATCAGAAATTGAAACTTCATGATCCTTAATCTTTGAAGATAATTGGGATTCTGATATTACTAAAAAGTCAGGATTGTTCAGGTTTACCCAGTTTTGCAAAAAATCCATCTTATGTAATAAATTACAAGCAATGCAATAAATAAAAGACATGTTATTTGAATTAAATGGGTCTACACCCTGCAGATACAGCAGGAACAGGATTAGGGTTAATGTCACCACTAATTAGCAGTAATAAGCTTAACAAGAGTCTAAATAAAGAAAACAACATTTATTGATAGTTTTAGCATGTTTAACCATTTTCCAGTTCCTACAACAGATAGCTTTGAATTACCTCTCCGCATATTTTGTTTTAGACTGTTCAAAAGAAAGACTAGTCTTCTTTACACAAATTCTAGTTGAAATTATAGACAGCATAGCATGATTTATAGACATTTACTGGCACTATTTAAATACCATTTGAGTTGAAAAACATTCCTTTGGGGCTACATTCACTTAATGTGATGTCCAGTTTATAACCTGTACACAAACTTCCCATTACACTGTCAGCTGAATCAAAGTACCACAAAAAAAAAAAATATATATATATATAATACTAAACCAAGAAACTCAAAATTACAATACCCAGCAGACTGATTTAACATGTAGGTCTTGTCTTGTACTGACCCATTGTCACAACCTTGCCCTGTTAAAGTTATATTACTTGAATAACAGTTTTTAGAAAGATGGCAACAAGATTACAATTTAAAATACTAACTAATGATTTATAAAAGGAGTGACAAACAAACTCCTCTACAATTTTTAAATAGCCTCCCTTGCTGGACTCCTGATAGTGACTCCTGTCACTATTGCAGAAGCCACTCACTTGGAGTGCTGCTTTCAGCAGTGTTCTTTTCAGTGTGCTAGCCCTGCCCCTTGTTATGTATCACTACCTGGCATGGAGGCAGCATGAGGGAGAAACTGGGGGTGAATCACTATAGTAGTCCAGCAAGACAGGGGGCACAAGGAGGCAGCAGCTTGCAGTCTGTGTCATGAAGTGTTAAGGGCCGCTGAATTTAAGGCTGGTTCTCAGCTTGCAGTGGCAGTCTTTTCACTGGGCTGACCCCACCCCTTGCTACATGTTACCACTTGGTAGGGAGGCAGCACAAGGGAGATACTGAGGTTGAAACAGAATGGCAATCCAGTAAGGCAAGGGGAGCTTCAGGAGGAAGCAGACTGGAATTAGTATTGCTCTCTTCAGTATGCCAAGAGGTCAGGGAGAAGTTTCTGTTACAAGTTATGTCATTTGGTGTTAAACAACAGAAGCCTGATTAACTGAAGCTAGCATGACATCGCATTCATGAGATGCAATTACCTCCAGCTGAACCTTCAGTGTCTGGCACCAGCCTGGATGCAATGGGTTCTATTTTGGAAACTGCATATAACTGCAACAATCATACATAGTTCATGGCAGTGTGCATGCAGGATCCAGATCACAACTAAGTCAGCTAGACTGTCTAATAATTTGCTTGATATAAAAGGCAAATGACCTTGCAGGAGAAGACTATTAACAAACTAGAGATCTGGGGGCTAGCCTTACTGGCAGGGGTGGGTCCAAGATGGCATCTGTATGCTAAGCTGCATCGGTCAGAAGCTCCATATATGCTTGAGAAGAGCTGCACTTAGAAAACAGTGGAACAGAGAGGTGATGGTAAAGAGACTGGCTGGTAAAGGGAAGTAACATACACATTTCTTGTTTCTCCTGTTCATTGTGTCAACATCAAAGAGCAGCTGCCTGGAATCTCATGCAATGAATTATTTCCTTTGTTTTGAGTGGCAGTGGTCAGAAGTTCCAGGAATGCTCCGAAGGTGCCACGCGTGGAAGAGGAATAAAACAAAGGAAGGGTAACAAAGGAAAAGTGTGGTAATATGAAAAAGACTCTCAATTCATTTATCAAGTGGTGTTTAAGGTTTTAAAGTGGGGTTTCTTTTATCCTTCTTATAGAAAACCCTGAAATACATGGCAAAGAGTAAGTAATTTAACTCTATGTGTTAAATTGAAATGTATGGCTTTCTATTTGGTAAGACCTGAGTATGAGTAACAGGCCAAAAAACATAAAAGAAATTAAGACTTATTTCATTTCAAATACAAGTAAGAAGTCTAACATCAAGAAATGGGCAATGCCATGGAAACCCACAGTTCCCCTAGCTCCCCTTAAAAAACAATATAGGAAAATCGACTGGATGTTAGAGTCTCTGAGCATTATTATAAAAATAAAAGAAATATCTTATGAAGGTATAAACATCTCAGATTGTTCAGCCAGCTGCTGTTCCCTGGAACCTCCAAGTTTAAATAAAAGAAATGGATGGAAAATGGACCCATTATTAAGTAGAGATCTGAAATATATATATATATATATATATATATATATATATATATATATATACACGTATATATACTTTAACTGGGGGAAACAGACTTCCATGGCTAATACCTGTGATGCTCTGAAGGCCATCCTGAGAGGGCAAATAATTAAATATAAATTTTGGAAAAGGCAAAACAGGCAAACAGAAATAACCATATTAGAAAAAGAAATCAAGACAGCCAAAATGAGACACATGCACACTCAAGTTGAGAAAGACCTTATTAGTTTACAGAACTTAAAAAGAAGATATGATGAGCTGATGAATGTGAAAATGGGAAAAAATATTCTATGATCTAAATCCAGGTATTATGCTCAAGCAGACAGATCCAGAAAAATGTTGGCATATCAATTACAGAAGGAAAGGGCAGAAAGGCAGATTAAAGAAATTATGACATCTAATAATATCATACATGATCCAGAGTTAATTAATAAAGAATTTGAAAAATATTATGCATCTTTGTACTCTTCAGAGACTAATAAAGATAATAATAATAATGAGTTCATAACAGAAATTCTGGAGATTACAAATACCCAGAAAGAAGTGCTGGCGGAGCCTATACTACAAGAAGAAACAGAGACTATTATTAAAGAGTTGGAAGGTGGGAGAGCTCCTAGGCTGGATGGACTGCTGATTCAATTTTATAAAATAGGGAGAAGCAGAATTTACAGCTGTCTGACAGAGTTATTTAACTCCTTTGTTATCAATAAATAAATTCAGGATTCCTTTAAGGAAGCAACAAAAACAGTAATACCAAAAGAAGGGAAGGACCCAAAATATTGTGCCTCATATATGCCAGTTTCTCTTTTAAATTATGATTATAAAATCTTCACAAAGGTATTGGCTTCCAGATTGGAGAACATTCTTCTCACAATAGTTGGAGATGATCAGACCAGGTTTATAAAGAAAAGGAGATGTTTTAATAACACTAAAAATGCCATGTACGTCATAGACAGCTGTAAGGAAATGGATGCAATTCTGCTGTCCCTCGATGCAGAAAAGGCCTTTGACAGGGTCTAGTGGGAGTGTCTAAGGTACTAAAATTGAAGAGGGTGGGCCCAACTTTTTTGAAGTGGATTAAGTTATTATATAGAAACCAAAGATCCGGGGTGGTGACCTGTTTTTGGACTATCAAAAGACATTTAGCAGGGGTGCACTTTGTCACCCCTACTTTTTACTGTAATAATTGAACCTCTGGCAAATAAAATAAGAGCTTCTGAAGATATTGAAGGAATATTTATAGGAATTACTAAAAAAAACTATCTCTGTATGCAGATGACATGCTAGCTTACATAAGAAACCTGGTAATAGGTTTACCTGTCCTTATGAACACCATAAAAAATTTGGGGCAAAGTCAGTATACAAAATTAAGTGGAAGAAATCAGAATTACTATGCTTGGAGACTAAAAAAAACACTGTCAGTACATCTAAAAAAAGAGGTCCAAGTTGTAGATAAAATAAAATGTCTGCGAGTATATTTAACCAGAAAGGTGCAAAATATTTCAGAATATAACTTAAAGGGCATACTAGGCAAAATTAAAAAAGACACGAAAAATGGAGACACCTGCCTATTACTCTTATGGGAAGAACTCAGGTAATTAAGATAATGGTATTACCTGAGATACTTTATGTTTTACAGTCCATCCCACTACATATATCAAAATTACAAATTAAAACTTTGGAAAAACGTATCCAAATCCAAAAGTTTATTTGGAAAACCAAAAAACCTAGACTGACCCTGAGAAAGTCAGAATGGGGTACTTGGTCTTTCAAACTTCAGGATGTATCAATGTGCTGCAATTCTTTCCCATACTGAGGAATATTATTTAGATTCCCCACCTTGGTGGGTAGAATATGAAAATTTCTACTTTAAAAATAAAAGATATTACCATCACTTGTATGTGGAATATTATAACTCGAGGGAGTGCTCCTGACCAATCGGAACACTCCTTTCTCCTGTGTGTGAGGCACTCTTATTCTGTGAAGAGTGTCTCACGTGCAGATATCCTGGAAATGGGCACATTGTGGGAAGTTTTTTTTTAAATATATTATTGATCGCTCTCGATCAATAATATATTAATATGTCCCCCATCACCACTCATTGCTGAAAATGAGTGGTTTCATTTGCCTTCAGCTTGAGCCAGAAAAGCTCAGCTTCACTTCACTGTTCTCGCTCAGCTGAAGGTGCATGAAACCACTCATTTTCAGCAATGAGTGGCTCCGTGGGACATATTAACACGTATAATAAGACAGATCATAAAAGTATTGAGAATATCTTCATTAGAAACATGTTAATGGCATGAATTTATTATCACAAGGAAAGAAAGGAAACTATAAGCACTAATACTCATAGCCCTATAAACATTATGTTGGAAAATCAGATGAAGATGGAAAGAAAAGTAACTAGTCCATAGTAAGGTTCTCCATAGTGGCTATTGGAGACCTATACTGTAGTAAAAAGCTCATGTCTTTTGAAGAACTAAGAAATAAATATGTACTTACTGAAACAGAGAGGTTTAGCTATAATAGAATCAGAATTGGTTTAAAAAAGTATTTAACCATGCAACTAGATATCTTGCAGATAACAACACTGCACCAATGGATTACCTAGTGGGCCAGAGTTTTAAATTCATTACAAAAAGATATAAGAATCTAAATTTAAATCAAACAGCACAAAATTTAAAACTCAAACATAGTTGAGTAAAAAGAATTAAAATGTCAAATACCAGAGAGGAGATGGAAAAAGGTTATTAAATTAATGAAACTTACCAGAAGCATTCACTTAAATCAAATTCAGGTCAACATCTTGCACAGAATTTATTATACTCCTCAACTGTTAAATAAATTTTATATAAATATTTCACCAATGTGCAATAGATGCAAGGTCCATAGAGGCACATTGAAGCATGTATTTGCTTCCTACCCTAGAAGGAAATCATTCTGGGACATGATATTTATAGCTCTAAATAATATTCCAGGAATAAATATAAAATTTGATCCAGAACTATGCCTATTGGGAACTTCTAATTTCCAAAGGTTACCCTCTAGGAATCTTAGGACCCTCGGGTCAGAAATTTGTCATACGAGGAGAGGTTGCAGAAGCTTGGCTTGTATGAGCTGCAGGTGAGGAGGGACAGAGGGGATTTAATGATGCTGTTTAATGTATTAAAAGATCAGGATTTAATGGAGTGCAACATCGTCATGTCAGACAAGCCAAATATTAAAGGTGTTGCAACATGCAACTTTGTATACCAAAAACAAATAGTAAGAATGCAAACACTTTTTCACTGTGAGGGCCACAACATATCATGGATGTAGTCAGTACAAATGAGTTTAAAAAGAAACTGGATGGGCTATTCTTGGGTTTGGAATAATATTTGCCCCACAGGTGTGAGGAAGATGGTCACAATGGGCTCTTAGCCTACTTCCACCTTTAAAGCACTGAGTAATACTGAGTAATAATGGATATGGGCATAATAAACACTAGGAGATGTATTGCATGCTCACAGAAAAATGAACAACCACCAGAGTTTCCACTATGGAGGAATCTGTTTCTGGAATGTATACAGCATGAGAAAATATATTGTTTAGATTTGTATGCACTGGTTAAATTTGAAAAAATATGGACACCAATCATGACACTAATAGACACAAATCAATTTTAATGGGGTTTAGGATTGGGGTAGGGTAGAATAGTTGTAGAATAGGTTCATTAGATTAGGTTAGGTTAGAGGGTGGGGGTACTGTAGGTACACACTTCCCAGGTGAGGATGTTGCTGTGAAAAATGGGTACACCAGTACAGTGGAAACTCTACTCCTGCCAATTAATATATTGGAGAACTGATAGCTGAACCTGGGGGAAGAGGAAGAGGAAAAAAGACAAAAAATGAAAAAAAAAAAAAAACACAAAAACAAACTAGATATCTGGTCTGGAACTTGTTTGTTATCACAGTAACATTATCATTCTTTTCTAAGCAGATTTGTTTTGGTAAATGTGCCTTTACCATAATGATTTCAGTGCTGGTAGGCTACTTTTGGTTTTCCTCTGATTGTAGTAGGTGGGGTAGTAGCAGTCTTGAAGTTGTAGCTGGTTAACTGTCTATCTCTGACTGGCTGTCCTCTGCTCTGGCCTTGTGCTGTTTTTGTGTTCTTGGCTTCTTCTTCTTCATTACTTAACTGAGAGACATTCACAGTGGCAACTCTGCCTGTTGAGAAATAGAAATTACTACTCTTAATAACTTATACATAGTATTAGTATTACTTTCTTTAATGTCAAAAACAGAAGAGTGATTAGAGAGCATTCTGGGAGTTACCTGCCTTTTGACAAAAAATTCCCACAGACAGTATGTGGTGGGTAGCTATCAGAGTTTCTTGGTTTACACTGGTGCTTTAATTACTAAGTTGTAAAGGCTGGTCAGAGTTATGTGACTTGCTTGCCTTTGGACAAAATCATCATCATCATCGTCATCATCTCAGACTGAATTGCTCTGTTTTCCTATATAACCAATGCAAGTCTATGGGAAGAATTTCCCTGTAGATGGCTCCAAATCCCTGTAAAATAAAGAATTCCTGTAGATCTAGGAGCCCTGACACTGTCAGTATTACAATTTAACCCACGTGCCTGGTGTGGGGATAGAACTTCTATCAGCCTTCTGATCTTACAGACTTAGAGGTGAGTGTGCAACCTACTGAGATAATGATACTGCTACATGCAACCCCAAGTGTTAAAAAAGCAAAATGTATCTGTGTTGAAGTGAGAGAGAATCAGCATTTATATATAGCGCTTTTCATACATCCAAAGCACTTTACAAGCAATGCTAGACTGGTAGTGAAGTGACTGAATGTGTGGTGGCAGCCATATCACACATCAACACACACACACACACACCCTGGATAATTGCATGAACTGGTTTTATGGGAAGGGGAATGTTGGCCAGGACACCAGGAATGTTCCCTACTCTTTGCAAAGAGTGCCCTGGGTTCTTTTACTTCCACCTGGACAACACCAGGATGGGCAGAAGGGACCTCAGTTTAACATCTCATCCAAAGGACAGCACACCCCAGTACAGCACCCCCAATACTGCACTCAGATGCCTGCAATTTTTAGGTGTGAGTTCAATCCCAGTGTGGGGCGAGAACCCATGACCTTTTGGTTCAGAGGCAAATGTGCTACCAACTGAGCCATGCTGACACCTGGTAAAGTGGACCATGACACCATGAAGTGCTTTGTGCATATGAATACGACATGTATATGAGTATAAAAGTAAGTGCATGTGTATATGCTTAAAAACATATATGTGTGTATCTGTAGAATGGATACATGTTTATAGACAATGTTCTGGAAGGCAAATGCTGCCTTCCTATCCCTCAAAAATGTTTAGTATAGCTTTAAATTTATTCTGTAGTATGTTTGGACTTAGGTCTATGTATATATTTCATTTGGATATTGTATTCAAAATTGTATTCCTGTTTCCACTTTCTCCCAGGACACATCTGAAAATGAGCTATTGTAGCTCATTATGCCTTTCCTAGTGAAACTTTTCAAAAGAAATAAATAATTTAGTCTGAGGCATTTCAGATGTTCCTTATATGTCTTATGTTCCAAACCCTTTCTTGTTGCCTTCCTTGGAATAAATACAATTGTCTTCCTATTAGTAATAGTAATATTTAAAACTTCCCCAAACTGTAAGCAGTAATCTATGATAGGTACATATTGTATGAAGTTACTGCATTATGATGGTATGCAACTGTATACCAATGTTGAGTTCTCTGCATTATTGGATTTTATTTATTTATTTTTTTAATAATCCATACATTGTCTACATGCTAAGGACACAGCCAAGGATGCTCCTTACAATGTGTGCCTTTTTTTTGTACCACTGTATTCGTTTTTGGGAAATCACTTGCAACCTGGCATGTGCTCTGTTTTGTTAGGTTAACAGTGGATTAACCTAACAACTAACCGGCCAGTGTCAGTGGCTCAGCAGGTAGCACACTCATCTCTGAAGCTGGTTGATCAGAAGGCTGTGGGTTTTTTCCCCACACCAGGCACTTGGGTTAATATCCCAATACTGACACTGTAGTACAGCATAAAGGGGGTACTGCACTCTTGAGATGCCGTCTTTTGGCTGAGATGTTAAACTGAGGTCCTGTCTACCTGTTCTGGTGGTAGTTCAGGTGGATGTTAAAGGTCCCATGGCACTTCTCTCAAAGAGTAGGGGAATTTCCCCTGTGCCCTGGCCAAATTTCCCCCCATTCACTAAAAATACCACCAACAGCTTAATCTGGTTCGAGGTCAGTTGGCATTCATCTGTATCCCCCTCCTCCGGGGTCATGCCTGAAAATAGGCAGAAGTTGTCTAGTGCACTTACCCGGTCAACAAAAACTAAATAAATAAATCAAACCTTATCAACTGCAAAATGTTAGCTGTCTGTCTCCCTTCTCTCTCTGCATTTATTTATTAATTTAGTTTTTGTTGACCAGGTAAGTGCACTAGACAAATCCTGCCTATTTTCAGGCATGACCCGGGGAAGGGGGATACAGATGAATGCCAACTGACCTTGAACCAGATTAAGCTGTTACAGGGATCACCTCTTACTGCCCACACCAGGAAGTGACCATTCACACAAGAAACTATTTAGCTTCACATCACAAGGCAAAGTAGAGAAACTGAAAAAATAAATCTTACTGAACTAATTGTTTTATTAGGTCTTTGACTGTAGAGCCTTCTCTGCTTTGTGCCTCCCTGACTTCAACTTTGGAATGTCAGTAATGTAATGAGGGGGGGGAGCACTGACTAGTAGTATAGCATAGCACAGCACATCAGAAATATGATTCTTAAACACAAGGTCCTCAGCCTAGAAAAGCTGTGAAGGGATTATCTGAATATAAAGGAGGTGCAAATTAACAAAAATCCCATATAATCGGATATGTACTAGCTATCAGGTCATGTGAAGCAGTCATGAGGACAGAGACAAGAAAGGGACAAACACAATGAAAAATTGTGTTGCAACTGGTCTACTCAACAGAGAGAAGGGAGTATTTCATTCAACTGGTGTAGTTATTTGCACTTGCAGAAGGATACACTGAAAACTCCAAAAATTTGTGCATCAGTATCCCATTTTTCCAGCTACAGCAAGATGGCTGTAGGCTCCACCCACAGCATTAAAAAGTATAAACATCAGAAGTTAAAACCATCTGATTTCCTTCCATAGTGCAGAAAACTGGTCTCTTGGGAGAGTAGGGATATTTCCTCAGTGTCATGGCCAACATGGCTACAGGGCACTAACTGATATGATACTGTGGGAACAACTAGGCTTTTATTTGGGGACCAGGTGTACAATACTAGAGCACACCCCTTGCAGCTAGAAGGTGAATGATTTAGAACAAAAAAAAAGAAACAGTAGTTCTCAGTTAGGGTGACCAAGATACGGAATGAACTCCCAATCAAAGTTGTGGCCAGTAGTAGTATGGGGCATATTAAAGACATGCATAGACATCTACCTCAGCACAAATGATATTGTGGGTTATTCATAAATTGATGGCGAGCTATGACAGACGCAAGTCTTTGAAAAGCACTGAAGCACCTATGAAACCTACGAAACATTCCTGCATCAATAAAATAGGTCCCTGTAACCCACCCCATGACACAGCTGGAAACGAGTTATTACAACTAAGTGTGCCTTTCCAGGTCAAAAATTACAAGTACATAAATAAGTATTCTCAGCACAGTTTCCACCTGCTAACAACAAATAAACTGAAAACACTGGTACATATATAATTTATCATGTCACTATACATGTGTGTGTGTGTGTGTGTTTATTTTTGTTTTTAAGAAACACTTTCCATAAAGGCTTGGAGTAAAATAATTATACGTCATCTAAGTTATGTGGGTCAGAGCAATCAGCAAAGGAGCAGCAATGAAAAAAGACACAACCCCACAACAGGTTTGAGGAGCTCTTTGTTACCCATTTTCAATTGTTGGTACACACCTCCAGTAAAAGTAGAATATCTTATACCTGAACCTTCCAATAATCTTTCAGATCAGAAAGGGCTGTTGGCCCATCATGCCCTTCCCCCACAGCTCCATAAGCTGAATAAGTACGTTTTGTAAACCTGTATTAATTTAATGGGGTTCACTACCTATATTGATGAAAACACTGTGGTAGTCATACAGTATTTAACCAATCTCTCTTTTATTATTTCAGATCTTCAAAAAAAAGCCATATCAGGCTCAGAATGGGGGATAAAGGGAACCTTACAAGACAGGAAAAAGGAGCAATCTAAAAATGGAATTGCAAGGGATATGTACAAAATTGTCACTGTAATATGCACTTCTCATTTAAGCTGCTTTTTCTCAAGAACTATGTGACCATTTTCATTACCTACATTTGTGAGGCTACAGTTTGTCCATGACATAGCACATTAAAGCCCTTCACAATATAAACAGATTTCTAAAAATAGAAAATATAAAGCATATCAGGCACTATTCTGTACTAACCTGAAACACTTTACAGTACATAGTTGATACTGAACCTTCTTACCTTCTTAAACTGACTTCTGATGAAAAGTTATCTGTGACTGGGATTGGCCTTGCAGGGAAGTAGACAGCCAAAGATTAGTATTATACTGTTTGGGTGTTCCCTGCTGCCCTTCAAGCAAACCTTAAGGAATAGTTTATTTTTCTATGCTTTGGGTAGAGTCTCCTTTTCAAGCTCTTATGATTTAAAAAAAGATTGATTGAAATAATCACACAATGCTTATTCATGCGCTAATGTATATTTCTCTTATCCTTGTGTTCATTATAGGCACACATCACATTTTTAACATTGATTGCCAAATTCCTGACATGTCCATCACCTTTGTTCAACACAAATACTGTAAGAGCACTGCCAGTCAATGTAACTGGGGGCTCAAAGGCCTTTGTAAATGAGGTTTGCTGAAAGAACCCTGCTTTGAAATGGCATGTGAATGTTTCTTGTTTTTCTCCCGCTGTACTGTATATCATATTCCATTCTGAAACTTGTTGCTAGGGTGGCTTTTCACAGAAAGAAAGGTCTATTAACTGGCCCAACTGAGAGAAACATTTAAACAACTACAATAAAGGCTTTTCTGAATTATGTGTTCCTTTCAACAGCTGAAAGCTAACAGTAGTGCATGGGCAATTTATCAGGCATTTGGAAGTCTGTGTGTAAATTAGACAGGATGGGTGGATGAATGAATTACTCCTGAAACAACACAATTCAGCTAATACAATTCACTAAACAAAAATTAAACAAAAAAGCTGTCTTCTCCCAGGGTTTAGATAATTTGTGCTAGCATTCTCAATAAAACTGGTTTAATGCTTTAAGGAGGCTTTACAGGCTACATTATGGGAATACTTGCAACATTAAAACCTGTAGCATGTTCCTGTCTGTTTAATGTAATGTCTGGGGAGAGTCATTATTCAGTGATGGCAGATTGGTCCTTCCCCTTCCCCTATGTTTCATTCTGACAGACAGCAGCAGTGCAGCAGGTTAAGATTGGGGACTGATGAGTGTGGTAGTTTGACCCCCCCCCCATCCGAAAGCAGGCTTTGGCATTTCTTTTCCCCTTAAAGTCTACTGCAGTAGCACCTCTCTCTATTCTATTTTTCTGAATATATATTTTTCTACTATTATGGGTAGGCCACCCATTATAGTATCTTAACCTCACTTGACTGTTCCCTCTATATATTCTTGTTTATCCCTGCCTTACACCTGCAAGTTAACAAAACAAGGAACCAGTAAGAAAGAGCTGGTTATGGTATATGCTCTGTTGAAAGCATGATTTCCAGTCAGGAAAACAGAGCACAATATTTTTATTTATGTATTATGCCCTGATGCACGTTTGTGCTATAGTCCAGCCCCTGTGGGGATTTGGTAAAGACAGGGATGTCTGTTCCTTGAAAGAAGCCGTGTTTAGCCATGTTTAGCTTCATTGAGAGAGAGAGAGAAAAATAGCTGCTGCTGGCTGCAGAAGCCAAATATTTTTTTTTTTTTGTTTAGTTATTAAACCAGGTGAGACACACTAAGCTGAAATCTTTTTTACAGGCACAACCTGGGAGCACAGGGAAGTTAAGTGACTTGCTCAGGATTACACAGTATGCAAGTGGAAGCTGTGGGATTCAAACCCAGGTATGGTCTGCTGGATGTCACCAGACTTGCAGCTCAGAGCCCTAAACCACTGCACTATACTGCCTCCTTCTCAGAGAAGTGAGATCTGCCACAGGAGAGGAGCCCGTAGCATAGGAAGGCTTCCTCATTGTAAAACAGTGACAGACTGTGGTTAAACAGTCCAGTAGATTGCTTACAGCACCTCAGTGCCCTGAAAGTGCAAGGCTGTCACTTTCCTTGATGCACACCTTAAAGAAACAATTTATTCTTGCTAAATAAAAGGAACCCCTTGTGAAATAGAGAAAACAGCAGAACTGAAATGTTTTACTGATGGCTTACCTTTTCAGCTGCTGGGTTTAGAAGCTGCTGTAAGGTGTTAAGGGTATTATTATTATTGTATATGTACACAGAAGAATCATTGGCCATATGAACTAAATACATGTTTGCTTTCTGTTTGATAAAATAAAGTGAGTTCCTACCTGAGTGCTGGGAGTTTGGAAAAAATGAGCCCTTAGGAGCCAGCAGCCCCATGATGAGGCTGTTATATAAGAAATGACAGCTGTCACTCCAGTTGAGTTGGGGAGGAGCTACACAAATTATAGGCAATTAGTAGGTATTTCTTTATATCTTGTCATGTACTACCAAAAGGAGGACAAAGAGTGGTTATAAAGAACCTCAGTATTAATATCTGAGCAAATGGTCCAGCTGATCCTCCAACCTGTATGTATTAGGGCAGGAATGATGGTAATTCATATTTAGGGATGGATCAGCTGACCTAATGACACTCTAGAGAAGAATATAAAAGCTGCCCTAGTGCTCAGAAATGGCAGATCAACCTTGGAGTAAGTAGAGAGAGGTTGTCTCATAACACAGAAGATTGTAGTAAATCGTGTTTAAAGAAATGTATCTACTCTGTGGCAGAACTACCAAGGTAGGGTAGTTCTGGAGCTTGAGGAAGAGCTATTTCTTTTTGTTATTTATTTTCTGCTTATTTTATTGTCTGCAGTTTAAGACTTATTATCATTTAAGGTTGTTTATGGATGTTCTTTTATTTTTATATATATCTTTTACCAAAAAGCAGTCCTCAGGACTAAAAAACATCACACCGAGCAAAGGTGTGTTAACCTTAAACCGAGGTCTTGTTTCACTCATTTACCCCACCTACACAACCCAGTCACAATGAGCAGTAAGTATGTTGCCTATTATTGCCCATCCCCATCAATCATGGACCAAGGACAGTGGCAACGTGCCCAAAATAGCTGTTTGGGGGTCTTGGGGAGCTGGATTACAAGAGGGAACCTATACAAAGATTCTATCAGGGGACTGGTCAAATTATGTGGGCTAATGTAGGAGGGGTAGTGCAGGGCAAAAGATAACTAGGGATTGATAAGGAACTACCACACAAACAGGGATAGCTAGAGAGTTTTTTTCCTTTACTTTTATTATAAGAATAAAGAACAAGAAATAATGCCTAGCAAGTGTTTTGGGGTCTCATGTATGAATACTCACTGAGTATTTATGAGAGCGTACTTGCATGCCCTTAGCTTGATATGGGAAAGGAAAGCTGTCCCAGTTAAACTGCCCTTATTAATGGTCATGTAAGAGATATAAAAGCAGCAGGAACCACAATGTATACTAGTGAATTTTGTATATCATTAGAAATCCCAAAAATATATATTGTTAAAAAGTATTAACAGGAAACCATTCAACACATGTAAGTTTTATGAATATATTATCACCATTTATACTGGTCATTCATTGGTCATTATTTACCAGGGAATGACATGAGGTGTTAATATCTTCTCTTGCTTTAAAACATGCATTTAGTCATAACTCTCCTCACAGATATTACATGATTGCAATAACCATCTCCATAATGATCATCCTCTTGTCAATAAATGATCCTCTGGGTTAAGGTCCCTCAGCTTTAACTCGGGTCTCAAACTCTTTCGACCGGTCTTTAATTCTTGTTAAAAGACCAGAATATTTGCCATTGTTATGTGATTTTGCAATATCCAGGTAACCATTTTAAATATGATATTCAGATGCACCTTAGCTTGTATTGTCTGTGCTTATCACACCGCTTTCTTTGTTACTAATATTGGTATGGACATAGAATCTTTGTCCATTAGTCCTCATTCTTTAGCCTCCAACAAAGTCATACTCTACTGCTTCTGACATCATAATTTCCACAGCAACACATTGTGATGTCACAGAGGATTGTGATTTCACTGGACATCAAAGCAAGAAGACCAGGGGACAAGGATCCCATCTTAATGACAATATCCTCAGTAACGAAGAATGAGACAAGACAAATACAAAAAAATCAATGAATACTGTATAATTACTTTAAATATTGTACTAACAAGATAAGTTCCAGATCCAATGTCATTGTGTATGCCACATGCTGCAGATTAAGTATGAATGCATTCTTGTAATTCAGGAATATAAAAAAAAATTGTATATTTTCTTTTAAACTACATGTCAGAAAATGGTAAATATGCATTGTACTACATTGTGGAATTACTGAATTAATGTAATTAGAGATGAGTGAACCGTGAACCATTGAACCAGGGAACAAGATAACATTATGTAAATGTTATTTTTGTACTACACTAGTCAGGTAAATTTCATTTCATTTATTTGCCATCCAGGTAAGTACACAAGACCAAAAGAATCTACTTTAAGGACTTTCTTGAACAACCTCAACAAAAGGCATGACATAGATCAGCAATAGATAGATTATATAAACTATATAAATGTGTATACAATAAATAGAAATTATTAAAAACATGCACAGTATGAGTTATGCATGAGATGCTTCCTGAGAATGGCCTTAGACACTATGGGCTAGATTTTCAAAGGTGTTGGATGCAGACATGAGAACATGATCTGCTAACTTGCAGCAGCTTGCATAAAAAAATTACGTAAACTGGGGTGTGCATCATAGTTATAAAGAAATGCATTAAATCTCAGTGGCTACTGTGTCTGACCAACAGACACTGTTAAGAGTGTGAATGTAAACCCACTTTGAAAATGGGGGGGGGGGAGGTAGAACTGTGCTGGATCCATTTTGAAAATCTTGACATGTGACAACAGGTTTCTTTCAGAGGGCTTTGTAGACTATTTCAAAATCTAGGGTCAAAATTTGAAAACTTGTGGGAAGACAGTATGCACCAAGGGGTCCTTATCTGCCATCAAATTCTATGTTTCTGTGTTTCTATGTTTCCTTGGCTCATGAGAGATGAGATTGAGGATACAGTGAGAAGACATTTAGTAGTAGAAAACAAAAAGTGACTGGTGCTCAGAATGACAAATATTGTAATGTCACAAGCTCAAGGTGCACTTACCAGGGTGTAGAAATACCAACGGCACAAAATCTCTAATGAAGGCATTGACTCTTACATTGAAACGTTAGTGGTTTACGTTGCCAGGTGTTAGCTCAGGTGTGCTAAGGGGTCTGTTTGATGCTATGGCATTGTTCACTCTACTTCTGTGAGCTTGTCAGCCTTTTTGCACAATGCTGGATATTCCTGCACAGACCTGCATATCTGATGGTTAGTACCTGTATGCTTTTGCTGCTTTTGTGGATTACAAATAAAAGTTTTGTTTTTTTGAAGAAATTCGTTGCCACCCTTTTTGGAAAACTAATTTACCCATGGTTTCTATTTGGGCCCCTGGAGTGCTGACCATCAGAACTGCTTTGACATTTATTAGTAGACTTCAAATTCCTCAAGTTGGTTTTAGATAACAATAATCCAGCTAATGGTCAATTGTTATTGGTTAAAAGAGTTTCTCAATAAATCAACAACAAAAATAGGTCTACGATGAGATTGCAATAATGTGTTTGGTAGTTAGCTAATAAAACTTGATGACTTATACCCAGTATCACGTAAATTCCTCACGGGAAAAAGAAGCATGGTCAAGTGAGTATGGTCAAAATGTCAAAAGACAGAAGAGCGCAGTGTACACAGTAGCAAGGTGCCTTAACTGTGTGGTTGCCTGTTACCTCAAATTTCACTGGAGTTGTGATCCATGGCAGTGTGGTAATAGTAAATCTGCACTGTTCCCCCGAAGTGCACTGGAGTAGTGATCCATGGCAGCATGGTATTTTTATTTAGTGCTTGTCAACCGGGTAAGTGTACTAGGGAGGGGGATACAGCTGAACTTGAACCAGATTAAGCTGTTGGTGGCATTTTTAGTGAATGGGGGAAATTTGAACAGGACACTGAGGAAACTTCCCCTACTCTTTTCGAGAAGTGCCATGGGATCTTTAACATCCACCTGAACTACCACCAGAGCAGGCAGATGGGATCTCAGTTTAATGTCTCATCTGAAAGATGGCACCTGAGGAGTGCAGCACCCCCTTATGCTACACTATGGTGTCAGTATTGGGATTTTAACCCAAGTGCCTGGTGTAGGGAATAGAACCCACAGCCTTCTGATCTCTAGGCCTCAGAGGTGAGTGTGCTACCTGCTGTGCCACTGACACTGCCATTATGTGGTAATAATAGATCTGCACTCTTCCAAAATTTCCACTGTTTTGGAGTTAATTGGCTTTCCTATAAGTTGCTTTGAAGCATTTTGCCCACTGTTTTTTTTTTTTTTTGAAAACATATTTTATTGAAAAGGTATCACAAATATGCAACAACGGAATTCAATTTGGCACTTCAGCTATCATTTGTACACTGTATGTCATGCACTTTAATTGAGGTCTGGATAACATAATTTGTAGTTTATTGTTAGATTTTTCTAGACTCATTCTGCTCACAAGGTACATCAGCTAGTGTGGCTCAAAGTCAAATGGGCTCATAATATAAATACCATGGATTGTTTAAATCCGTATGCCTTGAATAGCGTTCCCCATGAGACCTATAATGTACCCTAGAGTGACACTACATTGGCCTCTATTGCATCCACTAGGCGGCAAGTTAGATTGATATAAATAAACCCACTCACCCAGTAATATGTTTCAAAAAATATATATATTTTTTTATTTTATGTACTTCTGTATTTTGGATACAGTGCATAAATTCATACATTTTGGATAGACATCCTTCATCAGTGAAACACTGTACTAAATTTCTATATAAAATATATGAATTACCCAACATTATTTTAATACTTTTGTTGTTTTCTAAATAAGGTAAATATAACAGAGTGAACTGGTTGCTGTCACCAGAAATGTTTTTTAAATGTCGCTCCTACGTTCCTTTAATCTGTCATAAAAAGTTTCATTTTTAAATTCAAAATGCATTCATTTTGTGCAAACCTTGATTCAATATATTTTTATACAAATTTCAAATAGATGTTCATTATTTGCTTACGTTAATCAATTCCATAACATCATATTCAAGTTGTGCAGTATTTTTCCTTCTAGGTATGCTTTTAAAAACGCAACCCCCCCTTGTCATACAATAAATTTCCAGTTTTGTCTCTATGTTTACCAGTGTTTAGATTCAGCAAATTTATTTCTTTATCATCGTATCTCTTTTAGTACATATTAGCTATTATGCCTTCTACATGTGCATGTTTTAAACAAGCAAAAACATTTTTCCTTAAACTCATAGTTTCATTGTTCAAAACTTGACCTAGTGGTGTGTTCAATACCATGTGGTAACAGCTACTGTATAATAGCTAGTAGCACAAGAGCAACTACAGATCGCCGAAAAGCAAAATGGCAATCAGGACTACAGCGCCTCACACAAACACTGACCAACACTTCATTCTATCAATGGGGCTTTGCCCCCACACCCCACGATTATTAAATAATCAACTCCAAGGTGGAGTTTGACACTGGGGAAAACAATTGAACCCATGGAATCAATAAAAACCTGAAACCTGAATGATGTCTTATGCAAACATCTATAAGAAAATAATTGAAACAGAACATGTATTCCATCAAAATAATCCATTTTCAAATCATATACAGACATGGAAACACTTTATAGATGACATGACTTTCATATAGACAGGTAGGATAGAACAACTTAGAGAATTCAATATATATCTGAATTCATGGATGGGCTATCTAATCTTTACCATGAACATGAGTAACACAGAAATACCTTATTTGGACCTGTTAATTTATAAAGAAGGGGACAAGTTAGCTACCAAGCTATATAGTAAACCTATGGATAAGAATTATGTGCTTAGGGCTGACAGTTTCCATCCCAGAAGACTCATAGAATCCATACCATATGGACGGTTAGTGAGGGTCAAAAGAAACTGTACCAGTAGTTCAGAATTTGAGAAAGCTTCCAAGGACATGGTGGGTAGATTTGATAATAAGGGCTACAATGGTAGGGTCATGAATGCAACTACAAAAAAATCAATTGAGAGACAGGAGCACCCTTTTGGGGGTGTAATACAATGATGACAAGGGAAAGAACAGGAAGGAAAAGTATTGATAGCAACTACCTACAATGGTGTATTTTTTTTCCATTAAAAAAATCATAAACAAACATTGGGATGTTTTAAGAGCCACATTTATGGGGGCACAGATCTTTGACCAGAAACCAATGGTGGCTGCCAAAATGAATAAGACTATAGGGAATAGGCTAGTGAACACTGAACATAAGATCACAGAAAGAAAACCACAGCATTTTCTCACTACACTAGACCTAAGGAGGAACTTTATATGCGGACATTGTGTTCACTGCAACAAAACCTATAAAATTAAAACAATTTTAAACGCAGCATGTGATGAAGATGTTACAATTGACCAATTTATTAATTGTCAGAGAATAGGGGTGGTAACTGTATTTGTTAAAATGTCCGTGTGATAAGGTGTATATTGGAAAAATAGAGAGAATGCTAAAAACTAGAATTGGTAAGCACAAAAGTGACATTCACAGGGAAGATCTGATGGCACCAGTAGCAAGGCATTTTATTGAACATCACCACCAATTGCCATATTTAAGATTTTGTGGGCTATAGAAGGTTGAGCCTGGTCCTAGGGGGGAGGGACTACAGGACAAAATGTTTACTACTAGTGGCCTTTTCCATAAATAGGTTTGAAGCTGTTAACCCAAGGTTTGGCTTCAATGATTGTATTGACTGGCAACCTATAATATAATAGGGACATGGAATGGTGTAGGGATATCCAGTGTCTGAACTGTCCCAGACATTTTCCTTGATTTCTTCCTCTCTAACACCATATTTACATAGTTCATTTGAAACATAGCATGTGATGAAGATGTTACAATTGACCAATTTATTAATTGCCAGAGAATAGGGGTGGTAACTGTATTTGTTAAAATGTCCATGTGATAAGATGTATATTGGAAAAACAGAGAGGATGGGAGATCACGTGATGCCCTGGGAGGAGTAGCAGCACAGTGTTGCAGCTCCGCTAATTTGAGCTGATTAAATATAATAAATTCTGCCAGATCTTTAATTAAATAGTCACCTACCTTCTCCAGAATTGAGTGATTTCTAAGGAAAACAGTCAAGACTTCAGGAGACTTGCAGAGAACCATGAATCCAGAGCCATCAGAAGAACAAGACAAGGAAGTCGCGGTGGGGCTGGAAGCCAAAAGGCCTCACAGAAGCACTTCGCCGGAATCCGACCCGGCTCAGATCAGTCCTCAAATGGCTCAAGATCAGTTGCAGGAGGATATTGGCACTATCAAGACAGAACTATTCTCCCTAATAACTGAGTTTAAAGAATGGAAAGGAACGTTGTTGGGCTTGGTAACCCGCATAGGGGACGTCGAAGTTAGAATATCTTCGGTGGAAGACCATCTAGCAAAAATAGAAGCCGACAACATTGAGATGAAGAAAACAGTCAAAAAATGGAAATCAAAATAGACGACTTAGAGAGGAGGTCTAGGCGTAATAATTTAGTCCACCTAGGACTCTCAGAGGGGGGATGAAGGCAACAATTCCATTGCTTTTATGCAAAAACTTTGTGTACGCATTGCAGGCCCCTTTCCCAATGGGCCCATATATGTAATTGAGCGAGCGCACAGAGCGATTAGGCCTGAACCTGCTCCAAATAACCCACTGAGATCAATTATATTCAAAGTATTAAATTATTTGGACAGGGATCATATTCTAAAAGCAGCAAGGAGCACAGAAAAAATAGAATGGGAAGGAGGCACCTGAGAATGGTTCCTGATCTCACTTACAAGGTCAGGCAGGATCGGGCTGCCTATTGTCCACTCCAATCCAAGCTCTGGGCTGCCAAAGTCCACCACAGAATGCTATATCCAGCACGGTTGGAAGTTACTCTTCAGTCGGGTCTCCAGCGATACGAATCGGCGGAGCAACCACGGTCTGATTTAGCTGTCCGGCTCCCGCAACTGTTCGGAAAGGGAGACTGATCAGGATCGAAGGGAATTTGAAACCTAGAGCATGTAAGTACCATGCGTATAGGCTTCATGTACAAGATTTCAAGTCTGGCTGAGCCCTGGAGATAAACTAACATTTTTGCTTTTCTTTCGGCGGCAGATTTTATTTTAAGCCCCATATCTAGAGGGGAGAAAGACTTTCAGATGAAAAGACTGGGGGAGTTTGGGAGGAGAATTGGAGATTCCATTCTTCTGGTTTATTTTACTGGACTCTATAATTTTGTTTATTCCATTCCTCCATCATACAAAAGTGTACTTTGATTTAAAAAGGGAAAAGAAGTAAACTGCTGCCCTCGTGTGGCTGCAGAAGATTATTGCAGTCTTCATTATTATTAGAATTAATATATTTAAAGACTAAAACAGAGGCATTTGGGTTTTAGATATGAAAGGGCTATTATGAACCATTATGTGATAGTTTTAAGGTAAATGTCTATAATTATGGATCACGAATTATAAAGTTGGACTCTGTTTATAGTTACAGTTTGAGAAAGATTTGAGACGGCTCTGAAATTGTTAGTCCTCTAGAGTTAATAGAAATAATTACTTCATTACAGAGGGTTTTAGGGAGTAAGATACTTAGCAAGGTTAGCACAAGAAGGGGAGGTACAGATAAATAGGGGAGGTATTGTTAGTGTGGCAGAATTTCTTGGTCACCACTTTTGGTGCATCAGAGAACATAGTGGGACTGCTCCCAATGGGGCATGGCAGATAAAGCATTAGGGAGTGGGCACTTGGCCCGGGTAGTTAGTCTGTGGGGAGGAGAGAAAGGGGGTTGGGGGAATGGTAGGGGGTGGAGAAATGGATATCGGCAGGACATTTAATTACTAAAAGCTTTAGCACCTTTTGGGATGCATAGGCAGATTACAATTAATGTAGTTGACATTTATGTTTTGGAAATATGGGGAGTTGGAGAATGATATCATGGAATATTAAAGGGGGAAAAACAATTCAAAAAAATATGCTATATTACGTCATCTTAATAGGTACCAACCTCACATTGTTATGCTACAGGAGACACATGTAAGTGTAGGGAACCTGAGCCAATTCCGTAAATCATGGGTGGAACAGGTGTATGGGGCTGGTAACAGCCCCAGAAGGGCAGGGGTAGCTATTTTAATCCACAAAAGTGTGCCTTTTAAGGAAATCAAGATATGGCAGGACCTTGAGGGGAGATTTGTTTTTGTGCATGGGCATCTAGCGGGAGTGGAGGTAATGTTAGGTTCTATCTATGGCCCGAATCAGGACACCCCTGCTTTTTTTCCACCATTAGCAACCATAATAGCCTCAGTTCCTAATGTTCCATGCCTCCTCGGAGGAGACTGGAACTTAGCCTATGCCAATGATCTGGATAGGTTGTACAGTAGACGAGCAGGTCTCTCACCAGCACAGAGAGCGCTCAGAGAATTGATGACCTATTCCGGTCTTTAGGACCCTTGGAGACTCAGAAATCCACAGGTGCATGAATATACCTTTTATTCAGCACCACATAAGGTGCTCTCAAGGATAGATTTTTTTCTTATTAGCTCTTTTGCTTTACCAGGGGTAGAAGATGCTGGGATCTACCCTAGGATCCTTTCGGATCATTCACCAATCTGGCTGAGGGTGAGATTTACTCCCTGTCGGAAGATCTCCAGGTCATGGTCTTTACACACCCAGTTGTTAATAGAGGGGAAGTGAGTAGAACTGATGAGACTTTATAAAAGTTTCATGGGAGACTAATTATTCATCCATCCAAGCAATAGACGTGTTATGGGGAGCCCTTAAAGCTATGTGGAGGGGGGAGCTCATACGACTGGCCACAGTTAGGAAACATCAAAAGACAAAGGAAGTCAAGGGATGGCTAGAATGAATAAAAGTTTTGGAAAACTATCTGTGCTCTTCCTCAGAAGACCAGGTTTGGGGAGAGCTTCAATCACTTAGAGCGAAGTATGCCTCTCATATGTTAAATCTTAATCTACGGGCTAATGCTAAAAGAAAAACTACATATCTCAGACAGGGGGAGAAAGCAGGGAAGCTATTAGCAAATTAAACAGCAGAGGGAGGCAAGGTGGGTGTTGACATTAGAAGACAAAAATACAGGACAGTTGACTTCTGACCCGTCACTAATTTCCAAGATTTTTAGAGACTATTATCAGGGTTTATATACAGCCCCAGACTTACCTGGAAATTACTTAAATAAGTTGGAGGAATTTTTACAGGATGTGACGTTACCAAAGTTAAACATAGAACAACAAAACTGTTTGGTAGGCAGTATTAGTATACAAGAAATCCTAGCTGCAATTGATAGACTATCTGTAGACAAAGTCCCAGGCCCTGACGGCTTCCCTCCCGCCTTCTATAAAACATTTGGAAATGAATTAGCTCCATATTTACAGGAACTATTTAATTATCTATATTCGTCCACAATAAAAGAGCCTACTATATTTGCAGCCAGAATAGTGGTCTTATCAGAACCTGGGAAGGACCCCACTATTCCCGATAACAATAGACCTATTTCATTACTCAATATGGAAGTCAAGTTGTTGGCAAATATTTTGTCATTTCGATTAAAACAGGTTTGGGACACCTTGATTGGACCTGAACATGCAGGTTTTGTCTCAGGTAGACACTCCAGCGACCTTTTCCGAAAAACTTGTTACTTGATGTCCGCGCCCAGGGGGCCCAATGCTGACAAAGTGCTGGTCTCCCTGGATGTGGAAAAAGCCTTTGACAGAGTCAATTGGAAATTTCTATTTGACCTTTTGCCTCGCTATGTCATACCTTCAGATTTTATATGATGGGTGGAGATTCTGTATCGTTCCCCATCTGCAAGAGTGCTTTGTAATGGGGTTATTTCTGATAGCTGCAGGTTGACCAGAGGTACAAGACAGGGGTGTCCCTTATCCCCCCTATGTTGTTTAATTTATATATTGAGCCACTAGCCCTAAAAATTAAGGCAGTTAAAACCATCAGAGGAATAAGAATAGGTGCAGAGGAATATAACATTTCAATGTTTGCAGATGATATGATTTTACATCTATCCTCTTGGCACCTATCTTTGCAGTCTGCCATGGATATCATACAGGATTTTAGTGCCCTGTCAGGATATAAACTGAATTCAAATAAAACTTCAGTATTAGCTCTAACTTCATTGTGTACAAAGGCCATGATAGAGGAACTAGGATTGTGCTGGGCCCCCAGGTCAGTTATCTTTTTAGGTATAGAACTCCCAAAGGACATGGGTAAATTAAAAACTCTAAATTTAGATCCAGTAATTTTGCAAATGCAACAAGACCTGACGAGATGGCAAAAATTACCTCTGTCCCTCTGGGGAAGGGTCAACATTCTTAAAATGGTTATTTTTCCTCGGCTGATGTATCCTTTATCCATGCTACATTTGGCTGTCCCTCAGAGACGGTTCAAAATGGTGGACTCTATATGATCTGATTTTTTTATGGCAGGGAAAGAGACCTAGAAGAGCCCTCCAGAAATTAGCAAGACCAAAGGAGCGGGGAGGTCTTAGTATTCCCAATCTTTTTCTTTATTATCTGGCCTTTCAGGGGAATAAACATTTTCATTGGTGAGAACCACAAAAAAACAGCACATCTAACTTAGCCTGGCTACAAATAGAGAGACACTTAACCTCCACTCATAAGGTATCTCTAGCCTCCTTGTAGTTTACCCAGGGTAGGAAAATACCACAGAATTGGTGGAATACACCCTTGGCATGGTCAATGAAAGCTCATGCTCAATTGTGTGATTGCTATAAATTGGACTATATCCATGACCTGGGGTAACCAATATTCAATAACTTAAATCTAACATTAGGAGGTAAAGTCATTACTCAGGCATTCTGGGAAGACTGGCATGTGATGAAGCTATCAGAAATAATGACAGAGAATGAATTTATCTCACCCTCTGAGTTCAAACAAACTTTCCAGCTTTCAACATTACCTATATTTAAATATCTCCAGATTAAACAATGTGTATGTAAGGCCCTGAACAAATCCCCAAGGTCTTCGAAGGCAGATATAATTTTCACAGATATGTCAGAATTAGCCACCCAGCCTTGACCTATATCTAATTTATATAGAAAACTGGTTTCTATGGCCGAACTTGTCTTCAGGCCTACAGCTATGTATTGGCAGAGGGATGCCAATCTTTCATATGATCCAGCCCAGTGGGAATCAATATGGTCTAATAACTATAAGACAAAGAACCTCTGTGCTCAAACACTGAGGCAAGGGTTACCCCAAGGGGCATTTGGCTGGGAAGCCAAGTTTCAAGAAAATACAAAATCACACATGCCCACACAATGCAAAGCATCATGGACTGCATATGCAAATCACCACAGAATGTTATGCTGGTTCAACTTTAAGCAGAACTGCATGGTGCCGAAAGGCCTCTCACACAATTTGCAAAGGGTGCTAACAGATGACATAGACACGTGTTTTGTCCTACCAGGACTCATCAGTATGCCTCATCTGTTTGACACCCCAGTGGAATGAACCAGCTACCCTAAGATGGTATGTCTGGGTTATATTGTGGTAAACCCATTAAAATAAAAAAACATTTAAAAGACAAAGAACCTCTGTGTGCAAACACTGAGGCAAGGGTTACCCCAAAGGGCATTTGGCTGGGAAGCCAAGTTTCAAGAAAATACAAAATCACACTGGGGTGTCAAACAGACGAGGCATACTGATGAGTCCTGGTAGGACGAAACACATGTCTATGTCATCTGTTAGCACCCTTTGCAAATTGTGTGAGAGGCCTTTCGGCACCATGCAGTTCTGCTTAAAGTTGAACCAACATAACATTCTGTGGTGATTTGCATATGCAGTCCATGATGCTTTGCATTGTGTGGGCATGTGTGATTTTGTATTTTCTTGAACAACTTCCCAGCCAAATGCTCTTTGGGTAACCCTTGCCTCAGTGTTTGCGCACAGAGGTTCTTTTGTCTTTTAAATGTTTTTATTTTAATGGGTTCACCACAATATAACCCAGACATACCATCTTAGGGTAGCTGGTTCATTCCACTGGGGTGTCAAACAGACAAGGCATACTGATGAGTCCTCATAGGATGAAACACGTGTCTATGTCATCTGTTAGCACCCTTTGCAAATTGTGTGAGAGGCCTTTCGGCACCATGCAGTTCTGCTTAAAGTTGAACCAGCATAACATTCTGTGGTGATTTGCATTGTGTGGGCATGTGTGATTTTGTATTTTCTAATAACTATAAGTTCCTTAAACAGGATAGGCTCCATCTAGTTAGGTTCAACCTCCTTCATAATTTATATATTACCCCGGTTAAGAGGAATCTTATGGAGAAACAGCATTCTTCAGTCTGCCAGAGATACCACCAATATTTGGGCTCTCTCATCCATATGATCTGGACTTGCCCTAAGATCCAAGGTTTTTGGCACCAGGTAAAAGACTTTTGTAGCCCATTGTTCGGAGAGAGTAATTATTTTACCATTGAGACTTGTGTGCTGGGTCACCTCCCAGCAGCTATCTCAAGCAAATTTAAATATTATTTGACATTAATTTCGGCTGTGGCATTGCTTCTTACAATGAGGTACTGGGTTAAAGATACTCCACCTCCTTTCCCGGAGTGGATTCAAGAACTGTATGTTGCTATCAATGCAGAAAGAGAAATTGCTGCTATCCAGTACCATCTCTTGGATCTTTTAGTAAGAGGTGGGAGCAATTCACATCCTTCATAGTTGAGAGGCGGGAAGTTTTGCAGAATGGCCAACGCTTCAACTCTTCCTGATGTAGTAGGTGGATATTAAAATAGTAAAGTTAAATTAAATAGATTGTATTAATTGGTACTAAGATCATTTTCTCAGTCACGAAGTCCTGAAGGGTACTCGATTGATATACGGAGGGGGGTTGGGTGGGGGGGTTTGTTTAGTCCATTTATCTAGTAACATAGACCAAGGGAAGGATGACAGGAGGTGGAGGGGAGGAGGGAGGTGGGGTAGTTTTAGTTTTTAGTTTTAGTTTTATTTTTATTAACACTGAAAGGCTCAAAGCAACTGTATGAGTAATGTATGTCTTTGACTTTGTGTTTCTAATAAAGTTTATTAAATTGCAAAAAAAAAGAAAAACAGAGAGGATGCTAAAAACTAGAATTGGTGAGCACAAAAGTGACATTCACAGGGCAGAACTGATGGCATCAGTAGCAAGGCATTTTATTGAACATCACCACCAATTGCCCTATTTAAGGTTTTGTGTGCTAGAGAAGGTTGAGCCTGGTCCTAGGGGGGAGGGACTATAGGACAAAACTTTTACTACTAGCGGGCTTTCCATAAATAGGTTTGAAGCTGTTAACCCAAGGTTTGGCCTCGATTGTATTGACTAGCAACCTATAATATAATAGGGACATACAACGGTGTAGGGATGTCCAGTGTCTGAACTGTCCCCGATCTTTTCCTTGATTTCTTCCTCTCTAACATCATATTTCCATAGTTCATTGCAGCAGCTCCCCATCCCCAATTCCTGACAGCAGTATGTATGTATTTATTAGTATTAACTGTTCATGAAATTTTGTGTTTTTCTACTGAAACTGCACCCAAGGCCATAACTCCTGGTCTCCCTGACCTCCTAGTAATGTGGTCTGCGATGTTTGATCTGAAGGAGGCAATGTGTTTAAATAGGGACTACATTATGTAACATGAATTTTGTGACCTTAACAAAAAAGGCATGTTACTGAATAAATCAAGGTTCTGGTTAAAATATACAGGGGGCACCTGGAATAAGTATATTATTACTTGGTGCTGCTATTTGCAGGTCAGGCACCCAGGGTAACAGCATGGAAGCATTACAGAATACTGAAATTCAAAATCCCGACATTCAATATCCTGAGCCCGACATCCCAAAAATATGATCTCTCGACAGATCACCATCCCGAGGATGGAAAGCCTGACACCACAACTTGTCACAACTTGGAGATGATTATATTATTTAAGGGGGTGCAGGGGCTGCCCACCCACCAACACGGCAGAAGTCCAGTGTCAGGCTTTCTATCCTCAGGATGGTGATCTGTCAGAGCATCATCATTTTGGGATGTCGGGCTTGGGATATCAAATGTCAGGATTTTGCATTTTGGCATTTCATGGTAAATCCAACAGCACATGTCACATGTCTTTGGTTTGGTCATGTGACTTGCCACATTGCCAAGCACCTGATTCCCCTTGAGTATGTAGTATAGAAGAACTTCATATAGCGAACAGTGCACCTCCACTGAAAGAGAAAGCTGGAGGCCATGCATCGCTCCTCAAGAATGCAAAGTAATTAAAACTTTAACTAAAAATAAGTAAAAGTCATGCAGCATTTTGGCAAAAAACATTGGAGCAATTGGAGGAAAACTAAAAATGCTTAGTTTGTTTATATTTAGAGACGGAGCTCTAGAAATGGCACTATAATACAAGTAGCTATTGAACACACCACTAGGTCAAGTTTTGAACAATGAAACTATGAGTTCAAGCGATAAAATGTTTTTACTTCTTTAAAATATAGACATGTATAAGGCACAGTAACTAATATGTACTAAAAAGAGATATGATGATAAATAAATGAATTTACTGAATCTAAGCACTGGTAAACATAAAGAAACTGGAAACTGAATGTATGACATACAGGAATTTGTGTTTCTAACAGCATACCTAGAAGGAAAAATACAGCACAACTTGAATATTTATTTATTTATTTATTTATTTAAGAGATTTACCAGGAAAGGCATACTGAGCAGGGTACCGCTCGATTCCAGATGCGCCCTGGGGGTAGGGGGTTACAAGGATGTAGTACATAATACATAAAGCACAATATAACATACATAAATTGTAGGTATCCAGCAAAGGCCCAATGGGATGGGTGAAACAGCTGAGATGCATGTGGAGGTGTACAAAGTGTAGAGTAGTTACAAGCAGTATTTACAGGCAGTGAGTACAGTAGCAGTATTTACAGGCAGTGATGCAGTAGCAAATAACAGCAATATGATGTAAAGGAATTGATTAGTGTTAGCAAATAAAGAGCATCTATTTGATATTTATACAAAAAATATATTTAATCAAGGTTTGTGCAAAACAGATGCATTTTGAATTTAAAAATGAAACTTTTTATGAAGATTACAAGAACATAGGAGTAACATTAAATCTTTTCTGGTGAGAACAACCAATTCACTCTGTTATAGTTACCGTATTTAGAAAATAAAAAGAGTATTGAAATAATCGTGGGTAATTCATATACATTTTATAGAAATTTGAAACAGTGTTTCACTGATGAAGGATGTCTGCCCAAAAGTATGAATTTATACACTGTATCTGAAATACAGAAGTATATAAAATAAAAAAAATAAAAACATTTTTTTGAACTGTGTTACTGGGTGAGTGGGCTTGTTTATTGCAATCTGACTTGCTGTCACTGTGCCTTGATTGGTATGGGCTACTCCCCCCAAAAAGTTTCTGTTTTATACTGAGGCTGGCTGAACTGGACATACTGTATGAGTCCACTAGGGGGTGACATGTGCTATGAAAGGTATTTTTATGCCCATTGTCCTGTAACTGAATCTATTCTATATGCATGCATTGTCCCAAGTTGTTGAGTCAGTGAGCCAGGTTAGGAGAGGAGTCACTGATCCATTGTTGGGCTACTATTTTTCTGGCTGCTATCAGAGCCATTGCCCATAGCTGATGTTTAGGCCTTGCATTTGGAAGCTTTTCTTTTCCCAGCATGAATTCCAGAGGTGAATGTGGGAGGTTCCTTTTTAGAATCTGCTGCATGATACTATGCACCTCTGACCAAAAGGGGGCAACCTTGCCAGCTCTTTTTTTTTGCCATGGTGTTTTGCATTTTGCTCAGTTGATGTGGAATCCATATACCTTTGTAAATGGTCTCTAAGAAGCAGAGATTCAGCAAATTTATGGAGTTGGATTGACTGGTCACGCATCAGTCAATCCAACTCCATAGATGAGGCACTGGTGCTCTTTAAGATCAAGTTCCTAGCCATCTGGGATCGTTATGCCCCCCTCAGATGCACTAGGGTCAGGGGTGCACACCTCCCCTGGATCACAACCAAAATCCTAGCCCTCCTCTGAAGCAGGGACAAGACCTGGAAATATTTCAAGTCTTCCAGCTCACCAGTTGACTTTCAGGAATATCGTGCATTACGAAATGCCTGTACAAGGAAACTTCGCCAAGACAAAGCCAGTTATTTCAAACTCGCATTCAATTCCACCACTCATCACCCAGCCAACTTCTGGAAAGTGGTAAAATCACTTCTCAGCCCACCATCACAGCCACCCACTCCTACCCTCCAGTTAGGTGGTCTTACTATAGCTGACCCCTCAGCAGTGGCTACGATGCTTAACTCACACTTCACAAACAGCCATGCCACCCTTTTGTCCTCATATCTCCCACCTCAGCCCTCCACCTCTTCCACCCGAGCCAGTCCTGCACCCTCAGCTCACTCCTTCTCCTTCCTGCAGGTCACCCCGGATGAGGTTTATAAGGTACTGATTGCCCTTAATCCAAACAGGGGCAAAAGTCCCACTGGGCTGGATTACAAAATGCTCCACCTCTTGGCCCCCGCCATAGCCATACCCTTGGCCTCCCTTTTCATCCTATCCTTCTCCATTGCAGAACTCCTCTCTGAATGGAAACATGCCATCATTATCCCCCTTCCCAAGGGCGGGGATGCTTCAAACCAAGGCAACTATCGGCCCATCTCCCTATTCCCAATCCTGGCAAAACTTCTAGAGCATCTAGTTCTTGCTCGTCTATCTCTCTTTCTAGATTCCTCCTCCTTTTTCACCCCCTTCCAGTCTGGCTTTAGGAAATCCCACTCCACTACTACCTCCCTCCTCAGGCTCACTGACTCCATCCTTACTGGGATGGATGCTGGCCACATCATGGCTGCCATCTTCATTGACCTGGCCAAGGTGTTTGACACTGTCTCACACGCACTCCTCTTGACCAAACTCACCAAAGCATGGTCTTTGCAGCTGGGCTACCAGTTGGTTCCACTCTTACTTAGTGGGCAGGTCCCAATTCATCAGAATCCATACTTCCACCTCGGCACCCCTTCCTGTCACCACAGGAGTACCGCAAGGATCAGTCCTAGGCCTGCTCCTGTTCTCCATCTTTCTGAATGACCTGCTGTCTGCCTGCCTGCACACCTCAATCCACATGTATGTGGATGACACTGTACTGTATACTTCTGGCCCCTCAGCCTCAGAGGTTATGACCAGGTTGCAGTTGGACTTTAATACGGTGCAGCACTGGCTTCACTCCAGTCAACTCTTCCTCAATGACAAGAAAACAGTCTCAGTGACCTTTGGCACAAGGCAGAGACTATCGAGGCTACCCTCCCAACTCACTTTCCACACCTTGGAAGGCATGCCCCTTGAGGTTTGTACCTCCTTCAGATACCTCGGAGTCTGGCTCGATCAGCACCTCAACTTTTCTGCACACGTTGACTCCATACTCAAGAAGCTTCACCCCAGGCTTGGTGCACTCTACAGAAACTGAGACAACATCCCTGAATCTGCCCGTAGAATAATTTGGCCTGAAAATGATCCTCCCTGTCTTCGACTACAGGGCGTAAATCTACGGTGCTGGTCCCAAGTCCACCCTGGCCAGGATGGACCCTCTTTTCCACTCTTTCTGTCATTTTGTACTAAATTGCCCCTACTCCACCCATCACTGTGCCCTTTACTACTCAATGAAACTCACATCTCTAGACAATCACAGGCAGCTCCACTGCGTGAAGATCTCAGCCAAGTACTGGTCCCAGTCACTCCCCCCCCCACCTCACTGATGCTCTAGACAACCCCAGCACCCTAGCTTATTCCCTCAGAAAACTTGACTCCCAGTCTTTAACTGTCCCACATAGGTCCACTTCTGCTGGGCAGGGAGCATTTAGCTACCGCATTGCTAAAATGTGGAATTCCCTCCCCATACACATTCGGCACTTCTCCTCTCCCCAGTATCTTAGCTGCTTGCTCCAAGCTCATTTCTCCACTACCTGCTCATGTACCTAGGCAGTTTTGTTAAACATTCTGTGTAAAGATCAACAAAATGTTATACCTATAGAGCTATATTTATGCCCATGTATGTAAACTATGCCTGCATTTCTGCTTGTTCCCCAGATCCATTGTGTCCTTCTATTCTGGTTACATTGTGTAGTGTTTACCCTTCCAGAATCTCAATTGTATTGTTTGTCATTTACCTATGTACTTTTTCCCCCTTCCCCCAGGACGCATCTGGAATCGAGCAGTAGCCTGCTCAGCATGCCTTCCTGGTTAAATGCTTAAATAAATAAATAAATTTAAACTTTGCTGATGAAATTTGGGAAAAGTCAGTCACTTTGCAATTTGCAAAGCTTCACAAATATTTTTCCTAGCTGGCCAATGTTATGAAGTGGACTTTATGAAGCTCCTTTAAAAGTAGATTTGCTGGTGATGTTCTTAAATACTTCACAGCAACTTAAGGAGGAGGACTGGAGGAGGAAAGGAAATCTAATGATGTCCACACCCTGAACAAGGCACAACTGTCCCAGAACAACCCATGACATGACACACAGAGGAGTAGGAGGAAGCAAAACTGCCCATCTGATAACCATGATCTGAAGAAAACTCCATGGCAGTGCCTAGTGGGAACACACAGGCAGCATGGCATTCAGATGGAGGCCAAAAAGGAGGAGCCTTACACCTAATGATGGCCATGACCTGAAGAAAGCATAACAGTGCCCAGAGGGAACTAGGCAGCAAGGTACTCAGCTGGAAGAGGAGAAGGCAGCAGCATCTATCTAGTGGTTGCCATGCTTTAACGAAAGCATGATAGTGCCCAGTGGGAACAAACAGGCAGCATGGTACTCAGCTGGAGGAGGAGGCACCAGTGTATTTTTAATGATGGCCATGCCCTGAAGAAAGCATGACACTGCCCACTGGGAAATGCAGGCAGCATGGTACTTGACTCTAAGAGGAGGAGGAGGAGGAGGAGGCAACATCATCCATCTAGTGATGGCCATGCCCTGAAGAAAGCATGACACTGCCAGTGGGAACATATAGGTAGCATAGTACTCAGCTGGAGTAGGAGGCAGCAGTTTCCATCTTATTATGGTCATGACATAAAAACAGCAAGACAGTGCCAAGCTGGAAGACACATGCAGTATAATATTTGGATGGAGGAGGAGGAGGAGGAAGGGGAGGAGGCAGCAATGTTAATCTAGTGATGTCTCTGCCCTGAAGAAAACATGACAGTGTCTAGTAGAGGTGTAACAAGCACCACATCATGATGACACATGGCAAGAGGAGAAAGTGGAGGAGGTGTCAGGCAGCAACAGAATGGATGAAGCCAGTTGTGAAAACCATTAAATCACAAGGCTGTTAACTCAGCCTGTTGCATCTCAATCCATGTAGTTTAGAGGGTTGAAATGAAATGTAAAAAAGAATCAATTAATTAAAACATTATATCATACTTA
The DNA here is from genome assembly GCA_016271365.2 of Neoceratodus forsteri. Lineage (NCBI taxonomy): Eukaryota > Metazoa > Chordata > Ceratodontiformes > Ceratodontidae > Neoceratodus > Neoceratodus forsteri. The sequence continues at coordinate 731,227,979 of CM057453.1, forward strand.
CATTCACTTTAATGATGACCATGCCCTAAAGAAAGCATGACAGTGCCCAGGAGTAGTACCCAGCACCTCAGCATAATGGCACACTTGAGAAGGAGGAAGAGAAGGTATCAGACAGTATCAAAATTTGTGAAGACAGTGGTGAAAGACATTAAGTCACAAGGATACAAACTTAGTCTGTTCTGTGTAGTCCATCCAATGTGGTGGATTGAAATTACCTGTAAGAAGAACAAAATGAATTAAAACAAGAACTTGACTAGCCCCAAGAAGTTCTGGTTTTATAAACTTGAACCTAAGCTTTTAAAAATAGCTACTCTTGAAATTGTCTCCTCAGTTGCCATGCTCTTTAGCAAGTCTTAATAGAGGGTGAGAATCCCTGAAAGTTGGAAGATTGCCCATGTTGTACCAGTACACAAGGGTGGCCCAAAAGAGCCTGTGGAACTTAACACCACTTCTCCCTCCTCTGCTCTCTGGTCAAAATACTTGAAAGATTAGTATATAATCATCTACAAGAGTATCTTGAACCGTGTTGGAATTACAGGGGGGCTTGCCAGGGTTCATCCCCGTTAGCTCTCAAGTGAGCCCCGGTAGCTCTGAAAAATAAGTCTATGTGGTGGGGCTGGGGCTGGGGCTATGGCCCCTGCAGCTCTTCTTTTAGTGGGCCCTCACAGGTTAACCTCATATACCTAAAAAATAGCCACTTCTGAGACATGAATCTATGCAAGGCTATGGCTGCAGTGGGAATCAAGACATGAATGGATTAAGGTCCCTAAACAGTTGTAACTGATGTGAAATGAAACACAGATGTTTTTGTCCTGTAAAGTTAAAGATTTATGTTCCCATGTCTTTGGTCTGCAGCAAGACCAGTGATAAGTTGGACATTTCCTCTGATAACACACAAGAGACGATTCATTTAATAAGGTTCATGTTTAACTTTTTTTTTCTTGCACTGGTCAAGCTCAGAAAGTGGTACGCATGTTACTTTTCAAACCATAACATTGGAAGAGAAAATATGACTGTCTGCCATTTAGTTTTGTTTTTAGCTACTTAAAACCCTTCTGGCAAGTATCTGTTTCCAAAGGATTTGGTCAGGTATACAGACACTTAAATACAATACATACAGAGCTTATATAGAACTGCACACATATTTGGGATTAGGTTTGGTCTTTAGGCAAATTGAGTGCAGTATACAAGAATTCATTGTCAAGAATACAATATGTTCATGGGAAGCATTTACATATTCCAGAAGCAGCAAAATGTGGCCAGGAGCTGCATTTTAAATGATGTAGTGCAGCTGTATGAATTATATGATCCAGACCTGTGCTGATGTATAGTACATTTTACTCTGCTTGTAACTGCAGTTTCACTGTTTCATCTTGGTATAATTTATCATGTCAAAAGATGCTGACCACCACCCTCTGGCCATGGCTCTCCCTTGCCCCACATTTGGACTGTATACTTGTCCTCCCATCCACCCTCACCAATTTACAGTATTGTTCCTTCTCTGTATGTGTATTGCTTTAGTACATTTGCAAATGCATTTAACTTCATGCACCTCATTGTACTGTATTTCTCTGCATCTGGTATTTGCTTTTTGTACAGTTGTTATTGTTTTGCACTTATTGCACCTTGTTAAATTGTACTGTTCTCCCCCACGTGCCTTCTCTTAAATAAATTAATAATTATGCATTTTTTTTTCTTTTTAACTGTGTACCCCCTTGTTTCACTCTCCTGGATCAAGCCTAGAAATAAGCTTTGGCTCAGTGTGTCTTTCCTAGATACCAGTAGTTTACAAAAAATATAACATGCCATTCTCAAATATAGAGTTTTTAGGAAATCCGTTAAAAGCTATGTAACACAAGGTTGCATTGTATGTTTGTTTTTTACTAAGCAAAAATAGGGTACACAAACTAATGAGTACTGTTGAGAGCAGTGTGCCCTCCATTTGACCTTTTGTCATGCATTACACACTGATTTAAAACAGCCACAGATGGTCCCTGATCCAAACTTTTTAGGGTCCCGGTAGCTCTGAAAGTATAATTCCAACACTGATCTTGAACAGTGACATCTTCAGATTGATTGGCAGCATGGTTTCAGAAAACATCATGGGAATGACACCACTTTCGTTAGGCTGGCTACATTCTGGCTGCCATAGACAAAAGGCAAATGACTGTTACAGTCTTCACAGATCTGGCTAGCACCTTCAATCTGGTTAATCACAGCCTCCTTCTAGAAAAACTAAGACAGTTTGGTCTTAATATACTGTACTGTTGGTGTTTCTTGCACTATCTGACCAACAGGTCTCAGCAAGTGAAATAGAAGGGTATATAATCCACAATAAGGCCCATTGCTAATGATGCCCCCCCCCACCAGTTCCATTTTGCATCCCATGCTCTTTTCCCTCTTTGTAAATTATAAGTCTGGTAATTGTGGTGGGGCTAGCTTGCAGTTTTATACTGATAATGCTGTACTCTGCATTCTTCAGTAATATCAACCTTATCAACTATCAACAGGAAATTGGGCTACAGTTAACAAACTGAGGATTATTGAGGAAAAGTGTAAGGTCATACACTTGGGAAAAAACAACCCAGGGCACCAGTACAAACTGAATAATATACTACAGGAAACAACAAAAGAGAGGGATCTTGGTGTCATAATTACAAATTATTTAAAATCTGATATAAATACAAAAACAGCAGTTTAAAAGTGTAACAGGATCCTGCAACCATACTAAAAAACATCAAAAGCAAGGAGCCAAAGGTTATGATCCCACTGTATGCTTTATTAGTGAGACCCCATTTGGAGTACTGTTCACAATTCTGTCATCCCAAAGTATAAGAAGCCCAAAATTAATTGAGGGAGTTCAAAGAAAAGTAACAAAGAAAAATCAGTAATCAAGTAAATAAATTGTACAAAGAAAGATTACAGAACTTTAATCTGTATTCCATGCATTACAGGAGACTAAGAGGAGATCTCTGCTTAGTATATAGAACAATGAATGATGATCTTATGTCTGAAAGCATAGATCTATGTAAGAGACAAGTATTCAAGCGAACTAGAACCCACAACCTACAACTTCAAGGTGAAGTAGCTAATACTGTTAACCGAACTAAATAATTTAACCAGAGAGTTGTACCGATCTGGAATGGACTACCAGTATGGGTGGTAACGAGAGAATCTATGACTTCTTTAAGAAAGCATTGGATAAGTAAATGGGAGAAGAAAAATGTTGGTATTACCACTAACAATAGATGGGTTATACATAGGTCTCCCAACCTCCTAACTCATAACATCCTATGAATCCTATGAAAATTATCTGCTATCTGGTGACTTCTGGGTACTGGAAAAATGGTTCTTTTCTGATAAGCTGGTCCTGAATGCCAAGAAGACCAAAACTATCTTGTTTGGCCCTAGACACATGGGTGTAGAAAGGCAGCACTTGCTAACCTTTACCACATCAACTGGAACACAAACTGAGGTAGCTGAGGCTTTCAAATACCTCAGGGTATGCTTGGACATGGAAGTTATTCTCAGAACATACATTGATCATATTTCAGAATCCTTGCATCAACAAATTGGATTGCTCCACTGCCTAGGTAACTACCTATCTATGGAATCACAGCAAGTAACTGCCAATAGCACACTGCTCCCTCTCCTACAGTATGGTGCCCAAATTCTCCAGACTCTAAGGTGCTCTGAACTTAACAAGCTTAAAGTCCAGTATAATAAAACTGACCAATTTGCTTCTAGTGCCTCACCTAAAGAATTCCACTGTGATGTTTTGGCTCCCTAAATTGGCCTTTTTTGGAAGGCAAACTGAAATACCACCTCCTCTGCCTCACTTACATGCTTGGCAGGGGTGTTACCATCCCTAGCTTCAATGATGTCCTGGTTCCCAAACCCCTTAGAATAACACTCCAGTCCTCCAATAGCACCCTTCTAGAGATACCTAGGGTGAAATACAGCATGGGAAAAGAAATTAGTTGAAGCATCTGAAATATATATTGTGTAAAAAATACAAAAAACAGATAATTGTTTTTTAATCACTATGCAAGTTATGTATTATGCCACTCATTGACTTGGTAGTCCAACAGTAAGTGACACTTTAAGGGGACTGCACAGGAAGGTTGAAAGGCAACCATTCAAAATGTGTCCCCACACACATTCATGTCCCAGCACATGAGTGGAACAGCATAGGAGTGAAACAGATGTAAGACTGGCATGTTGGGCACAGGAAGGTGTCTGCAGAAAGAAGTAGGAACTGGAGGACTCTGCTGGTCAACTAAGATAAGGTAGCCATGCATTACTGTATAGTATTCACTGTTTGGAAGAGTGGAAGATCAAAGGTAGTCCAAAAGTGGGACTAGGAACAATCACCCTATCTAGGGTTGGAGTAACAGGGTACTGGGGGACATTAATAGCAGCCTATCTAGGGTCAGGTAGCAAAGATTTAGGTGAAGGTGAACATGCTGCTACCACAATAGGAAAAAGCAAAGAAAGGTAAGGGGGTAAAGGAAGGAGAAAAACTCTTCAGACACTGGGACCTACTTGTTGAGAGGGTAGAAGAGAAAAACCCCATCCAGGGTAAAGGGGCATAGCAAACCAAAAAGGGGAAAACTAAAAATACCCTATTGGTGTACCTAGGGGTGGATGAAATCAGCAAATTCTGATTTCATGGAATTTTCATGAAATTCTACAAAAGTTTGCAAAATTTCACAACATTTTGCAGAATTTTCTTAAATTCCTTAATTGTTTGTAACTAGGTCAGCATTATAGTTAGAGATCTGACCTTTGGCAAGAATATTAGTTAGAAGAGGCACTAATAGGATGCCAAGACCCATGACATTTCAATCAGGGGTATGGAAGTTATAAGGTCTCAAATTCTGTCAATTTATTATTCATGTGAACATTTCTGAAACTATTTCTATGCTTACAACTTTGCCATCTTAGGAGCTAGATAATTGAAAACTGATATGCATTCTTTCTTCAAAGAGTTATAAAAACTACTAAATAGAGTGGTAATTGGTTGTGTAAATTGTAAGTTACAGGAGTTCAAAATGTCAGAAACGGTGTGAACATTTTTTGGGATGTTTATTGCTCCACTGCTATTGCAGGTATACACTCAAGATTTGGCATGCATTTCAAAGTAAATTTGTCCTGAACTCTTATTCAGCTGTATAAATGTGGTTTAGTATTATTTATTGTGAATACTTTCAAAATTACTGATTGGCAAAATGTGCTCAAAAATACATGGATGCAAGATAAGTAATGCCACTGCAATTTTATTGCTCAAAAATTCATGGACATATGATAGGTAATGCAACTAGAATCCCACTTATGGAATTTAACTTTCAGAAAGTGCTTATCACCATTGAATCACCTTACCTGCAATAGCATCACAGCCCTGCAATACCCCACCAACACTCCTATGACAATGATGCTAAGCATCATGCTCCATCATGACTAAAGATATCCAGATACTTCTGTCACAATGGCCTAAGTCACAGCTAGTTGTAAGGCTTGGCGTCACTTGGTACCACTGTTTTCAAATAGTAAAAATATATTTTGTTATCTACAGGGTTGTTAAAGAATCAGCTGGTGGCATTGTACAGAAACAAGTCATTTAGTCAGTAAGCTCTAGTGGTTAGCTGGCATATTGCAAGAATTCAGGCTAGTGCACAGTGAAGTCAATGACTAATCTTCATGGTTCGTTACTCAAGACTGTGACTTGACACTTGGCACCACTATACTTTTACTATAGAGCCTCCTATGAATGCTACCTCATTGTCACTTTACACAGTTCTTACCTTCCTCTACAATGGCAACTCAAGTGTATGACTAGGCAAAATGTGTGAACATGACTTCAAAAAAAGTATGACAAGATCCCACAATTTCACAAAAGCCCATGAAATTCAACTTTAGTTGCTGATGTTATTTAATCTTTGGCTGCTTATAATTTGGCCAGCCCTTAAGCAAGAGATTAAAGAGTTTATACACACAGCCTCTGTTTTTTTCTGTATTGTTTTTTTCTCCTTGCCAGCAGCTCATCTTTCAGGGATATATTATGTTCACAGGGATATAAGGATCAGGCTGAACTCAGTACCAGGTTTTTCTCCAACTTCTTTTTCCTCCCCTCTCCCCTGGTGGAGGCAGTGCCTCTGCCAACCTCACACAGGCACAGCTTCCCCTGTGGTGGGAGCAAGCTCCCCTGTCCAACCACTGAGGCCACTGTGTTTGTGGAACCCATCACCAACCCTCCCCAACTGAGATGCACAGCCAAGTGGCAGGTGACTCTGCTATGGCCCGACTCCTGGCTCCTGGGCTCGCTTCCAAACCTGGGTCATCAATGCGACACTCTGCTGCTGGTTCATGGCATTGGCCTCAAAGCCTAATATTTAGGGTCAATGAACCTAAGAAAAAATGGTGATATTCCATTCTCTGGTTTTACAATTATATGGGCTTAAGAATCTGCAGTTTACTTAAGTGGGAAATCAAATCTTAAAATGTTTGAAAATATGGAGGCTTATAATTCAGTTTCCTTTAAAATTAGAGATGTGCAACTTGGTACATTTCTGTATGGGGTCAGTAAAGGCATCATACCAGATGTGGTGTGGTTTGGACAAATATGTGTTAAATTAGAGGGGAATAACTGAAATCACAATTTTGGCGAAAAATGTGTGAAATGTTTGGGCAATTTTTGCGAACGTTTAATGGAAGTGAAATTTAAATTTTTCCAGAATTCTGCTGGCAGAAGATACATTTTGCCTAGCTCTAAGGGCAAGAGTAGAAGAGTATTTCCAAGTAACACAGGGAGAGTTGGAACTGGGAATGCTGGGAGTATTGCAGTACAGTGATTGTGGGTGGCAGTTTTCAGAGAGACCATCTGGAGACTGCAGTGCTGCCCCATCTGCTCACACCTCTCTGGGTTGAGAGAGAGAGAGAGAGAGAAGATTGCTAGACTCCAGACCAAGCTAACTAGGATTCAGGGAACCTCTTCCCCCCCAGGGGCCACTAAGACTACCACTATTACTTCACAGGATGTCAGGGAGGAGGAGGAGGAGCAGCTGGACTATGGTGGACTCTGGAAAGGTGGGCATGGTGGATCAGATGCACATTTCTCAACTGGTACCACTATGCAATTCCTATGCCACTCTGGTGGGGTGGGACTGCAGGGAGGAGGCACCTGTAGTAGTGGTCAGAGAGGATGCGGGGGTCCTCCATAGTGGAGACCCCAAGGAGGATGGTAGAGGACCCCAGAGGAGGAGGAAGTAGCAATATCTGGTAGCAAACTCACTTGTGAGGGGGGACAGATTTAGGAATAGGAAGGGGGGAGAGGGAGGATAGGTGCCTATATGGCACTACATCCCAGAGGAATGGATAATGAATCCTAAGGATTGCTATGGCAGCAGGACAGGAGGGAGAGCTGGATGTTATTTTCCACCTGGGGACTAATGACCTGGCTAGGGACAGGGCTGGGATATTAAAGGGTGAGTTTGGAGAGCTGAGGAGGGGTCTTAGACTGGTAGCATGCTCAGTGACTTTTGCTGAGGTGCTGCCAGTCTATAACAGGGGAAGGAGAGGGATTTCTGCATCAGGAACTTTAACTCATGATTGAAGGAATGGGGTAGAGAGGAAGGCTTTGGCTACATTGGAGACTGGGGATCCACCTGGAGGGATAAGGGCCTATGCAGGGGTGATGGCCTGCATCCATGCAGGAAGGGAACAACAGTCCTCAGTGGATGGTTTAAATGTTACTTTTTTGAACATTTAATCTTGTTGAGGGGGTGCCAGAGGAAATCAGGGAGGCAGAAATGACCCTACACAGGTTAAAGTAGAGAGTACTAAGAACCCAAGGAGACAAAAATCCCTCAGGGTGAAAATTAATGAAGGAAGCAGGGTGGTAGATATGAAGGGGGATAGAGATGGGAGCATTAAAAAGAGAGGTGGGAAGGAGGGAGGGCAACAAGGAAAAAAGGTGAGTAACAAGCAGAGTGGTAACAAGATCTGGAAGGCCATGTGTGTGAATGCTAGAAGTCTAGGAAATAAGATTCCAGACCTAGAGGCCATTATGGCAGAGGCCAACCTGACAAGTAGATATTTTTTTGGTACGGTATTAGCTACTACTAAGCAATTTAAATCTCAAATTGTAGTGAGTAGGAAATAATGTGAACTACTAGGAATTTAAACCAGGCCATGGAATACTGTCCCAGTGCTCTAACCACTGAACAACAGGCTCACATATTTGGGCCTGTGTTTCCCAGACACACTTCTCTGGCATTGCATATCTTGCACTAAGGAATAATCAAGATAACAATTAGATGTGCTTTGGTGCAGTGTTATCCACTGCTAAGCAATTTAAATCACACATTGTAGTGAGAGAGCTATAATGTGACCTACTGGGATCTGAACCCAGGAAGAGAAGTAACCAGCTATACAGCATGATGACATATGACAGAGGAGACAGACAGCTGATGGATCCACATACATGGATGGTTTGGAGCAGTATTCATCTGTAGATGAAATGTAAAGGAGATATGGCAGCCTGGCACTGTGGTTCTGCTCTCATATCATTTACATTATGAATCAAATGAGTCCTCAAAAGATGACACTAACTATGGCTGTTTCATCAGAGAAATTCCTGGAGTGAATTTCTGGTTTGGCTCTGCTGTGAAGAAGTGTTTGGGCCACTGGGAGTCTGAAGGAGTTGACAGGGTCCATGGATCAGTACTAAAAGGTATCCAGTTCACTAAGGCATCCAACAAACAGCACTTATTGCTGGTAATGTTAACAGTCTGGGACATGAAGAGACAGGAGTCAGGATGAGTAGGAAAGGATCTGTGGAGCAGTGCTGAACAGTGCCCAGTTCATTTACACAACCAACAAATAACATTTATTTTTGGGCTACTATGAATGGGCCAGACAACGTAGTCATCTCATGACTCTCACCAGGAGAAAGTCTAGCATATTATTGCAGTGGTTGGAAGGAAGGACACTAATTGCCATGCAAATATTGTAGTTAAATCAACTGCGTACGCCATGAATACAATTTTACCAAAAATACACTGTTATGCCATTGAGTTGCTGATAGAGGCAGTTTGTGGGAATCAAGATGTGCAGGGAATCAAGGTGGAGGGCGAATGAATAGAAAATATCACTGTACACTGATGATTCCCTGTTTTACCTTTCATCCCCAGAAAATACCACCCCATCCCTTTTATTGGAGCTGGAGGAATATGGAGCCATTTCAGGTTATAAAATCAATTACAACAAATCTGATGCCATCATAGTGGGTGGTAGGTACCCTTCAGGTATCAGAACTAATTGCCCTTTTAAATGGGCTACCAGTAACATGGTGAGGTACCTGGGGGTGCACATATCTCCAAATCTAGCCAAATTATTCACACTTAACTAGCAAACATCGCTCCAAGAGGTGATGGCAGACATTAATAATGGGAGCCATTTCCACTAAGTCTGGAGGTGGGCAAATAGGTATCCTTAAAATGAATATTCTCACAATGTACTTTTTTTTCAAGCCCTACATATCTGCATCCAGGAGGCATACTGGACATGGTTGAATAAACTGCTATTGACCTTTGCCTGGGCAGGAGGCCAATACATGGTGGGTGGGCAACTCCTATCTCAACCCCATCAAAATGGGCACCTGGTGATGCCAGACTTCTGTTTGCATTACCGGGTAGCCAAGCTGGCACCCATAGCTACCTGGACAAAGCATGGCCAGGATTCGGGTTGGCTGGAGATAGAGGTAACTTCTCTGCTCCCAGTACCCCTATTTGTACGTCCCCATATGCCTCCCACCAACAGGCTGCTGTCTAGTGTGGATAATCAGTGGATTAGGCACACTCTCAGAATGTTAAGGAAAGCCAAGGAAGTCACTCACACCCCAAATGCTATAGGACCCCTCTCTAGCATTACTGGAGACCCCCACTTCCTGACGCCAACCCAGGACCAAGGATTCCACCAGTAGAATGGTCTCAACCTGACACGATATAATCATTTTGTGAAGAACACACACTGCATCTTCTTCCCAGAGTGGCAACAAAAGTATGGCTTCCTGCTTCAAGACTTCTTTAGATACCTACAGGTCCAGCACTACCTGACCTCAAATAATCTACAGGGGCAGGTTAACAGGGAACTTACAACCCTAGAAACCTTTTTTTATGGGCAGCAATTCTCAAAGGGACAAGCGGCACAATTAGCAGGGGCTACCAAGATTTTTATTTATTATTTATTTATTAGAATTTTGGTAACCGGGTTTAGTCCACTGAGTCCATGCAGTCCCTTTTTCAGTGACGACCCAGGTGACAATGGTGAACACAGTACAATATATAAATACAATAATAATATACAAGATACAGAGAGTTTTAACAATGTTGCAAAAAGTATTACAGTAGAAAGCCAGATAAGTAACTTAAAACAGATCAGTCATTAAGCATATATAAATAAACAGGATAACTAATATACAATATATACATAGCAGGAACATGAGAGCAGGTGGATTACAAGATACATCTATCACATTAACATAGTCTAGGAATTAACGATTCTATAAGAGTTATTTAAAGCAATTGCAGAGGAGGGGGGTTAGTAGGAAAGAGGTAAGCTCTTTTTTGAAGGAGGACAGGGTCGGGCAGGAGAGTAAGTTAGGGGGGAGGAAATTTCAAGCAGAGGGAGCTGAGAAAGTGAATGAGCGCTTACCCGATAGGCGTTGCATCTTCTGGATTGCTAATAAGGGTAAAGAAGTAGATCTAAGCATGTGTGTGGGTGCTTTTTTGTAAATGATTCCCCTTAAGCAAGGGGGACTAAAGAGCTTGGTAAGCTTGAATACAAGGCATAAGGTGTAAAACTGTAACCTTGAGTCATTGGTAATCAGGTATGGCCCACTAGACACAAGTGCCTGTTTTCAGGTGTGACCAGGGAGCACTGGGGAGGTTAAGTGACTTGCTCAGAGTCACACAGTATGCATATGGAGTTTGTGGGACTCAAACACAGGTCTGCTGGATGTATCAAGCTTATTCACAGCTCATTACTGTAACTTGTAGGCTATACTGCCAGCCCCAAAGGGATCAGCACCCAGTAGTACAGAAAATATAGGAACATTTGGAGGGGTAGTTGGGAACACCAATTTTGGAGGAGGACTGGGAGGCCACATTAAGAGTAGGAAAGCCACTGTCTTGCCAGGCTGGCAAGAATTTAGAAGAAAGTGTGTAGTTAGTTTTTTTCACACACCTAGGATTACCTCCCATTTCTCTGCTGTGAACATGGCCAGATGCTGGAAAGGATGTGAGGGTGCAGGATCACACGTCCACATATTTTGAGCCTGCCCGATCATCCAACAGTACTGGCAGCAGATATAAAGTGGTTCTTCAGAATCTGTGGAACCCCACTGTCCTGGTTACATTTGATCACCTGGTACTGGGCATCATGGTGCCATGACTTGGCAGTCATGTTCAGCAGCCTTTCCTCCAACACTTTGCACAGTAGCCATGCAGAGGATTATCACCCAGTGGCTGCAGGCTGCCACCATTACAATGGAAGTCTGGGTACAACAGGTTGAGGAGTTAAACAGAATGGAGATGTTCCTGAGACTTACCTTAGAGGCACAAGTGGCTCTTTGGTGGAAGTGTGAGGTGTATAGACTGGGTATCAATGAGGGAGTTGTACAGGTAGACACTTAAGCTGAGCCACGAGGTCTAAATAAGTACTTGGCAGACCACAACCCTTTGCTCCAGCTCTCCCTGTACTGGTCCAGAAGGAAGAATCATAAAACCAGAAAGAAGTCTATCCTAGTGGCAATGGTCAGTTTGATCTTGTTCTGCCATGTTTGCCCTATTGGGTTCACTGTGAAGCTACAGTTTCTTTAAACCATATGCTGTAACCTAAGGTGAACTCCGATCTTCTCTGTACTAAACAGGAATAGTTTCCAAATAGACTAGCTGACATCTGAAAGATCTTTGCTACAAATGGACAATGGAGTGGTGCATGATATATTGTATTTATGTTAAAGGCATTGGAAATGTATGGTTTGTCAGGAGGGTGCTAAAGAGTCATGTTCCAGATTGGAAGCACTTCTCAGGAGCTCTCTTCCAGGAGGTGGCAATAATTGATATAAACTGGGAAAAAAGAATTTCGATAATCCATCGTCAGTACCGGATTCAGTACAACTTGCTGAACAATGACATACCACACTTAACGTGGGCTGCCTGAAAGCGCAGCAGTAGGTACCGTCCAAAGACCTGCCACCAAGCACCAACAAGACTACAGAGACCTCGGGCTGCACTGGACCCAGCATCCTGAACACACTGATGGAACCACCCTGGCATGTAATGCTCAAGTCCATGTGGGCCATGGACTCGAAAATGGAGAAAACCCTGCAGAAGCCTGAGAACCATGATGCAGCCATAAAGACACTAATGAGGTCAGTTACTGAATCTGAGAAAAGAGTTACCACTACACTGACATTGGTGGATTCCCTCATTTAGGAAAATAACCACCTCTGTGGCCACATGGAGACTATGCAGAATGAAATCAGACCCAGGAACCTCTTCATCGTGGGGGTTCCAGAAGGGGCCAAGGAGACTGAGATAGTATATTTTTTGCTGAACTGGCTCAAGAACAAACTTATGGTTCCTGAATTTTTTCCCTGGTCATCCTTTAAAAAAGCCTACAGTGTCAATCTGAGGGTTCACCCAGCTACACCAAACCAGACACAAACAATTTTTGCTGAGGACCTCTGGGTCAGAGATTCACAATGCCATCCTTTTGGCAGCATGAGAGGATTACCCTTTGGTGACCAAAGGAGCCAATATCAAGCTCTACCCAGACCATTCTTTTCAGATCCATGCCAGACAGAAAAGGTTTGATGCTGTAAGGCACATGTTAAGGGCACCAGGGACTGTACATTCTTTCCTAATGCCTGCTTGACTTAGGGTGGTGTATGGGGGAATGACCTGGCAGTTCACAGATCCACAAGATGCAGAACACTGGACTGAAAAGGCTTAGCAGGAAGCAGGAATTTGCTGCACAGTGTGACGGTCCAGAACCCACAAGCCCTGACTCAGAGGATGATTAAGCTGTGAGCTAACTCTTCTGTTTTCTGCATCTGGTCTCGATACATACATGTACTGTCAACCCTTGTCTCTACTCTCCCTTATGTTATCTAGGGATGCTGGGTGCTACGCACCAAATGGGCACAGGTATGCGGAAATGTCATGTATCCTGCCTGCAGCCCTGTGCCCTGTGGAGAGGTGCACCCATACCAGCAGTCACCAATGCAGGCCGCCTGTTTGCAGCTCCCCCCCCCCGATATGCAGAACTTCACAGGGAGGCCAGGGGAGGGGTCATAATCCTGGGTGGGCATCCAATGAGATGCCCCCCTGGGACCCTTAGTGGATCCCATGCATGGGGAGATGTGAGTCTGGGACTGTGCATGCCGATTGCAGGCACCTGGACTCACACAGCACCATCCTGTCCCGGTGCCACCACTCCTGAAATTGCCAGGTGCTAGCCCTTCCAGCTGCCTCTGCTGCCTCCTGCTGCCCAGCAGTCAGGGGCAGCAAGATGAGCCCTGTCCCAGTCCTCTGGTGACTGGAGGCCTGTGTCCATGGGGGCACAGTGAGTTATGGCAGGGTCACCCCTGCCGTAACCAGCACCCCACTCGGCACCTAAGGGGCCAGCACTACATGGGTTTGTGTATGCCGCATAGTGCTGGCACACCCCCAGAATGCCCCCAGTGCGGTGCTGTCCATGGACATGGGGGATCGGGTGTGGTGGGTCTGCGTGCCCTCCTTTTGTGCATCTCGTGCTTGGGATGCCATGGCCACATGCCCTAGATAGACACACATTGCCACTCCACCCCACCCCATTCATGCATAGGGCCCATTGTTTTTTTCATTTATGTATCTGATTGTATTTGCTGGGAGGGTTGATAAGAAGGAACCTGTGGATATCTCATTTTCAAACATTATCTTTTTTTTTTAATTACATTTTTTTATTTTTCTTCTCAGGACATTACATCACTTACATTTACTCATGGAATACACATTTAACATAAATCAGATAAATCAATCAGGTTATGCTATATATAAATCAAAAACAAGCTGTTATGTCACAGGGATAATCCAATTCAGGCAGTTAAATTATAGATAGGAAAAAACAAAGGTAGTCCACCTTAGCGGTGATGGTTCAGATTAATTCACATCTGAGTTCTAACAAGCAAAGAGACCAAGTAATTTGTAAGTTGTCCATGTGGGGTGTGGGTGTTGAAGAAAGGGGATAATAGTGCTGTCACTACAGCCAGCACCTCTGAAGGATGTGGACTGCATTGTTGCTAATGCCATCACAACGAAGGGGTGGGGGCTGTAGTGCTTCTGCCATCACCACTGGTGGATGGGGAATATAGTACTGCTGCCATCACACCTGATGAATGGAGGCCACAGTGCTGTTGCTTCTGTCACACCTGAGGGAGGGAGGTCATAGTGTTGTTGCTGCTGCAATCACACCAGAGGGATGGGGGCTGTAGTGTTGCTTCCATCACACCTTAGGGATGGGGGCTGTAGTGCTGCTGCTGCCATCACATCTTGTACCTAAAATAACTTCAAATTGGTACAAGGATGGACAGATGTGCAATAGTGGAGGTCAAAATTGCTAAAATGCATGTTAGCAGAGTTGAAAATTGTTAAATAAAGTACACAGAACCAAATACCAGTAAAACCGGATTCTGGCTTAGCAGACACCCGTGACAATATCGTTTTTTACAATGTGCATAACGGAATATGCCCTTTCTCAATCCTGGTAAACCAGTGTCCCTGGATAACTTCATTCTATATCTGTATACAGGAACTAGGATTAAATTTCATTAAAACTCATTGCTTTGTAGCACTAGAGAAAACTAATATTGCACCTTATTGGGTGGGGGGCCCACAAAGATCTATTACCCTAAAGTCAATGGCCCAATCATTATCCTTATGTTTATGAATTCAATGTCTCAGCAATATTTCCTTGACTTACCCCTTTACCAATCTCCTTTAGTGGATACCTCAAGGAACAAAGGAAGGGTCTCTTTTCATAATGTACATCACCCATGGTCTCCAGTGGAGATCAAATCGAGTAGTGGATCCCTTGCTACCCGCTATAAATCATTCTAAATAATACATATCATTCATAATTGCGTGCCAAGAATCAAGCATTGGGGGGATGGGTTTTCGCCACTGGCGGGTAATTGCCTTTTTCACTGTTAACAAGTAAGTATATACCATATCTCTGGAGGATAATTTAGTGCCTTCTGGGGGTATAGATAGCAATACCAATTCCAGAGATAAAATAAAGGATTGATTAACCAAGGTTTGAAGGGCTTCAGATATTTGGAGCCAGTACAAGGTTAATGCCGGGCAGGACCAAAATATGTGTATGTGATTGGCCTTTAGTTTGCCACATCCTCTCCAGAAATGGCCAAATTGTAATGGAAGATATTTAATCAAGGGCATTTCTAAGCAAATTCCTTCCAATATCTGGCCTGAGATATCTTTATAGAGGGTAGACTAAATTTCAACCACTCTGTATACGAGATATCTGTTCCAAGCTCCTCAAACATTAGCTTTTGAGTATTCAGTAGCATGGCAGACGTGGGAACTCCTGCCATTTTGGGGTTTCTTTCTGATCAAGCCTTGGTGTTAGAGCACTGCAGACACTGGCCTTGCTACGAGCATAGCTAATGGAATCACGTTACTAAAATTTTAATGTTCTATATGCTGTTTCTGAATTGAGCTTTACTGATTATTATATTACTATTACCTGCAGTTGGTTGGTATTTGCTGCTTATATGCTTGTGGGAAGGGGAGTTTCTAAAGGGATCAAATCAATTTCTTTCTTCCAAACAATTGACCAGGTTTAAACAATAGTTAGTTGACTGTGTTAGTCTCCCTTTTCTAATTCTCCCTGTGGACACACCTATCACCACTGAAGAAGGCTAGAAACTTACTACAGGCCTTGCTGCACTGCATAACAGGACTTTATCTGGATACTCCCCATTCCTACTGTACTAGAATACATGGATGGAAACGATTTATTTATCAACTATTCTGATGATGCGATCTATATTATGAACTGGATCAAAAAGACAGAGGGAGCTAATTGGCTGTCTGGTATTTGAAGCCATGATTATGTCCCACCAGCCTCTTCACCCACAACAAATCAATCTGACAGCAAGGGACAGCCAGACAGCCACGCTGAAGTCACAGTTGGTAGCAGCAGCTCCTCAGTCTCATTCAAAAAAAATTACCAGCCGCCAAGTACAGACAAAAACAAACACTCTCTGCTGCTTCTGTGGCATACTGACCCACCCACACCTCTCACCGACCGCAGTCGTCCTCCTGTTGGCTAGTGGAAAACACCAATCCTGCCAGCTGACAATCTCTTCTATTTAAAAAAAAAAAAAAATGTTACCAACTGTGGCACACTTAAAAACATGCATCTGCTCTTCACACAACAGAAGCCCCATGCCGATCAAAAGCCACCAACGACAGCTCAGAATATCCGGCTGGATGGCATTGGTGGAGGCTCAAGTGACTCAAAAACAAAGCAAAAAAAATTTAGGGACCCCAAAACTGACCACAATATGTGTAGTTTTTTTTTTCTGAAAACAGTTCTGTTGTCTGGCCCTCTAGTACACTTACCAATTGCCACCACAAAAATGAAAGTTTCCACCTCGATTCTTCTTCCCCTGGAGACTGCACTTTTCACAGACTGTGTTTTGAAAAAAAAACAGTCCCACAAAAATGTTCATCCAGTCCCACAGTAGGAAGCTGGACCAGGTCAAATGCAGGAAGAACACAGTGCAATTCCACAACAGCACCACCTGCTGCCTAGAGCCCTCCAGGAACTATTTTCTCAAAAGATACATCTCCAACACCCTTAAACAGGCATTTTAAAGGAATTTTGAAAAGGTTTTAAAAGGTTTTTTTTTTATATTTTTTACTGCTGAAACATTTAAGCCAGTTCATAACAGCAATAATGCACTCTGGGGTGTGGTATATCATGGGATATCATCACTTCTCAGGTATTGGACTCACTTGGCCTGCAGTCTCACGTCCAACCACCTGAGGCATGATGATATCCCATGATATACAAGTTTCAAGTTCAAGTTCAAGGTTATTTGTAGGAAAACTCCACTGAGCATACTCATTTACAAGGAGGTCCTGGTAGGACACATTCAGTACATAAACAGTATAATACATGGACGGTACATAGCAGTGGTATAACAAGTTCAACACATAAATATTATAATATATTATAGTACATGGAATGTAATGCGATACATAGACAGGATAATACAATGAAGGGTAAAAGGCAAGAGGCAGGTAATTTATGTACAATATTTTGACATTACAAACTGTAGAGAGGGTGCTAATAACAGGGAATTTTGGTAGGACATGGGATAACTACATTCAGGACAGTAGGGGAAATTTACATTTGGGGTATGATAATGAGAGGAGGTGGGCCATGCTGTACATAACATAGCATGACAGGGGGACAGCAGGGAGCAGCAAATCATAAAGGGGAAAAATCTAAGCTAAGGGAAGTCATAGAACAGGGTGCTGGTGATGGGAAAGGCCAGGGATGATGAGCTGCTTTGAGTAGCTGATGGGTGGGTGACAAGTGCTGACATCAGGTTAGTTGGTGATATACCACTCTCTGCCATGCATTATTGCTTAATTTGTTTCACTTCCAGTGTGTACCCTGTATAAATATGTGGATATTAATTATCTGTTTATAAAAAAATGAATAAACATAAAGTTTAACAAAGAAGAAATGTATTGTTTGGTAATGTCTTTGTACATTAACTGCCAGAATAAAGCTGAGTTAAAAAAAAGACTGTTATGATGACAGTTGTTTGAGAAAACCTCTTTTTACATAACATGAATTAAATTTACACATACAAATCATGTTGCAAACAGTACAGAATGTTAAGAAGACCGAAACTTTCATTATTTTAAACTAAATGAATAATAATAACAAATAAAGGAAAAAAGTACTTGAAATTACATTTTTGGGTCAGATGAGAGGAACCAAATCCTACCCACTACTTACTGATATCAGATCTACTGATTTGTAAGGAATCCTCCCTCTTCCTCCTCTAGATCAGAATTGCCCCTCCCCCAAGAAATTCTGTTTTAATAACATTGTCTTCTGAGTTTATTGGTTGTGATGGGCCCAGAACCTCCCCTGCCCTAGGACTAGAGTAAAATGATGCTTGTCTGCCTGGTGGAATTTGGTATTTGTTCATCTTCATGAACATCAACATGCCTACATATTGTGGAGACAAGCAGCGATCTCAGATATTTGCCTGGGCTGCTGTGGGCACACTTTCAGAATTAACACTCAAAGATGGACAGCTGAGATATTTGTTGTGAACTGATGCTGATGTTGTAATACCCAAAAACCACAACCAAAACACATTTCTGGGTGAATTAACAAAATTACACTTATGTGTTGATGAGGTGGGGTGGCAATATTGATACCCAGAAAATGTGGGGACACTCAGGCTCCAAATGGCTAAGTTATGCCCAAAAGTTAAAAAAAAAAAGACAGATAAATCCTACTGTGTGCATTAATGCAGTTTTTTTTTTCATATACTATTTATCTACTAGTTCTCCCCCTGGCAGACCCCTTCTGATTGCCCCTCCCCCCAGCACAGTCACCCGGCTCCTCCGGGACTTACCTTAACCATCGTCCTCTGCCAGAGGACTTGTGGTTATGCCTGTCTACTGGTGCGGGGCCTGCAGGGGGACAGTCGTTCATCCTGCCACCTAGGATATTTTTTCCCCCATTTTCTCCCCTGGGCCATGTACATTCAATGGGCATGATGTCCAAGCTGCGCCTCCATGGGGATGGACCCAGCACCCTGAACATGGGTTCCCTTCCCTGCATGGTGATGTGCATGTGCTGTACCCAGCCATCACTGGGTGGCAGGCAAGCAGCACACCACTTTGACCCTTCCCGAGGAAGAAGAGCTATCTTGGTATGCTCAATCCTTCTTCACCCTGCCGGCCTCTGAGCTACCCAGTTCTGTTCCTGACCCCGGGTCGCTGGAGTGGCAGGAGGCAAAGCAACCAGCACCTCAGCCCTCCATACCACTGGACCAGCTCATTAATGCAGTTTTTAAAAATAAATTTGTAAGCAATAACCTATTACAGGGTGCACGTCAGGCTAAATCCACATGTGCCCTGGGTGCACTGTAAGACATGAGGCTGCACGAAGAGTGCCTTCACCCCAGTTTCTGCAGTTTAGCTCACTGTACTTCATGGAATACATTACTGCACATATAAGATGGGTTTTCCAATTAAAATAAATATTTATCATTAAAGGAAAAAGGTTTATATATTTAAAAGTAGGAATCTTTGAGTACATGCTGGCCAACACATCCCATACAAAGGTGTGACCCCTAGCAGCAATATAAGGATAGAGGTGATGAGGGGCCATCCAAATGGAGCAGACAGAACAAAGGTAGGACTCGACAATTAATCATACTACTCAGATACTACCTTAATGTTTATCAGCTGCAGCAGGGCAGGCGGTGTGCTATCAAGTACAGTAGATCACCATGCAGCTGTGTTTGTTGACCACTTAGGTACACGGCATGATAACAGAACTCAGGCATATAGCGAACATACTGGAGTGTACTGATGAGTGTCAAACAGCCCAGACTGCAACACAGCCACCACTGAACCAAGTTACATCAATGGCCACACAGTCCTGGAGGGTGTTGGGACTTGTTCTCCAAGCTTGGCAAACTACAGGAATATTAATGGACCATTTTATATATCACTAATTGCTATCTTAAAAACTGTCTCACAGAAAACTTCAACTTAGCCCTAATACTAAAAACTCCCTTGAGTTTTCCAAAAAATAATAAACATTTCCCCGCTCACGATCCCCTCCTTACACATGTACAAAAGTTCAATGCACACAATACCAGTGGTACTGAGAGGCATCAAGCTGCCCCAAGCAGAAGAAGGACACTACTGGAAATGAAATGTGGCATCTCAGCAAGACTGTACTGTAGAACCATAGTGAGTGGCAACTTGTTTGATCAATAACAGCCCAACATATATTGCAGTAACACAGAGACATAGCATGTTTAGAACAGAAAAAAGCCTAAGGACCAACCAGCCTGAGCTGATAACAGCCTAGTGACCCAAGCCCAGTGGCTACTGAAGGGCTGGGTTTCCCTGAATAACCAAACAGCCCTATGAATCTATCACACCTCACCTGGAGCCCCACCAGTGACAGCATTTGCCACCTTGCTGGGCAAGTCATTCCATTCATCTTCTACCCTCTCTGAGAAAAAAACTGTCTCATGTCCTTTTTGAACTTACACCCTGCCATATTATAATTGTTCCCCCCTTTGGCTGTGGTCCCCTTCACTGTATACAGTTCAGTTGCGTCCACCTTGTTAACCCTGTGTAGAAACATACATGTGCCCTCTGACCCTCCTTGTCTTCAGGGAGTACATATTCGAGATCTGTAATCTTTTTTCATATCTGCTATCCTGAAAACTGTTGACCATCTTTGTCACCCTACTCTAGACAGATTCCAGCCTGTCCTTTTCTTTTTTCAGATGAGGGTACTAGAACTGGATACAGTACTCCACATTCTTTCTCACCAGGGATCTAAACAGAGACAGGATCACCTCTCTCCTATGACTAGTAATGTTCCTCACTACACACCCAGCATTCTGCTAGCCTTCTCATATGCCTGGTTGAACTGAGTCTTGGACTTTAGACTGTCACTAATGAGAACCCTCAAGTCTCTTTACTCTGTTGTCTGTGCTGCTGTTACACCACCCCATCTATTGACTGGTACTCTCTTCTACGATTCTACCACCTGATGTGCACGACCTTGCATTTTGAGGCAATAAAAGTTGAGTTGCCAAATATTCAACCAACTTTTCTAGCTTTTTCATATCCCTTACCATAGCCCTCATTCCTCCATACTGTCCACCCTCCAACAAACTATCTTGTAGTCTGCAAGCAGACAATCCTTGCCATTCACCCCTTCCCCTATGTTTGATATGTACATGTTGAACAGTGTAGGTCCCAAGACAAAGCCCTGGAGAACCCCATTAGTGACAGTCTTGACTCCTGAAAACTGCCCATTTATGACCACTCCCTGGGTCCTCCTTTCTAGCCAGTTCCTTATCAATTTTGCCAGTTTTTTGCCTATCCCCAGGTCTCCCATTTTTTAACCAGCTTCTGATATGGCATCAAAATCTTGCAGAAGATCAGATAAAGGACATAGTGCTGCCTGACCTCTGTTCACACTCTGTGTCACTGATTTGAAAAAAAAAAAATCTATTAAATTCATTTGGCATGGTTGTCCCATTTTAAAACCTTGCAGTCTTTTATCTTGCTCCTGTGCTTTTCCAGCAAGTCCACTGTTCATTCATTGATTGTAGCCTTCAGCAGTTTCCCCACAGTGGAGCTCAGACTCATTGACCTATAGTTCCTGGAGTCATCCTAGCACCACTCTTGTGTAGGGTGTGCCATCTGCCACTCTCCAGTGCCTAGGCACAACCATGTTTGTAGAGAACAGTATAATACATAGGTGAGACAATGGTTCTTACAGAGCTTGTGTTATCTTTTTAAGGACCCTGGGCTACAAACCATCTATTTGCAGGAATTAATTCACATCCATAATTCATAGCCCTTTTAGGACTCTGTCCATAGTGACCACTCCCACCCCCAATTTATGTTCCATCCCACCCTTGAACTTGACCCTACTCTCTGGTAATGGGCTATCTGCTTCTACTACAAAGACTGAGCTGAAAAACTCATTCAGGATGCTTGCTTTCTTGATGCTGTCCCCTACTGTGACCCACACTGGTCTTCCTCTACACCCCTTGGTCTTCCTTTTCTTGCATATTTAACAAAAAAAGGTTTTGCCATTCTCAACACCCTCCACTATCCTCAGCACGGTGTTTGACTTGGCCTTCCTGATCAGTTTCTTGGCTGTTTTAAGATGGTTTACATACTCCTCCCATCTTCCCTCTGTGTATTCCTTATATACTTTCTGAATGCTGCAGTCCTTGCCCCTAAAGGGATTAACTGCCACTGACATTACCTTGATTCTTGCAGTAACTCAGCTGCAGAATTCTGCAGTATTGCATTGTTTCCTGAGAGGTTCTACTGTATTTAATGCATGCCCTGCAGCAGGAGAAATAGTGCCTCCACACTGTTGGCTTACATTTCTCCCAAATAAATGGGCTTCATCCAAGAATTCCCTGATGAAGCCCATTTGTTTGGGTAAAATGTAAGACACTGTCTCTCCTGTTGCAGGACAACTGTTTGCTGTGAAACTGCAAAATAAAGATGGTGTTGTATGATTTAAAAGCCACATCAGCATGGACATTCATTCTTTCCTAGTGGGAGTGAATGCTTTCCCTTAAACTGCCCTGCTTCAAGTCATTACAGAGTGATTAAGCACCACCACCAGAGTACACACCAGCACGCATGTGAAACCTCTTCTATTCCCTTCAGACATCCAGAAGAGCCTCCTCATTCAGTTGCAGTCAGCCCTTCTAGTATCTGGGGCTTTCACCAATGAGCCCCATATCTGAGTGCCCAGGGAGATACTTAATCAGTAAGACAATGGTTGAGTGTGAGAAGTCCATCTTCTTCCAAGTTGTGTGAGAAGTCCATCTTCTTCCAAGTTGTGTACTGGGTGTGCGTTGAAACAACTGAGAAGCTGTGTGGGATATACTATATTGGACTAAATATCTGTAACTAATCTCTCTCTCTCTCTTGCTTACATCTGAGAGAAGTTTTCCTCACTTTTAAAGTGGTATTGCTTTGTGTTTAATTATTTTAGTTTTTAAAGCAGGAAGGGGGTTTTCAAAACTGCTTATCTTGTCAGCATCTTCAGAAGGGCTGAAATAACTGCATATTTGATTTTCCTTTGTGGCTAACTGGACTGATTACTAGAATTCTGTGACAATCTGCATCAATATATTTTGCAACTTCTGGTGGGGTTGTGTGATTTTAAAATAGCAGGGGCTGCAGTTTGTAATTGGATGCCAGACATAGCCTGAGGTGGGGAAAATTGTCTTCACAAGTCAGAGGCCTGCATCACAGCCAATTGTCTAGCTTGACTATTTCAGCATTGTTCTATTACTATAAACTACTGGTAGGATCCTGTTTGAGACAGAAGTCCATCTTCTTCCAAGTTATGTACTGGGTGTGCTTTGAAACAACTGAGAAGCTGCGTGGGATATACTATATTGGACTAAATATCTGTAACTAATCTCTCTCTCTCTCTTACTTACATCTGAGAGAAGTTTTCCTCACTTTTAAAGTGGTATTGCTTTGTGTTTAATTATTTTAGTTTTTAATTCAGGAAGGGGTTTTTCAAAACTGCTTATCTTGTCAGCATCTTCAGAAGGGCTGAAATAACTGCATATTTGATTTTCCTTTGTGGCTAACAAACCACCAGGCTGTTTTGGGGCTGGAGAAGTTTACTTGCATCTGACTTGGATGTCTGGATTTTTCTCTGTTTGATTAGCAGGGTACTTTCTCTGTCAAATTGTTGTGTAGGGTATCTTGCTGACAGGAAGGCACTCATTGCAGTGGTGGGTGAGAGCTTTTAGCTGATTGTTTTGTGAGGGCACAGTTTAGGCCCTCACCCCACCCACCCCTGGAAATAGTTCCTTTATACCTGAGGTTCTGACATCATTTCCTCAAGAGTTCAAGGTGCATTTCACTGTCATATCCCCTCTAGCACACTGCACTGACAATATAAGCATACACATTGTATAATATATATATTGCTATATAACCAATCACACACACACGTGCACACACACACACACAAAAAGTAGATAAACATGTGGGGAGTAGTGCAATGTAATGGCTGTGGGGCAGCAGTCTTCCCGGGAGTCTTTCTGGAGGCGGAGATGCTGCCCTATTTGCAAACAACTATCTGCCCTGAGGGAGGAAGTTGCCCGTCTTCAGGCCGCACTGGACAGTAGTAAGGAAACCTTCCCCCAGGCCACACTGGACAGTAGGAAGGGAACCTCCCCCATCCAGGAGCACAAGCGCACCACCACTACCTCAGAGGTTGCAAAAGCACAGCAGTTGGACCACAGTGGGCTCAGGGAGGGTGAGGATGGTGGAACAGAGGCACACCCAGTCAATTGTTCCACTCCACAATCCATACACTATTCTGGGGGAGCATAGCTCCCCTATGGAAGCTCCCGCAGAGAAGACTGATGACAACTGTCACAAGGGAGGCCCACAAGAAGGAGGCAGAGGACACCACAGGGAAAGGAAGCAGCTCCTGGTGGGGGACTCAATTATTAGGGGTATAGAACTGGGGGGGAGCTGGGAAAACTGAAGTAAGGTGCCTGCCTGCTGCCATGGCTTGGAGGGACAGGAAGTGCATCCTTAGGATCACGAGAACAGCTGCAAGGGAGTCTGAGCTGAATGTAATTGTCCACCTAGGGACAAATGACTTGGCTCATCATAAGATTAGAGCAGTGCAGGAGGACATTGCAGAGTTGGGGAGGGGCCTAAGACAAGTAGCACACACAGTATCCTTCTCAGAGGTGCTGCCTGTCAAAGGCATGGAGGAGGCAAGGGTAATTAGCACCATGCAGTTTAATGAATGGTTGAAAAAATGGTGTGGAGCACAGGGGTTTGGCTTCATTGGGGACTGGGGTTCCACCTGGAGGGACACCAGCCTATACTGGCAGGATGATCTGCATCTGTCCAGGAAGGGAACAAGTCTTTTGAGCAATCAGTTTAAATGCTTCATTTGCAAGCTTTTAAACTAGTCAAAGGGGGAAGCACTGACAAGCAGCAGGAAAATCCCAGCCTCTCCCTACAAAACAGGGTACTAAATGAGAAAAAGACTGAGGTAGAACAGTCAGTGGGGGATGCTGCAACAGAAGGTAAAGCCATCAAAAAATGGAGAGCAATGAGTACCAATGCCCATAGTCTGGGTAACAAGCTTCCTGAATTAGTGGCCTTGATGGAGGAGGAACAACTGGATATCGTGGCAGTCACAGAAACATGGTACACACAAAACCATGACTGGGACATCAACATACCAGGATACACTATCTACAGGAGGGACAGAGGGTAAAAGAGGAGGAGGAGTAGTTCTTTACATAAGGGAAGGAATAAAAGCAACAGAACAAAAGGGTAAACAGGGAGGAGAAGAAGCACTGTGGGCAAATTTGGAGACAGGCAATGGCACCACAATCTGCACAGGGGTTGTATACAGACCCCCTTCTCAGGGGGAGGAAATGGACAAGGAAATGATAGAAAGTATACTTAGAATGGCAGAAAAAGGGGAGATATTGCTGATGGGTGATCTGAATATGCCAGATGTTAACTGGAGTGCAGTTGCAGCTGCCACTTCGAAGAGTGCAGTTATTCTAGATGCCCTACAGGGGGCATGCCTTAGACAACTAGTACTGGAGCCCACTCGAGAGGGAGCAATATTAGACTTGATTCTCTCAAATGGAGATGGAGAGAGGATCACAGATGTAGAAGTGGGTAGCCATCTGGGAACTAGCGACCATCGAACAGTATGGTTCACAATAAACACAGCAATAGAGTCAAGCCATACAAAGACAAAAGTACTGGACTTTAGGAGGGCTGACTTTGCCAAAATGGGTGAGTGCCTAAGGAATGCACTAGCAAATGGGCAGGAAGGAGGGGTGGAAGAACAATGGGGAATAATAAAAACTGCCATCACAGAGGTAACAAGCGTTTGTGTGAAGCAAATAAACAAAACAAAACGATGTAAGAAACCACTATGGTTCTCAAAGGAAGTGGCAGTGAAGGTTCAAGAGAAAAAGAAAGCATTCAGGAAGTACAAGGAGTTGCAGAAGGAGCAGGACAGATAACTGTATCAGTTAAAGCAAAAGGAGGCTGGGAAGGCAGTCAGAACAGCAAAGACCCAAACCGAGGAAAAGATAGCCAACTCAGTTAAGAAGGGGGATAAAACCTTTTATAGGTACATCAGGGAGCGAAGGAAGACCAAGGGAGGGATAGTGAGGCTTAAAAAAGGGAGGGAGGGTGGGCAGAGGGAGACTGTGAAAAGGCAGAGATACTAAACAAATATTTTTGCTCAGTATTTACAAATGAAGAGGGGGAGGTACATAAAACAAACAGTAGAAACACTCTGGATACAGAAGTTGATACCAGCCCATTTACAGAAGAAAGGGTTCTGAAAGAACTCTTAAACTGAAAGTGGACAAAGCAATGGGGCCTGATGGGATTCATCCTAGAATTCTAAAAAGCTAAGGGTAGAACTAGTGACACCACTGACTACCCTTTTAACAAATCATGGGAGGATGGGGTGGTACCGAGGACTGGAGGAGGGCAGATGTGATTCCCTTCACAAAAGTGAGCAGGCAGAAGCAGAAACTACAGATCTGTTAGTTTAACCTCAGTGATAGGGGAAAATGATGGAATCACTCTGAAGGAAAGAATTGTCGAGTATCTAGAGGCCAGAGGGGCACAGGACCCTAGGCAGCATGGATTCACAGCGGAAGGTCATGCCAGACAAATCTGATAGATTTCTTTGACTGGGTGACAAAGTAGTAGATCAGGGAGGGGCTGTGGACATGGCCTACCTAGACTTTAGCAAGGCATTTGGACACAGTCCACACAAAAGATTAATATACAAGTTAGCCAGCCTGGGAGTGGGTCCCAAAATGACAGCCTGGGTAAAGAATTGGCTGGAGAATAGGACACAGAGAGTAATAGTAAATAGAGTTCACTCAGAAGAAAGGAGGATTACTAGTGGGGTACCACAAGGTTCAGTATTAGGACCAGTCCTCTTCAATGTCTTTATAAGTGACATTGCAGAAGGACTGGAAGGAAAAGTATGTCTCTTTGCAGATGACACAAAGATCTGCAACAGAGTTGATGCACAGAGTGGGGTGGAAAGGATGAGAAGGGACTTGGCAAGGTTAGAGGAATGGTCAAATGTATGGCAGCTTAGATTCAATGCTAAGAAGTGCAAGGTAATGCACCTGGGAAACAAAAACCCAGGGGAAGAGTACACAATGGGGGGTGAGATACTAACAACAACAAAAATGGAAAGGGACCTAGGGGTAGTCTATCCCATGCCTCTGTGAAGCCCTGCACTGTATTCATAGCCACCACTTTCTGAGGTAGGCCGTTCCATGCATCCACCACCCTTTCTGTGAAAAAGAACTTCCTCATTTTACCCCTTAATCAGCCTCCCTCTAATCTCATGTTGTGTCCTCTTATCCTGCTATTTTTCTTATATTGAAACATGTTAGACTCTTTCACCTTGTTAATGTCCTTAAGGTGTCTGAATGTTTCAATCATTTAACCTCTCTCCCTCCTTTGCTCTAGGGTAAACATATTGAGCTCCGTTAATCTGTCCTCATATGTTTTCTGATGCAGTCCCTGCACCATTTTGGCTGCCCTTCTCTGGACTGCCTCAATTTGGTTAATGTCCTTGTGAAGGTGTAGCCTCCAGTGCTGTATGAAGTACTCCAGATGGAGCCTAACCAGTGTCTTATAAAGAGGGATTATTACCTCCCTCTTACGACTTGTGACATCCCTACTAATACACCCCAACATCCCCCTAGCCTTACCTACTACTTTAGTGGTCTGCTTAGATGATTTCAGGTCATCTATGATGATGATGCCCAAGTCTCTTTCTTCCCCTTGTGACTGCCAGCCTCTCCACTCCCAGCCTATAGGTGGCTTCAGGGTTTCTCTTCCTTATGTGCATGATCTTGCATTTCTTTGCGTTAAACCCCAGTTGCCACTCTTCTGACCATTTTGCCAGTTTATCCAGATCTCTTCTCATTCTGCCCACCCATCTGGATCATCTACTCTGTTGTAGATCTTGGTGTCATCTGCAAACAGACAAACCTTACCCTCCAGTCCATCTGCAGTGTCCTTGATGAAGATATTGAAGAGGACTGGCCCCAGGACTGATCCCTGAGGTACCCCACTTGTGACTTGCATCTCTTCTGACTGAATATCATTTACCACCACTCTTTGTTTTCTGCCCGTCAACCAGCTTGCCACCCAGTTGACCAACTTCTGACCCATCCCGAGCCTATCCAGCTTATTAATCAATGTTCTCCGTGGAACAGTATAGAAAGCTTTTCTGAAGTCAAGGTAGGTGACATCAACTGCTCCCCCCTTGGTCCACCACTCTTGTTACCCAGTCAAAGAAATCTATGAGATTAGTTTGACAGGACCTTCCTGTTGCAAACCCATGCTGTCTTGGATCCTGTACTCCTATGGATTCCAGGTGTTGCACTATCCTTTTCTTGATGAGTGCCTCCATAATCTTGCCCACTACTGAGGTAAGACTGACTGGTCTGTAGTTCCCTGCCTCCTTCCTGCTACCACTCTTGTGGAGTAGGATCACGTGAGCCCTTCTCCAGTCTTCTGAGACCTCTCCTGTGCTCAGAGACTCACTAAACATTCTGATAATGGCTCTGCTAGTTCCACCCTTAGCTCTTTTAGTATACTGGGATGTATGATATCAGATTCCATTGCCTTGTCCACCCTTAGCTTATCGAGCTCTTGTAGGACCCTTTCTTTTGTGAAAGGACTAGTGCACACCTCCCTCCCCCCTGTGTCCATGGTGCTGAGCTGTGGGCCCTGCCCTACCTTTTCTTCAGTAAATACTGAGCAGAAGTATGTATTTAGGATAGATGCTTTTAAATGCTCCTCCTCCTTACATGCCCCCTTATCCCTTTTGATCTTAGCAATAACCCCTCTGGATTTTCTCCTTTCACTAATGTGTATATAGAAAGTCTTGTCACCTTCTTTAACTGTTTGTGCTAGTGTTTCCTCGATTTGGGCCTTTGCCTGCCTTACTGCCTTCCCTGCTTCCCTTAGGGAAGTTTGGTATGCCTCCCTATCTTCGTACCGCTGCATTCCCTTATATTTCCTGAAGGCCAGTATTTTGGCTCTGACCTTTTCTGCTACTGTTTTTGAGAACCAAAGAGGTTTCTTTCTTCTTTGGCACTTTCTTTTCTCTCTAACACAATGGGATGTTGCTTCAAGTATTGCATCCTTAATGCTTGCCCACTTTGCCTGTACCCCCTCACCTGTATTTCTTTTTGCCAGGGCTAGCTTAACTCTGTTGGCCATCTTATCAAAGTCAGCTCCTCCGAAGTCCCTATTGTTGCCTTGGAATGGGATGATTTAGTTTTAGTGGCCAAATTGAACCATACCATGTGATGATCACTGTCCCCCAGGTGACCTTCTACCTGGAGATCTGTGATCCTTTCCCTGTTAGTCAGTACTAGATCTAGGATAGCCCTGTCTCTTGTGAGTTGTTGTACCAGTTGTTTGACGCCCTCCGCCTGCAAGGAATTCACTATGTGTCTAGTTCTGGCAGATGTTTCTGCTGGTATTGACCAATCTGTATCTGGCATGTTGAAGTCTCCCATTATCAGAACCGCCTGTTTAGTTGTCATGTTTTTTATTTCTTCTAACAGTAATGTGTCTATGTCCTCCCTCTGGTCTGGAGGCCTGTAGACAACCCCAGTTCATATGGCTGTCCCATTTCCTGTTTCCAGAGTGACCCACAGTTCTTCTGGCTCCTTATGAGTATTCTAAATTTCTAAATTTCTGTAGCTTTGATATTTTCATTGACATAAAGGGCCACTGCACCCCCTTTTTGTACCTTGGTCTCTTCTGAACAGTACATAGCCGGGTACTGAAGTCTCTCAAGTGTGGTTACTGGTGAATCATGTCTCGCTAATGGCTACTATGTCCAGCTTAGCCTCTGTCATCATTGCCTGCCGGTCTGGGATCTTGTTTCCCAGACTGCAGGCATTTGTGTACATGATTTTCCATTGGCCAGATTTCAGTGTGTTAGTTGTTGGGCGAGGTCAGGCATTTCCCCTGTGCGTCGTATGGGGAGCCAGACCTTTTTCCTCACCTGGTGATGCAAATGAACTCCAAACATGCAGAACTCCTGTTTGACAACTAGCTGGGGGGGGGGTGTTCTTCCCATTCGACTTATTGGGTGCTGTACCCCTCTCCCCATTTGCTAGTTTAAGTATTTTGCAAAGATGTCAAACTTTGGCCACCATGCACTCACTCCCTCCTTAGTCAGATACAGTCCATCAAATTTAAAGAACTTTCACTCCCAAAACTGTTGCCAGTTCCCTACAAATTTGTGTCCTTTTTCATGTCACCAGCCCTTGAGCCACACATTTAGCTCCCCCTATCTCCCCTTCTCTGACCTTCTGTCCATCTTTCCCCCTCTCCCATACTGGCTGGATCTTAGAGAAGGAGATGCCAGACAAAATGAATGATAGTCTGTCACCCAGCCTGGTCAGATGTTCCTTGGTCTCCACAACTGACCAGTGGGCGAGATTGCTAGTCCCTATGTGTACCAGGACATCAGGGTTTTCTCCTGCTTTCTGTACAATTTTAGCAATGCAATAAGTGTCTCTCCACGCTGATGTATCTGGGAGACATCTGACTATAACCCCTTACTGGAGATAGGTATCAACTCCCTGAATCATGGAGTCTCCTATTATCAGAAGTTTTTTGGATTTCCTTTTTGCTTTTTTTGTTTTGGTTCCTGTTTTGGGTGAGTTTTGTTGTGCTAGCTCCTGTGCTGCAGTGTCCTGCTCTGCAGTGTCCTCTGCCCCTTTGTTTGATTTCGGAGATACAGGCAGATACCTGTTTGTAGTTTTTATATGGTTTGTGGAGGTGATATGCTGGGGAGCACCGAGTGATGGGGAACCCAATTTGCCCCTCCAAACCACCTGCCAACCTCCTGGACCAACTACCCTCTGCGGTTGAGGTGCTTCTCTTGGATGTTGGGGAAATGGCGGGCAATTCTTAAAATATAATTCCTCCTGAATATGCAATTTGAGGTGCGTAATCTCAGCCCATGCTGCCTGGAGCTGAGGCCTTAGATCTCTAATGGCCCAGCATGTAGGACAGTGTCCTAAATCCTATAAAACTGCCCTTCTGAAAAGTGTCCCACAGTACCTGCAGTTAATAATATCCATTCCAGATAATTTGCTGGGTTTATTTTATTTATTTATTTATGACTTTGATAACCGGGTAAGTGCACTGATCCCAGGTACCATTTTCAGGCATGACCCGAGCCATAACACATGGCTCAGAGTGACACTGGAGTACAAGGTAACAGTAATACACATGAAACAGATTTGATACAAGCAACAATAGTAAGCACAATATACAGGTTTGATGCATAGGTCCATTTGAGAACAGTGAATACAAGGTTTCAATATCGGACATGAGGAGATTTGGTACAAAACAAACAAATCATAGGCACAGTGTACAATGTGTGCCTGCATCGTCCAGTGAGCAAGTAATACACAGAATATTCAGTAAAAAATATATATACAATATGTACAGGCAAGGAAGTCAAATATTACTGTGCAAAATACAATATAACAGTTGTAGGCATGGGAGTTGACTAGTGTGGGTAGGTCGGTAACCCCTGGGCTGGGGAGTTGATTAGTGTGGGTTGGTGTCAGACCCCAGGAAGCAGTGGCAGGATGAGTTTGCCAGCAACCAGACTTTAAGGTGGGACTTGAAACTGGAGTGTGTGTCAATGGAACGGAGTTTGTTCCACTGCAAAGGGGCAGCTGCAGACCAAGCTCTGCTACCCATGTTGGTGGATACCCTAGGAACAGCTAGAGGGGGAGTACCATTAGAGCAAAGGAACATTCTGGTTTTAGAAGAGCAGCTAGGGGGGATTCTGGAGCCATGCAGATGACATTGTCTACCATGCAGCAGAGGGCTAGGTCAAGGTGACCTTGTAGCGGTAGCCATCCAAGGGTATTATAGAGTGTACA
Source organism: Neoceratodus forsteri (assembly GCA_016271365.2). NCBI lineage: Eukaryota > Metazoa > Chordata > Ceratodontiformes > Ceratodontidae > Neoceratodus > Neoceratodus forsteri. The sequence continues at coordinate 731,259,849 of CM057453.1, forward strand.
GTGGTGGGTGGAGAACGGGGCCAATAAAGCAAAGTGGCAGGCATTGTTGTAGGCAGCGGAGAGTTTAGCCATGGCAGTAGCTGAAGTCCTGGCATAAATAGGGGAGCAGTAGTCAAGAATAGGAGAAGATTACCCTGGACAATGGCTAGACTGGCTTCAGGGCTAAGGTATTACCTGAATCTATAGGTGACACCTAACGTTTGATGGAATCTTCTAACAAGGGAATTTGCATGCTCAGTGAAGGTGAGGGAGGGGACGAGCAGTAATCCTAAATATTTGTAGGTGTTGACATCCTCCAGGGCTGGGCCATCTGGGGTGAGAATGCTTAAGGTGGCATGGTTTTTAGTTTTGGCCAGAAAGGGCTTAGATCCAAACAGCATGGATTTAGTTTTTTTGGCATTTACTAAGAGGAGGTTTTTTGAGAACCAGCTGTGGGCCACAGGATAGTTGTGAGAGAGAACTGAGGAGATTGCAGCAGTGGATTTGTCGCTGTGGAAGAGGACAAGGTCATTGTCATACAGGAGAGAGTGACAGTTGAGGCAGTCAAAGGGAAGCACATTAACGAATAAGGAAAAAATGAGGGGACTGAGGATTGAGCCTTGAGGAACCCCCCACAGAGACAGGCAGCGTGGGGGATCAGGCTTGACCAATACACATGAATTGTGAGTGATCAGTAAGGTAGTTAGTGAACCAGCTTGTGACTTTCTGAGAACAACCAAGGAGGCTAAGCTTGCTGGTAAGGAGAGCATGGTTAACCATGTTGAAAGCCTTTGAGAGGTCAATGAAGACAGCCCTGGTGGCTTTACCATTATCCATGTTAGAGAGGATGTGGTTGGTCAGAAGGGCGAGGGCAGTGGCAGTGGAATGATTCTTGCAAAAGCCATGTTGTTGGTTGCATAGGAGGGTGTATTTGCCTATGTACTCAGTGAGCTGATAGTGGACTGCTGTCTTGAGTAGTTTACTGAGATGAGGGAGGATAGATTTTGGACAGTAATTGTCGGAGGATTTGGGGTCACCAGATTTAAGAATGGGGATAACCTTAGCTATCTTCCATGAGTCAGACATGAAGGAGGTGGAATGGGCAAGGTTAAAGACAAAGGTGAGTGGCCTGGCAATCGCTGGAGAGATCAGCTTAAGGAAGACTGGAGATAGCCCATCAGATCCGGAGGAGCCGTGGTTAGGTAGACTTTTGAGTAGCTTCACTCTGTCGCATATGGGGAGGGCTTTAAAATAGAATGGGGGTATTTGTAGGTGAGTGGCAGAGCTGGAGGAGGATGGCAGTGTATCGGGCATTAGGGCTGAGCTTTGAGGTTGGGCAGTTGGCAGCTTATTTAGGTACATGGATAAGTTGGTGAACTTACAGTTGAAGACACTGACCACATTGTGAAGGTCAGTCAGCAGCCCATCCTGGGAGTTGAGATGTGGTGCAGCGTAGCTGGGGTGGGGTTTTAGGAGGGAGCTGATTGAGTCCCAGAATTTTCTAGGGTCTCCAAGGTTGGCCTTTTGCAGATTGTGGAAGTGGGTCTGTTTCAAAAATTTGGCCTGTTGTTTACATTTGTTCCTCATGCACCTGTAAGCATCCCAGAGGGCAGGAGAGGGGGTTGCTTTGAAAGTGGAGCAGGTGCGGTCTCTGGCCTTCATAAGGGTTAGGAGGTCTTTAGAGACTCAGCGCAAGCACCCGCCTCTGACCCATCTGGAGGTGACAAGGAAAAAGCAGTCCTGGAGTGTTAGTAGAGTCCAGGTAAATGTGGAAACTGCCGTGGCTGCACTGGAAAGGGAAAAAAGCATGGACCAGTCCAAGGACTGGGCCTCCTCGAGGAGATTTGTGGAGACTGGGCAGCTGAAATTTCTGAGAGATAGGTATTTGGGTGGGGGGCTCTTTAGTTTGGAAGACCTGAGGAGATAGGTCAGTGAGTAATTAGAAGGAGAAAAATGAAAGCAAAAGTTTGATTTTGTGTTTTGTTTGTTTTTGTATAACTTGTTATAACAAGTTAAATTACTTGTGCCCCTGTAAATGAGATCACTGTGTGGATACCCCTCTGATCTGCCCCTTCCTGCTTTGCTACAGGAAATGTCATGACCATGCTACCCTATAAAGGAGTGTAGTGTGGGGTGGTTGGGGATGGGGGTGGGTGGCTGGGCCCTTCCCCTGCTGAAAAAGAAGAACCACGGATGAAAGAAAGAAGGAGGTAAGAGCAGAAACAATCAGCCAGCAACAAATGCAGTGGCCCTGAAAGCTTATCCTAAAGATAGATAATACTGTAAAACCTGTAAAGCACTACCTGTAATAATTTCACAGAAGATATACCCTGTAAAAAGCACTTTGCTACAGAGAAAAATAAAGCAGTAACAGAAGATATACCTTGCAAAAGACAATCTGAATCGGAAGATTACAGCAGTAATCTGTAAACACACACCTGTAGGCATACCCTGTAATAATGCAGCAGAAGGTACAGTATACCCAGTAACAACAATTTGAATCAGAGAAAAATAAAGCAATAAAATGTTAGCAACAAACTGTAACAATCCCTGTGAGTACAAAAGAAAATAATAACACACAGTAAATCGGCCTAGCCAAAAGAAGCATTAATCCTTTTCTTTGCTCTGGTAAGGTTCTTTGCTCTGTCCTTTCAAGCAACCTAAAAGAAAACAGCTCAGGTGAAGCTAGGTGCATTTGCCAGCAAACTTAGTCTTCCACCTTGATTTTATTGTGAAGAGCCTGCTGGGTCTTTATCCAATGTTGTCATGCTGAGATAACAACACAGGTAAAGATGGCCCACAGCCAATCAGGTTTTACTGTTTTCTAAACCCATTTTATAATAAATCTTACTATTATGGCCCCTTGTCCTGAGTAGCTCCTCTACACTTATGCTTCTTATAATGTTCTGGTTGGATGGTACATGATCAAGGAGGCTCCCCTCTGGTCATTTTCTGAACCAATTTGTTCAGGAAGCCATCCTGCATGCCTCTATAAACTCATGACCTTTTCTACTATTTGCTACTGGGATGCCCTAATTCACATACAGAATGCTGAAATTACCCATGATAATGACAGTGTTGCCTATGATGCCTGCTGCCATCCTAATGTCATCACACAGGACCTTGACCCTTTTAACTGTGTGCCCTGCGGACCAGCAGAGCACTCCGAAGCTCAGGCTTCTCCTATGATCCACAGCTTGACCCACAGTGTCTCAATACCCACTGTTCCCTATTGTTCTGTTCACAACCACCTCTCACTGACTTATACAGCAACTCCCTCCTCCCTGATCATGCTCAGTCCCTCCTGAGCAGAGCATAATCTGGCATTTTAATGAGCCAGCTATTATGCTACAAAGCCTGAGTATTATTAAATACTACTTTATCCAAACCCTCTGAGGCCACTAGGGCCTGCAGCTTATCCAACATTTCCTCTATACTCCTAGCATTAGCGAGTAAAACTTTCTAGTCTCCCTTCTGTTCCCTATTCATTGTTTCTCCATGGTACATCTATTTCCAATCACCTTTAGCTTTGTTCGTCTGCTGTAAATGCCCTCTACCAATCCCCCTAGCCTCTACCCACTCTCCCTTTCCATTATCCTCATACTTCATTCCCCTTCAGTATTCCCTTATATTGCATCCAGTCCTTCATGCCTGTAATTGTTAGTACTGGGGGAGGGCATTTTAGGTCCCTCTGTGTGTCAAGATGAGTCCTGTAACACTCTCCCATTAATACTGCCATCCCCATTCCCAGTTTAAATACCTGTCTATGAATGTTGCCATTCTTTTCTCCATTACTCTGGTTCCCTTATTACTGTGAGGGAGGTCATCCATTTAAAACTGTTTCCTATTCCTCCAACACAGTCCCCAGTTCCCCAGGAAATAAAAACCCTATACCTTGCACCAGCCATTTAGCCATATGAAAAAGGGTGATTTTTAAATAACCTGCTCTCTCCATTATGTGACACCATTATGATCACTGCTAACCCCACAAAACCTTTGGCCTAATTTTGCAAGGGCCTGGCATATCCCAGGGACTAAGTCCCCATGCCCAACTCACTGAAGCATGGACAAAATCCTTGTACCAATTAAAAAGCCATTTCCAGCATTTTCTGTGTGCAGATGATACTTCTCATTTTTTTGCACCAATGCTATGCCTGATACTGTAGTACCAGACATAACATCTGTACAAAATAATTTGTGCAGATCTTATTTTGTGCAGATGTTATGCACAAAATAATTTGCACAAGGTGACATCAATTAAGCAAGAGGTTGCAAACAGGCAACCTTTTTGAAAACCATTCATGTGTGCCAGAAATTGCTGTTGCACAAGGTGACACTTCTTTGCGCACTTTTTCTGCCACATAGTTGTGATTATTTCACTTTTGAAAAGTTAGCTCCATGGCAATAGCATACAGTGCATTCACCCCTTCACTAAAGCAACCATTCTGCTATAGACGACTGTATTAGGGCACCATTGCAGTCAGATGGAGCACACTAGAGAAGCAGCACAACAAAAAAGCAACATGGAAAAAGAACAGCATGTAGGATGCATAAACGACATAAGAAGGCAGATCATTTCCAATGTGTCCATTTTCGTAACTGTTTACCAGCCACATGAATGCTTTCTAAAACTAAAATCCAGTGCAACGTGTAATAATAAGTATGCATTTCCTTGGGAAGAGGGAAAACTGAATAGAAAATGTCTCAGTTGCTACTACATTTTACTGTTCATGTCACTAAACAGACCTCACCACAGCTGACTCACACACACTAAACATAACAATAATCTAGGCAAGCTACACAAAAGAGTATGCATGACAGCAAAACTGTAGGTCCTCAAGCTATTGCTTGCTGCATAGAAATTTACTACTTACATTTTTTGGACTTCGGGGCCAGATATTTAAAAGTTTGCCAAGGTACAAAACCTAGGTTGTGTGCGCTAACCCGGCTTTGCACTAAAGTCCCATATTCAAAAGCCCGGTTAGCATAGGAAAACAGAGTTCAATCATGGGTCATATTTAGAAGGGAATGCAATGTAAATGATGGGGTGAGGACCTGAATATTGGTGCAATCCAATATTCAGAGTATTTGCGCCACGTAAGGCCGTTTTGTGTGGTCCACTTGTGCAGCGCAGATACCACCAACCTAAAATATGACTTATTCCTGCACAACCCTAGTGCTTTGGTCCACTGATCCCCAACAAAGTAGTCCCTCGTGCTAATGCTCCCCCCACCACCAATTACCAGCCCAATATTAAAAAGACATCTTTCAGTGGTGCTAGTGGTCCCCCCGATTGGCTACCTGATGTTCAGAATGAACTGTTCCCTAGTGTCCAGTGATCCCCCCCCCCATTAGTACTCATGCATAGGCAAACAGAGTTTACTCACTGGAGATATTTAGAAGGGGATGCAATGTAAATGATGGGTTGGGGACCTGAATATTGGTGCAATCCAATATTCAGAGTATTTGCACCATGTAAGGCCATTTTGTGTGTTTCCCTTGTGCAGCACAGATACCACCGACCTAAAATATGACTTACTCCTACACAACCCTAGTGTTTGGCACAGGATGTGCATTGGCCCACTGACCCCCAACAAAGTAGTACCTGGTGCTAATGCTCCCCCCACTGCCAATCAGCAGCCCAATGTTAAAAAGACATCTTTCTGTGGTGCTAGAGGTCTCCCCGCTGATTGACAACCTGATATTCAGAATGAAATGTTCTCTAGTGTCCAGTGGTCCCACCCCCATCGGCACTCATGCCCAATGTTTATATACTATTCCCTGGTGTCTAGCGGTCCCTCCCCACCCGCACTCATGCCCAATGTTTATGGTATTGTTCCCTGGTATGCAGTGGTCCCTCTCTCCACTTGATCACCCAGCCAACACACAGACACCATTTCCCTTGTGTCCAGTGTATCCCTGCCTCCATCCTGATCCCCTGTGTATTAAAGATAAACCATTCCCTGGTGCCTAGTGGACCCCCCTCCCGATCCCCTGTATACCACATGTCTTTTTAAAATCGGGACAGTGATCAGTGGGGAAGGGGAACCACTGGACACCAGAGAAAGTTTAAGTTTTAACAATGGGCCAGCGATAAGTGGGGGGACACTAGCACCAAGGACAGTTAAATATACAACATTGGGCAGGTGTTCAGTGGTGGGGCACTAGCACCAGGGAAAGTTTAATTTGTAACAATGGGGCAGTGATTGGCGGGGGGGAGGATGACACTAGCACCAGGGATAGTTCTCTGGGACTGGACAAGTGTGTGTGTGGGGGGGTGGCACCATTCTAAATTGCCAGGCTACCCATGCCATTGAGCCCAATATGGGTATGTAAATGACCACTTAGCGCCTTGCATGCCCAATGAGCTCATTTGCATGGGTCTGTTTGAATATCGGAAATTTAGCAAGGCTGCATGCCATTGTGGTGCCGTATTTCAGGAGCCATGTCTGCCCAACACTAAGTGGCTTAGCTCTGGGCCATCATGGCCATATACTCAGTCAAATAGCACAGGTGTGCTGTTCCACTGAATATAGCATCTTTGGGCTCCCAGGCAAGCACAAGGTGCAGCACAAATTGTTGCACTGCATTTTGCCCATCTTTGAATATTGGGCCCCTGATGATCAATTGCTGACCATGAAAAATCCTCCTCCTATCCTTCTCTGCTTAAGACAGAGATCTATGCTGCTTATCCTAAGATGGAAAAAGAAAGGAAACATAATTTCTCACCTCTTTTTCTTACTTGTTTCCATGCAGGCCTCTCAGCATTACTTTTGCACATTACCTCTTTCCTAACAACCCTTTCCCAAGGGCCGCTCTCGCATACACAGTTTGATTGTTAATTTTAAAAAAATATTAACCATTGGTTTTTCTAATATTTTTATAGTGTGCCCATTTTAGAAGCATGAGAAGACACCACAGGGTGTTTATTTCTATTCATAAACTCCAGTTCTAGATTGTTGGAGGCACTTAGTGCAAGCACTCTGTGCAACGCAATGCCCCTAGGTGTGCTGTTTATAAACAGAAACCAACACCCTATCTTATTGCTTACATAACTGCTCATACTGTCAGGTGTTATTGTTTACATTCTTGCACACCTAGTCTTGTGCTATTATGCATATATTAACACACCCTGTTGTGTGTTATTACATACATATATACAAACTGTCATGTGTTACTGCTTACATAACTGCATGCCCTGTCATGTGTTATTGTTTACATAACCACACACCATGGCATGTGTTATTACATACATATCTACTCACTCTGTCATGTGTTGTTGCTTACTTTACCACATACCCTGTCATTTAGTATTGCATATCTAACTTCACACCCTTTCATGTGTATTCTTTCTTTACCGAGGAGTTAAAATACTAAGGAAAGATGCACAGAAATAGAAACATAGAAACAAAGAAACATAGACTTTGATGGCAGATAAGGACCACTTGGCCCACCCAGTCTGCCCATTTCCCTACCTATTGGATAAGCTGCAGATTCTAGTTAACCAACAGCCTACTTCCTGCAACCCCCCACTATAATTGCCTTATGTCTGTCCCATGCATGTTTGAATTTCACTGTTTTAGACCCCACAACTCTCCAGGAAGGCGGTTCCATGTATCCACCACTCTCTCCGTGAAAATAATTTCCTCACATTACCCCTGAGCCATCCTCTAACTTTAAATTGTGCCCCTTGTTCTTACACATCTTTTTCTGAAAGATGCTACCCTCCTGGACTTTGTTGATTCCTTTGAGGTATTTAAAAGTTTCTATCATGTCCCCTCGTCCCGCCTTTCATCAAGGGTATACATATTAAGCTCTCTCAGTCTCTCTTCATATGGTTTCTGATGTAGACCCTGCACCATTTTAGTTGCCCTCCTCTGGACTGCTTCCATCCTGTCTATGTCCTTGCACAGATGAGGTCTTCAAAACTGCACGCAGTACTCCAGATGGGGACTCACCAACTGTCTGTATAGTGGGATAACCGCTTCCCCTTTTTCTACTTGTGATGCCCCTCCCTATGCATCCCAGTATCCCCCTGGCTCTCCTTACTGACTTCTCACATTGCTTACCCACCTTTAGGTTGTCTGATATGACTACACCCAGATCCCTTTCCATTATTGTTGTCGTTAGTACCTCCCCTGCTATTGTGTACTCTTCTCCTGGATTTTTATTTCCCAGGTGCATTACTTTGCACTTCTTTGCATTGAATCTAAGTGCCATATGTCTGATCATTCCTCCAACCTTGCCAAGTCCCTTCTCATCCTTTCTACCCCCCCCTTGTGTATCAACTCTGTTACAGATCTTTGTGTCATCTGCAAAGAGGCAAACCTTTCCTTCCAGACCCTCTGCAATGTCACCTATAAAGATGTTAAAGAGGACTGGACCCAGTACTGAGCCCTGAGGTACTCCACTAGTAACCCCCCCCCCTTTCTTCAGAATGTGTTCCATTCACTATTACCTTCTGTGTCCTGTTGTGCAGCCAGTTTGCTACCCAGGCTACCACCCTGGGACCCACTCCCAGGCTGGCTAACTTGATTATTAATCTTTTGTGCGGGACTGTGTCAAATGCCTTGCTAAAGTCTAGGTATGTGAGCCTTATGTCCAACTCTCTGCTTTGTGACTTCATCACAATTGGCACAGGCTTCACTCTGGGTTTTTGACTTTTCCAGGTACCAGGAACCATGCTGGCTAATCTCCTTTACCAAGGATAGCCCAGCAGAGATGTAATATCTCATTTTTAGTATGCCACCATTTTTACAGATAGTTTGATTGAAGTAATGGCTTGCTTAGGGTCACACAGCAAGTAAGTGGCTCAGGTGGGATTCAACCCTGGGTTTCCTGGTTTCCCAAGTCTACATTTTAACCATAGGTCTATACTGCCTCTATTTTATTATAATCTATATTACTGCAACCATGAAGTATATGTTTCATGAAGCAGGGGGTAGAGACCTCATTTTTACAAGAACTGATCCAGTTGCCAAATAAATAAATGGCAACATTCCCAGAATAAACTCAGCATCATTGTTGTCATCATTCTTGGTTTCTACAGCTCATTAAAGCAAATGCGCTCTGGTAATAATTGCCTCGATCCAGATGTGATGGCTTATTGTTTAAAAGCCTACTGCTGTCACTGGTGGATGTGCGTGCTGATCTGCCATTTCCTCAGCCACTCTAAGTGACAGTTTGACAGGAAATCAATGGCTACACGATTTAACTGCATGCTAGAAATAAAGAACTGATTTGCCTTGAATGGACACAACTTGTTCTATAATTAGAATGCTGACAGATACTGTACTTCTTTCTTCTCATCCTCTGTCTGACAAATTAACACAACATTTTCTGACAGAATTTGCTCCCCTGCTAATTTTTAGAGATGCAGACTAATAAGACAATTTGATCCAGCATGAGTGCATGTCTTGTCTGTTAAAAGGAGCACCTGGGAAACAGTTGTTTTGCTTAAGAGCCAGTGATGTTAGTGGTGAAAGCTTTTTCAATTACATTATTACCAGCACCATTGGAAGCATTTAACATGTCCACATAAAGATTTGTTTATTAGGGCTGTCCAGTAAAGGAACATGTCAGATGTGTTACAACCGAGCTACCAATTACTTTCTCACATACACAGTGAATGTCACCATTGGCACAGTCTTTCAAAGCTTAAAACAAAAGCCTAGCCACTGTCGGTTTATATAAAATCAAATTACTAAAGTCCGTGCTGGGTGATATACTGTACGTGGAACTGCAAGCAGCAGCTTCTTATAGAGACACATGTAATGCCCTAAAAGATAAGTACAAGACAATTCATTTAAAGCAAAGTATGCATTTGTTTTATAACAAGCACTTGAGCATTCCCTGGAGCAGTGGTGTAACATAGTTGGCATGGGCCCTGTTGCAAGGAATTAAATGCCTCCCCGAGGGTGACACCAGAAGTAAACAAGCAGTCAGTGTAAGTGTAAATGAAGTCTAAGCGGCAGTGATCCCGTTTTTAAAAAGTGACCAGTTATAAAACCAAGGAAGAGCTCTACTACAGATGGAGGGCAGGCTTAGAAGTTAGGAATCGGAAGGGGTGGTAAACTTTGCTTACTCCCACTCAGAGCAAACCCGGCTCTTCTGGGTCCTACCAGCAATTACGTATGCACAAAACCGGGCTTAGCTTAATGTCCTGGTCCATTTGCCACCAGCATGGCCATTCATTCATTCAATTCAAAGCCGGCAAGATCATTTTTTTTCTACATGTTCCCCAGCACAAGTAATTAATTTAGTCACACAATTCAAATGATATAACATTAGTGCAAGTCCCAGCCAAACAGGTAAGTTGATCCATCAATAAGTCTGACTCAGCAAATGCCAAAATATAGTGCAGAACTGGGTCAGGACTGGGACACAAGACTGACACTAATCCCTTGCTTCCTATTAATCAAAAGACAAAACTGGGCCAAAGCAAACAAAGCCAAAAGTCCAGTAGCTATGTCATTGCCCCAGTAACTGCTGCCAACTCAGCAGCTCATCCGTTTTAAGAATCCAGTTTTAAAATCTGCACCCACACCAGTCGCCAAGCCAAGGACTTGTCTGGACTGACCAAAAAGTAAAGGTGTAGCTTTCTGAGTGGGCTGGCAGCACAGTCAGTGAGTGTTCGCTCTCTTGTCATGGACTGTGGTGGCAAAGGTTTAAGTGCAAAGTCCAGTCACTGTGTGCCACCTTAATTTGTCACATCTGTCCTGTTCGAGCTTGCGCCAGTGGTGGTGTGTCCCACTAACTGCTCGGAATGCCCCAGCAACTTCTATCTCAAAGAGCCCGTACCACAAAAAAAAAGAAGAAGAAGAAAAAAAAGTGGAACTCAGCCTCACTGCATGATCGCAGCTGCGGCCCTGCCTTGCCTAGGCCCCTGCAGCTTGTGGGCCCTGGTGCAGTTGCACCAGCTGCACACTCTATAGCTACGCCCCTGCCCCGGAGCATATTGTTGATGATATTTTGAACCCCTCAAACAGTGATCAGCTGCATATTGCTGCATGGAGCTGGCTGAGTAAGCAACTCATCAACAACCACAAAACCTCAACAAACTCAGCCTGCATTTTGGTCCATGGCATTTTGCCCCAGTTACAGAGTCAGACTCAGGAGCCGAAGACTGATCTGGAAAGCTGGAAAATTGATAAAAGAGGCCCAGGATTGACTCATTTACATAATCATGGTACTTACAGCACGTTTGATGAACATGCTATGTGTTTACATACAGTATATGCAAAGATCAGAATATTCACATTTATAAAATGGGCTTCAGAACCCTTCAGAACTGAGCAACTTTATTGATTTAAACACTTCACCTGACCATTCATTAGTCTCTGCCATATGCACAATTTGTAACGATCCAGCCCTCATCTACTTAGCAACATTGTAACTAAATGAAAATAAAACATTGTAACATTAAAATAAAAAATGTTTCCACTTTTTAAAGACAACCCCCCCCCCAAAACAATTGGGCTTAAGTTTCTTTAAAACAAATACACTTCCCAGGTTCATTCAAAGGCAACTGAAGCTTTTTTTTAAACTGACATATTCTAAATAGCAACAACAGAACTACAGGGATATAAAACCTTTTAGCAGAAAAAAAAAAGTTTTCCATTTTAGAAGCATAATAACCCACACCAGGGCATGGAATTCTAAAAAATTAATGCACATCTCAGTGCATAGAAAATCATTCCACCATTGCCTTCCGATTTACCTGGGGCATGCATTATTTCTATAGAATTGCATGCCCCGCTGTGGATTATTACTTATTTAGTGAAGAAATGGATGTTATATTAATGTGTTTGCAACGTGGTGAATGGCTCACCTGTGGGTGATCCACCAGAAAATATACAGGGATCCAAATGAGCCTGTCTAACACTGCCGAGCTGGCTGCCAGTCGCTCTCCTTTGATTCATTGTTCAGTAAAACGTTAATAATCTGTGCACATCTGTATATGAAAAGTTAAGCTCATTCACAAAACAAAAATGAAGAAAATCAAGTCTTTCATAGAGCAATAGCAATAATAAGAATGTAAGAAGTTTAACAGCGAAAAAAATCCTGGATCTTTGATACATGTTCTGAAAGGCAATTCGAATTCCGAGCAGTTCACGTGATGGATAATCATTCCACAAAACATGAACAAAACTAAAGATGGGAGAGCAGTATAAGTAGTTTATTTGATACAGAGGGACAGCGAGTTTTTGTTTTTATCAGTAGCAACTAATCAGGATAGTTTGCTATTTGGTCAAGATCTTACTAAATCAGAGGTGGAACCAATATTTTGTTAATGAGGCAACATTTCCCCCGAAGAAATATAACAGGTTTGGTATAAAACTGCTTTAGCGGAGAAAGCATCTGTTTGGTAATTCAAGAGGCACCAGTTGTGTCCTTGCCAAATACTGTAACTTGATCAAGTTGCACCAGAATTTTAATACCAGATGACATATTAACTAGCAGTGGCATTTTATAGATTATTCACTTCAAACATTTACATTTAGACATCAGTAAGGGTGAAGCACAAAGTCACAAAACTAGGGAAATGGGAAATTAGGGTAAAAAAAAATCTACCTAATCAGAGTGAATATGTAGTGAGGTAGTCTTTGGTTTTTACATAGAAACATAGACTTTGACAGCAGATAAGGACTGCTTGACCCACTCAGTCTGCCCATTTTCTTACCTATTGGATAAGCTGCAGATCCTAGTTAACCAACAGCCTACTTCCTCCTGCCCCCCAGCTATAATTGCCTTATGTCTGTGCCATGCATTCTTGAATTCACCTACTGTTTTTGACCCCACTACCCCCTCAGGAATGCCATTCCATACATCTACCACTCTATCTGTGAAAAAATACTTCATCACGTTGCACTTGAGCTGTCCCCTATCCATCTTCAAATTGCGCCTTCTTGTTCTTGCACATCTCTTTTTCTGAAACACGCTGCCCTCTTGGACTTTGTTGATTCCCTTGAGGTACTTGAAAGTTTGTATTATGCCCCCCTCCCTCCTTTCCTCAAGGGTATACACATTAAGCTCCTTTAGTCTCTCCTCATATGGCTTCTCTTACAGACCCTGCACCATTTTAGTTGCCCTCCTCTGGACTGTCTCCATCCTGTCTATGTCCTTGTGGAGATGGGGTCTCCAGAATGGCATGCAATACTCCAGATCAGGTCTCACCTACTGTCTGTACAGAGGGATAATAACTTTCAGTTTTCTACTGGTGATGTCTCTCCCTATGCATTCCAATATCCCCCAGCCCTCCTTACTGCCTTCTCACATTGCTTGCCTAGCTTTAGGTCATCTGATATGACTACCCAAGGTCCCGTTCCATTTTTGTTGTTGTTAGTAACTCCCCCCTCCACTGTGTACTCTCACCCAGGTTTTTATTTCCCAGGTGCATTACTTTGCACTTCTTTGCATTGAATCTAAGCTGCCATATTTTTGACCATTCTTCCAACCTTGCCATGTCCCTTCTCATCCTTCCCACCCCCCCCTTGTGTATCAACCCTGCTGCAGATCTTTGTGTCATCTGCAAAGAGGCATACTTTTCCTTCCAGTCTCTCCACAATGTCACCAATAAAGACATTAAAGAGGATCGCTTAAAGTAGCACTGGCACTACCCTAACTATGGCATTGCTTTACAAGGAAAGGAATATTTAAAGATTATGCCAAATGAATTTTGGTGGGGGGGCACAAAATTAAAAATTAATTAAGGGAGAGCATGGATGTACAGTTTTATGACCCTTCCTCTTTAAGAAGTCCAACACTTGGTAGTGAATATGTAGGGCACATTCCCCCTTTTCCCGCAGTTTCTATGGGCATGAAGGCTAGCCATTTACTGACATCAATGCTTTGATACAGGGTGCCAAAGTTAGAGTAATGCCAAAGATGCTGCTGCAGTTACTCAAACCCCGAGAAATACTACTCCCCACATTTACCAAGATTCAAGATAATGTTTACCCTAATGTTGTACTTCCCTACATCTGTGACTTTACGAATTGATATGCAAAGAGACTTTTTGCAATGAATTTCTATCTTTTATAAAAATGACATCTATTATCAGATGTTTATTCATTTGTAATTTGTCCTTTTTTGCAAGCAGCTCTTGTTATTCACTACCTCCCACACCTGGCCCCCGTGCAATGCAGTCTGTGGAATCCAGGGGCTCTCCTCCCTCATCCCACCCCCATTGTCAGCAATCATAGGCATCCAGTGGCATCCCTTCCATCAGTGTGAAACAAACTAAGCAGTGCCAGCTGTCCAATGGCATCCCTCCATCTCTTTGGTTCAAACCAAGTAGCCTCTGTTTGCCAGTAGAACCACCTCTCTCGCCCTAGCCTAAGCAAAGCTTTCTCTAGCACCCACTAGCACCCCCTTCATCCTGCCACTCTAAGTCATACATGGCATACAATGACACCCTCTCTCTCTCTCTCTCTCTCTCTCTCTCTGTCTCTCTATCTCTCCCCTTCCACAATCCAAGTAGTTTCTGGCATCCACTGGCACCCCACTGCCTCACTCTACCTCAACCCCAGTAGTACCTAGCATCCAGTGGCACCCTTCCTTCTTCTCCCTGCCCAATTCATGTAGTCCCTTGTGTCTATCGACACTCCCTCCCCTTCTCCAAATCCAAGTTGTATCTGGCATCCAATGCCCCCCATTCCTCACTATGCCCATATTCAAGTAACACCTGGTATCCAGTGACCTCCTCCAGATGGCAGCTGGCACAAACCTTCCACTCACCTCCTGGCTTGTCACTGCCTGAATTTTATTATCAAACACTGTAATAATATATTAAAATAATGCATCCTTTTGTTATCAGTGCTGTGCATGATAATGAATTAGAACATGAATGCAGATAATTCTTCCTCGTGATTGGCTAATGCCACCAAACAGTCAGTCTGGTATCAGGCAACAGAGACTGAGAAATAATGAGTCCCAATCTCTAGTTGCTTGATTAAGTTCCAGTAACACTGTGCCCCATGAAATATTCAAAATGTACCAGCTGACATGTTCTTTCCCTTGTTTAATGAGTGAAGCCCCCCTCCAACTCTGATCAGTGAAAATCAAGCACCGCTCACTTCCACTGCTCTCAATGAATCACAGACTGCACAACATCCACAAAATACTTTGTACTGTTTTATAAGTGCATTTAGAAAGCCAGTTTTTTTAACCAAGCACTACAGACAGCGGAAGATACATATACCATCAACCTACTCCGCCCCCTCCGCCGTGCTCTGCTCTACATAAAAAATTATTCAAAAGTAACATCATGCACTGGCAGTAGTGCTATCAACCTAAAGATGTGCAGTAATAGAGGGACAGCACAAGAAGGTAGAAACCAGCTAAAACTCCAAGATGTTATGGCCATCAGCTCTGAATAATACACTGTTGGGGGGGGGAGGGGTGCACCAGAGGAAACACTGTACAGTAGCATTGTAACCATGACCACATTAATGAAAATCACAGCATCCAGCAGCAACACCCTCTAGTGGAAATTGCACCAGATAAGGAATTACTTTGCAATAGTCATGTTTATATGCCCAATTTTAAGTATTTTATTCTTTTTTTTAACTTTTAATTAAAAATGTCATAACCACCAATCAATTTTCTAAGCACAATATTACCCTAGAGAGTGGGTGGTATGGGATATACCAGATCTTCCAGGGGCTATAAGGCCTTCCACCTGTGTCGCTGGGCCTCATTACACCCCCTGGGTGGTCTGATATAGTTCAAAATCATCCATCCTGTCAGGTATTATTGCTAGCATAAATACACTTGTCTGCTTCATTGTTGTGGTGTACAATACTAACATTTTGAAGGTAGCCAACCATTTTGGAAAAAGCTGTAGGGAGCACCTTTGGAAGGGGGACAGGGGATGGTTTGGGGGTGGTCTTCGGTAGCACTAGAAGTAGGCTCCTAGTGCCTCTCTCAAGAAGATAAAAGGGGGTTACATGACTGAAAGCAGGTTAAAACATTTGTTTTAAGCCACATGATGTGGGGAATAGCTCCTGGTATTGGAACTGGAGGGTAAAGGCTTTATAACACCTCCAGTACCCTGCAATGTTCAAGGAGGGGAGTCAAGAGAAGAGAGTATGGGTCACCAATGCATCACCATGGATGGGCTCCCAGTGTCTGCACTAGTTTTTACATTCACTTGCATGCGCAAGGAACGTCTTGCAACAGTATGAGTTTTGGAGGTGTGTGACCCTCCTCCCCAATGCTGTGCTCAGTGAAGCAGGTGCAACCCTTGAGGACCAATACATGCCAAGCTGTGTATGACAGCAATTCGGCTGTGTTGGTCTTCACTTCTGAAAATTGGTCCACTGCAATCAGCGGTGGTAGCATTTATGCAATTTGCATACCGCCTCAACCGAACAGCTGTCATGCACAGCTCGGCATCAACACTTTCCTGCTTACTCCCTCTGCTAATTTTCTCCCCCTCCCTACTGTTCTCCCAGCCCCCACCTTGTGTGACCGATGGGGGTGTCCAATCCCCCATTGGCTGCAGCCTCCCCAAAAAGAAACAACCAGTTGACACGCTGGGAGCCCACCCCAGCGTGCTCATGCTTGCCCCACCCCCACAGACACTGTATGGCTGGTGGGGGTGCCCAATCCCCATTGGCTCCAGTACCCCCCAGCAAACCCATAGGTGGCATGCTGGGAGCCCACCCCGGTGTACCAACAATGTCTGTTTTTTGGTTTTTTAATTCCTGTGAAATAAGAAAACGGTCCCTTGATGAGTCCCTTGCCCCTCCACACCCACCTTCTGCACTCCCACCTACCCACACCCCCTTCACCTAGGTGGCACACTAGGAGCCCTCCCCAGTGTACCAAAACCATCCTTTTTGGTGATAGCTGTATCCACAGCAGGGGAGCAAGTGTTTGTGGTGTGGTTGGTTCTGAAGGGGAGTCTGTCAGTGGCAGTGATGGTGAAGGAAGAGGAGTTCCACTGCCTGTGTACTTGTAGCCACCGCCATCACCACCACATTCATGCTCCACTGTGGAGGTGGAGAAGGTAAAAAAAACCTGCCAGCTCCACATGGAATGGCTATATTACATTTGGCACCCACACACTAGTCTGAAGCACGGATGATGTTATTCCTACTCAAACAACTCATGTTATGTCAATAACTGGTCAAGGGCAAGAGGTACTACTACCTCCAAATCAGAAGGTTGAGGCAGATTCTAAACATACCAATGTGTGGATTACTTAAAGTACCCTATAGCAGCAACAACAACAACAGCAACAATGGCATAAGCCTGTCCTGAGGAGGAGATGGTGATTCAGGAAGGAGTGAAAGATAACATCCTGATCATGGAAGAACATATCACTATCCAATTTCCTGAACCCCCTTCTGATGGCGTGAACAAGGATTATGTACCACCTGGTAAATAGCTATCAGACCATAATGGGGAGGGAGAAGGAGCTTAGCTGAGGTCACCAGATTGGTAATGGTTATAAAAGAACAGGGAGATCAAGTCAGGTGTCCACCAGTGGGAATCAACTGCCCCCAAGAGGAGAGGTGGTTCTGGTGGCATCCTTGAGGCTGAGTGTGATGATAATGCTAGACCTGCTGGTTCTGGAAACAGTGAAGAATCAACACTGAGAAAAAAACTAGGTGTACTGGTGTTTGGTAATATTTCAAAATTTGTAATCCTGATGTAAAGCAGGCTCGGTATCTGATTTGTCTGGTTAAAATCAATTGTGGCCATGCAGACAATCAGGAAGTAAGTGCACATACAGCAGTGAGCTAGTTTGTGTGCCAAAATAGGGGTCTGCCTACCCCAACACACGCTTAGAGCTAGAATGCTAGGCTCTCATACTCAACTCTAATTTCAAGGATGTCAATGTGACTCAAAGATTGTTGCTTGCAAATTCCTTTATTAATATGCTTGGTCAGGACATCACTGGTGAAGTACCGGGGCATTCTTGCCATGGATGACTCAAGTTTCCAGTGATGTTTTGACCTGAGCACCTTAATAAAAAAAATTTACAAGCAGCTATCTTCGAGTCATGAGGACATCCTTAGAACCAGAGCTGAGTATGAGTGCCTAGCATTCTATCTTTTAGTTGTAGCTGTGGCCATGCACCTGGTTTTGCTACATCTGGTATGTGAACCCACTTGCAGACATATACTTTCCATGAGTGGGTCACAATTGCAAGTCAGTCTTGCCACCAGACAGATCAGGAACCTTAGGGAAGGATTATGTCCTTTATTCATAGCCAAACACCACTGGTTCCTGAGATTGTGGAACCAGACATTCCATCACCCCCAGATGTGTCATCAGAGCCACAGAGATAGCTGACTTTGTAGCAAATTGTGGAGCAGTCTGGCAAGTTTGCTCCTGGGCATAAGACAAAGGAGTTAAATCTGGCACTAATTCAATTGCTGGTGGATAATCCACTGCCCTTCTCCTTTGTGTCTAGTGCTGTATTCAATAGTTTGATGCATGTGGTGGAGTCCCAGTACACTGTACCACCCAGAAACTATTTTACTCAGGTGGCTTTGCCTTTTCTGTATGCTAGTGCGTGTGCTGAGGTTTGCCATAGTCTGTGGAAGTCACCATGCCCAGGTTCATATAACAACAGACATGTGCACAAGTGGTCAGGTGCTGTGCTACATGGCAGTCATGGTATATTTGGTGTGCCTTGATGATGGTGAAGCTGGTGGATCTAGTTAGAGAGCTGGTGCTGGGTCTGCTGATAAGCATTTCTAGAAACAGACCACTCTGCGTGTGGCTGGATTTAACAATACTTATACCTCTGACAACCTGCTTTTTAAATTGGAGGAGGTCTTTGATAGCTGGTTGCCGAAGGACGGCCTTGAGCTGGGAATCCTAGTCACTGATAATGATGCCAACATTATCAAAATGATCAGTGATGTGGGTTTATCCATGTGCCATGCACTGCCTATTGCATTCACTTAGTTGTGAGTCAACTGACCAAATATCAGCTAGTGCAGGATGTGGTTGTTACTGTCAAAATAATTTGCACCCACTTCTCCCAGTCTGTCAAGGCCAGATGACAGCTGCAATGGCTACAGAGGGAGAAAGGATCGTCAGAGTATGCCCTGATCTAGGACTATGTCACCCACTGAAACTTGACCTTTCATATGCATGATCGCAAAAGGTGGTGATCCATGATTATTAGATATCATGCTATTGTCCACCAATTGGGCAGTTGTCAAAATGCCAATAATCATCCTTGAACTATTTGCCACTGTCACTCAAGAGATCAGTTCCAGCAGTTTGTGTACAAGCATGATTTTACTGCAAATCAGGTTCCTGCTTACCTGCTTAGAGTGTAAGAGTGAGTACTTTGGTTGCAACAGGATGGAGAATGTTGATGTCAAGAGGATCACTGACTCCGTTCTTCAGTTCCTGAATGGTAATGACCGTTCATAACACATGTTTACTGAGGATCATTATGTACTTTCCTCCATGCTGAATCCTCAGTTCAAAACTCAGATAAGCAAAATACAACCCTTTGAAACTGATCTGGACTTCTGGAAGATATACTGTGTGACAGACTTCATATGATTAAGAGTCATGGTGCACTGGCAGCCATGATTGGGATGTGGCCATACCGGGCTACTCTCTGTTCCGGAGAGACAGGAAAGGGAGGAGGGAAGGAGGGGCTATACTGAATGTGAGAGAACAAATGCTGGGCACCTGATGGAAAAGAAAGAACTGAAAGTGCTGTGTGTCATCTTGGATAGAGGTGCTGGGACTTTTATCCATAGAGATGTGGTATATAGACCTCCAGTACAGGGGAGATGCTGGGTAAGGCACTTGGGGAGGACATCATTAGGATGGTAGATGAGGGGAGTGCTGCTAGTTGTGACTTCGGTCTGACAGATGTAGATTGGATCCTTTCAGCTGCAGCTTTGGCAAGTAGCAGAGCCATCCTTGACTCCCTACAAGGGGCCTTTCTCAGGCAGCAAGTCAATGAATCCACTAAGGATGGGGCAGTGATGGACCTGGTGATTACAAACAGGGAAAATACTGCAGTCATCACAGTGGGCAGTTCCCTAGATATCAGTGATCCCTGCATGATGTGGTTTAACATTAAAATGGGAACAGAGGCAAACCACAAGAGGACAAGGGTACTGGAGATTCGGAGGACAGATTTTCAGGAAATGAGAGAGTGCCTCAGAAATTGCCTGGTAGGAGGGAATGCCTGGGTGGGGTAGAGGAACAATGGGTAAAAATAAGGAAGTCCATAATTAAGGCAACTAACTAGCCACTTCATGAAGTCAGCAAAAGCAAAAGGAAAAAAGACCATTACGATACTCCAAGGACACAGCCATATAGTTTAAGGAAAAAAGGGTGTCATTCAGGAGGTATAAGGAAACACAGAGGGAGGAAGACAGGGAGGTGTACCAGTAGAGAGGGAAGCAGGTAAAGCAGTGAAGGGAGCAAAGGTGCTGATAGAGGAAATGGTAGCCAAGACATGGGGATAAGACTTTCTTTATGTACATAAGTGAGAAGAGGAAAGCAAGGGGAGGGATAGCAAGGATAAGTAGGGTGACAGAAGGAGACTGTGTAGAAGGCAACCAAAAAAAAGCCGACATTCTGAACAGGTACTTCTTCTCAGTCTTCTCTATGGAGGGAGAGGGGGCAGACTACCAGTGACAAAAGAAACAAAGTGGGAGGGGAGGCAGACTGAAGTCTAATTTCAGATGAAACAATCCTGAAGAAACTTGCAGCTCTAAAAGTGGACAAGGTTATGCGATCAGATGGGATACACCCAAGGGTACTGAAATAACTTGAAGGAGTTGCTGGCTGCTTGGCTTATGGTCTTATTCAACAGCTCACTGGAATCAGGCATGGTTCTGGAGGACATGAGGGAGAGAAGATGTGGTTCCTCAACATAAGACACTGGCCTGGTGGCGCTGAGGGTTGAGGCACTGGACGCCACACCTCGTACTACGCTGACGACCCAGGTTCGGGAATGAGCCCGGTCCACTGGGGGTCAGCAGGGGAGAGAGAGGATCATGCATCTGTAGGACTGCTCTCCTCTCTCGGGGAGGGATACAGGGGTAGCCCGGTGTGGCAGCTGCCCCAGGTGGAGACCGGCGGCACTGCTACACACACGGGCTTGCTAGCAAGCGAAGGGGGTAGATGTCAGGCGGCTGTCTTCCGGAAGTGGGTGGGAGCACCCACATCTCAGGCTAGGACAGCATTGCATATCCCACGTCGGGGGCATTAACACTACAGAAAAAAAAACTCTGGTCCGGATAAGCGACAGCCCTCCCTGAGCCACACCACCACATGCCCAATACTGGAGCCCTTCCACCGCCCCTTCTATCTCCTCGGGCTCTATGTCCCCGGGGGGGATCAGGGAGTAACAGTAATGTCCTTGAGGATGGCAGGTCTCACAATGGGCGGTAGAGTGCTACTGGCCAGTGGTGAGGCCTCAAAGAGTTCCGGTACCAGGGGCGATAAAGAGATTTAAAAAAAACAAAAACAAAAAAAAACCAGAAGAGCAGGAGCAGGGAAGAGGCTAGTAACTTTAGGCTGGTGAACCTCATCTCAGTGGTGGAGAAATTAATGGAAACACTGTTAATAGAAAGGTTGGAAGAGTATCTTGACTCCAATGAACTGCAAGACCAAAGCAGCATGGATTCATGGGTGTGGGGGTCGGGGGAGTTCATGCCAGATGAATCCTTTTGATTGAGCAATTGGGTGACCAGAGAAATAGATCAGGGGAAGGCAGAGGACATGACTTATCTGTCCATTAACAAGACTTTTGACACTATGCAGCACAGGAGACTGAGCAGCACAGAGGTAGGATCCAAAGTGGTGAATTGGGTTAAAAACTGATTAAGGGATAGATGACAGAGGGTGGTGGCTAATGGCACTCACTCCAATGATGGGAGAATGATCAGCAGGGTGCCGCAGGGCTCAGAACTGGAACCAGTCCTCTTAA
Organism: Neoceratodus forsteri; assembly: GCA_016271365.2. Classification (NCBI taxonomy): domain Eukaryota; kingdom Metazoa; phylum Chordata; order Ceratodontiformes; family Ceratodontidae; genus Neoceratodus; species Neoceratodus forsteri. The sequence continues at coordinate 731,281,759 of CM057453.1, forward strand.
GTGTCTTCTTAACTGACACTGCCGATGAACTTGGAGGGAAGATTGTGAATGAGCTTAGTACAGCAGACCTGGGCTTGATTTCCACAACCTCCACTTGTTTACTGTGTGACTCTAAACAAGTCACTTAACCACCCAGTGCTCCCAGGTCACTCCTGAAAACAGGTACTTGTGCCTAGTGGGCCTCACCCAGATACCAAAAAGAATAAAATAACTAAAGGTATGACTTTTTTCAGATGATGCCAAAATCTGGATTAGGGTGGACAATAAGGACGGGGTACAAAGAATGCATAGGGATGTTAGGAAACTCAAGCAGTGATTAACCACATGGCAATTGGGGTTCATTGCCAAAAAGAGCAAAAACATGCACCTAGGGCATAGGAATCCAAGAACTGAGTATAGGATGGGGTGGAGGTACTGAAAGTCACTAAGCAGGAAAGGGACCTTGCGTTATTATTTCTGATGACCTCAAAGTGCCAAGGCAGTGTGACAAAGCACTGGATAGGGCCAGTGGGATGCAGGGATGCATAGGGAGAGGATTCTCCGGCAGGATGAGGGAGGTGGTGCTGACACTATATCGATCACTGGTGAGACCCCATCTAGAATATTATGTCCAGCTCTGGAGGCTGCACATCAGATAGGACATAGATAGGGTGGAGGCAGTCCAGAATAGGGCAACTAAAATGGTGCAGGGGATGCACAAAAAGTCCTATGAGGAGCGACTGAGGGATCTTTTTTTAATTTAAATAAATTTTATTGAATATTTGCAGATCCATACATAAAAGAGAAAACAAGTACAACAACAATAAAACAAATAGATAATACAAACAATAGAACAATAACACACACTAACAACCATATCCTCCCCCCACTCACCCCACCCACAATCCAGGAGCGTATGAAAAACAAAAAGGGGAAGTACAAAGAGAGACAGTTGCGAAAATCTTATAAAAAAGTCAAACGATATACTAACGCAACAAGGGGGGGGGGTAAATAGCACAAAATACATGCCCAAGAAAAAAAATAGCAAAAGGGAGGGCATCCCTGGATTCATGCACTGAGTAACAATAAAGCATGTAGCAGTTCACAGGTCTGTTGATTAAAGGTCAAATGATGCGTCATACTAGCTATTATCTTCTCCGCATGCAGAGCGAATATCATTTTTTTACACCATTCTGCATATGTGAGAATATCTTGATCCCCCAATGAAGCAAAATAACTTTTTTTTGCACATGCAGAAATGAATGCCGTATGATACTGCTGCGCACCTATTACATTGTCTCCATAGACACCAAGGAGACAAATTTCATGGGAAAATGCTTGATCTAAACCCAAAAGCGGGTCTGGTTTTGACCTAGTTTTAGCCCAGAAAGGGACTACCCATGGGCACTCCCACATAATAGCAAAAGCTACCCGGGAACAGTCTAGCAGTGAGTGCAAGAATCAGAGGGCACTTGACCCGTTTTACACAGCTTAAGAGGGGTATAATAAAGATTATGTAAAAGGTTAAAACTGCAAAAAATCATATCTATCAAACTTAATATGTTTGTACAAATCCCACCAAAAGAGAGACCAATGAAGTGTACAATCAGAGATAGGGAAGGCACGATTCCAATAGGAGAGCCCACCCTTAATCATAGCTGGGAGTAAGGCATAAATCTGTGAGTAAAAAAAAGGAAAAAAATGACTGAGGGATCTCAACGTGTGCACCTTCAAAGATAGGAGACCGAGAGGGAACATGATACAGACTTACAAGCACCTCTTGGTGGTGAACAGGATGTCGTAGGAGAGTCTATTTCAAATGAGGAAAAACACCAGAACCAGATGACATATGATGAATCTGTGGGGTGGAGTTTTGGAGGAATGTGAGAAAGCACTGCTTTACTGAAAGAGTGGTAGATGCCTGGAATAGACTGCTAGCAGAAGTGGTAGAGGCAAAAATAGAAGGGGGCTTCAAACATGCATGGAACAGACATAGCAAAATATTAGGAAATGGGCACTGAGGAGAGGGGGTCACTGGAGACTAGGCAGAGACTACCTGGGCAGACTTGGTGAGCTAAGTGGTCCTTTTCTGCTGACAAATTCTGTTTCTATGATAGTTGGTGGGTCCAGTGAACCAGAAGAGGGTAGTAGGGGTAGATTCAGCTGCTAAAATAAGAAGTAGAGTTCGTTGAAGAGGAGGAACTGAGCACTGAGGCTGGTGTCCCACTGAAGGACAGAATGATGTTCCTCAACCTCATGGAATCCAACAAGAAACATTCTTCTGCTGACTTCCATAGTACAATCACAGTTGATTCACAGGTGTAGGACTATTTGCATGATTGCCCTGTACTCACTAAAGGATGTGACCCCCTGGCATACTGGCACATAAAGTTGGGGTTGTGGCCTGCACAGGGCAAGCTGGCTGTTTTCATTCTATCATGCGCATGCTCAAATGTCCAATCAGTGCATGTCTTCAGTTCTGTGGGTGAAGTTGTCAGTGACAGGAACACTAAACTGAGCATGAGCAATGTTAAAATGCTTACATTCTTAAAAAAAAGAACATGAGTCATTTCAGTCACTGTGTCTCAAAAACGACTGAGTTTACGTTTGACATTTCAGCACTTGAGAAGCAGTCAAGTGGACCATATTCAGACATACGATGAGATGATGGAGAGGATAAAGTTATGTGGTACTACAGCATATTTATTGCTAGTGCAAAATACGGCCATATTATCATGCCACATAAATTATCAGGACCCCTGATATTCAAAAGTTTCTGCTGATGCTAACCAGTGTTTGCCCACACAATCTGGACTTTGCGCACAGGGCCAATATTCCAAGGCCTCTGTTGCACCAGCAAACAGGGGTAGTGCTCATGCAAACCAAATGGGAGGTATGCAAATCATGGGATGGGGACAGTTATATCAGTGCAAGCCGATATTCAGCAGATTTGCATGGCACAAGAAGGTTTCCATGGTCCTTTTGTGCTGCACAAGTACCACCAATGAAAATCTCCTCTTATTCCACACAAATCCTAGCAGCTGCCAGAGGTAATGCAGCCAACCAGCCAGTTGGCTGCTGGGGGAGCATACTGGTGCCTGCGGTCCATTGCACCCCCCCCCCCGATTCCCAGCCCCGACATTAAGAAAATGTCCTGGTGCTAGTGTTCCTTTCCCTCCCTCCAATCCAAGCCAGTCTCATAATAATAATATACCTCCCTGGGGCTAGTGGTCCCTCCCTCCCTCCCTCTGATCCCATCTCCATGAGAACACATTGGACCCAATTCAGGAAGTGCTGTGTCTGCCACAAGTCCCCAGTGCACTGAACAGATAGTGCAGGGGGCTTGCGACCATTTGGCACCAATTGCGATTCACGATCGGGTGCTCCAGATGCAGCAAGTTAGACCAACTCCCCTGGTCTAACTTTGCATTTTACAGGGCTTGCACCAACTTTTTGGCACAAGCTGCCATAACATGTGGTAAAGGTGCAATTGCGCCATGCCATCTTGAATCGAGCAGCACCAAAAATCACGGATGACGCAGGGTTTGGTGCAAGCCCTGTGTCATCCATTTGGAATTGGGCTCATAAACTCCATGGTGCTAGTGGTCCCCTCCCTCCCTCCGATCCCATCTCCATAAGAATTAATTAAGTCCCTGGTGCTAGCGGTTCACTCCCTCCCTCCATCCCTCCATCCCTCCTATCCAATCCCCCTAAGAATGAATTAAATCCCTGGTGCTAGTGGTTCCCTCCATTTAATCCAATCCCCATAATAATGAGTTAAATCCCTGGTGCTAGTGATCCTCTCTGTCTCTATGATCCTATTTCCATAAGAATGAACTAAATCCCTGGTACTAGTGGTCCCCTCCCTCCCACTGAACCCAGCCCCAACATAAAATTCTGCATCCCTGGTGGTAGTGGTTCCCCTCAATAGGCAGCCCAAAAGTAAAAACAACCCGTTCCTAGCATCTAGTGTTCCCCCTCATGGCACAAGACAGCCGCCCCACTGACCTAATTAGTATTGCAGTGCCATGAGGGCATACAGTGACCAGCACAATCCTCCTCACACCTCCTTGGCCAGCCTCCATATGTCTAGGCAGGAGTTTGCCTCTTATTTACTGGGCAGGGTGACATGCCTTGACATTAAAAACAGTTCCTGTCACCGTACATGATAGCTGAGCTATCCTTTGTGCTAGTGGCCCCTCCTCTCCAATCCCCAACCCCATAGTAACAATACAATTCCCTGGTACAGGTGGTCACCTCCCTGCCTCCAATCCCAACCTCGATGTAAAATTCTATATCACTGGTGATAGTGGTCCCCCCCCCACAATCACCATCCTAGAAGAAAAAACAATCCCTTCCTGACATCCAGTGTGCCACCCCCCCCATGGCACCGGCACCCACCCCCTGACCTGATAGATATTGCAGTTTCACAGGGGCATATGATGACCAGCTCATCCCTCTTCACACCTCCTCAGCTGTCTGTCATATGTCCAGGCGGGGAGTGCACCTCTTATTTATAGGGTGGGGTGACACAGTGCATGCACCTGAAATAATTAAAAACAGAAAACTGTCATAAGGTCATTCTGGGTACTCCTGTCACCCCTTCAAACCCACGGCATCCCTGTGATACCTGAAAATGCATACCAGTTCTGTGCACTCTGAACTGTATAGTTCAAGGGTTTCAAACTGTTTGTCACGTCAATCTCAATAATATGGATTTGTTAGTCATGCCATTGGTTTTACAGATCTACAGTTGTATGTAATGCAGGCACACTAATAGAAAAAATGTTAATTTTACAATGTGATGAGGAGATATTATTTTCAGAATAAATGCAGAAGACCTGAAAGGAGAACTACATGAATACAAAAGGCCTGGTATTTATATGTATAGGAGTGATTTGGTCATAAGGAAGCTAGAATAAATAAGAGCTATTACAACAGAGGAGATAAACCTCATTACAGAAATAAGAAAATTAATGGACTGCATATTAGTCTACTTCCAGCTAATTGATAAAGCAGCCTGCTTATAATTGTTATTTATAGATTTTTCTAAATCCCTAAGTACATTAAGACGGCATACATACAGTTCACTGCATAACACGTATCTGTCTATTTATATTTTGTTTGACATTTCTCAAAAATAGCATTTCACTGTCCACCCTGACATGGAATAAATTTATAAGTATAATTTCTCCATCACGGCACAACCTAGTCGAAAACCACGAGGTACCAATTATCCACCTATGGAAACCTACGTGATACGTATGTGTAACGTTGTGTTTTTGCTCTATTCACGTATGCACTGTCACCATTAATGATGCTGATCAACTACCATGCTCACAAGAGATCTGCTGATCCTCTCCATGGAAGATGTGAAATAATGCACTGACCTCTTGTTTGCTGGTGGGGGTGAGTAGTATTACCGTTGAGTGACGTGCAGAAAGAATGATACCAGTAGCTGTAATAATGAACCAGCACTGCAACGCATTCAGCGGTAATTGTAATCAAAGTTATCTGGAAGTCATCCTGTGAATAATTCGATTACATCATGGTGCATTTTATGGTTTAGTGGACAGATGGGAGGTAAGTCATCTAGTAGTCAATGATCACTTAAAAATCACTGGTGACCACTATAAGTGTTTCAGTTTTAGGTGATCATAACCATGTAGTGATGTCCAATGGGGACTGTGTTTGGATCATTGGTGACTACACATCCCAATCTGGTGGCAGGATCTGAACATTAAATTTGACAATATTGGTATGGGGGGGGAGGGGCAGGAAGAATTAACATTTTAAAGTGTTAGCTTTATTTGTCAATGACTGATACCCATTTTTGGTAAAATCAACATGGCAAGTGTTATGGTGACCAACCCAAAACAGGCATTCTGAAAATGATAGAATTTGAAATGTAAGCAAGTTGCATATTATGCCAATATGATTTCAACTGTGGCCTGTTGTGTAAGAAACTAAACAATTTATACATCAATTTGTATAAATTCCTTTGTCACTACAGAGTTCAGAAAAAAATTCCAAACTTTTGTTACTTCTAATGCATTTGTATAAAACATTACTTTTTGAGAAATATTGTCCATTTTACTGATAAACACATACAGTATGTTATCTAATGCTGGTTGCTGCATATTAATAATGTTCTTGCTGAGTAATCGCTATCCTACAGTAAGTATAATTGAAAGTGTAATCAAAGTTGAATTGTCAGTTGGCATGCAATATGGGATTGGGATTCCTAGTCTCCCTGTTATGTTATCCTGCTACACTGCTTCATGATGTACAGCTATGAATAATGGTATATACTGGCATGTGCCTGACTCTTAGCAGTATCGTTTCATGTTCTGTATTTAAATTAAAGGATTTCACAAGCTCGAAGGTAATGCATAAACAGTTCATTAATTAAGATTAACCTTAACCTAGATTTGTTTGCCTTTTTATTTTAATTTCAATAATACAGCATTACTTTGCTAGCCCATTGAAAAAAAACAAGTTCCTTGGCTATATTTGTAATTTCTAAATAGCAACTGCTGTGGGAGAATCCTTTGCAAATCTTATGATAGATACTGTCCATTTATGGTTCCGTGGTGACTCAAGACAGCACACTATAGTACTACATCTAGTCATTGAGACTGTGCATTTTAATGTGCACTTGCATAACTAAATCCTGAGGTGTTCACCTTTCTTCTGATTGATATAACTCATTAGTTCAAATACTTTGTTATAGTGAGCCTCCCACAAGCCAAGGGAATGATTTTGAGCTTCCCTCAAATTTGGAAATAATCTTAGGCCTCCCCACAGACAAAATATCATATGGAAACTGTGACATGCTCTTCATCCTGGTGGGCTTTACTGTAGTTTGCACAGTGCACCAGCAATAAAGGGAGATTAATAAAGTTAACTGAGTATATTCTATTTTTATTCAACTTATTATTCTCCCCCCAACCCCTCACCCCAGGTTATCCTTGTCACTCCACTTTTCTGACTTTCAGACCCCTATTACTCTATTTCCCCTCTATCTGAACAACCATCCTAGTTGCCGTTATCTCTCTCCCCCTTACCCTGTTGTTAAGCAACTTCCTGTACCCTTACCCTAAGTCACACCTGAAAACAAGCATTTGCTCAGTGTGCCTTTCCCGGTCACTAATTTACATGTAAACAGCTATGGTAGAAACCAGCCTGGACTCAGTGTGCCTTTCCCAGTCACCAATTTATGTATAACCTAATGTAGAAACAAGTCTTGACTTGGTGTCTCTTTCCCAGTCACCAATTTACATGTAAATGGACAGCTACTGTAGTAACAAGCCTTGACTCAGTGTACTTTTGCCAGTCACTAATTTACACATAAATACAAACTTGGAAACAAGATTTGGCTCGGTGAGCCATTCCTGATCACTGATTTGTGCATAAGTAAAGAAATTCTCCTACCATTATCCATATTTAGTTTGCTTCAGCCCTTTACACAAAACATCCAAAACATTATAATGTACATTCTTAGACGTGACTGGGCCTCCCGTGGGACAGTATAGAGTCTCTCTTGGGAGGCTGGCCTCACCATTTGAGAACCACCGAAATAACTTTTTATCTTCGGGTAAAGCTGGGCAAGCATATGCTCACTAAGAGAAGCACGTGGTACTTTACATTGAGTAGTAGACTGGGTATGGGATACACACAACTGGTACATGTTTGCATAGCATATTTACTTCATCACTGCTTAGGGTGGAGGTGGTGGGCATGGCGGACATGGAGTCCCCCAGACCTGAATTTGCAATGTCAATATGACTTGTTTGTTAAGTAGCTCTATAAACTAGCTCTATTGTAAAGTCTGCAGGCACTACACTTTTGACTATAAGTGTGAGAGCTCACAATTCACGATGTTGAAGTGTGATCTGATAGTATTCATAACAGTGTCAGTCACAATAATGGAATTAGCAGCAAGCAGTGATTTTTCTTGTATGTGTTAATGTTTATAGATATATGATGGTGGATTAAGGAAGTCAGTGCTACCATCAAAATAGTGACTGATCAAAAAACTGACATAACTACTTCACAAATTACTGACCTCACATGATGATACAACTACTATATTTTTATCCTTCACTGTCTCTGTGGGAATGTAATACATTTCTGATCCATTTAGTTACAACAGAATTTATAGAATAAACGATGGGGAAGTGTGAGTTTCAAGGTGATAATTCAATTGAGGAGTTTATGAAACATAATAATCCACGAAGCCAAAAGCCAAGTGGATTATGATATTCTATAAACCTCGAGATTGAATTGTCACCTTGTAACTCATAAGTTCCCATTGTTTTAGTTTTTATATTATATGGTTAATCTCACAGTTAAAGAGCTGGTGTACTGCCTAAAACTAATATTAGATTTTAAAAGCAGCCAACCATTACTTTTTGTATCTGAGGTACTTTTCCTTTTCCCTTAGTTTAATTAGAAGATTGTTTAACTGATGTTAGTAGGTATGAGGTATGGAACAGCTCTTAGACTGGCAGCTGACATATCTTGCTATACTGCCCGACACTACATCATCAGCATTGAGACCTCACTGACTGTGACATCACTGCTACTTTGGAACAGCAAGTGAGTGACTGCCAGGTCATTCACATGTGATCTCACTGTCAGTGAGATCATAGTACTGATGACGTAGTGTGAGACAGTAGAGCTAGATATGTCAGCTACAAGGCTAAGAGCTGTTCCACACATCCAGCACAATATTATCACAAAGAATACTTTCTGATGAGCAAAAAGAAAAAGAAAATACTTCAGAAATAAAAAGTTAGAACTGACTACTACTTAAAATTTGTAATATTTTTCTGTCTGCCTGTTTTGACTCCACTAGCTCTTTAAATTAAGTGCTACTAAAACAAACAGCAGCAGAACTTTTCCTGACACTGCTGCCATCGCACTTCACTAGCCGTTTATTCATATACAGTAAATATTTCATACCATGGCTCAAGCCCAGGAGGGCTTTTCAAATAGCCACAAGATATGGACATGTGGTTCAAGACTAGGATGGCTTTACTTACTTGCCACACTGTAAAACCTATGCTTCCCTCATTTGACCTACTACACCCTACTGCACAAGTCCTCATTCAGCAGAAGCCTTAAATTTCTAGTAAACTAGCTGAATGATAAAAAACAAATCAGCAGCCGACAATATTCTGACTACAGAGGTGACTTCCTCATTCCCCAGTTAGCTTGTCTGCTGGCATGTTTGCATTTCTGCACACTCATCCTTCTACTATCTTCTGTGCTCAGGCTTTTTGTATTCCTGACTCAACTGTATAGTCATACTGTCATTATTTCTGACAACTGTCAATGAAACCGTGAAGTAGGAAACTGCAAGCACATGTCAGTAGAGAGAAATGACCTTTCATACGCTCTCTACTGTAACTTCTCTCTCTTTCACCCCCAACAAGCAGTGCAGATGAGGAATGAACCATGATGCCATTTACGCTCAGCTGGAAGTAAGACTGAGCAAAGTAAGATGGCAGCAGTGTGAGGAAAATTCCCGTTGCTTGTTTTAATGATGAGAGTGAGGTTTTCTCTACCTTTGCTATAATCTAGTGTTGGTGATTGACAGGTGATGATAATCCATACTTAGACATGGGTTATCGCCCCCTGTAAATCAAAAAGCATGGATTACCACATTTAAAGAAGTGTTTCTGCCCATGGGTTATTGGCCTTAGCCATATAATGTATAAAGGATAATTCATGCCATGTGTGAAAACAAGCATTTGTCAATGCCAAATGTTCACTGCTGGTATTACAGTTGTACCTGTTCTTGCGTGTATACATTTTTATAAAATGGGTTAAAAAAATCTAAGTATCTGATTGGCTACAACACCTTGTTGCCCATGTCCTTATCAGCAGATATTGTAGCCAACCGGCACTAACATCTGCCCAGTGGGCAAATAGCAGCAATGAATCCACTGAGCAATGCCAATTGTAAACAAAACCTACCGGTGGCATAGCTCAGTGATCCCCTAGCGGAAAAGACAGATCTATTTGGAAAGTGATACCTGTTCAAAAACGATCATGAAAAGTCAAGACCATGACAGAAAAGCAATAATTTCCATGCCAACATCATTACCAAGTGAGCTGTGTTTAGAAAAACATTAATTTATTCCAGCTTAATTGACCAGGAACGAGCCATGTGGCACCAACATGGAAATGCAGCTGAAGATCTTTCTGACAGAAAACGTCAACAAAAAATGAACCAATATGTCACAAGTGAACTTTGATTTTGACTTCACAGAAATGCTAAGTAATCTTGGTATTTAGTTTCTGAGTGATCCTGTCACCGAACCTGTGCCATCCTCTGACTGGAGGGCCCAAACCATGGGCAGTAGCAGCACTCTGAATCCGACTGATGCCATCGTGGACCCCATAATAGCAGTTACAGACATGGGCATAACTGACTTTGCCATTACCAGCACAACTGAAACCACCAGCACAAATGCAATACCAAATAACTTTCAAATGGAGATTCCGAACACTGCTGCCACCAACCTTGCAAGTTCCTCTGATGAACAGCCACCTGTCATGGACACAACAACTTCTATTGACCTGCCACATCTCTCCTCAGAGTGAAGCTCTTCTTCTCTGGACATGGACACCATCTCCCACCGCTGAAGAAACAACCGCACCTGTAGCACCAGACTCCTCCAATATTCTGCCAGGAACCTCCGCTTCAGTAGTTGAACCTGCAAAAAAGAAAAGAAAAATGAAACACCTAGATGCATACTTAGAACTGTCAAATGAAGAACTACATGCCCTAGAAAAATGGAAAGATGAACTAAACACTCAAAAAACTACTATTTGGGCAGTAGCAGTATTCGAAAGCTGGTGCACAACAAAGGGCATACAAGTTGACTTAAAAACTATAACAACAACTGAGCTGTCTTCACTACTATGAAATACTATGCAGAAATCTGTCAAGCAGATGGCTCACAATATAGTGTAGCTAGCTTATTAGCCCTAGGACCAGGGCTAAATTGACATATAAATGCACCACCCCTAAGTAGAAACATCAATCTTCCCAGACACTCAGACCTCAACCCTGCAAACAATGTATTTGCATCAGTTTTTAAAAAAATACAGGAGCAAAGGGAAAGATCCAGCTGAGCACCACCCAGCAATCAATGAACAAGACTTTGCCAAGCTGCGAACCTCTGAAGCTCTATCTCCAAACACACCCTGAGGCCTACTTCTAAAGGTGTGGCTGGATATTCAACTGTTCATGGCACGCAGAGGCAGAGAGGGCTTATGCCAACTGAAACCAGAACATTTCGAAATCCAAACCAATGAGCATGGTCTAGAATTTGTAACACTCACATTTAATGTGTATAAGAAAAATCACACAAAAAAAATGACTGTAGTAAACAACAACACTGTGGCTGCATTTACCAGCTGCCACAAAATGCACTGAGGCCCCTAGCCTCTTTCAAAAAATATACTGAAATGCTACCCCCGACCCTCCTGCTTTCTACCTTCCCCCCAGACAAATACCAGACTCTCTATTAAACAGTGCACAAACCTGGTACACAAGAGAGCAATTAGGCATTAACTACTTAGACAATATGATGTCTAAAATTAGTGAAGAAGTGAGGTTAAGCAGAAGCTACATGAACCACTTGGTTCATGCAACAGCAGTCCAGCTGATATCCCAAGCTGGACTAGATTCTCGAGAAATCTTGGCCATTGTGGGCCATAAGGCTGAATCTAGTCTCCTCTCCTACCGGGCAGCTGAGCCAGAAGACAGAAGAAAATGGAGCAATATCCTATCACACAAAAGTAAAGAAATAACTAAAAACTTCACAACGTCTACAGTGCTTCCCCCCAATCAACCATTGTGCACCAGTTTTCCTGCAATGGCCACACACTTAAATCCCTCTACAATGCTTCCTCCATATCAGCCATCCTGCAGCCATATGTTCTCCTACAAAACAAAAGAAATGCCTCTTAACTTAACTACTTCTACAAAGCTTAGCCCCGATCACTCAGCTTGCAGCAATTACCCTGAAATAGCCCTAAACATCGTTACCTCTGTAGCACTTCTCCCTGATCAGCCATGCTGCACCAGTTTGACTCAACAGCCCCAAACAGGAAGAGACACAACATCCGAGGAGAAAAACCAATCAGGAGACAACATCCCCTCAACTACAACAGTCATCCAACAATTTAAAGACACCAGCACAAATACTCCATTCATAATTCAAAACTACATGATGCATCATGTAGAGTTCATTAACTTCTCCAAGTGAAACCATGCTAAATAAACGAAGATAAAGAAAAAAAAGCACAAGTAAAACCCCCCAGAATGAACTTTTTTAACAAATGAACTATACATTTAAAAACCAATTAATGTTTTACTGAAAAATCATTGCTATGTTTATTTACTGCTGTTTCAAGATTTATTAACATAAACCAGAATACATAAAAGTTGATTCATTACAGTTTTAATGTTCCTGTTACAGTTGCAAGGAACTATTTTTTGTCTCACATATTAAAAAAAGTTACTTTAATAAATGTGTTCAACATACAATAAAACAAACATTTACCAAAACCTTGTCTCTATTGAAGTAATATTTATACCCATTTTGTAAGTGCAATAACACATTCCAAGGTGTGGGTTATGTGCTGATAAAAGCAGGCCCAGGGGCATGAGACACTCGACACAAGAGCTTCATTCTTTAGTACACCCCTAGGCATGCTCTTATCAGCATGTAACCCACACCTCACCATATGTTATTGCTTGCTTATCAAATATTTTCCCAGGATAGAGTAGATGAGATACAATGTCTCATTTTCAGTGGTGTTGAATTTTGACGTATTGTTAGATTGCAATTACCCAAGACAGGGCAGCTGAAAGGCAATATCTACTTTTAAGTGGGCTCCCACATTTTGACCTCAAATGTCCAACAGTCTTTTTGTGCCTGATGTTATGATCAAGACAGGTGAAATTTTTAAAATCCCATCTCAAAGGTGATTTCACTGTGTGACTATGGAAACCAGTTTCAGAGGGGCTTTGAAAAATTACACCTGCCATGTTTAGGAGGTGGGGCAACATAGGGGATATGTTGAACATTAGGGGCCACAATCTGCAAAAAATAAAGTTGTGGGTAAATGTTGTAAAAATTAATTTCCTTCTACCTAAGTTGGTTTTTCACATTTTTACTCCAGATTTTCAACATAATCCTTTTATGACCATTCGTTCTGAGCATGACAGGTGTCATTTATAAAACAATGGCTGAAACGTGATTTTGTGCCACACATGTTAAAACACATTTCGGGTAGGATTTGAGAAAAGACAGCTGTCACATTCATGAGGTGGTGTGAAAAAATAGCTATATTGAAAAGTTGGGGTCAAAATATTGAAAATGACCACAGTCGAGAACATGTGAGGAAAAAATGCAATGTAGACTCATAACTTTGATGTTTCCTCAATTTTTTACCTCACATTTCCAACATAGCCTTCTTATGAGCCCACCTCATGATCAAGGGCAGAGAAAATGTTCAAATTCTGCCCAAAATATGATTCCCCTCTGTGAAAGGCTGTGGGATAACAGATGGACACTTGCACTGATGTAATTCTCAAAATTCTTGATTTAATTAAATATTCACAGAACAAAAAAAATAGAACAGACTTGAAACTTTAAATAAACAAATGAAGGAAACAAAATAAAGGCTTAACTGCAGCAAATCAATATTTCTAACATCCAGCACTAGAGGGCTTTAGGCTGAAGGGTGTTTTACCTCCAACACCCTCTTCGATTCTGACTTGCAATCACTCTGTCTGAAATATAAATGGAGCTGGACTTTAGAATTGGTCCACCCAGCTGTCAATCTTACAAGTGTTGTGTTTATACATTTTATTTTCCCCTATTAGCTCCTTTTCCCAATTGTGATAATATATACATATCCAGCACTTTATATAAATCAAAACAATACACCGTCGTTTTATTTTTAACCACTGGATCCAGTGTTCTCTCAGAGAGTCACTTTGTAAGTCCCTCCTCCAGCTATGCTCTGCATAAATGTGATAGGAATGAGGCCAGCCAGCTCTTAGACAGAACAGTTGTGAGGAGAAGACTACAGCAGAAGACTTTGCTCACTATGGTAAGCACTAACAAAATAGAACATTGGATTAAACAAATGCCTGCTGAATGCTTTTTATTTCCATGCGTTGTCTAGCAGTAGCGTTTTGTACTGCTGGAGCTACAGAGCTTCCTTGGCTTCCTTTTTAAATGGAGACTTAAATGCTATGGCTTTGCGCAGCTCCAAGGAGTTCTAAGGTGCAGCAAATAGAAAACCGCACCAAGGAATGTTGCAGGCTACCTACTGCTCACAAAACAACAATATTTTACCAACAGGGTTCTCCTATAAATGGTGCATACCGTAATTTACTTTGAAAGCATTTCCATTTTCAATGTGCTTTTCCTTGCCTGCAGTTTACCATCGCTGCGACTCAGCGCATCTTCAAGAGGAACCACAGGACGTTTTATTTACTAAACAGGGGGGAGGGGGAGAAACAAAGAAATCCAGCATATATAAACACAGTATAACTGCCTCCAACGTCCTGATATCTTATATTTGTATGTCATTTTTAACTGATTGAAAAAATACAGCTATCAGTTTTACAGCACAAAAAGATGCTGCATGCAGAGGTATCCAAAACCTCTACAACAGGAAGCATTTATTATTTCTTCCCTGTTTCACTTATACACGGATAGTTTTACTAAATTGATTTAATAACTGACACATCTGTCATTTGGATTTTTATTTCTGCATGATATTGCATAACTAGACTCAAACTCGGTCTGGCCAACAGGATGCTGAGGGGGGGGGCACAAAGAACAAATAAACAGACATTTTACATGGGTGGCCAGTCCATGTAGGACATACATACATAAAAAGACAATATAAGGATCACAAAGAAAACACAAAAGGATTCCCCTTGCAAACCTGTCTAAACGCTGACCAGAACCTATCACATTCTTCATCACCTAAGAAAAAAACATTCTGTTTTTTTTCTATTCCCTCTGTAATAATGTAACACACCTATATATCAGATCTCTCACACATAGAGAGATGGAGCCATGGCACACCCATCTCCAAAGGATCCACCTTGTTTTTTTTTTTTTTTTAATTCTCAAGTGAGAAAACACATTTTGGCCAGGATTTGAAAAATGACAGCTGTCACATTCATGAGGTGCTGTTAAGAAATGGCTATGTTGAAGATCTGGTGTAAAAATATTAAAAATTACCAAAGTTACAAGCCTGTATTCATAAATTTTAACACAGGATCATAACTTTGCTGTTTTTAATATTTTTCCCCAAAAGTTCTATATAGCCTTCTTATGACCCCACCTCACAAACAAGGGTGTAGAAAATGTTCGACTTCTGCCTAAAAGGTGATTTTGTACAGCGACCACAAAATCACATTTCTGGACAGATTTGCCTAATTTCATTGCCATTGTTGATGAGGTGGGGTCCCAAAAAAGCCATGTTGAATGTTTGGGGTGAAAATATTCAAAAATGACCAAGTTATGAAAGTAAGTTAAAAAAAACAGCATTGAAATACATCAAACTGCATACCTGACTTCCTCAGTTCACGGTCCGGCGTTGAAGAGTAAAGATGTGTCTGTGGTTCCGAGAGGATTGCAGCATTGGACTCCTGTTAAGTATGTAAAGGCTTGGGGGTGGAGTGTTGGGTGTTGAGTGGTAGTGTTCGTTGGGGGGACACTAACGGCAGCAGCAGCAACAGATATCGAGGGATGGTTTCCTTTTTTACAGGGTATAATGAAACAAAAACAGCTAAGGATGGCTTTCTTTATTTCAGGTGGTGACACAGGGGATTAGGCATCCCCAGTGTCAGTGTTATGTTTGGTGGGGTGGGGTGGTGGGTGCTAAGTGGGAGGGTCAAGTGGGGGGACAGTAAGGGTAGCAGCAGCATCAGACATTGATGGATGGTTTCCTTTTTTTGCAGGGTGTAATTCAACCTCAATAGTTTGATTGTGACAGATCAGCTGTGTTTGCTGGGTGACATTATGTAGATCAAAGGAAAGAGATGACCTACAATTAGGTCTGCTCTTTCTTTTGAACTACACAAAGTTTCCGCCCATTATAACACCTTGAGAAAGAACACAGGAGAGGTGCTCAAAAATGTTTGGAATTTAGTGGTGGTGTAGCATCTTTATTGACAAATAAAACAGTGGTGCTTTGAATTAATTGTTTTTTACAGTTTTGCCTGAGCTCATTCTTTCTATTTGGTGAAATATGGAATGGTGCCAGTGACAGTTCTCAGAGACAACTTTGTATCAACCAAGCATTTTGTTCTTAATTATTGATACATAGTATGTTTCTGTCAATGCTGATGGGGTTGGATGGGGATTTGGGTGGTCAAACTCAAAGCTGTGAAATTGTCTCTAGTATGCAGCTTCTTCTGTATTTAGCATGACTCCTTAGAAACATGACACAGGCACTAATCCTGAGTTACACAGAAACACTAATTTAAAAAAAACATGTATACAATTAAGGTTCATCAAGGAACATATATATGAATGTAAATTTATTGTAGCACTCTTACCAATTTTGTGATGTGAGGATGTGATCCAAATTTGGGTTCCAGACACAGTGATAGAAACTTCAATTAAAATTGCCAAAATCTGCTGTAAATAATTGAAATAGCTGTTGTTTCTGTCATTGTTAAAACTAATCACCATGTGCTCAGTGAACAGAACCAGTATTATACATTGTATGACTAGTGTGTGTCTTTGATTAGAGTGATGATGAGAGGGGGCAAATAAATGTAAACCTCTATCTGTTGCAACTACAGCAACAGTGTGGTAATTTTTACATACACAAACTATTTTAGTTTATAACACTGCAAATCATATCCATTGTCTGATAAACAGCATGGCATCTGAGTCACAGCTACCAGAACTGCCATTATGTTTAACATGGCTTTGCCACAAATGTGATGGAGATGACAGAACTGACATTGACATTTGGCTGATAAGAGTATAATACTCAAAATAAATGCTGTTTCAGTCACACAACTGTAATTTGGACAATTCATGGAATTTTGCTCTGCTATAAAAATGGTTGATGATGTTTGGTTCTTTTTGGGTGACAGTTTCACTATGTGGCATTCATAAGCTACACACATGTTCCCACTGAAAGTAGTGTTACTGGTTTTATTTATTTCTGTTTTTATTAAATATTATTATTGAAGCAAGGATTAATAACTGAGATTCACATTTTTAAATTCAGCTTTTTGTGATAACGGCGACTACTAATGGCCGTGGACCACAAAGAGTGACTCAAAAACCCCCCGACATGAACAGGGTGATGGACATTACACCGACCATTGCAAATAGTGATGGTCGCATACTCCATGAGTATAGAAAATCACCATATATATGTTTATGCAGGGGCCTATGCCCCCACACCACCTTTTGTGGGGGGCAAGCCCCCTGCACCCCCCAAAATAAATATAATCAACTCCACGGGGGGCGTGGACTTGGGGAAAACACACACAAAAAAAAAGTTTTGCCTGGTGCTAGAACCAAATCTGGGTCACTGGCTTCAGGGTCAGTAGTGTATACTGCTATACTAAATGGCCAGCTCAGCAAGGCTAGGCCAAACATGATCCTATATCCTGCTGTAGCAAGTGTAGCTCCCTGCCACACTCAATCTACAGGATATAGTGACCTTTTTTCACCATTCACGCTACTACAGGTGATATTATTGAGTCATTCATATTGAGTCGCTCAATAATACGTGCTCATATAGGGAGCAACCTTAAAATCAAATGCCAGCACTATTCGTTTTCTTGTCTTTGTCTGCCAAATACGACATGTCATAATGAATGTTCCAGTATGATTTTCTTTTATTTGAAAAATGTTTTATGCATATGTAGTACCTCTAATTTGATCCCTGGTTAAAATTTTTTTGCCACAACCGTCTACATGCTAACACTGACAGCAGGCTTACATTAGTTTGTTCAAAAAAGTACAACACTGAATAAAATATGCACATCCAACTGAGATAATCTTTATGAGTATTTAAAACAACCATGTAAAGTTTGAGATTAAATTATGATTTTGTTTCTTTACGTTGATATCTAATGAAATCTTTGATTATATAAACGTATTTGTAAATTGAATAATCCCTTTGCTTCCAGTGAGGAGGATGTGGAAGCAGAGTGCTAAAAAGCTGTAAAGCACTATTGAATTGTTTAATAAAGTTTGCATTGTTAAATTATTTATTTATTTATTTTTATTTATTGAAATGTTTCACCAGGAAAGACACACTGAGCAACAAGTTGCATGTCTCCCAGTGCATCCTTGGGGAAAGGAGTACAGGGAGTTGAATACCAAACATAAAAACAGTCATCAAGTAAATAATTAGTTCATAATTAAGTACAATACATACAAAATGGTCATTAAGTGAACAAATAGGATATAGGTAAATAACACGATGTGAACATTATAACTGCAAGCCAACATATGATTTTAGGAGAGAGTAAGGCAATAGAACAGCACAGAAGTGACAACAAAGGTGCAGAGTAACAAAAAGTGCATTCAGAACAAAAGTTTGGAAATCATTTCAAGTCTGGGGATTGTTGTGCTACCAAAGCAGGAAGGCTAATAGACTTGTGAGTGGTGATACTTGGAAACAGGGGGTGGGCTAATTGCATAATTTCATGTTTTGAAGCTGACAGTGTTACTGTGCTGATTGTGTTCTCATTCACGACATAAAACAGCTTAAGATGGATATAAAATGACAAAGATAATATTGAGAACAAATTTTAGACAGATTTTTAATGAAATATTGCATAACAAAATCAGTGCTGGGTGTTAAGTTTTAAATAGTTATTTGACCCTTTTTGGAATGGGGTGTAGCATGTGAGCTCAGACAAAAGCACTAAGATATACTACTGAAGTCAAATGTAGCATGATAAATAGGGCCATATTCCATTAGCAGCATGCACTGAACAGCTTTTATTTTTACATTATTCTGGGAGAGCATGTCCTTGAAGCATTCTTGTCTAAAGTGTTTATGTTAGCCACCCCTGATATATGCAGTTAGCCCTTTGCACCACTAATGAGGTAACACTGTATTATGGTGCCATCTGTATTAAGTTCCCTGGTTTGACTCAGTTTGACTTCAGTGGCTCCTAGCACAAAGAGCATGATCCATTTCCCACTCCCGACTGCAACTAGTGAATGCAAGAAGATGTAGTGAAAAAGACTCAGGGGCTGCACTGTGAAGTAGGTGTGTGTATGGTGCAGCAGGATGTTATAGGATGCATCAGGCAATTTTCAAGTGTTTTAGGATTTATCAGTGTGCAGCATAGCACAGGAACATATTGTAGAGTTTGCATGGACATTGGAGCGTGCAGCAGACAATAGCGAGTGACAAAAATGAGGCTTAAAATGACTCAGTATACAGCTTACCTGATAGCCATGCCTTTCTATTTATTTCTAGGAGCCTTTTTTTGTTTAACTGGCTTGTTGTGTCTAAACTGCACCTAACAGCCAGGCTACAATGGTGGACCTTTGGTTAGAAGCAGAACCATGAATCCAAGATTCTGTTTGAATCCCATCATAGTCACTGACTAACACCAAGGTGAGACATGGGGAAGTTACTTGACTTCCCTGACACTTTAGTTCATCCATATAAAACTGGCTCAAATGGCAAGTTTATAGTAAAGGAGAAATAATAGGGTCCATGACCAATTTACTGGGACAAAGGTTTGAAGGTGGTTTTCATATGAATAAATGGTGCTAAAAAAGATGCGCTTGGAGGACCCTCTCAAAAATGTAGGCAATTGCCGCTAGGTGGCCAAATTCAAGATGGCCATCAAAAATCTCTAAAATGGAATATCTCAGCTCATAGTTGTTGTATAAAGCTGTATCTGGTGTCTAAATGGGGGTTTTGAGGGTCCAGGAATTCATTTCTTACAATAAAAATGTTCTTTCTTGAAGCCAAATTTATACAGTGGCATCCCCTAGGATGAAACGCAATTCTGCAGCATTTGCAGCACTCTGCAGATGCTGCAGAAGACCTACTGAATAAAGCAATGTAATTTCAATATTTCAATAATAATTAGTCCCCTTTGTCATTCCGGAAAATGTTACACTGCCAGGATGAAGTGACTGCCACAGATTCCTGCATGACAAAGGGGACTAATTGCCATTGAAATTACATTGCTTTATTCAGTAGGTCTGCAGCAGCATACTGCAGAGTGCATTAAATGCATATGTATTATAGGGGTGCGGTCATGCTCCTATATTTAGGGTTGAGTATGCACTTTAATGTTAAGCCTCAAATTTTGCGCATTAATAACTTTGCAACTGTTCAACGGATTTGCACGAAATTTGGAATGCACAGTCTGGTATGGTAGATCTCTTGATATACTAAATTGTGTTTCAGTCGAATATACAAATTTTGCACAGTGAAGTACCAAATAATGCACTTTTCACCAAGTTTCTGCTTTTTGTGTCAGTGGTGCTGTGCGGACACCGTGTGGTCTATTGGTCCAAAACTTAGGATGTAGAAAGATCTTGGGCAAATGAACATGCCATCCTTTGTTTGGTGAAATAATATTAATCTGTTCAAAAGTTATTAAAATTTGAAATTCCTGTTAACTCCTATGGGAAAATTTATATGTATTACAGTCGCGCCCCTATATTTAGGGATATGAAGCCACTTCTATGTTAAACTCAAAATTTTGCATGTTAATAACATTTGACCCATTCAGCGGATTTGCATGACATGTGGTATGCCTGGTGGAGTGTAGTAGATCTCTTGATCTGCCAAATTTCATTTTGGTCAGACTTACGGTTTTTGCGCACCAAAACCGTGAAAAATGCACTGTTTGCAAGTTATGTAGGCAATTTTTTTGATTTTGTCCATGGTACTGCATGGCCGTTCTGTGGTGCATCACCCTGTGACTTGGCTCATTTCAAAGAGCTTGGGTCAAGGAACATGCTGCTTTATATTTGGTGAAAAAATATTAATTTATTCAAAAGTTATTAAAGTTTTAAGTTCTCATTATAAGTCTATGGGAAAATTTATATGTTTACTTTGCGAAAGAAGAATGTGTTTTTGGCCATTTGGTCCTTCCTCACGATCAAAGAATTTTCAGGCTCGTGATAAAAGAATCTTTGATTGCCAGGAATTCTTTGATTGCGATGGCCGCCATCTTGTTTTCATTTTGCGGTTGGAAAAACAAATATCTCAGCTCAGAGGTGACTCCTGAAGTAAAACTTGGATGGGTTTTACTCAGGGGGCTTTGCTCTATTGAGCCATGGTTGTGGTTTCTTGTAAATCTGTCACAAAATTGAGTTTTCAAGTTTACAAATTCTTTGATCGTGGCTCGCTAACTATCTTTGATCACGAGCCTGTAAATTTTTGATCGTGAGATTCTTTGACCGTGATCTTTGATTGTGAGGGCTCAACTAGATGGCCAGATTAAAAAAATCTAATTTCTCAGCCCAGGGGTGACTTGTAAAGACAAACTAGGATGGGGTTTGCTCACGGGGCATTGTTCTAGCGAGTCATGGCTGCAGTTTCATGTATTTTTGTGTAAAACTTGACTTTCAAAATTTGTTATTCTTTGATCACAAGCCTGCAAATTCTTTGATGGCAAGATTCTTTGACTGTGAGCTTTGATCACGAGGGCATGACTAAATGACCAGATGAAAAAATCTATTTTCACTGCACAGGGGTGAGTTATAAAGCCAAACTAGGATGTATTTTGCTCAGGGGACTTCGTTCTGTCTAGTCACGGCTGTGGTTTCATTTATGTTTTGTGTAAAAATTGACTTTTAACATTTTATATTCTTTGATCGTGAGCCTACAAATTCTTTGGTTGCAAGCCTGCAAATTCTTTGATTGTGATCTTTAATCGTGAGGGAGGGACTAGATGGCCAGATTTGGAGGGACCAGATAGCCCAATTTTAACAATGTTTAAAATTAAATATCTTGGAAATGGTCAGGTCTTTTAACTTGAAATTTGGAGGGTGTTGACGAGATGTCCTGTAGATGTGAATTGTGGTGCTTAGGTGTTGGATAATACTTTTTTTTGTGGAGATATTGTGTGGTGCAGTTTAAATTTTGTGGACAGCATTTTCCATTGTGGTAGTGGCTTGAAATGTATAGGGTAGCTAGCCTTACTGCCATGGATGCACTTTTCGGTCATCTGTCAATCTCAGGAGGAGGGGGGTACATGGGGGAGGGAGCAACCCTAAAGGTCTAATTTCCTTACTTTTTGTGTTTTAACCCTAAATGATGCATTAGCAATGTTTTTGCATTATATATATATATATATATATATATATATATATATATATATAGTTTATCTTTTTTTTTGCAGGTGTGTCTAAATGAAGTTCTGTGATGGGTGATTGGAAAGATGTCAGCACCATTGATGAAACCAGTACAATAGTTGGGAGGAAAGACGAGGAAGAGGGCTAAGATGATTAAAGAACTGTATATATTATGTGATAAAGTGTGATGAAGACAAAAGTGACTATCCAATTGATTCATGAAACAAACTGAAGAGACTAGCACTGGAATGGAGGGTGTTGGATAAATATGGAAGTTTTATTGAGAAAGTAAACTGGGATGATGGTGCAACTGGCTTGTTTTTTGGTAAATTGTGTAAGACTGGATCCATGAGTAAAAGGAAGCTTCCGCAAGCCAAAATTAGTCAAGAGAAACAGCAGATACTAGAAATCCTCATATCCCAATCAGAGCATGACAGTTCCTCTGAAAATGCTCCTGGTACTTCTGCTAGACTTTCATGGAGTGGCCCTCTACAGGACAAGGATTTTTGTATCTAGTGCATGATGCCAGAAGACAATAAACATCCTGGCTGAGACAAGTGATGTCTTCTACACCAAATGGATGCATGGCACCCGTTCAAGGCTCACACAGAGTACCTAGAAGATGCTACAGTGTGTGACCATATTTTAGCTGTAATTGATTGTATAACAGATCCTTTTGCTGCTGAGACTCTGTATAATCACTCCTGTTGGAAAAAAACATGTCTCTACAATATACAACCAGAACAAAAACATTAATTCAGATCTTCACATAGAACAGGTTCATCTTGCAGAAGTTTGAGAAGTGTTCTTCAAACATGTATGGACAGTTGTGTTGGATATGAATGAGCCAAGAACATTACAAGGACTACTGATGGACTGCAATAATCTGTTGAGAAATTTCTGTTATGATACAAGTACAACAAAATCAAGCACAATTAAGCAGATGATTCAAAAGCAGTTTGCACACAGGATCAGATTTCATGATCGTTTCCACAAAAACGAGAGTACCATAGTGTATGACATATCTGCAGGTGGAATTTATGTGGAAGCAGCAATCTACTCGTGGGGAGTGAGTGAAAAACAATTATTGAATACCATTGCCAGGTGCTTGAGAGATAAGTTATCGCATGATTCAGGCATGATCTGGCCTCCACATATTGATGAGCGTGAGAACATTGAAGAACCCAATCTTGAGTTATGAACGTTTCTCACCTGGCAAATGAACCATGCTTCTGGTGACTTCAGTGATGCCTGCCAGGATCCAGAGACTGCAGCATTGTCATCTCTGTTATTTTTATTAATCACAGAGAAACACACTTCCTTAAAGGTAAAGTTGTCAATGATGATTCATGGCCTGACTAGAAGACGTGAGATTATAGACATGAGGGAGAAATTATCACTCAGAATAAGCTACCAGGATGTGCTTAATCTGTATGCTACATGGGCCAAATTTGATCTTGAGAAGAATGACAGCTATCCTGAAGAGCTTACCAATGATTTACCTGGAACTGCCATTCTAGACAATGTCGACTTTCAGGATGACACATTGACTGAAGCAGATACATCTCACTGCACAAATGTGACATTTGTTCAACCAGAGGATGTTGCTACTAATGTGTCTACTGAGAATCATCCTAAACTGGCCATGGCAAAGCTTTTTGATATGAAAAATATCACTGCAGAACAACATAGAGTTCAACCTTACAAGACGGTCAAATGTGGCCCACCATCAGTTCACGCTGAAGTTGATATCTCACCACAAAGCACTCAGGACCAAAAGATTCAAGAAGTGATCCACTCTTTGGCTCATCTTGACAGAAATGGGGAAAAGGTTCCAGCAAAAAGCCAGAGGATTGGAACATTTGCTGGATTTCAAGCCAATATCCAGAAGTTGGCTACAAAGAGCAAGGCATACTACTACCTCACATTACCCAAGCCACCCCACAACTCAGTAGTAAATGTGGTGATGTGTCACATAGTCACTATAGTGAAAAATAAATCAATGCCTTTCATTCAACTGGTTGGAGATGGGCCAGTCTATGCTCTGATTGCTCAGTTGAAAAATGACAATCCTACACAGTTTGAACTCATCCTTCCATTCCTAGGTCCATTCCATATGCAGTGTTCCTTCATATCAGCAATCAACAAGTGATTCAAAGGATCTGGTTTATCTGACATTCTTGTTGCAGCTAGAGTGATTACAGAGGGTTCAGGTAACAACGCACTGTGCAGAAAACATTATAAAAGAAGCATCAGATGTCTTTGACTGATGTACGAGGTATTGGCTCACAGAATAATTCAAAAAGAACTTAGTGATGGTCTACACTTGTCTCCAGAACTACAAGAAAAGCTGGAAAAACTAAGACACCCCTCCACAAATACACAAAAGGAGCTCAAGATGATATGTGATGAACTAGATGCTGATTAAGAGTTATCTTCATTTGTTGTGAAAGCATTCAAAATGGTTGAAAATTCTGATAATTCAATGATAAAGTATTGGCTCAGTTTCATGAACATGACTGAAATACTGATGATGAATATCCATGCATTAAGAACTCAGGATTGGGAGGCATTCAAGGCATTACTCAAAGTTACGTTGCCATGACTGCAAGTATATGACAATGACAAGTATGGAAGATGGCTCATTGGATTCTGGCCAGAAATTAGCTATCTGCCTGAGGAGAAAGTCAAGTACATGTGTGATGGTTCATTTGCACAGTCAATGACAGGGAACCTCTATTCTTGCTTACCACTGGATCTATGGATAGAAATGACAATGAACAAGGGCTCAAAGATGAAAGCTGGTTAGATGAGAATTTTGAAGACTGAGAAGATGCTGCTAACTCACACTTGAAATGCAAACTTTATGAATAGAGTTAGTCTCTCTGCATGCCATTGCAAACATGAAGACAACCTCTCAATGCTACAGTGAGAATTCAACCACTTGACTCAGAGCAAATGAGCAGGCAGTACAGGATCTTGAAAGTTGCATCACAGAATTTGACTGTGATCCTTTTGACCTTACAAAGCCTACTCTGAGAACTGTCCAATCTGGAATCATTGCATCAGAAAAACTTGTTCAGGACTTCAAAACAGCACATGAGGATGGTGAATCACTAGTCAACAAATTCTTTCAGGAACAGATGTCTTCAACTATGAAGTAATTTGATGCAACAGTTCACAGAAACTCAAGGTACAACTACAGTGGACCATCTATCAGAGGGGGAACAAATACCATTGTAACAATGACTAGTGTAATGGAAAACAATGTCATGGCAGAAGTAATCTCTCTTGCTCAAAAGTGCAAGGAGAACTATGACCCTGTCACAAGTAATGGAATATCATGTGACAGAGGAATGTCTCTCAATATTCAGTCCTAATGGAACTATGGTAAAAATGCAAAAATCAAAGTTAGTTGAAAAGTTGAACCTTGTTCCACTACACCCTGCCAGTAGCTACATTGCCCTGGTAGACATGGGATTCATTTGGAGGCATGTCACTCCATCTGCAGAGGATAGAGAAAAGCAGGATGAAACTGACTTTACATGGGCAGATTATGCTCATAAGGTATAAAAAAAATTGCATTTGTCTTGCTCAACACACTGAAGCTTTTGAGATTGTCTTTGTGAATGATCCATATGACTTGGAGATGAGCATCAAAGTCAGTGAACTTGAACATAGGACAACATGCACATCATACATAGGAGGTATGAGGAATATATATATCAAGAGAGAAGGTAAGCTGCCTGCTTCAAAATAAGTTCCACAACATGTTCAACATGTTCAAAAACCCAGGCAACAAAATACATATCCAGAAATTCCTGGAGGGTGACTTCAGGGGTTTGCACATCGACATCCAGCCATCCAATTTCTATATTCTTTGAGGAGTAACTGTTAGGATCTGTTCTCTAAGGATGAACATGTGCAAATTAGAGTTCCAGCGCCACCACATAGAAGCAGACACAATGCTTCTGTATATATACTCACAACTGAGGAAAAATGGAGTAAGAGATGTTGTTGTACTTGATATTGAAGACACTGACGCAGTAGTCCTTGCTGCATATGTATCACACCAGGTTGATGGTGTTCTTGGCTTGAAGAAGAAGAAGTCCATATTTAAATGCAAGTTACTGTGTTCAAAAGAAGTTGCTCAAGTCATTGTACCTCTTCGTGTACACGTGGGAGCAGATGCAGTCTTGGTGTTCTTTGGTCATGGAAAGTAGTCATTATTTCAAAGTGCACTGAAATCTGAAGCAGCACATAGGTTGTTGTTGTCAGGTGTTGGAAAGAGACTCTCAGTGACACCAAATATTCTGCACAACATGGTGAAGTTCACTATCAGGTTTGTCTATTAAGATAGTATCAGCAAGATGCTAGCTGAGGCTCAGACATTGAAGTGGGACAAAATGAAGAGAAAGTCAACTCAAAGAATATCTCCAGACTGTGATTTGAAGGTGAAGTGAGTTAACTACCAGGTGTACATCCTGCCCAACTATGACAAGCCTGATGCTCCACCATCTCCACTGGATCATGGCTGAACTCTGATTGAAGGAAAATGTCAACCTATCCAATACACAAAAGCACCTCTACTAAAGAACCTCAGGGACATTGTAGCATAAGAGAAGGTCTCAACAGCTGGAAAAGATGATGCAGAATCCAATTCAGAATCTGATACAGACTATGATTCTGATAATGACTATGAGAATAACATGGAAGAAGAAAATGAGTAGACGACTTTGGGCAAATGAAGACAGCACTTCAAACATTCATTGGAGAATGTTATGACAGCAATAAGGCTTCAGACATTATGAATATTAAACAATTGTACAATCATACTAATGTTACCAACTAGAACTTTTCAATTAGAAATGTTACTAACTGTGCAAAACCAGATTTTGTAAAAATAAAAGTTAGCTATTTTCTGACACTGAACGATGACATGCATGATATTTTTAAGTTTAGAAACACAGTATTTCAAGGTTTGGGGGTGGGAAAACTTAGAATTAAACAGACATTATTGTGTAATTTTAAGAACATGTTGTCATGGTGTCTTTGGCTTCAAGAAAGAATGTTTTTATTATAAGAAATGATTTCCTTGAACCTCAACACCCTATTTAGACACCAATTCCAGCTTTATATAACAGCTATGAGATGAGATATGCTATTTTAAAGATTTTTGGTGACCATCATGAATTTGGCCACCTAGCAGCATTTGCCCAAACTTTTAAGGGGGTCCCCCAAGCCCATCTTTTTTAGCACCATTTATTCATATAAAAAACACCTTCAAACCTTTATCCCCAAAAATTGTCATGGACTCCTATTATCTTTCCTTTACTATTAAAAATAAAGCACTGTCATGTTGTCTATTATAGTGGTGCAGTAGCTCCACTCTAGTTAGGGATGGATTGAGAAGAGTTTTTTTATGTTAAACCTCAAACTTCACACTTTAATACTGTAGGTTCGCAACTGTTCATCGGATTTCCACAGAATTTTGCATGTGGATTCTCATTGTAGATCTCCTGATGAGCCAAGTTTCTTTAGAGTCAGATGTGTGGATTCTGAGATCTGAATAGCAAACCGAAAAAAACATGTGTTTTGGCTGTTTTTTTTTCTTTTGTCATTGCCTAGCACCCAGACAGTTTGGAATTTTGGTTTGAAATTTTCAGGTTAGAAAGGGCTTGGGTCATAATGGTGCCATTCCTCGGTTTGATGAAAAATATATTAATCTGTTCCAAGTTATTACATTTTAAAATTTGAGCTCTGAGCATGCTCAGTGTGGTCTTTTGGATAGCTGCTTGGAATGAAAAAATGTGTTGGTTCATTTTGAAAAAGGATCCTTTTTTGAATAAGGATAATTCTTTTTTGTGGGGAAAAAAATCCTTTTTCATATGGCCATCATGTTGTTTGTGTTTAAAAAAGTAAATTTCAGAACCCACAAAAATGACATCTTGGACATCTCAACACATGTATCTTGTTCACTGGGACTCTATTGGGTGTATTCTATCTTAGTTTGTGGATAAATGACCCAGAAATGCCTTTTTAGACATTTAAAAACAAATTTCGTGAGCTGATTTTCTTTTTTTGAATCTTCATACAAAAAGGTAATTGGCCCATACAAGAAAGGATCCCTTCATATGAAAAAAAGAATTTGGACTTGTTGTTTACCGATCCTTTTATTTGTATGAAGACATCCTTTTTCATATGAAAGAAAAAAGCATATAGAAAAGGATTAGTGCTGTGTGGAATGGAAACATTCTGAATATGCAGAATTTTGACAAAATGTCATGAAATTCCATGACATTTCATGAGATTTCATTGAAATTTAGCAGACGTTTTAAAATGTAGTAATTTGGTCATAATTCAGCTGTCATTTAAGACAGAGCTCTGCAATTTGGCATGTGCATGCCTTGGCTAGTGAGCAAAACTCATGTCACATACCAAGAAATTCAAATGGATAGTGTCAAAATTATAGGTGCTCAAATTCTGTCATTTTATTTTGCGTGTGAAATTTCATGAACATTTTTGTTTACATATACCTCAGCTGTCTATTAGGTCAGAGTTCTTAAACTTGGCATGATTCCTTGATGAGAGGAGTTCTAACAATATACCAGATTTCATGACAATATGATGCATCATCTCAAAATTATATGTGTTCAGAATGTGTCACTTTATTTTTCCAGAATATTTTGTGAAAAATAATCATCTGCATATAATTCAAGTACCTTTAGAGCTAGACATGTGTAAATTAGCATGAATAACCTTTTTGTAATTCTTATAAAACAGTCTAAATATGGAGATAATTGGATTAGATATTTTTAAGTTTCGGGGTCAAAACTTTACTATGTAAAGATTTGCAAAATTTTGTGAAAACTCTCAAAAATGTTGATATTTGTAACTTCTCTTGCAGGCATATACTTAACATTTGACTTACATATTCATAGTCAGTGTATCCTGGTGTCTAACACAACTGGATAAATTGGTTTAGTAGTTTTAAATTTGCAGTAGAAAAAAAATATTGGTAACATTTTCTCACATATTTATGGTCATCCAGAATTCTTTCTGTGGAATTTAATGTTAACAATACATGTATCACTACTTCATTTGATAAAATGGGCTGAGCTTTTTGCAATCCTGCTGTTCCTCTCTGTTTGACTATCCCCCCTTCTCTTTTGGCATAGCCAGATTGACTAAGTAGAACTGCTGATACCACTGATATCCTCTTTGTTCTTTACAGTGACAAACACCCTTAAAACGTGAGTCACTGACTCCTTTTTCTATTGACCTACCCTGTTGGAATAGCCAGAATTCTTTCTTCCTGCTGCCCCAGACATTGTCTCCCCCAACTACATATTTTTGAATACCTCTAAGTCCTAGGCTTGCATGTACATCAGGATCCCTGAATCATAGATTTACTGGATGTGATCCTTAAATATCCTGCATTCAGGTTGAAACTGTTGATACTCTGTGCTTCCTTGCTCCAACCTGGAGGTCTACTATTGTTGTGCTACCCAGCTCAGCTGTCCATTTCGTGGTGAAACTGTGCATCTAACTCCTAAACCTGGTAACCTCCTGTGCTACTTGCCTCTCATACCCCTATCCTTTAATTAGAATCCCCCAGAGAAGGCTGAGTGAAATTAGCAAATTCTAGTCTTATGCAATTGTTCATGAAATTACACAATTTTCACAGATATTCATAGGATTTGACTTTCAGTGCAGATGTTATTTTACAGTTTCTGGCAGCACGCAATTAATAAAGTTGGTACACACACACACACACACACACACACACACACTCACACAGTCTCCTTATAAGGTCTAGCAATCTGCCAAATGTAATGGTATTACATTCTCTAGTTTTAAAGTTTCAGGGGTTTATAAATTTGTAGTTCACATTCTTGCAAAATGTATTTTTAAATGTTGTGAAAGTTTGATTACGTTTAATGTAATCCCATTTAAAGCTGCAAATGTGAAATGTTTTAGAAATAACCATGCGGTATAACAGCTTAAATGTTTCAACTCTGGTTAAACTTAGATATGTTATTTTAAAATTAAAGGGCAATAACTGAAATTTACATTTTGGCAACATGTTTGGCAAACTATAACTCAGTCCCATTTGAAGTTAGAATCCTGAATCTATGTACATATACAAATGTAGTGATAACCTGTATACCTGTTACATTTTATAACATTTCAATGAATATTATCAAAATTATGCTAAAATTACAGAAATCTAAATTTTGACAAAATGTTTGGTTATCTATAACTCAGCCCCCATTGAAGCTTGAGACTTAAAATGTGGTGCATATAACCATGCTGGAAGCTTTTCTAAATTCTGACATTGTGGAGAAATTTAAATAAGAAAGTTTAAAATTATCTCAAAATAACTGAAAATGAAATTTTGATTAAATGTTTGGCCACCTATACTTCCTCCCCCTTATAACACATAGCTCTGCAATTTGGAACACTTTTGTAAACAATTGGGTACTGTTTACATTCCAGATATGGTGTTATATGCTTGCGTACTTGTAATACTATTGGGAAATAACTGAAATTTGAAATTTGGCAAAATTCTACAAATTATTTGTGAATATTCTATGAAATTCCACAGAGTCAGAATGATCATTCTGTAGGCATTCCACTGGCAGAATTGTATATTCTGCACAGCTCTAGAAAGGGTCCCTTAATACGAAAAATGAATCTGAAAAAAAATATCCAAATTCTTTTTCTGTATGAAGGCATCATATTTCGTATGCTTTCCTCATTCGTATAGAAAAGGGTGCCTTCATACAAAAAAATAATTTGGACTTAGTTTTTTTTTGTATGAAGGGATCCTTTTTGTATGTTTTTTTTTAATTCATACTAAAAAGGATTCCATCATATGAAAAAAGATGTTGGACTTAGTTCCCCCCAAATACTTTTTTCGTATGAATGAGATCCTCTTTATGTTGATTACGCCCATGTGCAAGAAACATATTGCGGCAGCTTGCTCCAGAAGCAGGTTGTGGAGGTGCGGCACTGTTGTGGCCAATGCCCCCACAGCCTTTGGAGGCTTGGCCCGCTTTTCCCAATGGGGTGGCACGCTGCCCCTGACACTAGTTCAGCCAGCATGCCACAACCTCGTAAGGTTTCAGCCGCTTCAATCAGGGGCCACCTCGTCATTGCAGCATAAGCCATTCCGCTGCAATGAGGAAGCAACTCGTCATTGCCGGGCAGAAATTTGTTAGTGTGATATTGTTTATGAACACGGTGGTGGCTTGCCACTGTGTTCACAAACAATATGAAGCAGCTCCACTGTCGAGCGGTGCCCAGTCCCCCTCGGCAGCATGTGCCCCTCAATGTGTTTGTTTGCCAATGGGGACCCCAATCCCCGTCGGCTTCAGTGCCCTAACGTTGATGTTGCCGACGAGGGAGCCCACTCCCCATCGGCATTATGTCCCTCCCCCCCAAGTGTCATTTACTGATAGGGGAGCCCACTCCCCATCAGCACAATTCCCCCAAACTCGCACTACAGTTGTGCCGAGAGAGTGCAATACCTCTCGCCCCGTGCCCCCACTTTTGTGCTGATGGGGGTGCCCATTCCCCCATCGGCTACAGCTGCCCCCCAAACAAACATTCTGTTGGCATGCTGGGAGCCCACCCCAGCATGCCAAATGACCCTGTAAAAAAAAAACATTCCCGCAATGTTTTTTTTTGTTTTATTTATTTATTTGCTTTTGTTAACCGGGTAAGCACACTAGACAGCCAAGTGCCTATTTTCAGGTGCAACCCAGGAGATTACAAGGTACATACTTGAACATCAGGCAAATACAAGTGGAGGATTACATTACATAGAATTAGCACAACAGGGACTTTACAAGCATCAGATTTCATCAGGCAAATAGTAGTGAAGAGTTAATATAAAGTGACCAGAATACAGGGACATTGTAAGACAACAATACAAAAAACAGGTATTACAATACAGTATTAAACACTGCAGTCAGTAGGAAGAAGTGCAGTGTGAATTCATCGCTCCAGGCAGCAAGTTGTAAGGCTAGCAGTTAGAATAAGGAGGAGTCACAATGGGGATAGAGTGGGCCCAGTGCGAGAGAAAGGAGTGCACAGTTATAGTGCTCACTTTGTTTTGCCGGTGGGCTTAAATGGTCTCTTTTTATGTATGCTGTGAGAACAGGAGGAGTATGAGCACAGTTGTGATCTGCCCAAGTCGTAATTTTAAGGTAGCATCTCAGTTAGTCGGGGCATCTCAGGCTGAGAGGGTTTGTCTAGTGCAGAGACAGGTGACAGCCATTTTGAGAAAACCCCAGAGGGAGGCTTTAAAGCTCTGGTGCGAGGGAGAGGAGCGAGTACTAGTTGGAAGAGAGTTCCAAACCCTGGGTGCATACGCAGCAAAGGCTCGGTCACCCATTTGTGTGTGGGTTTTAGGTACCAGTAGGGCATGGGAGCTGCTGGATCACAGGTTGTAGGAGGGTGTAGCAAGAACAAGGGTCTCAGCAAGGTTTTGAGGGGTGGCGGTTCTGACAATATTGTCAATGAAGTTGCCCACGACATAAGAGCGGTGAGTTTCGGGAGGGACCCACTCAAGCCGGGTGTAAAGCTCACAGCAGTGAGTGAGGTGGGGGCTGAGATGCAAAACGGCATATGTTGTTGTACGCTGAGTCCCACTTTACTAGACTAGTTTTTGCAATTTGGGCAAAGGTGATTAGTCCATAGCAAAGCATGGGTAGGAAGACTCCCCTGTCTAGAGCAAGATGGGCAGCTGGAGTTAGACAGCTTTTTGCTCTGTAAGCCTGACCCAGCTTGCAGTTTGAGGCCTTGCATGTATTTCGTATGTGTAGGTTCATATCCAGCTGCTGGTCAAGGGTTACCCCCAGGTACTTGACCGAGCCTGCTACAGTCAGCTGTGACCCATCAGCCCCGGAGATCTGTAGTGAATCCAGGGCGGCTTTTAACTTTGCTGCTGAGCCAAATAGCATGGCCTGTGTCTTCTGTACATTAATAACAAGTTTATGGTCCTGCAACCAAGTTTGGATGTGGTTGAAGTCCGAGTTTAGTTTGGTGTTAATGGTGGTGATGTCCTGGGATTTGGCCATGATGACTAGGTCATCTGCGTACAGCACTGAGGACCCTAAAGCCGGAGCCAAGGGTAGCTCATTTATGAAGAGAAAGAACAGGAGAGGCCCCAGGAGATAGCCCTGGGGGACTCCGCAGTTAACCTGGGCAGGCTCAGACAGGACCTTGTTGAATTTGGTGTACTGATGCCTACCCATGAGGAAATTACTGATCCATGCAAGAGCTGGGGAGGAGAAGCCAAGTGACAGGAGAGAGGAGCACAGTAATGTGTGGTCAACTCGATCAAAGGCTTTTGAGAGATCAACAAAGATGGCCCTGGTCAGTTCATCTCGGTCAGCAGCAGACCTGATCTCCAAGGTAACAATTGCTAGGGCTGTGGAGGTGCTATGCCCCTTTCTAAACCCATGTTGTGCAGGGAAGAGAAGGTTGTGGGTCTGTAGGTAGTGGGTGACCTGAGAGGCAACTACCTTTTCCAGGAACTTGCTGATCACTGATAGGATTGCAATGGGATGGTAGTTCTTGAGGTCTTTTGCATCCCCTTGCTTGGGTACCTTGGCCATCTTCCAGATGTCCGGGACTATGCCTGAGGTGAGCTATGCGTTGAAGTCATGGGCTATTGGCTGGGGTAGTACTGATGCCCCTAGCCTCAGCAGCTTGGGCTCCAGGCAGTCATGCCCAGCTCCAGTGTATGGGGATAGACCAGCAAGGAGCTTCTGGGCCTCCATGTCTGTTACTGCCTTGAAGTAAAAGGGCAGTAGGGGGGTTGTCCCTCTGGGTGAGGAGGCCCAGCCAGCAGGGTAGTGCGGCAGTTTGGGTAAAGCAGGCAAGTCTGTGAACTGAACGTTAAAGGCATTGGCAATAGTGAGGGGGTTGTTGTAATTAACCCCGTCAATGAGCATGTCAGTGACCTGCACTCTCGTGGTCCCACCCACCACTTTCTTAATGCTCTGCCAGAAAGTCCTCAGATTTTTGGCTGTGGAGAGCAGGATGGACTGACAGTATTCACTTTTTGCTGAGCGAATGGCTCTCTTGCATGAGTTCCTCAGCTGTCTGTAATTCTGGAGATCCGTGCTGGACAGTGAGCTCTTATACCTCACCCAGCATTTATCTCTTTGCCTCATGAGAGTATACAGGCCTCCCTGGAGCCATTTAGTTACAGTGCCCCTCACTCTCCTTCTTGTGAGGGGAGCATGCCTGTCTTGAAGTGGTGTGAATGCTTTTAGAAAGTTGTCAAGAGCCATTGAGGGGTAATTGGTGGCCATGACCTGAGACCAGTCAGTACCTATCAAAAAAGAAAATGGTCCTTCGCGGTCTCCCTGACCTCCTCCCACAACCCGCACCCACCCTCTATGCACCCTGCATCTCCTCACCGCCCTCACCCCATACTTACCTGTGGAGTCCAGCGCGATGATCTTCGGTGGACTGGGAACACATCTGCACTCTTCAAAGCTGACTGCGAACTGTGGAGATGCCGGTAAGCTGTATAATGGCATAAATAGGCTTTTTTCAACTTTGGTACATATCTCAGGCATTTTTTCACATTTTGGCACCAAATTTTCAACATGAGGTTTTTGGGACCCCTCCTCATGAATTATGCCACTGTCACGGCGTTATTCGGCCCCTGAAAGGTGATTTCACGGTCACTGCGCGGAATCACCTTTTGGGACTGATTAACAAAACAACAGTGCCAGTGTTCATGAGGTGGGCTCTCAAAAAGCCTATGTTGCAAATTTGGTGGAAAAAATAAAAAAAATTACTGTTTTACAAGCG
This sequence comes from Neoceratodus forsteri, assembly GCA_016271365.2. Classification (NCBI taxonomy): domain Eukaryota; kingdom Metazoa; phylum Chordata; order Ceratodontiformes; family Ceratodontidae; genus Neoceratodus; species Neoceratodus forsteri. Next base: position 731,316,939 of record CM057453.1, read on the forward strand.
TGCATTGCGCAGTTGCTACGCATTCTCGTAACGTCGTGAATTTGCAATATTGTCATGCCAGATTTTCTACATTGGCATTTTTTCACACCTCCTTGTGAACAGTACAGCTGTATTTTTCACATCCTGACCGAAATGTGTTTTCGCACTTCCAGTGCAGAATAGCACAGTTGCTATGGGAAATCAGTGTTTGGGACAGATTAAGAAAATGACATTGCCACTGTTCATGAGCAGAGGTCCTAAAATGCCTGTGTTGAAAATTTGGTGATGATACTCCATAAAATGATTGTGTTACGAGCATGCATTGCACAGTTTGCACGCACGCTCGTAACTTCACAAATTTATAATATTTTCACTCCAGATTTTCAACATTGCCAATTTCCCACACCTACTTATGAACGGTACAGCTGTCATTGTTACCATTCTGGCTGAAATGTCTTTTTGCACTTCTGGTGCAGAATAGTGCAGTCACTGTGGAAAATCAGTGTTCGGGACAGTTTAAAAAAATGACAGTGATACTGTTCATGAGCAGAGGTCCTAAAAAGCCTATGTTAAAAATTTGGTGACAATAGCCCATCAAATGACTGTGCTACAAGTGTGTGTTGTGCAGTTTCCACTCACCCTTGTAACTTCGCAGATTTGTAATATTGTCATGCCAGATTTTCAACACTGGCATTTTTTCACACCTCCTTATGAACAGTACAGCTGTCATTTTGCACATCCTGACCAAAATATGTTTTCGCACTTCCGGCACAGAATAGCACGGTCACTGTGGGAAATCAGTGTTTGGGACAGATTAAGAAAATGATTGTGACACTGTTCATGAGCAAAGGTCCTAAAATCCCTATGTTGAACATGTGGTGATGAAACTCCATAAAATGACTGTGTTACAAGCGTGTGTTGAACTGTTTCCATGAACCCTTATAACTTAGCAAATCTGTAATATTTTCACGCCACATTTTCAACACTGGCATTTTTCCACACGTCCTTATGAACAATACAGCTGCCATTTTTCACGTCCTGGCCATAATATGTTTTTGCACTCCTGCCACAGAATAGGGCAGTCACTGTGAGAAATCAGCATTTGGGACAGATTAAGATTGAGCAAGTGAGAGGGGGGAGTGACTAAGCTCAAGTGAGCTCTGCCGGGACTGCTGTGGATTTCTTTGTGGGCAGAAAAAGGCCCCAGGGCAGGAGCCCAGTACAAAAGGGTAGCTTGCAACAGTGGGAGAAACAGAACAAGAGAGCGAGTGAGGGAGGGAGAGTGAGCGAACTCAATGGAGCTCTGTTTGGAATGCTGTAGATCTCTTTGTGGGCAGAAAAAGGTGTCAATGCAGTTAGGGACCCAGTACAAAAGGGTAGCCTGCAGTGGTGGGAGGCACAGTACGAGGCGAGTGAGAGAGGGGGACTGAGTGAGATCTACGGAGCTCTATCAGGACCGCTGCAGATTTCTTTGTGGGCAGAAAAAGATGCCAATGCAGGCATGAGCCCTCTACAAAAGGGCAGCCTGCAGTGCTGGAAGAAACAGAATGAGTGACTGAGAGAGAGGGGGAGTGAGCGAGCTCAACAGACCTTTGTTGGGACTGCTGCAGATTTCTTTGTGGGAAGAAAATGGTGCCAATGGAGGCATGAGCCCACTACAAAAGGGCAGCCTGCAGTGCTGGAAGAAACGGAATGAGTGACTGAGAGAGAGGGGGAGTGAGCGAGCTCAACAGATCTTTGTTGGGACTGCTGCAGATTTCTTTGTGGGAAGAAAATGGTGCCAATGCAGGCATGAGCACACTATAAAAGGGCAGCCTGCAGCGCTGGAAGAAACGGAATGAGTGACTGAGAGAGAGGGGGAGTGAGCGAGCTCAACAGACCTTTGTTGGGACTGCTGCAGATTTCTTTGTGGGAAGAAAATGGTGCCAATGGAGGCATGAGCCCACTACAAAAGGGCAGCCTGCAGCACTGGAAGAAACGGAATGAGTGACTGAGAGAGGGGGAGTGAGTGAGCTCAACAGAGCTCTGTTGGGACTGTTGCGGATTTCTTTGTGGGCAGAAAATGGTGCCAATGGAGGCAGGAGCCCAGTACAAAAGGGCAGCCTGCAGTGCCAGGAGAAACAGAATGAGCGAGTGAGAGAGGGGGAGTAAGCAACCTCAACGGAGCTCTGTCAGGACAACTGTGAACTTCTTTGTGGGCAGAAAAAGGTGCCAACACAGACAGGAGCCCAGTACAAAAGGGCAGCCTGCAGCGCGGGGAGACACAGAACGAGCAAGTGAGACAGGGGGAGTCAGTGAACTCAACGGAGCTGTGTCAGGACTGCTGCTGATTTCATTGTGGGCAGAAAAAGGCTCCAATGCAAGCAGGAGCCCAGTATAAAAGGGCAGCCTGCAGCATCGGGAGAAACAGAATGAGCGAGGGAGAGGGGGAAGTGAGCCAGTTCAATGAGCTGTGCCGGAACTTTAGAGTTGCCCACCCTCCCGCCCACGGTCCTTCATGGTCCTATATTACAGCAGGGTCTGTGGAGTGGAGACAAAGCAATAAGTAGATACGCCCACACCTCCTTATGAACAGCACAACTGTCATTTTTCACATCCTGGCCGAAATGCATTTTCGCACTTCCAGTGCAAAATAGTGTGGTCACTCTGGGAAATCAGTGTTTGGGACACATTAAGAAAACCACAGTGACACTGTTCATGAGCAGAGGTCCTAAAATGCCTATGTTGAAAATTTTGTGATGAAAGTCCATAAAATGACTGTGTTACGAGCATGCGTTATGCAGTTTCCACGAACCCTTGTAACTTCGCAAATCAGTAATATTTTCACGTCACATTTTCAACACTGGAATTTTTTCACACCTCCTTATGAACAGTACAGCTGTAATTTTTCACATCCTGGCCGAAATGTGTTTTTGCACTTGCGGCACAGAATAGCACAGTTGCTGTGGGAAATCAGTGTTCGGGACAGATTAAGAAAATAACAGTGGCACTGTTCATGACCAGCGGTCCTAAAATCCCAATGTTGAAAATTTGTGATGAAAGTCCATAAGATGACCGTGTTACAAGTGTGCATTGAACTGTTTCCATGCACCCTTGTAACTTTGCAAATTTGTAATATTTTCACGCCACATTTTCAACACTGGCATTTTTTCACATCTCCTTATGAACAGTACAGCTGTCATTTTTCACATCCTGGTCTAAATATGTTTTTGCATTCCTGCCACAGAATAGCACAGTCACTGTGGGAAATCAGTGTTTGGGACAGATTAAGACTGAGCGAGTGAGAGGAGGGAGTGACCAAGCTCAACTGACCTCTGTTGGAACTACTGAAGATTTCTTTGCGGCAGAAAAAGGCCCCAACTCAGGAGCCCAGTACAAAAATGCAGCCTGCAGCGCCGCGAGAAACAGAATGAGCGGGTGGGGGGGAGTGAGTGACCTCAACGGAGCTCTGTTGGGACTGCTGCAGATTTCTTTGTGGGCAGGAGATAGACAGCAATGCAGGCAGGGGTCCAGTACAAAAGGCAGCCTGCAGCACTGGCAGAAACAGAATGAGCGAGTGAGAGAGAGGGAGTGAGCGAGCTCAATGAAGCTGTGTCAGGACTGCTGCAGATTTCTTTGTGGGCAGACAAGATGCCAACAAAGGCAGGATCCTAGTACAAAAGGGCAGCCTGCAGTGCCAGGAGAAACAGAATGAGCGCGTGAGAGAGGGAGACCGAGCAACTTCAACGGAGCACTGTCGGGACAGCTGCAGATTTCTTTGTGGGCAGAGAAAGTTGCCAATGCAGTCAGGAGCCCAGTACAAAAGCACAGCCTGCACCGCCAATAGAAACAGAACGAGTAACTGACAGAGGGGGAGTGAGCGAGCTCAACGGAGCAAAGCAATCAACATTCGGCATTGACAAATGCTTGTTTTGTATGGGTGTTAAGAATTTGGACTTAGTATTTTTTCTTGATTCTTTTTTCTTATGAAGGAATCTTTTTTTGTATTGATCTTTCTTTTGATACAAAAAAAACGATTCCTTCATACAAAAAAAGATTTAGGACTTCTTTTTTTTCCCACATTTGAATGTCAACAAGCCATAACTCCCACAATATTTTGATTTAAGGGGTAATCTATATATCAAATGAAAAGTCTTAATGAGTACTAATGAGCTGACAGCCCCAAGGTACACCGCACACCTGATTTGCGAAGATGCAGAAGAGGTCAAACCATAATGGTTTTTCCTTTTGCTACTTGCAGGTTTCCCTACTTTTGTCACTTTAACCCTAAGTGTTGCATTAACAAAGTTTTTTTTTGCTATGAATCCATTTATATAGCTGAACTTCATAGAAACATAGAAACATAGACTTTGACGGCAGATAAGGACCTCTTGGCCCACCTAGTCTGCCCATTTCCCTACCTAGAGGATAAGCTGCAGATCCATTTAACCAACAGCCTATTTCTTCCTACCCCCACCAAAAATTGTCTTATGTCTGTCCCATGCATTCTTGAATTCTCCCACAGTTTTAGACCCCACAACCTCCTCAGGAAGGCTGTTCCATGCATCCACTACCCTCTTGTGAAAAAATACTTCCTCACATTGCCCCTGAGCCATCCCCCCCTCTATCTTCAAATTGTGTCCCTTTGTTCTTGCACATCTCTTTTTCTGAAAGATGCTACCCTCTTGGACTTTGTTGATTCTACTGAGGTACTTAAATGTTTCTATCGTGTCTCCCCTATCCCTCCTTTCTTCAAGGGTATACATATTAAGCTCCTTTAGTCTCTCCTCGTATGGCTTCTCTTGCATGAATGCAGTCATGTCCCTTCTAAAATTCATAAGTGTATTCAATTTTTCCTGCATCTACAAAATTAATGCATTTGAGGAACTTTATAAGAAAGTACATGTAGGAATCATGCTTTCAAATTATTAAGGCATAATGGCAAACAGAAAGGAAAGAAAAAGCTATCCATCTCATGCCAATGGAATTTTAAAATACATAATCATGTTTTGTTGTTTGAAATTGACAGCCTTTATCTAGTTTACATGTAAAGATGAATGACTTCTAGAAGCTTGATTGGTTAATTGATTTCAGTGGATGAGGCAAATCTTTAATTTCTGGGTTTTTTTTTTGTGTTTGGCTTCCTTGGGAAAATCATGCTCTATGGGGAGGGTGTGTCTGTTCATCGACTGGACTTTAAACAAAATCTAACATGGAAACATGATGCCCCATGGGGAGACCCCAATCAACATGAAAGGGTAACATCTCTTCCATGGAGCCTCTGCAGGGACTGAGGCTACCAATCTGGGAGACAGGCCAGAACATGGAGTCCCAGTTCAAAGAGAAGGAGCTGTCAGAGCTGGCAAGTTGCTGCAGCAAACAGGAGGGGCAAAATCTCTCCTGGTCCAGTTTCAGCATAGTCAGGTAGGCAAGCAGCAGGGTCTTGGTCAAAGCTTAAATGTAGTTTTGGATGAAGCACACAATCTCAATCTTGGCCAGCTTGGCATTGTTTAGAAAGGCTAGCAGGACACTGTAAAGGGCATCCATGGCAAAGCTGAGGCTGTGCATGTGGTTGCATTCTCATTTGTTGGCTTTCATGCACCTGTTCTTCCTCTGCTTGGTGATCACAGTCTCACTCTTCAGTTTGGCACATCCCCTCCTCAATTTTGGCTTCTTCTAGGAAACTGGTGACTCCCTTCTTGGTATCATTGCATGAACCTTCATAGGACTTAAGGGACTTTGAGCATGGTGTAGAGAAGCAGCCAGGCACCCATCAGACCCTGAAGAGTCGAGTGCTTCATCATCTGAGACTCCAAAGTACTGTCCCTCTCATTGCTGAGCAGAACCAGAGAACAGCCCATGTTGGGAGCCATTCTATTAAAAAACACAAAGAGAACACTTCAGGAAAAATATGAGGGAAGGCTGACTGAGCTGGGAAGTGGTTGGATAAGATATACATATATATATATATATATATATAGAGAGAGAGAGAGAGAGAGAGAGAGAGAGACAGACAGAGGGAGCGATAAAGAGAAAAAGAGCAGGGGATTGCCGGCTCACTGCTCCAGCTGTAGCTGTCAGTACGACTCCAGCTGTAGCTTTCCAATTCAAGAAAGTCCCACTGTTCTCATACTGAGAACATGGGTGAATGAGTACTCTTGCTTAGCTGGGCACCCAGGATTTTTGGGTGCACAGAAACCTTATTTCCAGGGCAATTTTTAAAAAACAAACTCCAGAACTTAGCTAAACAGTCCCCGTTTACCTAGATTCAGGTGTCTGTTTTTTAAAAATACATAAATGTATTTCTTTTTCAGTGTTTTTTAATAAAAAGTAAGCAAGATGGTGGGCATTATAATTAGTATTGTTTTTCTCATGACAAGTAAATGATTTTTCACAAGTACATTTTGAAAATAAGTACTCAGGATTGTTTTTTGTTTCTTTTACTGTCAGTGTCGGAGGGATAGCCCACAAAAATTACTTTAAATTATTATAACTCTGGAGCCATATAATGTTTTTTCATGAAACATTTGAAATGCACTACCTCAAAACAGGCCACATCTAACCTGAAAATTTTGTAAAAATATAAAATATTCTGCACTGCCTAAGCTGTTCATGAGAGCAAAAAAAAAAAAATAAAGTATAGGAAAACCCCAAACTTTTTGTTTTCATTTTTTTGGCATTCCACATCTCAAAGACCACACAGTATGCCATCATGAAATTTTTTGATTCTTGAGCATCTGCCAGTCAGACCATGCATGACAAATTTTGGGCTATTCTATCAAACACTGCCAAAGTTATTAAGGTGCAAAAACTGGGGTTTGACATTAAGTGCCCTACTCAACCCTAACAATAGGGACACTCCCATGCCTCTATAATATACATTGTAATATATGTATTCTTAAAATAAATACTCCCAAAATAGCATATAAAAACATCCTCATAATATATTAGTTACTACCGTAATAGTATACTTCCGGCCCAATAATACTATATTTCTGGTCCCCGAAATACTATCATTGGGATTACTGGACATGACTACTGTATGAACCTTGTGTTGTTGTTTTTTTCTGTGAGAGGAACAAGCGGGAATGGACCGGGAGCTGGGGGGTGCAAATGAGGATCGAGGAACTACACTCAGCATCTGACGAACTCTGCAGACTGCAGCAGTAGAAATAAGAACTTGAAAATTCCTTGCATCCATATATTACAAAAAATAACAAATAGTTTCTGGTGTTTCAAGGCAGAAATTCCATCTCGAGGTTCTGGGGACCCAAGAAACCTCTCGAGCTTCGCTCTCGAGATTTCGTTTGTCCCCAGAACCTCTCAATGGAATTACGGCCTTGTAATACACTAGAACCTATCTATTATTGTATTTATATACACCATTTTTTCCTATTTTTTGGGGCGAGGCACATGTAATTACTAAAAAAATAGAAAATTCCAAAAACGTACAAAAAAGTAGAAAATGTAAAAAAAAAACACAAAAAAAATCAAAAACAAAAGAACATACAAACATATGAAACTGCCAGCAGAAAAAGGCCTACAGGTCTATCAAGTCTGCTCAATTGTGCAGTTCTTAGTTTCATATTACTACAACTGTCCCAGCCCCAGCCAAACCCCTCCCTTCCTCTCCTTTCCTGGTCTTTCCCCCCTTTGTGTTCTTGTCTGTACTCATCCTGCCCATGACTCTATTTTAACCTCACTTAAAGCTATCCTCTGCCCTCAGTTTGATTCACTCCTCTGGCAGTGCATTCCATCTCACCACCACTCCCTCTGTAAAGTAGTGCCTCCTCATCTCCCTCCTGAATTGTTCCCCTTCCAACTTCAGACTGTGCCCCCTAGTGACCCTTCCCTCTCATTAAATGGAACAATTCTTCCTCTCTGACTTTGTTTATGACTTTCAAGTACTTAAAGGTCTCTATCATGTCACCTCTTTCCCTTATTTCTTCCAGAGAATACATATTGAGCTCCCTCTATCTTTCCTTATATGTTAATTCCCTCAGTCCCATGATCATTTTCATAGCCCTGTGCTACATCCCCTCCAGAGATCTCGCATCCTTTATGAGGTATGGGCACTAGTACTGCACACAGTACTCCAAGTGTGGCCTCACCAGTGATCTATACAATGGCAGGATGACCTCCTCCCTACTAGAGTTCATCCCTCTGTCAATGCACCCCAGCATCCTATTTGCCCTTGCTGCCACCCTCCTACTCTGTGCTGATACCTTCATGTCCCCTGTGACTATTACCTAGAAGTCCCTTTCCTCATCTGAAGCTGTTACCTGCACTCCCCAAGCCAGTAGCAGGTCCTGGGATTTCTTGCTCCAAGGTGCATGACCTTGTACTTCTTAGCATTAAATCCCAACTGCCACTCCCTAGACCAGTGTTTAAGTTTAGCTAGATCCTCCCTGAGTGCCTGCCCCCTTTCCTCATTGTCCACTTTTGCACTAATCTTAGTGTCATCTGCAAACAGGCTGATCTTACTCTTGATCCCCTCTTAAATGTCTCTAATGAAGACATTGAATAAAGCTGGGCCCAGCACTGAACCCTGTGGTACCCCACTTGTTACTGGTCTTGGCTTGGATGTCTCCCCCTTACAGGTACCCTCTGTTGTGTGCCCTACAACTAGCTCTCAACCCACCCCACCAGTTTCTCCCCTACCCCCCTGTTCCTCAGCTTGCTCATTAACCTCCCATGGGGCACCAAGTCAGAAACCTTGTTGAAGTTCAGGTACAGGACATCCACAGTGTGGCCTTTGTCAACCACCCTAGTGACCCAATCGAAGAAGTCGATCAGGTTAGTTTGGTATGATCTTCCTGAGACAAACCCATGTTGTCTCTCATCCTGTAGGCCATTACTATTGAGAAAGGTTATCAACCTCTCCTTTAGAATGGTCTCCATCAACTTTCCCACTATGGAAGTCAAACTTACCGGTCTGTAGTGGCCCGGTTGGTCCTTGGGTCCACCCTTGTGAAGGGGCACCATGTGAGCCATCCTCCAGTCCCTGGGTACCTTCTCTGTCTCCAAGGGGGTGTTGAAGAGGTCAGTCAGGGGGCCTGCCAAAACCTCCACACATTCCTTCAAGATCCTTGGGTATACACCGTCTGGTCCTGGTGCCTTGTCCACCCACAAGACTTTAAGGCCCTTCAGAACTCTGTCCTCTTGGATGACCCTGTCTGTTATCTCTGCCCCCTCTTCACCCTTGCCCCCTTTCCCCTGTGGTATTGGGCCATCCCTTTCTTTTGTGAACACCGAGCAGAAGTACTCATTGCATGCCTCTGCCTGTTCTTCCCTTGTTCAGCCCATCCCCATCCCTCTTGATTCTAACAATGTAATCTTTACAACTCCTCTTCTCTGTTATGTATTTAAAGTACCCCTTTTCCCCCCTCTCTGATACCTTGAGCCAACTTCATCTCCTTTGCTGCCTTGGCTTCCCTGACTGACCTGGTCACCTCCGTAGATGCCTTTGTGAACACCTCTCTATCCTCCTCATGCCCCTATTTTATGAACTTAATGAAGGCCAACCTTTTTTCCCTCACCTTCCACTCCACTTCCTTGCTGAGCCAGCTAGGTTTTTTTTGGACCTGGACTGCTTACTCTGAGAATTGGCACATATGTTCGTGGCCTCATTCAGCCTCTTCCTAATGATTGCCCACTTCTGTTCAGCATCCATCCCTGGGTTAATTTTAGCTAAATACCCCTCTAGGATGCTGCCTATTCTGGCAAAATCTGCCTTCCTGAAGTCCAACACTCTTGTCCTGGTCTTAGCTGACTCCCTCCCTGTGTTGAGGAGGAACCACACTGAGCAGTGGTCCCTTCCTGCTAGAGGGTCCTGTACTACTACATCCTGGACCTAATCACCATTTCTTAGCACCAAATCCAGTATTTCCCCCCCTCTCTAGTAGATTCCATCATGCCTTGCACTAGGAAGCTGTCTTGGATAGCCTCTAGCAGCACCTGTTCCCTGGCATGTGCTGTAGTTACTGTCTGCCAGTCAACCCCAGGTAGGCCGAAGTCTCCCACTATAACTGTATTTCCCTTGCCACTAACCTTCCTGATTTGGTCCCCCAGCTCCCTATCCACCTTCTCGCTCTATGAGGGTGGCCTGTACACCACCCCCATTCTGAGTTTCTTACCTTTAGGGCTTTGGAGCAATAGCCATATGACTTCTGGCCTCCCCTCATCCATCTCCTCCCTGGTAAACAGTATTCCCTCCCTGACATAAATAGCCACCCTTCCAGGCCTTCTCCCATCCCAGTCACTGCAGAACACCTTGTAACCTGAGATCGTAAATTTCCAGTCATGGTATTGGGTGGCCCAGTCTCTGAGATGGCAGCAATATTTACCTCTCCCTCTACCATCATTGCCTGGAACTCTGCCACCTTGTTTGCTAAGCTCTTTGCATTCAAGGATAGTAAAGTCCTCCTCGTGCCCCACCTGTCCTCTTCCCATCTTTCCCCTATCTACTTTTGTCTTGGTAACTTCCCCTCATTCTCCTCCTCCCTCTCTGGGGAAGGGTGTGAGGCCTTCCAGTCTTCCCTGGAATGTGCCTCCTGTCTGCTATCTGACTCAGCCCTTCTCCCCTCCTCAGTTTAAATTTATGTTGTTTTTAATGTACTTCTCCAGCCCCTGTCCCAATGCCCTTGTACCCTCAATGCTGAGATGCAGCCTATCCTTGGCATAAAGCCCCTTATTCTTCCATGTCTCACCCCACTCCCCTACTACTCCATATCCCATTTCTACACACCACCCCTTCAGCCACCCATTAAACTTCTGTATTCTTAGCTTCCTTACTGTGCTTGCCCTAGGTACTTGAAGTAACTCGGAGAACGTCACTGAGCTTCCCACCCGACTGCAGATACCCCCCACTACTCTGAACCTTTCCTCTCCCAACCCCCAAAATATAGCTACTTATTTAAGCATTGATTTCCAGCATTTAGCTGACAATAACATACATTTGTTTATGTTAGTGTCACCGACTATTGTCTTTTTAATAGTTCATGCACCACAGTACAATGCCTGCCTATTTCATTATTTTGATATTTACAAATACTTAAAGAGCTACTGATGCCTAAAACAAAACTTTAAAAAACACCTTATGAAATTACTGATCTTCCTATTGTTCTGTATTGGTAATGTAGAAATCAACCCTGGACCTCTTGAAAGCATCACCTCTCCCTCAGACCTATCCTCAATTAAAGGCCTCAGTTTCCTGCATATTAATGTATGCAGTCTGTTGAAAAAATTTACATTGCTACAATCCTGGGTTGCCCATACCTTGCCAGACTTTCTTGTGATAACTGAGACATGGCTCAAGACCACCACAATGGACAGGGAAGTTAACCTACCTAACTATCAGCTATTCAGAGCTGATCGCCAAACAAGGGGAGGTGGAGTAGCCATATATGTAAAAGCTGGTTTAGTTGTATCCTGTACTGCTGCAACATCTATGCCCAAGGAATTTGAGTGTCTATCTCTAAAAGTCTCTCTCCCCAATACAGCAGCTTTCCATTTAATTGGATGCTACAGACCCCCCTCTGCTGAACACAAGCTCTTATCCCACCTGGGAAACCTGGTCAAGTCCTGTACTGAAGAAGTCATTATCATGGGGACCTGAATTTCAACTGGCTCACCCAGGCAGCTACACCTCTGGTATCATTCTGTGACACCTATGGGCTCACACAGTTAATTAATGAACCAACAAGACTAAATGCAAGGAATAGTAGTAACAGTACTCTACTTGACATCATACTAGTGAGTAAACCACATCTATTACACGCTGGAGTGCTTCTATCGACATAAGTGACCACTGTCCCATCGCAGGGGTAAGATCCAACAGCATTAAAACAGATCCTGCAAAATTCCTCATGAGGGAGATCCAAGAAAAACATCAATATTGAAGGATATCTGCATGATCTAACCTACTCTCCACACTGGCAAAAGTTCTATCTTGCACATTCTGTAGAAAAAGCTCAGCAGGTGCTAAATAGCATTATATTAAATGCCCTTAACATCCATGCCCCAATCTCTAGTATCCGAATAAAAAACAAATCCTGTCACTGGTTTTCAGCTGACCTCAAAGCTGCACTACTGGAAAGAGATAAACTTTGGAAAGTAGCAAGAAAAACTAAGAATATCATGGCCTGGATGATCTTTAGGAAAGCCAGGAATGAATGCACTAGGAAAGTTAGGGATGCAAAGGCTGCCTACTACCTGGCCCAGCTCGACTCCTCCTACCATAATACTGCTAGATTTTGGGGCACCATCAAGGGTATGATGGGCCAGGATGTTAACAACCCCTTCCAACCCATTTACACATAACTATGGCCCCATTACTGGCACATTGGAAATCCTGGATGCATTCAACAACCACTTCACAACAGCTGGCCTTGCCTTGACTCCTCCCAGCTAACCTATTAAGGGATCATTTAGCTCCCACTATACTGGTGAACAAAGAGTTGACTCCTCCTTTAGCTTCAAACCTATACTGTTGAAACAAGTTGAGGATCTATTATGGCATCTAGATACCAAAAAGTGCAGGAGCAGATCTTTTGGACCCATTCTTTCTAAAGATTGTGTCATGTGCTTGCAGTCCCCTAACTCACCTCTTTAACCTTTCCTAAACTCTGGCTCTATTCCCACACTGTGGAAGACAGCCCAAGTGGTCCCCCTTCTAAAATCAGGGGACCCTATGGATCTTAATAACTACAGGACCATTTCCATCCTACCTGTGTTATCCAAGATGCTGGAGAAATTAGTGAGTATTCAGTTAAGGGAATATCTGGACAATGCTAATCTATTAAATCCAGCTCAATCTGGATTCAGGGCCAAACATAGCACTATCACTGCATCAGCCAAGGTCACCAATGATTGGCAAACCGAACTGGATAAAAGGAACAATGTCTGTGCAGTATTCCTGGACCTGAGCAAAGCATTTGACACTGTGGACCATGAACTGCTACTCTCATCCCTACACTCCATTGGCCTAGCTCCATCCTCCCTTAAGTGGTTCAGATGCTACCTCTCCTGTAGATCACAGCAGGTAAAAGCTGAAGGTGACCTCTCCCCATTAAGACCACTGTCAAGAGGAGTCCCCCAAGGCTCTATTCTGGGTCCTATCCTTTTTGCCATTTATATAAATAAAATTGATTTAACCCTTACCAAGTCCTCAGTACATCTCTTTGCTGATGACACTGTACTGTATGTCAGCAACCCTTCACCTAAAGTTGCTCATGAAATCCTACAAGCAGAATTCTCCCTGTTACAACATCAGCTTCTCGAGAAAAAGCTTCTGCTAAATGCAAGAAAACCAAAACAATGATGTTCACAACCCAAAACTCACCAACACATCCTCTTCAATCAGTCTCCCCAGATATGCACTATACTTGAGAAAATCTGGAGTATGTTGAAAATTTCAAATATCTAGGTGTGTGGATTGACTACAGACTTGACTTTACTCAGCATCTAGAACAACTGCTGAAAAAGCTTCGCCAAGGCTTGGCCTCCTCTACAGATTAAAACCCTTCCTTAATAGAGATTCAAAGATGAGATTAGTCCAGGCCATCTTTCTATCAGTCATTGACTACGCAGACTTCCTCTATAGTCACTGCTCCACCCTACCTTCAAAAGTTGGATACCTTGTACCACAGAGCAATAAGGTTCATTACAGACCTGCCATGTAATACTCACCATTGTTCTCTATGATTCAGTTGGATGGGTTTCCTTCATGTCAGGAGGAGCAGAAATGCAGCTCTATGGATCTACAGAGCTTTATCAAAACTCCCAAGCTATATCCTGGACTGCTTCAACCTGACCACTCCCAGCTCCTATGCCCTAAGAAGCAACAATATCTTCCTGCTCAAATTGCCCAAAGTCAACACCAAAATAGGGAGGGCAGCAATCAGCTACTCTCTAGCCATAGCATGGAACACCCTACAAAAATCCCTAAAGCTGTCAATTATCATTCCATTTACATCCTTCAAGCAGCACTGTACAGCCTTCTTCACAGAGAAATGCAGTTGCTACTGCTAGAGATAGAATAGTCATCCCACAAAACCTTATTCCAATCACATATGGCATACTCCTTCCAGCCAGACACTGCCAGTATATGGCACCCAATATTCCCTTCACCATCCTTGTACTCATTATGTGAGTGACTGTCATGGCCCTCATTGTGATATATATGTATTGTACATATTGTAGATGTTAGTTTAACTTTCTCTTGCCAAGCTTTAACATGTGAATTCTCTGTATATTATTGTGTTATAAATAACATTTTCTTGTTCTGTGTGTATAACTGTCTCATAAGTATGTGATGTAATTGTTGTGCACCAACTCGAACCTTGATCTTATCAGGTCCATCTTGTAAATGAGTCTTGCTCAATGATGATCGCCTGAATAAATAAAGATTTGATTGATTGATTGATTGATTGATTGATAATAATTAGGTACAATTCTGCTTGCATTCCATTTATATTTTACATACTTTTCCTTCCCATAATTTATTGCTAATGAACTGTCTACAACTATATGACTGTTGTCCTGTATAGTTCATTTTCAGTCCATCTGCTTCTTTAGCTTACTCCCTACTTCAAGTCATAATCCTCTGTTGTTACATCACAACCTGTTGCCATGGAACTAACTGTGATGTCACAAGCAGTGATCTATGACTTCAGGTAGGGAGAGAGCAGCAGGACTAGACAAACTCTTCAGAAGCAAAGATCGTGTTTTCATACAAATGGCCTCACTACTAAATAATGAGGAGGAGGAGGAATATAAAACTAATAGGAAATATAGGCTGGACAGTGCCTAAATATTATGTTTTGTTAAAGTTCTCCTGAACTTGTCACCAGCTCTTTAAGTTTAAACATCACATGTATTTTTATATTATTGATGACATGTTTTTCTTATAGGAATGTTGCAGTGATATAATATTCAGTCCATTTCATCATGAAATGGGATAATTTACTTACTAGAATGAATTTATTTGATCCTGATATTCCTGTGAACCCCCCCCCCACATTCCATTAGTATGGGCAAAGTACTGAACACATGATCCCCATTGGTTAAACCTCTGATGATGCAGGATGTGCTAAACCTGGTGTGATTCCTTGCTGCCCTTGGCTGTAAGCACACAGTAAGTGTAAAACACTTAAATATCACATCATCATGCAGATACTGCTGTCTCAATGCCAAAGAAAGAACTTTGTTCTGTAGATGACTAAGCTGCAGTATAAGTGCAATAAGATGCTATGTAAGTGCTAGATGCTACCTATATGCTGATGGTATAGGGCATGAAGTTGTTACACTGGCTTAGCATGTCCTGTGTGTAATTCGAGCATTGACTGATGGGCAGCATGAGCACAGTACTTTAAGGAAATTATTTGTGGCTGGGGGGTGTTAGTTCACAGAATTAACTGCATAAATAAAAATAACTTGTTCAAGTAAGTTATAGTAGTTATCAAAGTTGACTTGACTTTTATTTCAAGTATGTAATTTGTTAATATAAAAATATAATCACTTTTTCTAGTGCTCCACATCAGGCAAACAGGTTATACAGTACTTCAGAAACTATATGTAAACATTGTGATGCAGAAAGAGATTTTTTTTAATTCTCTTTAGCCCAATTGTTCAGCCCTTCCATCATGACAGGACATATTTCTGCAATCATTGTAAATTTAAAAAAAAATTATCCATCTATGATTATATCTGTCAACATAGTAATTCTGAATTTATGATGTTTTCATAACACACACTGAAAAATTATTACAGTATCATAGCCAAATAAAGAAAGTGCATTGCTACTAAGACTGCTTATCTGACATTTTTTTTTTTATTGAGTGTTCGGAAATTACCTTTGAGTCAGAGACTCCTTTACAAAGGTTCCACTTCACATAGTTTATATACAGAGACATACAGGATATATAGCAGTACATCAGTACATAATTAGGTTGTTACAGTACAGCAGTACATCAGTACATAGTCAAGTTGTTACAGTAGCAGATTGTGAAGCTAACAGTGAAAAAACTAGGTTAGATCACACCAAACATATAGGACATGAACTAAGGACTAGGCTAGTTGGACACAGATTAGGGCGGGTAGAGTCAGAGAGGCTGGCCAGTGACCTTAGCCAGACCAAATAGTGGGGGGTGATTCAAAGGCAGTCACAGTGGTTTGAGGACTGTAACAGTTCTCTAAGAGAGGTTTTGAAGGGTCCAAGTCTTATCTCTTTAGCAAGTGGAGTGGGCAGGCTGTTTAACCAGATGGGGGCTCTATAGCTAAAATATCTTTGAAATTGGGAAGTGTGACCATAGGGGATCGAGAGGAGTTGCTTTCCAGAGCCACGGATTATCTTGTGTGTTGGGGCTGGTCGAACTAGAAGGGTAAGTCCTGTAAGGGAGAGCCCTATGGCAATTTTTTTTGCCATGAGACAGGTGTGGAACATTATCCTGTTGTCAAGGTTCAGCCAGTTGGTGTCATTATATAGGGAGCAAGTTTGAGTTAGGCAGTCGCACCCCAGGGTGAGGTGACAGGCTTTATTTAGGGAGACACGAAGTCTTTGAAGGGCAGAGGTGTTCGCTGCCCCATAAATGATTAAGCCATAGTCAAGCAGGGAGAGTACAGAGGAGGAGACGGCTAGTCTCATTGCATTAGGGGTAAAGCAGTGTTTGAGGTGATACAGGAGTCTGATCTGTACATTAAGGGCATTAGACAGAAGGTGGATATGTTGGTGGAAGGTAAGGGCAGGGTCAAGGGCAACACCCAGGTATTTGTAAGAGTCCACTTGCTCCAGAGGGGTCTGTTTGGCAGTACGTATTTGAGTGCAGAGATTCTTTCTGGCATTGAGTGGATGGGAAAAGAGCATAACCTTGGTTTTGCTATAGTTCAGGATTAGACATTGTGAGGTGAACCATTTTTCAGCTCCATTAAAAGAGGATTGCAGGTATAGGTGTAATTGCAAAGGGTCGGAGTTGGAGGTATACAGGACAGCATCATCCACATAGAGAAGTAGGTTCCCTGGACAAGGACTGGGGAGGGAGTTAAGAAAGAGGCTGAACAGTAGTGGGCCAAGGACGGACCCCTGCAGGACACCGGAGAGGACAGGTAGCTTATTTGAGAGGGTGTTACTAATTTTAACCTGCTGGGAATGATTGGACAGGTAATCAGTGAACCTGCCAAGGGCATCCTGAGAGAATCCAGTGTTGATCAGCGTGGATATGAGGAGCAGGTGGTTAACGGTGTGGAATGCTTTTGTGAGGTCTATGAAGACAGCCCCAGAGATTTGACCTTTATCTAATACAGAGTGAATGTGTGTGGTGAGTTCCAAGAGTGCGGTAGTGGTGCTATGCCCCTTCCGGAAGCCATGTTGCTGCTTGTTAAGCAGGTTGTATTTGTTGAGGTGGTCTGTGAGTTGATCTGCAATGATCCTCTCAAGGGCCTTAGATGGGGAGGGAGGATGGAGATAGGGCGGTAGTTGTTAGTAAGGATGTGGTCCCCATTTTGAAATACCAGAGTGATGTGAGCAGCTTTCCAGTGGGAGGGGAATTTTCCATGGCATAAGGAGCGGTTTAGTATATGAGTAAGAGGGTTGAGCACCTCAGGGAGCGAGAGGCGAAGGAGTTTCAGGTCTAAGGTGTCACTACTGTATCATGAGTGACTTAGTTCCATTCTGAGATACGGTTCTGTGCCTTTGGGTGAAATACAGTGCAGATGAAAGGGAGGGGCTAATGGGGGGAGGCAGGGGTGATGGGGTGGGTCAAAGAAGTTAGTGGGGAGGACTCTGCTGAGGTTAGAGAAGGCATCATTGAATGCAGCGGCCATTTGGGCTGGATCTGAAGACAGGCATCCATCAACCATAATCTGGTTAGGGGTTGTGTTGGGAACATTGCCACATAGGTCCTTAATATTAGCCCAGAACTTTTGACCTGATCCCCAGGTGTTGGTTAGGAGGTCTTGTAGTACTCTCCTTTTTTGCTACATGGGATAGGTGCATTTATTCTGAGGCCTCTCTATGTTTCTGTCCATCGGTAGGTAGGCCAGTCTCGTTAGAGAGGTGCCATAAGAATCTCTGGGCCACATGAGGTCCAGGGAGTTTGTCAGTGAGCCATGGGGAAGGGTTACCTTTGGCCACCCTTTTTTGGTAATGGTATGTAAATTTATCTAAGAGGTGTTGAAAGCGAGAATGAAGAGGTTAGAGTGCTCTGTCTGGGTCAAGGAGCGTTGTAGTAGGACCAGTCTATTGTTCTGAGATGCGCTTTGAGTTGAGCAAGTTTGCCCGTCCAAGCTGCACTGATAGATTATTTTGGGGACTTAGGCGGTTTGCACGTCCAGTAGCAGAGGACTGGGCAGTAGTCACTAAGGGCATTTGGGAGGACAGTAGTACTAGTGATTTTCAATCAATCAATCAATCAAAATTTTATTTGTAAAGCGCTTTTCAATAAATCAAAGCACTGGTACATAACAAGAACAAAATATCAACAGTAATAAATAATAACATAAAACAATAAAATGACCATAAAATAAGCTATCCGAATGCTAGTGTAAATAAGGGGCTTTTCAGAGACCTCTTAAATGATTCCATGGACAGGCACTCTCTAATCTGATGAGGTAGAGAATTCCACAGGGTCGGGGCCATAAAAGAAAAAGCCCTTGCTCCAGATGATTGAAGACAAACCCTGGGAATCTCTAGCAATCCTTCGCCAGTGGAGCGGAGTGGGCAGAGAGGGTGGTAGGGACAAAGGAGATCTTGCAGGCAGCCTGGTCCCTGACCACGTAGGGTCTTATAGGTCAGCAATGTGACCTTGAAGGTGATTCTCCACCACACTGTTAGCCAGTGCAGTTCGCGCAGCACAGGTGTGATATGGCAAGTTCTTGATAACCCAGTCAACAACCTGGTTGCTGCATTCTGCACCAGCTGCAGGCGACGGAGATCCACCCCCGGCAACCCTAGATATAGAGCATTACAGTAATCAAGGCAAGAAGAAACAAAAGCGTGGACCAACACAGGAAGGTCATCATGCCGAACAAGGTGTTTTATCCGGGCGATATTCCTTAGATGGTAAAAGAATGACTTGACAGTGTCCGATACCTGTGTCTTCAGTGTCAGCGCACTGTCAAAGATTATGCCCAGATTTAGCACCTGTTCAGAAGGTCTCAACTGGGTATCCCCTAATAAAAGACCAGAGGGGACCCCAGAAGTCAACTTCTCTACATAATGACCTGGGTCCATTTTATAGGGTTTGTTGATGAATACTAGGTCCAGCAAGGAGGATGACCCGGTGTGCAGGTTCAGTCCGGTAGGGGATAATACGACTTGTGTCAGGTCTTGGGCAGTGCCTGCATCTTTGAACGGTGTGGCAGCTTTGTCTAGCCAGTTAATGTTAAAGTCTCCAAGTCCAATTTTCTCTGCACATGGCGGGAGCATGGTCAGGTAGGACAATACGGAGTGGAAGGCTGCCTTCTAGTCTCTGGGAGGAATGTAGACTGCAGTGATGATGAGAGGGGTTTGGAGTTGCCCAGTGTGACTTTGATTGTGAGGGTTTGTGGACCAGGATGAAGTAGAGGGGTGGGAAGTAGCTATCCATGTAAGGTAGCTTTGGTATATATGGCGCAGCCCCCCCTTACTAACCCTGATGATCAGCATGGTATAAGTTATACCCCGCAAGGGTTAGCGATGAGTCCAGAATCATAGAAGAGAGCCAGATTTCACCAACCACTATGATATCGAGCTGGTGCTGGAGGACCCAGCCCTGAAAGGAGTCCCACTTTTTTAGTAGGCTACAGATATTGATGGTGGCAATACATAGTCCGCAGGTTGGAGGGTGGTTAGACATTGGAGGATGGGCAGATGCAGGGCCAGGGTTTGGGTGCACGTTTCCTGATGTGAGTAATAGGAGTAGGAGGAAGATCCTGCAGATAGGGTGCCATTTCGATGTTTTATGAGAATATACACTGTGGCCCAGATGCCCTTTTACGGCAGGGAGTGACGGGATGGGGAGGTTAGCGCTGTGCAGTGTGGCCAGTAATAGGAGCCGTGGTGAGGGGACAGGAGGTAGGGGCTGGAGTCACGGGTGGCATGGTTGGCAGAACTTGCAGGGGGAGCAGGGAGTGCCATGTGTGGAGTGGTGTGTTTGGAAGAAAAGATGGTGAAAGGGTTGTGAGGAGAGTCCAGTCTGTACTGAAGAGGTAGGAGGCAATTGATTCATTTCTAGGGATGGTATCAGGAGTTGCAGTTTGCTGCCACTTCCAGTCAGGCAGCCATAGGGAACCAAAGAGAGGCAAGTAGTCCAGGAGGTTGGCTGGGGGATTTATTAGATAGGGTAGTTGAAAGTGTAGTTGGAGGAGTGATCATGTTATAGAAGCCATGACGTGATGCAGAGCCAAGGGAATCCAGTACTTGGTGAGGAGATTCAGCATTGCCCCTACTGGCAGCTGAGTATAACCTGCAGATGGAGAAACTGGCTGATTGGCTCCTGGAGCCTATAAAAGGGAGTGCTCATCAAGGGTGGTGACATCGGCGGGGCCTTCACACACACACAGGTACTTCTGTCCTGCTTAGAGGGCTGGTGCTCCATAAAGCCGATAAAGCACAATCTGTACCTGAAAGAGCAGATTCGTGGGGTGGGGGAGGCTACTTCTGTGACCCTCACGACCTCCAACTTGGACCCTCAAGTTCTGGATCCTGGCAACTAAGGAGGAAAGGAGAGAGGTATGTTTAAATACTGGATCAAGTCAATCGGGGGTGGGGGCACAGAGAGCAGAAGTGGCCTGTATCTCATCCTTATTCTAAAAGTGCAGCTTTACAGTGAAGCTTTGAGGGTTGTATGCACGAATTAAGGGGTTGTAAAAACAGCGCTTTTCATTTTACAAATTTTAAGGGGCATCTACCTAAGGTCTCTGTAGGAACACAGGCTGCCGTTTTACTTATTATTTAAGGTGTATCTGCAAAACATATAAATGTCCCTGATTTTGGCAAAAACCTTGAGCAAATAAACAGTCTCCACAGCTACTCTGACTGCAAACTGTTTTAATCTCTGTAGGAACATAGACTGCCGTTTTACTTAGTATTTAAGGTGTATCTGCATAACATATAAAAGTCCACAACTACTCCGACTGCAAACTGTTTGAATCTCTATAGGAACATAGGCTGCTGTTTTACTTAGTATTTAAGGTGTATCTGCATAACATATAAAAGTCCCTGATTTTGGCAAAAAAAACTTGAGCAAATAAACAGTCTCCACAACTACTCCGACTGCAAACTTTTTGAAAATGGCGCCTTCACACACACACACACACACACACACACACACACACACACACACAGGTACTCCTCTCCTGTTTAGAGGGCTGGTGCTCCACAGCATGCCAATAAAGCACAATCCATACCTGAAAGAGCAGATTCGGGGGTGGGGGAAGGTACTTCCATGATCCTCGTGACCTTCGACTTGGACCCTCAAGTTCTGGATCTTGGCAACTGAAAGAGCAGATTTGGGGGTAGGGGAGGGTACTTCCGTGACCCTCGCGACCTCCGACTTGGACCCTCAAGTTCTGGATCCTGGCAACTGGTGACATTACCATGCTTCTGTCAATTTTAATATTCAAACTAGATGTGATATTGTCTAGGTTTGCTGGCCAAGGCACATAGCTTCACCTGAGCTCTTTCCTTCTAGGTTGCTTGAAAGGACATAGCAAAGAACCTCACCAGAGCAAGGGGAAAGGATCAAGACTTCTTCTGGCTAGCCAGATTTACTATGTGTTGTTATTTTTATTTTGTACTCACAGGGATTGTTACTGTTTGTTGCTAACATTTTATTGCTTTATTTTCCTCTGATTCAAATTGTTGTTGCTGGGTATACCTTCTGCTGCATTATTACAAGGTGTGCCTACAGGTGTGTGCTAACAGATTACTGCTGTAATCTTCTGATTCAAATTGTCTTCTGCAAGGTATATCTTCTGTTACTGCTTTATTTTTCTCTATAGCAAAGTGTTTCTTACAGGGTATATCTTCTGTGACGTTATTACAGATGGTGCTTTACAGGTTTTACAGTTTTATCTATCATTAGGATAAGCTTTCAGGGTTATTGCATTTGTTGCTGACTGATTGTTTCTGCTCTTACCTCCTTGTTTCTTTCATCCATGCTTCTTCTTTTTTGGCAGGGGAAGGGCCCAGCCACCCACCCCCATCCCCAACCACCCCACACTACACTCCTATTATAGGGTAACACAGTTGTGACATTTCCTGTGGCAAAGCAGGAAGGGGCGGATCAGTGCAATATCCAGACGGTGACCTCATTTACAGGGGCACTAGTAATTTAACTTGTTACAATAAGTTATATAAAAACAAACAAAACAAAACACAAAATCAAACTTTTGCTTTCATTTTTTTCCTTCTAATTACTCTGCCCAGGTTATAAACCCAGCAAATTATCTGGAATGGATATCATTAACTGCAGGTACTGCGGAATATTTTTCAGAAGGGTAGTTTCACAGGATTTTGGACACTGTCCTACATGCTGGGCTATTGGAGATCTTAGGGCTCAGCTGCAGGCAGTATGGGCAGAGATTGTGTGCCTCAAATTTCATATTCAAGAGGAAATATATTATAAGAACCACCCATCATTTCCCCAACATCCAGCAGAAGCACCTCAACCGCAGAGGGTAGTTGGTCCGGGAGGTTGGCAGGTGGTTAGGCGGGGCAAATCAGGTGCCCCATCACTCAGTGCTCTCCAACATATTACCTCCACAAACCATATAAAAACTACAAACAGGTATCTGCCTCTAGCTCCAAAATCAAACAAAGGGGCAGAGGACACTGCAGAGCAGGACACTGCAGCACAGGAGCTTGCACAACAAAACTCTTCCAAAACAGGAACTAAAATAAAAAAAGCAAAAAGCAAATCCCAAAATCTTCTGATCATAGGAGACTCCATGATTCGGGGAGTTGATACCTATCTCCAGTCAGGGGTAATGGTCAGATGTCTCCCAGGTACATCAGCATGGAGAGACACTGACCGCATTGCTAAAATTGTTCAGGAAGCAGGAGAAAACAATGACATCCTGGTACTCATAGGGACTAATGATCTCACCAGCCAGTCAGTTGTGGAGACCAAGGAACACCTGACCAGGCTGGGTGACAAACTATCATCCATTTCATCTGACATCTCCTCCTCTGAGATCCTGCCAGTCTGGAAGAGGGGGCAGATGGACAGAAGGTCAGAGAAGGGGAGATATGGGAGCTAAACATGTGGCTCAAGGGCTGGTGCCAAGAAAAAGGACACCAATTTGAAGGGAACTGGCAACAGTTTTGGGAGCAAAAGTTCTTTAAATTTGATGGACTGTATCTGACTAAGGAAGGAGTAAGTGCATTGGGGCAGAAGTTTGATGTCTTTGCAGAATATTTAAACTAGCAAATGGGGAGAGGGGTGCAGCATGCCATACATCAAATAGGAAGAACACCCTTCCCCCCTCAGCTAGTGATCAAACAGGAGTTCAGCATGTTTGCAGTTCATTTGCATCACCAGGCAAGGAAAAGATCCAGCTCCCCATACAACACACAGTGGAAATGCCAGACCTCACCCAACAACTAACACACCAAAATCTGGCCAATGGAAAATCATGTACACAAATACTCGCAGTCTGGGAAACAAGATCCCAGACCTGCAGGCAATAATGACAGAGGCTAAACTGGACATAGTAGCAATTAACGAGATGTGGTTTACCAGTAACCACACTTGGGAGACTTCAGTACCTGGCTATGTACTGTTCACAAGAGACTGAGGTGCAAAAAGGGGGGAGCGTGGAGTGGCCCTGTATGTCAATGAAAATATCAAAGCTACAGAAATTCAGAATACATATAAGGATCCAGAAAAACTGTGGGTCACCCTGGAAACAGGAAATGGGACAGCCATAAAAACTGGGGTTGCCTACAGGCCCCCAGACCAGGGTGAGGGCATAAACACATTACTGTTAGAAGATATACAAAACATGACAGCTAAAGGGGAGGTTCTGATAATGGGAGACTTCAACATGCCAGATACAGATTGGTCAATACCAGCAGGAACATCTGCCAGAACTAGACACATGGTGGATTCCCTGCAGGGGGAGTGCCTCAAACAACTGGTACAACAACCCACAAGAGAGAGAGGGCTATTCTCGATCTAGTACTGACTAACAGGGAAAGGATCACAGCTCTGCAGATAGAAGGTCACATGGGGGCCAGTGACCATCACATGGTATGGTTCAATTTGGCCACTACAACTAAATCATCCCATTCCAAGGCAAAAATATGGGACTTCCGAGGAGCTGACTTTGATAAGATGACCAATAGAGTTAAGCTAACCCTGGCAAAAGAAATATAGGTGAGGGGCTGCAGACAAAGTGGACAAACATTAAGGATGCAATATTTGAAGCAGCATCCCATTGTGTTAGAAAGAAAAGGAAGTGAAAAAGAAGAAGGAAACCACTTTGGTTCTCAAAAACAGTAGCAGAAAAGGTCAAAGCCAAAAGGTGGGCCTTCAGGAAATATAAGGGAATACAGCAGGGTGAAGATAGGGAGGCATACCAAACTTCCATATGGGAAGCAGGGAAGGCAGTAAGGCAGGCAAAGGCCCAAACTGAGGAAACACTAGCACAAACAGTAAAAGAAGGTGACAAGACTTTCTATAGATACATTAGTGAAAGGAGAAAGTCCAAAGGGCTATTGCTAAGATCAAAGGAGATAAGGGGGCATGTGAGGAGGAGGACCATGTAAAAGAATCTATCCTAAACAGATACATCTGCTCAGTATTTCAGTATTGGAACCAACTCATAAGGGAGCAATCTTAGACCTCATACTCTCAAATGGGGACAGTGAGAGGATCTCAGATCTAGAAGTGGGTAGCCAATTGGGAACAAGTGACCACCAAACAGCGTGGTTCATGATAAACTCAGCTACAGAGTCAAGCCATATAAAAGTGAGGGTTCTTGACTTCAGGAGGGCTGACTTTGGCAAGATGGAAGAGTGCCTTAGAAAAGCACTAGCAAACAGGCTAGAAGGAGGGGTGGACAACAATGGGTAAATATCAAAACTGCCATCACAGAGGCAACAAGCCTTTGTGTGAAGCAAATAAACAAATCAAAATGAAAGAAAAAGCCACTATGGTTCTCAAAAGAAGTGGCGGTGAAGATTAGGAAGAAAAAGATAGCATTTAGGAAGTATAAGGAAACACAGAAGGACAGGACAGAGAACTGTACCAGTTAAGGCAGAAGGAAGCAGGGAGGGTAGTCAGAATAACAAAGGCACAAACTGAGGAAAAGATAGCCAACTCGGTTAAGAAGGGGGATAAAACCTTTTATAGGTATATAAAGGAGCATAGAAAGACAAAGTGAGGGATAGTGAGGCCGAATAGAATGGATAGTGGGTGGGCAGAGAGTGACAGTGAAAAAGCAGGGATACTGAATGAATACTTCTGTTCAGTATTCACAAAAGAAGAAGTGGGGAAGGTGCCTAATCCAATTAACAGAAGCACTCTTGAGACGGGGGTCAATCCCAGTCCTTTCACAGAAGAAAAGGTTCTGAAAGAACTCCTAAAACTGAAGGTGGACAAAGCAATGGGGCCAGATGGAATTAACCCCAGAATTCTAACAGAATTAAGCAGAGAACTAGTGACACCATTGACTACTCTTTTTAACAAATCATGGGAGGATGGTGTTGTACCTGAGGACTGGAAGAACGCTGATGTGATTCCCCTTCACAAAAGTGGGATCAAGACAGAGGCAGGCAACTACAGACCTGTCAGTTTGACCTCTGTGGTACGGAAAGTGATGGAATCACTTCTGAAGGAAAGAATTGTTGAGTACCTAGAGTCCAGTGGGCCACAGGACCCAGGGCAGCATGGGTTCACAGTGGGAAGATCATGTCAGATGAATCTAATTGATTTCTTTGACTGGGTGACCAAAGTAGTAGACCAGGGAGGGGCTGTGGACATGGCCTACCTAGACTTTAGCAAGGCATTTGACACAGTCCCATGACAAAAGATTAGTAGTCAAATTAACCAGCATTGGAGTGGGTCCCAGGGTGGTAGCCTGAGTAAGACATTGGCTGAACAACAGGACGCAGAAGGTAATTGTAAATGGAGTCCACTATGAAGAAAGAGGAGTTACTAGTGGGGTACCGCAGTGTTCAATACTGGGTCCAGTCCTTTCTAATGTCTTTATAAGTGACATTGCTGAGGGACTGGAAGGAAAAGTATGCCTCTTTGCAGATGACACAAAGATCTGCAACAAGGTTGATACACAAGGAGGCGTGGAAAGGATGAGAAGGGACTTGTCAAGGTTGGAGGAATGGTCAGAAGTATGGCAGATTGGATTTAATGCAAAGAAGTGCAAAGTAATGCACCTGGGAAACAAAAACCCAGGGGAAGATTACACAATGGGGGGGAGGGTAGTAACAACAACAAAAATGGAAAGGGACCTGGGGTAATCATATCAGATGACCTTAAGGTTGGCAAGCAATGTGAGAAGGTGGTAGGGAGGGCTGGGGGGATACTGGGATGTATAGGGAGAGGCATCACCAGCAGAAAACAGGAAGTTGTTATCCCCCTGTACAGACAGTTGGTGAGACACCATCTGGAGTACTGTATCCAGTTCTGGAGACCCCATCTCCGCAAGGACATAGACAGGATGCAGGCAGTTCAGAGGAGGGCAACTAAAATGGTGCAGGGTCTGCAAGAGAAGCCATGCAAGGAGAGGCTAAAGGAGCTTAATATGTATACCATTAAGGAAAGGAGGGAGAGGGGACATGATAGAAATGTTTAAGTACCTCAGTGGAATCAGCAAAGTCCAAGAGGGTAGCATCTTTCAGAAAAAGAGATGTGCAAGAACAAGGGGACCCAATTTGAAGATGGGGGGGGCGGCTCAGGGGCAATGTGAGGAAGTATTTTTTCACAGAGGGTGGTGGACACATGGAACAGCCTTCCTGAGGAGGTTGTGGGGTCTAAAACTGTGGGAGAATTCAAGAATGCATGGGACAGACGTAAGGCAATTTTTGTAGTGGGTAGGAAGAAATAGGCTGTTGGTTAAATAGGATCTGCAGCTTATCCTTTAGGTAGGGAAATCGGCAGACTAGGTGGGCCAAGCGGTCCTTATCTGCCATCAAAGTCTATGTTTCTATGTTTCTTACTGAAGAGAAGGTATGACAGGGCCTACAGCTCAGCACCATGGACATAGGGGGAAGGGAGGTGAGCACTAGTCCCTTCACAAAAAAAAAGGGTCCTACAAGAGCTCGATAAGCGCATGGTGGACATGGCAATGGGACATGATGGCATACATCCCAGGGTACTAACGGAGATAAGGGTGGAACTAGCAGAGCCATTATCAGAACTGTTTAGTGAGTCTCTGAGCACAGGAGAGGTCTCAGAAGACTGGAGAAGGGCTCATGTGATCCCGCTCCACAAGAGTGGCAGCAGGGAGGAGGCGGGAAACTACAGACCAGTCAGTCTTACCTCAGTAGTGGGCAAGATTATGGAGGCACTCCTTAAGGAAAGGATAACGCAACATCTGGAATCCATAGGAGCACAGGAACCAAGACAGCATGGGTTTACAAAAGGAAGGTCCTATCAAACTAATCTCATAGATTTCTTTCACTGGGTAACCAGAGTGGTGGACCAAGGGGAAGCAGTTGATGTCACCTACCTTGACTTCAGCAAAGGTTTTGATACTGTTCCATATAGACGATTGATTAATTAAGCTTGGTAGGCTCAGGGTGGGTCAGAAGTTGGTCAACTGGGTGGCAAACTGGTTGATGGGCAGAAAACAGAGAGTGGTGGTAAATGGTATACAGTCAGAAGAGATGCAAGTCACAAGTAGGGTACCTCAGGGATCAGTCCTGGGGCCAGTCCTCTTCAATATCTTCATTAGTGACATTGCAGATGGACTAGAGGGTAAGGTTTGTCTGTTTGCAGATGACACCAAGACCTGCAATAGAGTAGATGATCCAGCTGGGGTGGGCAGAATGAGAAGAGATCTGGATAAACTAGCAAAATGGTTGGAAGAGTGGCAACTGGGGTTTAATGTAAAGAAGTGCAGGATCACCCACATAGGGAGGAGAAACCCTGAAGCCACCTATAGGTTGGGAAGGGAGTTGATGGCAGTCACAAGGGAAGAAAGAAACTTGGGTATCATCATCACCGAAGACCTGAAATCATCCAAGCAGACTACTAAAGCAGCAGGTAAGGCTAGGGGGATGTTAGGGTGTATTAGTAGGGGTACCACAAGTCAGAAGAGGGAGGTAATAATCCTTCTTTACAAGACACTGGTTAGGCCCCATCTGGAGTACTGCGCGCAGTACTGGAGGCCACACCTTCACAAGGACATTAACCAAATTGAGGCAGTCCAGAGAAGGGCAACCAAAATGGTGCAGGGACTGCATCAAAAAACATATGAGGACAGATTAACAGAGCTCAATATGTATACCCTAGAGCAAAGGAGCGAGAGAGTTGATATGATCGAAACATTCAAACACCTTAAGGGCATTAACAAGGTGAAAGAGTCTAACATGTTTCAATATAAGTAAAATAGCAGGACAAGAGGACACAGCATGAGATTAAGGGGTAAAGTGAGGAAGTTATTTTTCACAGAAAGGGTGGTGGATGTGTGGAATGGCCTACCTCAGGAAGTGGTGGATATGAATACAGAGCAGGGCTTCAAACAGGCATGGGATAGGCATAAGGGAGCAATACAGATGAGTATAAATAGATTGGCCATTGACAGAGCAAAGACCAATGGCAAATTTATAAGGTAGAAAAATAAATGGGCAGACTGGATTGGTCTTGCTGTCCTTATCTGTCATCAACTTCTATGTTTCTATGTTTCTAATATACAAGCACTGAGCAATCTGCTCTTCATTCATATATCACAAGATTTCTAATCACTTCAACTTTTCTTGTGCACTGTTCTCTGTGGCCACTAAAGTACTACATGGCTGTCTTAGTCTGATTTGATTGGTCAGTGGAATCTCTGAATTGGCTTGTAATTGTTTTTTGTTTTTTTCCTCAACCACGTCTGATGAAATAAATGAATATGTACTTGTGTCATTTTTGATTCTTTGTACATGACATAGTTGTTTGTATGGCATTATACTGAATCATGGTAATTACTGAATATTAAATATTTTTTCTTGTGCAATTACTGTGCTACTACACCACTAGTAGTACTATGTCTCCTCACATTACTAATGTTGATGTGACAATGGCTAAAATGTTATGGTACAGTTGTATGGCACTCTGAAAAGGTGAAGTTCTCCATGCCCCAAATGTACAGTCTCCGCTCACACCACAACACTTTGACTATTAAAAAAAGCAGCATCAGCAATACAGTCTGTGCTATCTTTAAAGTGGTGTATGGAATGAAGAATGATGATGGTCATGAACCAACCACCCACTAATTGAAGTCATATCTTCACCATTCAACTTATCTCTAAATTCTGATATAGGTAAGTCATACAGTGCTTAGTCTACCGTCTTATTTTTGTCATGTTTAAAATACTATAATAACTACAGTAGTAGTTCATTTAATTTATTTGTGTTTGACAGGTAGATACACTGGCCCAAAAGATACATTTACAGGTACAACCTAGATGTTTAAAACACAATGTTATGTCAAACACATTTAAAAATGGCATCATAATACAAGGATAAAAAATGTAGTAAACATGACATGTTTTTTATTCAAGGTGTATTGGATATGAATCAAGCATGATAACTATAGTATGCCTTGTTTCATCAACAGGAAAAAAATAACACACCGGCCAGCCACCAGCCAGTCAACACCTATAACCTGGGCTCTTGAGCCAGCATAGCAGCTGGTCAAAGCTGGCCAGAAGAAACAAGGTTCCAGCCAGCAACCTGCCAGCACTTATAACCCAGACACTTGGGCCAGTGTAACAGCCTGTCAAACCTGGCCACAAGCCTGCCACCTAGCAGCCAGTCACCCACCCACCAGCTAGCCAGCAGCTTTAACCCAGACTCTTTGGTAAGTGTAGCAATCAGTCAAAGGTGGCAACCGGAAACAAGCCACCAGCCAGACAGCCACCAGCCAGTCAATACCCATAACCTCGACTTGTGGACCAGTATTGCAGTTAGTCAAAGCTGGCCACCAGAAACTAGCCACTACCCGCCATCCAGCCATAAGCCAGCCACCAGCTAGCCAGCCACCAGTCAGTCACAGCCAACACCTGTAACCAGGACACTTAGACCAGTGTAGCACGTGGTCAAAGTTGGCCACCCGAAACAGCCCATCTGCCATCAGCCAGTCAGCACCTGTAACCTGGACTCTTGTGTCAGCATATCAGTTGATCAAAGCTGGCCACCAGAAAAAAGTCACTAACCACTAGCCAGCCACCAGCCAGCACCTGTAACATGAACACTTGGGCCAGTGTAGCAGCCAGTAAAAGCCAGCCACAAGCCAGCCACTAGCCATCCAGCAACCAGCCATCCACCAACTAGGACCTGTAGCCCTGAATCTTGGGCAGCATAGCAGTTTGTCAGAGTCATCCAAAACAAACACGCTACAAGCCATCAGCCAGCCAGCTACCAGCCAACACCTGTAACTAGGACTCTTGGGCAAAAATAGCACTCAGTTAAAGATGGACACAATGAAAAAGGCATCGGTCATCAACCAGCCACATACTTCCAGCTAGTCAGCCACCAGACAGCCACCACCCAGCCTGCAGACAGCCAGGACCTGTAACCCAGGCTCTTGGTCCAGCATAACAGTTAGTCAAAGCCAATCACCAGAAACAAGCCACCAGCAGGCCAGCACCTATTGCCAAGACTTCAGGACCAGCATAGCAGCTAGTCAAAGCCAGCCATCAGCCACTAGCCAGACATCAGTCAGCCGCCCAGAGACCAGTCTGTCAGCCAGCCACCAGCCAGCCAGCACCTTTAATCTAGACTCTTGGCCAGAGTAGCAGCCGGTCAAAGCCAACCACCAGAAATAAGCTACCAACCACCAGCAAACCAACTACCAGTCAGCCAGCACTTGTAACCCAAACTCTTAGGCCAGTGTAGCACTCAGTCAAAGCCAGTAATGTTAAATAAGCAACCAGCCAGACAAAGTACTCCTCTAACCCCATCTCTCAGGCCAGCGTAGGAGCCAGTCAAAGCTGTCCAACAGAAACCAGCCACCAGCCATCTACCAGCAAGCCAGGCATCATCCAGCCAAAGTCCTTCTCTAACCAAGACTCCTGAGTCAGCATAGAAGCTGGCCAAAGCCAGCCAACAGAAACCAGCCACTCAGCCACTAGCCACCAGCCAGCCAGCCACCCAGCCAAAGTCCTTCTCTAACCAGGACTCTTAGGCCAGCATAGAAGCTGGTCAATGCCAACCTCCAGAAACAATATTACAGCCAGCATCATTAGCCAAAGACAGCCTGCCAAAGCCAGCAACATGATCTCATGTGCCAACATAAGACAAGTATCCAAAATCTAGGCAGCATCAAATTCTTCTCACACCAACAACAAAGCATCTTCCTCTCCCAGTGCAAACCCATCCTCTTTTGCCAGTGTAGATACTGGGAGAGCTATCTAGCCATCACCAAAGCCTTCTCCAGCACTGAAGGGTGTTTTCTGAAGGACATCTTTGTCCATTGCGATAGCGAGTGTGGCACAGTACCAACACACGTTATTACTAATGTCTGTTTCCCTCCAGAGAAACCCTGCTGTTAGTGCTCCCCTACTAAAACTGTCTTTCCTTGTTCCTTTGTGTCTCCTTGTCCTGCAGGTATAACCATTTTCAGTGGCAACACTTCCTCCAGCACTATAGTGTACCCAAGGCCTTATTCATCCACTGTCATGGTGTGCATCTCACTCAGTCAGCCAGCACACAGAGTACTTATGTGATCTGGCTGACTGTGAGAAACTCACTATGACAGTGGATGAATAAGGTGAGTATCTCACACAGTCAGCCAGCACAGATAGGGTACTAATGCTCACTTCCCTCCATAGGCTTGTCATGGCAGTACTCCAGGCAGTTGGTGCACCCATACTGTCTTTTCCTGTCCCCTTCTGTCTCTATGTCCTCAAAGTATAGCCTTTGCCAGCAGGTCACTGGCACCAAGCCTTCTCCACCACCAAGCCTCCTCCAACATCAATGCCTTCATTTCCAGCATGAAAGCCTCCTCCACCAGTTAAAAATCTGGTCTCTTGTACCAGTGTAGATCTCAGTACAGCCAGCCAGCCTCCCTCTACACCCTAGGGTGTACCCAGATTGGGGACTTCTTTATCCACTGCGTTGTGTAGTGTCCTATACAGTGAGCTAGTGTACATAGGGTACTAATGTCCATTTCCCTCAACAGATATTTCAGGACAGTACTGCAGGCTGTTAGTGCACCCAGACTAAAATTGTCTTTTCTAGTCTATTTATGTCTCCTTAACCTGCAGATATAACCATTGACAGTGGCAACACCAACCAGCCTCCTCTAGCAACAAAGCCTCTTCCAGCACCAGGGTGTACCAAGGTCTAATTCGGCAGTTGCCATGCTGAGTACCTCACACAGTCAACTAGCATACATAACATACTAATGCCCACTTCCCTTCACAGGTATGTCAAATAGGACTCCAGGTAGTTGGTGCACCCAGACTAAAACTGTCTTTTCCTGTCCCTCTGTGTCTCTGTGTCCTGTAGTTATAGCCACTGTCAGCTGGTCACCAGCAGGAAGCCTCCTCCAACATAAAAGCCTGCTTCAAAAGCTGCAAAAACATCTGCCTACTCATCCTCCTACACCCAGTACTGGAAACCCCAGGCTTTTGTACCAATGTATATACTGGCAGATGCAGCCAGCACCAAGCTAAAAACCGTCTCAAGCACTGGGATGTAACTGGAAAGAAGCCAGTATTTGTCAAACTGGAATGGTGAGTGTGACACCCAATAATGAATATTTCAGTCCAGCACACACATTACTAACTATTTCCCTCCACAGGACTCCAGGTTGCTAGTGCATACTGTCTAAACCAATTGTTTTCTGTCTCATTGCATCTCCCTCTTCTGGAGTCTTTATCAACTGTAGACAAAAGGATGGATCTGTTGCTCACACATGGCCTGACTTCAAAACTACAGTATGGAAAAAAAGAACAAATCATCCTCTACTAGCAAAATGGATTGGCTTATTCAAATTTCTTCTACACAACAGCACCATCCAGCATTTATGCAATGCATCAGTTAGCCAACCATGAAGCCATCACATGAAGAAGCTTCAGGACCGGTCCTCACCTAATCTGTCAACACAGATGATGGCTACAGGATACATCGCAGTCAAAAACAGTGCTGCACAAAAGACAAAAACTCAGCACAGGTGCTTATGGCTGCTGGTGGAATCTTCTTCTACAAAATGTTCAGAGGTGTGATTTTATGCCACTTCCATGTAGTATTACAAGATGACCCCTGGCTGCAGAATTATTTTATTTATTTATTTATTGAAATCTTGGATAACACCACTGAGTGGATGCTCTTTAATTGGTTCCACATCAGTTGATAAATACACAGTGATTCAGAAATGGTGATAAATATACATATAAATGTTATAGTTCAACAATACAATTCAAGTACGAGGTTAGACTCTCCTGAAGCATTGTACAATGTATGCCCACCTCCTGGAGAGACATAAAGCATTAGGAGTGTACACAGAGGGGAGGAAACAGAGGGGAGAGGATGAAAGAGACAATGGTAAGAGGATGGGGTAGGTGGGGATGGGAGGTGGCTGGGGTAGGTAAGAGAGGTGGGGTGGGGAAGGATGGGGGGTCAATGATACCCGAGGACTGGAGGAAGGCGGATGTGATTCGCCTTCACAAAAGTGGGACCAAGACAGAGGCAGGAAACTACAGACCTGTCAGTCTGACCTCTGTGGTAGGGAAAGTGATGGAGTCACTTCTCTGAAGGAAAGAATAGTTGAGTACCTAGAGGTCAGTGGAGCACAGGATCCAAGGCAGCATGGGTTCACAGCGGGAAGATCATGTCAGACGAATCTAATAGATTACTTTGACTGGGTGACCAAAGTAGTAGACCAAGGAGGGGCTGTGGACATGGCCTACCTAGACTTTAGCAAGGCATTTGACACAGTCCCACACAAAAGATTATTAGTCAAATTAACCAGCCTGGGAGTGGGTCCCAGGGTGGTAGCCTGGGTAAAACATTGGCTGGACAACAGGACACAGAAGGTAATTGTAAATGGAGTCCACTCTGAAGAAAGGGCGGTTACTAGTGAGGTACCACAGGGTTCAGTATTGGGTCCAGTCCTTTTTAATGTCTTCATCAGTGACATTGCAGAGGGACTGGAAGGAAAAGTATGCCTTTTTGCAGATGACACAAAGATCTGCAACAGGGTTGATACACAAGGAGGCGTGGAAAGGATGAAAAGGGACTTGGCAAGGTTGGAGGAATGGTCAGACGTATGGCAGCTAGGATTCAATGCAAAAAAGTGCAAAATAATGCACTTGGGAAACAAGAACCCAGGGAAGAATACACAATGGGTGGGGAGGTAGTAACAACAACAAAACAGGAAAGGGACCTGGGGTAATCATATCAGATGACCTTAAGGTTAGCAAGCAATGTGAGAAGGCAGTAGGGAGGGCTGGGGTGATACTGGGATGTATAGGGAGAGGCATCACCAGCAGAAAACAGGAAGTTGTTATCCCTCTGTACAGACAGTTGGTGAGACCCCATCTGGAATACTGTGTCCAGTTCTGGAGACCCCATCTCCGCAAGGACATAGACAGGATCGAGGCAGTCCAGAGGAGGGCAACTAAAATGGTGCAGGGTCTGCAAGAGAAGCCGTATGAGGAGAGACTAAAGGAGCTTAATATGTATACCTTTGAGGAAAGAAGGAGAGGGGACATGATAGAAACTTTCAAGTACCTCAAGGGAATCAACAAAGTCCAAGAGGGTAGCATCTTTCAGAAAAAGAGACTTGCAAGAACAAGGGGACACAATTTAAAGATAGAAGGAGGGAGGTTCAGAGGGCAATGTGAGGAAGTATTATTTCACAGAGAGGGTAGTGGATACATGGAACAGCCTTCCTGAGGAAGTTGTGGGGTCTAAAACTGTGGGAGAATTCAAGAATGCATGGGACAGACATAAGGCAATTCTTGTGGGGGGCAGGAAGATATGGGCTGTTGGTTAACTAGGATCTGCGGCCTATCCTGTAGGTAGGAAAATGGGCAGATTAGATGGGCCTAGCGGTCCTTATCTGCTGTCAAAGTCTATGTTTCTATGTTTCTATGAAGGGAAAGGTTGGGGCTACCCAGTGTAACAATATCAGGGTAATTAATTGTGGGTGAGTACAGACTTCAGCAAATGGCATTACTGACTTGAGGTTGACCATATTGGGAGCAGGAACAGACACCCGTGGCAAGAAGGTGTTGGCATAGTTTTTGTTTGAAAGAGCCAATCATTGCAGCATCAGAAATGTCTTGAAGTAGTGCACTTGTCCAGAGGGGGGCCCGGTAAGAGAATCCCCACTGAGCCAAGTTAGAGTGGCACCTTAGCACTTGGAATACTTGAGAGGCTGTGCTTCTGGTTTGTTTTGGGCTCCGGGGAAGGGTCGGTAGGATCCATACTCCTGGTGGTAAAAGGTTTAGGGAGACTTTTCTGCTGAGGATGCAGGTTTGGTATCTGATTCTTCCACTGAGCTGTAGCCAGCCAGCCATGGATGGTATAGAGATCACAGGTGTGTGTGAGTCTAGCAGCACCTGTGAGGAGACAGCAGGCTTTTATCTGGGCAGTGGAGATCTGTATCTGTTGCAGATCCATAGATCAGCAGCCCATAGTTGATGAGTGAGACGATTGAGCTGTTGATGGCAGTGCTCAGAGCTTCATCTGTAAGACAGTGCCTGTGCCAGTAGAGGATCCTGATTCTTGTATTGATGGTCATCACGGTAATGTCAATGTGCCTAGCATATGAAGGGGTGGAATAAATTGTGATTCCTAGGTAGTTGAAATGCCGAACAAGCTTGAGAGTGGCACCATCAATAATGATAGCAAGGGGGAAGGTTCTGTGTTTGCTTCAGGGGCTAGAGAACATCATGGTCTTAGTCTTTTTATAATTCAGAACCTGTCTATGGTTCCTAAACCACTTTTCTGCAGATGAAAGCCTCTTTGTAGATCTGCCTCTAGATGTTCAGGGTGTTAGTTGCTGGTGAATATGACCGCGTCATCTGCGAAAAGGAGCATTTGACATGGGCTGGAGGCTGGGAGATTATTTAAGAATAAGCTGAACAGCAGCGGTCCTGAAATGGATCCTTACGGGACACCAGATCTGACAGGTCTGCTGTCAGAGAGTACTTCCCTGAGCCTAACCTGTTGGTAGTGGTTGCTCAGGTAGCTATTGAACCAGCCGAAAGTTTCTAAAAAGAGCCCAATCTCAGTTAGTTGTTTGAGGAGGAGCCCAAGATGCACCGTATCAAATGCCTTTGATAAGTAAATGAATGTAGCTTCTACAAGGTGGCCTTGGTCTAAGACATGATGGACGTAGCCTGTAAATTGTAGCAAGGCCATGATGGTGCTGTGTCCACCCCGAACCCATGCTGTTCAAGACACAGTAGTTGATGTTGGTTAAGGTACTCCACAAGTTGATTGGCCACAATCAGCTCTAGGGCTTTGGAGAGTGCGGTGAATATCAAAATTCATCTGTAGTTATTGTGCAGTGTCCGGTCTCCACTTTTGTGCACTGGTGTAACTGTCACAGATTTCCTGCATTGAGGGCATCAGGAGTGACAGAGGGAGAGATTTATAAATTGAGTCAGTGGGCCTAGAATTTCCACAAGTGCCAGGCTAACAAATTTTAGGTCTAGGGAGTCCCCACTGCGTCTTGACTTTCCAAGTGGTTACCCCCCCCACAGTGACATTTTGCCAGCGAGGTCCCCCACAGCGACTACAGCACCCAGTCACGGTGGGAGACCCGCTGCAACCCGACGCTGTCTGGAGGGGGTCCTGCCCCCCCCAATCAGCTCTGACTGGATTTGAGAATCCTTAAGTGCGGGGGTGCAGCCCCTGGCGTGGGGGGTTCGAGGGCCAAAAACAAAGATAGAAATAGCAAACCAGCAGCCGACTGCAGAATGCAGTCGACCTGCCGGTGTCGCTGATGGGGCATTCAACACGATTTTTGTCGGACTCCTGTCATGGATCCACTTTCCAAGTACCTTTTCCAGGTATTTTCTGGCATCAGCTTCAGAGACTTCTTTGAAGTGAAATAGTGGCTGGTCGTGGGGAAGTGATGGTTTCCCTTGTGGGTCATTTTGGTGAGAGGATTGAAAAAGTTAACCGGGAGCGTGCTGCTTAGGTCTGTGAAGGCATTATTCAGGGAGCTGGCAATGAGAAGAGGGTCTAAGGATGGCACCCCATCAATTGTGAGCATAGTTGGTGTTGTTTTGGGGTCCTGGCCATTAATGTTATTGAGGTTGTCCCAAAAGGACTTGCAGCTATTCCACGAACTGGTGAGGGCTTCTTTGTAGTAGGAGCTTTTTGCACGATGGATAGCTTTCATGGAGCCATTTTGGGCTTTTTTGTACCATTGGATATTTGCTGCTTTGCCATGTGATCGTGCCACTTCCCAAGAGTTGCTCTAGCAGGTCTGGGGTAATCCAGAGGTTGTAGTGTCCTTTGGCCAATCTTGTTTTTATCGGTGCGTGCTTGTCACAAATGGCATTGAATTTAGATATGAAGAGGTCAAGGACTAAGTCCACATCCTTGGCTCCATACAGCTCAGTCCAATCTTGGTACTTGAGGTCTGTTTTTAGCTGATGTAGCTGGCCTTTTAGGAGAACACGGTTTGTTACATTTCTGGAAGGAGGTTTGTTGTAGTTGCCATTCCAGGTGCATATGATAGGGGAGTGGTCACTTAGAGAGTCCAGGAGAACAGTAAAGTTGTTGATATGTGCAGGACAGTTTGTGAGTACCCAGTCCAGCAGGGTGCTGGTGCTGGTCTTGTAATTGACTCTAGTTGGAGAGTCTACCATTTTGAAAAGTGGATGGCAGACAGGGTGTCCTTGATACTGGCAGATGCTGGGGAGAGTCAGTTGATGTTGAAGTCACCTAGAAGTATATTTTCTGTGTTGAGGCTGAGGATACTGATATAGTCCATAAGGTTGCTGGTGCCAGCAGTAGTCAGTTTAGGTGGGATGTAGATGGAGAGCAGGGTGAGCACCCTATTGTGTACACCTAGGATCAGTTTGAAGGCCAGTGCTTGAAGGTTGTCACTCATGCTGGGGGGGGGGGAGGCAGGCCATGCCCCTGCAGATAATCTTTGGTGTATATGACACAGCCACCACCTCTTTTTGAGAGGTGGTCCTGCCTAAACTGTGTATAGTCAGATAATGCGATGGCCAGATCCGGTCTTTTGGGAAAGCTAGGATTCCACAACAGACAGAACACTCGAGTTATGCCAAGATACCCACATCTTCAGGTTGTCCATCTTGGGGAGAATGCTACAGATGTTTATTGAGGCCAGCGCAAGCCCAACTAGTTTTTGTGGCTGTGCACTCGAAACATGGGGAGGACCCGG
This sequence comes from Neoceratodus forsteri, assembly GCA_016271365.2. Lineage (NCBI taxonomy): Eukaryota > Metazoa > Chordata > Ceratodontiformes > Ceratodontidae > Neoceratodus > Neoceratodus forsteri. The sequence goes on from CM057453.1 coordinate 731,355,423, forward strand.
GTTTGGGTGTATATTGCTTGATAACAGAAGTAGGAGAAGAAACAGTCAAGAGAGATGGTCCAGTAGAAGTTTATTAGTTCAAGACCATGTCCTCTTGCTTGGTGGCCTTGATTTCATGGTTCCAAAGTGAATAACATATCCATGGAGGAACTGAACCATAAGGGGATCATTGGCTTGGTATAACCGCTCCCAGAATGTGGAGGGCCTTTGCTGTCTGTTGCTGATTTCCACTTAGTTGGATGAGGTCTTGGTTCCATAAACATTTAGCACTACCTTAGGGTGGTAGTAAGGACCACTTTGGTTGTGTGCAGTACGTGGGGTCCCAGGAGGCAAATATGATAGAGTAGGATGATGCCCTGTATGATCCTGGTGGCTGAAGGAGGCATAGTCAAGTACTCTGCTTGGCGAGGTATTGTAATTGGTAGGGGTAAGGCAGTAGGTACTGCTTGGATTGCTAGGGGTTAGTTATAGAGATTGGGAGCCTAGGTAGCAGTTTCAGGTAAGGGCAGGGTATTTGGATAGGGATGCAGTTATCAGAACAGTAGTTGAGGGAATTGTGTGCCCCTTGTGGCAGTGGCGTATAGGATGCAAATGGGAGATCAGACACTTAGTAAGTTACAGAGGAAGGCACATGACCCCTGAAACATTATATAAGAAAGTGTCCAGATAGGGCAGGTGGGCAGGGGTGGATGGGGAGCTGGCGCACAGCACCATGGGAACAAGTGAAGCATGGAGTCCTGCAGAGGGGAGAGCTGAATCAGGGCTTCCCCTGGAGCTTGTAGGCGGTGGCAGAGGTGGAGTTCGGTTATGCTGAAAAAGCACCCAGTTTGGCTTGCTGGGTCTTCGATCCTGTAGATCCTGTGGAAGTAGCCTAGTCAAGGCTTCCCCATGGCTGGCAGCATGAGTGGAGAGAGATGCTCTGCTGGAGCCCCCAAATGGGCTTGTAGGTTCTTAGGGCAAGTGAAACGTCGAGTCCTGCTGAAGGGACAGCCGAATCAGGGCTTCCTCAGGAGCTTGTAGGTGGCAGCAGTGGCAGACTTCAGCCACGCTGAAAAAGCACCCAGTTTGGCTTGCTGGCTCTTTGTTCCTGTAGATCCTGGGGGGGGGAGCCTAGTCAAGGCTTCCCCATGGCCAGCCGGCTTGAGTGGAGAGAGCCAGAGAGAGACACTCTACTGGAGAGCCCAAATGGGCTTGTAGGTTCATCCCATTAAAATGGATTTGTCAGCTGGTTAAGAGAATGAAGATCAGGTAGGTCACTATTGTCTATGGATATAAGGTAAGCACAGCCTATCATGATAATATATAATACTGTGTAATAGGGTAACTGCATATTGTACAATTAACCCATGAACTGCTTCTGTATTCTTGATTTTGTTGTTTTTGGTAGTTGTTTTATATATGAACTGGTAAGGATAGGATTTTGGATCTTGGAATGAGATTCCAATTCTGATCCAGCAACACATTCAGGATGGAATAGGAATTGGAATCAGAATAATCCAAAATACTAACAAAGCATGTTGGATCAGATTTTGGTGGATGGAGCACCTCTAGGTCAAAACAATACCTCACCCCTGAGTTGGTGTCCCAGAGTTGCACTTGACTTGGGTGTAGGGATCACTGATGTGACATTGAGGATGGACTCCCAGTGCTGCAAATAGGAAGATATCAGCTAATGCATACTGGTATTTAGGATGAGCTTTGTCTGCTGGTTTTTATGTATTACAAACGTGTACCCCCTGAGAGGTAGTGGGTAGGGGTTGCCAGTGCTACATTTGTGACGGGGGAAGGGAGGTTGTTTGCTCTGCTGCTGACTGTGTCAAAATAATTTCATGCACCTGGAATCAATGAGTATGACAGATGTACAAAAACACCTTTCAGAAAAATCGAATGAAATATGCAAGGCTAATTATATTTTTTTGTTTCGATTTGTTTTTTATCCCAAATACACCAAAAATACAACCTTTGGGACAATGCTGAACACATATGAAATATTTGGCTTTTATCTCTTAAAAGAAGAAAAGAAGTCCAGTACAGCCAACCCCGTTAAAAAAGAAAAGTAAATTTAAGGAGTAGATCTCTACCAATACTGGCACATGAAACAAAAGACAAATTGGTCGACAATGAACCCACTCACCCAGTTATTTAATAAATTATATGTAGTTTTTTTTTAATATCTTTTTTATTAAAAGATTCTTTGTTACACTTTTTCAAGAATACAGTACATACATTTCATTATATTGCCACATATCTTCAGTTATTTTATATTATTGACAGTTTACATATAATCCACACAGAGACTTAAATAGTTGATATAATGGTCATATTATTTTTAGGTCAGGGACCATTTAAAAGATAAAGCTTCAGCTCCATTTTTGTGTATATCTTTTCTTTATTTTTCCCTTTTTCTTAATTACGTCCCCTCTCTTCAGTTAACTTCTCTTTTCCCACTACATTTCTATATATAGCCTGTCCTTCCCCCCTCTCCCCTCCACCGTAGTTAAACTTAAAATTAAGGGCAGAAATTTGGTTCCACCAAGGTTTGGTAGAGCACCCATTGCTACCATCTCATCATGTATGTTGAAGCTTTTCCCTGAATCTCAGCACTAAGGTTTTTCATAGCATATAAGTCAGAAGTGATAGATCTCCATTCTGATATGGCTGGAATTGTGTTAGTCATCCATCTACGGGTAATGGACTTTTTGGACGCCAAGAGACTAGAGGGCATAAGGGTTTGTTCCCATGGAGGGGAATTGTCCAGAAAGATCCCCAGCAGTACCTGCTCAGCTGTTAGTTCTACCATCTGTCCCAATAATTTAGTTAGTTCTATTTGTAGGGATAGCCAAAAGGGCACAAACCCGGACATTGCCAGAATATGTGTCCCAGTGTCGCCCTTGGGCACCCACACTTTCACCAGCAAACTCCATATTCTTCTGGAAGGAATTTAAGCAGAACTGCCAGAGCTCTAAAAGAGTAGGAACAACACTTCCACATAAACTCCCTTTAAAATGGTGAGGAAGTGATCTTTACCACACTCAGAGCTGATCCCTTCCACTCCTCCATAGTTATTTCTAGGTGGAGATCTCTATTCCACTCCTGCAGTATAGATTTGGTAGATTATTTTTGTTCATTTCTCAATTCCCTATATATTATTCCTATTAAATGTTTACCCAAGTTCCCCTTTATAGCTTACGTGAATAACTTGTAAAGTTCTGGGATTGGATATGAGATCTTGGGTTGTATTATTCAGTTTTAAAGTATATGGTTTCTAACCTGGAAATAACAGAATAAATCTGATCCATGAAGATTATATTGGGACTGTAGTTTGTGAAATGGGAGTATACCTTAAGGGGTTAAAAACTGGAAAACATGCGAAAGGCTTAGTCTTCTCCATTCCAGGAATGTGGAGTCCATATATAGGGGTACAAATGAGTCATCTTCTGATATTAATTTAATGTATTCATATATAGTATGGAGTGGGTCATTTTGCCTTGTACGTCTCCAACATTTATAAATTTGAGCTGCAATACCCGTAAAGGTTGTGGGAGACAGAGACCTCTCCTCTGAATAGAGAAGAATATTCTTAATATCAAATAGATCATTTAAGTGAAATTCAATATCCTTCCAGAGAGTCCAATATGATTCCATTAACCAGATCAACATTATTCTAAGAAATGATGCCTGAGAGTATAATTTAAAAATCAAGAAGATTAAATCCTCTCTGGGCTACTGATAGTTTAAGTATAGCCAGCCGTGTCCTAGGTTGTCCTTTACCCCAAACAAACATGGAGATTATTTTGTCCCATGATTTAAAATAATATGTTGCTGGGAAAGAGGGAATGTTCTGTATTAAATAAAGCAATCTAGGGAGTATGTTCATATGAACTAGTTCTATTCATTGGTGGAAGGGAGTCAGTAAAGTGGACCATCTTTCCAAATCCGTCTGGATAATGGTCATTAGGGGCTCATAATTTAAAATCTCCAGCACCTCTGGGTTAAGTGGGATATTAATTCACAGATATTTTATTTTCATAGTGTGCCATTTAAATAGGTATTCTTTTTTTAAATGTTGAGAAGGAATAAAATATAAGGCCAAGATCTCTGTTTTTGTAGTGTTTAACTTAAAACCCACCAGTGTCTCATATTGTTTCAATATTTGCCAGGCTGCCGGGATTGATTGGGATGGTGATAGTAGGGTTAAGAGAATGTCATCAGCAAACATATTTATTTTATGTTCTTGCTGAGCTGCCGGAATCCCTTCCACCGAGTTCAGGTTCCTTAATCTTTCTGCAAGGTGTTCCAAATATAGTGCAAATAAATAGGGTGATAAGGGGCATCTTTGTCTTGTGCCTCTACTTAATTTTATGTGGGGGATAGATTTCCATTTATTCGCACATAAGCCCCTGGGGATCTATATAATTTGGTAAGGGAAGTGATAAAGGAGGCCGGAAAGTGGAAGGTCTCCAGGGTCTTCCATAAAAATGGTAAATAGACTCAGTCGAAAGCCTTTTCGGCATCCAAACTGATAAAAACTGATGGAATTTTTCTTGCCTTTACATATTCCTGAAGTATTAGGGTCTTATGGACATTATCCGTAGTACTCCTATTCTTGATAAACCCTGACTGATCTGATAATACAATTTTTGGTAGTATAGGTTCAAGTCTGGATGTCTAAATGGCTTTATAGATCTTATAGTCTATGTTTAGAATGGAGATAGGTCTATAAGATGCCGGGTCTGAGTGATCTTTATGTGGTTTAGGTATTAGGGCTATGGTGGCGTAATCCCACGACAGTGGGGGGACTCCTTCATGAGTTATTTCAAAGAATAAAGTGTGAAGTTTCGGAATTAATTCTTTTTAAAATGTCTTATACCACTCAGATATAAAACCGTCTGGTCCTGGGCACTTTCCCAGCTTCAGGTTTTTGATAGCCTCTTGAATTTCCAGCTGGGTTATAGGGGCTTCTAAACTCCGAATCTGAGAGGCGGAGAGGATGATAGGGTTATTTGGTTCAAAAAATTAGCTATTTCTGGCATTTTGGGATGTGTTTCCAGTGAGTATAGGTTAATATAGTACTCCAAAAAAGTCTGTAATATATGAGCATCTGAAATTATGTGTTGTACCTGTATAAGGGTTTTTAAGTTTCAAAATTGTAGAAGTAGTTTTCCTTGTTCTGTGATTCTGGGCCAATTTCTGAGCCCACCTAGAGCCACCTTTATGCACAGTTTGTCTTAAATATATTAGTGATTGTTATATTTTGTAATCTATGATTTTCTGTAGCTCCTCCCTTGTATCCCTATTTTTTTGTTTTAATTCAGTATCTCCCTCTCTTTATGACATATGATAGTTCAGGAGCTGTTCTGACAATTGAAGATACCTCACCTTTCTCTCTTTATTTTTCTTTGAGGTATATGCTATGATCTCCCCCCTCAGTGTTGCCTTCATGTCATCCCATTGTATTGCTTCTGTAATTTCCTGAGATTCATTTTCTGTATAGTATTGGCTTATTCTTTTTTTGATTGTCTCCTGAAATTCATTATCTTTTAAGATAATTGGGTTTAATCTCCATAAAGTTCTCTTCCTTACCTGTCCCATGTCTAATTTCAGGATTAGGGGATGATGGTCGGATAGTAATTTTAGACCTATTGTCATGTCCTTAACTGATGAAAAATGTTCAAATGTCGCCATAAAGTAGTCTAGGTGGGAATACGATTTAAAGCGTGGGGAGTCATATGTGTACCCTGGGGTAGAGGAGAACAGGCATCTCAAAACATCAATAATGCCCAATTGAGCTAATGTTCTCTTAAATTGTTTTACTGTAGTATTTTTCCTATGAGCCTGTTGATTAGAGCTATCTAAATGTGGGGATAAAGTCATATTAATATCCCCTCCTATAATCAACTGGCCTTGAAGATTGTCTAACAGTGTAGACAAAAAACCCTTTACTATTGGGAACCTGGTGTGAGGAGGGAAATAGATACTAGCCAGGGTACTCTTTTGGCCATACAAAAGACCCTGCACTATAACATAATGGCATTGAGCATCAACATGGGTCTTTTGAATTTCCAAAAGGGTTGTTGACAGCATTATAATTGTTACCCCTTGTTTTCTACCCCACAGATGTGAGGAGGCAATGACTTTGTATCTATCACCCCAGGCCAACTTCTTGTGCTCTAATTTAGAAAGGTGAGTTTCCTGAAGGTAAATGAGGTCTGCCTTCTGTTTGTTCAAATATTGTTTAAGGTGAGATCTTTTTATAGGGTCGTGGAGCCCATTAATATTTAGTGATATAATTTTAATTGGATCCACTGACATCTTTATTTCTATTCTGACTAACTGTTTTTTCTTTTCCTCTAGGTGGAGGAAGGATTTTTCTTTCTAGACCATTCCCCCACAAGGGTCGGCATTCCAGTACCCATTATGAAAATTCAACTGTCCTCTATGTATGCAATATAACAATAAAAATAAGTGTATTCTTCATAAACTCTTGACTCATGTATTTATTTTCCCCTCTTCCTCCCCCTCCCTTATGTGGTATCCCACCATCCAGATATTCCTTTTGAAGCCTATTTTAGCCAGAATATGGTTAGTTGCTATACCAATAGCTAAAAGGATCAAATGACTCCATATTATGTTATTCAATGGTATTAATTCGTAAGCTTGGTAAATAATAACCAAGATACCTTGCCTCCCTTTCTTTTAATCCCCTTAATAAAATGACATAACTGAACTACTTGTATGTAGTAACTATGAACTTTAACAAGAACTTTATACAAAGTAACTCCCAATTTGGAGGTGCTCAACTGGAGCTCCCCCTGAAATCCCCTTTCCTTTTCTTCACTTGAGGAAGAAGAGGGATCTGGAGCACTATACTGTGTCTGGGCAATTGTGGTACCCAGGATAAGTACAATGGCCCCAAGTAGAATGGAAAAAATTCCATTCCATAAAGGTAACGGTATGCCTGGTGGCATTATCAGGCCTTATCTGAGCAGTTTCCCACCTACTAATGAAGTTTCCTGGCTTTTACTTTTGCTCGTTTGCCTTAAGAAAGAGGAAGGCAACCTCTAATGGGTAGTCATAGAATTACAGCCTTAAAGCACTTTTAATTTAAGTTTCACAACTTTCTTAATTTTAATATCTTCCTCTCAAAACTCTAGGTCATCTATCCTCTTTTCAATCTATATAGTTTCCTCCCAAATAGTTGGTGCTGGCTTATTCCAGCTGTCCTTGGGGTGGGGAAAAGGGCCTCTAGAGAAGTAGGGGAACAAATCAGGATACCAAAGGGAAGGAGGCAGTAGAGCCCTTGCCTTATTTCCTTGGATTAAACAAAATTCACCACCATCTAAGTGCTATATAAAACAAAACATCGCTCAGTCTGCATGAGTTTTAAATAATAATTGATGCAGTAATACTGCAAATTGTCCTGGCCTTGTTCATCAGTTGCCAACTGTAGCAAAAGGGATATTGAAACGATGCTGATTATAAGTGCAGCAGTTTTATTTTTGTTTGCTTATTTTAAACAAAATTTCTTCCCTTTGGGACACGATTGCCCTGACCATCCCATCAGGTTGGGCAGAGTCTCCTGAAATCAGTCATGACCAGCTTAAAACAGCTGGCTCTGGGGGAAGGGGAAGGCCTCCCGAGGAGCAGAGAAGCAGAGTGGGGGAAACCTGGGAAGAAGGCAATGGTCTCCTTATCTTAGCTCCTTAGCTTGAGCAAATCTCTTCCATCTAGGAGCTATATGCGGGCCAATATTGCAACCCAAAGCCAATTAGCCAAATAGATAAAATGAAAATGTTATAGAGTATTGATGCCTGGGCCCCTTAGAGATGCCCTCATCCAGATTCCCTCAGCCCCCCACTCACCCTCAGCCCCCCCATTACAATCTCCTGGGAAATGACCCTAGACCACAACCAAAAGAAAGGAATAATTACCCAGCTTTCTGATATTTTTTCAGGTGGGCAAGGTTGGATTCCTGAACTGTTGAAGTCGCTTTAAAATGCCTTTCATGCAGAGTTGTGCTGCTTGAGATCCTCTCTGATCCCCTTGATTAATTTGGCCTATGCGAGATTTGACTATGTCTGCAGTTTTTTCATTAATCACACCCATCTTCAAGAGATCAGTAGTTGCTTCAGTGGCAGAGTTGTAAGTGTGTTGGCCAGATGAAAAAAACACCATTAGTTTAGCAGGGTATGGAGTGTGAAAATGAATCTTCTGGGCTCAGAGCATAGAGAAGAGGGGACTGTAATCACTCCTTTGTTTCTGGGTCGCTGGAGCATAATCATTATCAAACAATAACCTTTGTTGGCCCCATATTATCCTACTTTTCTGCCAGGCCGTCCTTAAAAGAGTTTCTTTTATTTGGTAACTAAGAAATATGATAACAAAGGAATGAGGCCTTGCTTCCGGTCGTGAAGGTTTTGGGCCAAGTGCCCTATGGGCCCTTTCAGTGTCCAAGTGAAAGTCTGGGTCTAGTTCGAGCAGCAACCTCAGGAGATAATCTGCAAAAGCCCTAGGATCATTTCCCCTCTTCATTTTCTGGTAGGTCAAATATTCTTATGTTTTGTCTTCTGCCGCAATTTTCAGCATCTTCCTGGCGGATAGGAATAGCTAATTGTTCTGCTGCGATGGTTCTCACTGTTTCCTTTAAATCATCTAATCTGGTGGAATTTAGAGTAATCCGGAGGTGGTCCGCCTCGGTCATATGATTTTAGAGAGTACCTAGCTCTGTTTTAAGGTCCTGCAGCGATTCTCGAACCTCATCCCTAAAGCCCGCGATCGCCTGCAAGATAGCCTCTGAATTGATTTCTGGTTTTTTATTTTTATGCAGCTCTTAGTTCTATTAGAAGAGGCTGATTTTTTTGGGTCTGTGGCTGTAGGAGGTCTGTTGTGTTGTTTGCCATCGTCAGACATATGGTTGTTTCTCTCAGCCGTTTCGACAATTGGTTGAAATCGGTTCCGGTTCTGTTTTGCCATTTTATTTCTTAATTGGTGATAGCCTGAAGTATTTTGCCTGTTGAGAGCTAAAAACATAGCTTTTTTGCATGAAATTTGCCCTTTTTTGTACACAGCTAGGTGGGAGCATCTCAGTTTGTGTGCTCAGTCCGCCATACTGGAACCGGAAGTAATTATATATACTTTTTATTCATTAATAAATTTTCTGTTGTTTTCTTGAATTCATGATGCTTGTATACAGTATCATGCAGTTCATACATTTTGGACAGTTGTCCTTCATCAGTGAATAACACTGTATCTATTTAAACACAAGAGAAAAACATTATATATTCCAGTATACATTTTCCTTCGCTAGGAAAAACTATTATAATAAATCAAATAATTATATGTTTTACATCTCTTTACTCATGTTTGAAACGTATGAACTGTATGACACTGTTTACAAACATCATGAATTTAAGAAAACTACAGAAACGTTATTAACTAATAAAAAGTGCATATAATTTATTAAATAACTGGGTGAGTGGGCTCATCGTCTATCAATTTGTCTTTTGTTTGCTTTTATCTGTTAGCCATTTTTTCCAAATTGTTTCTTTTTTGTATATTTCTCCAGACTACACACATACACTCGAAAGCCTTAAACCCCCCACAATGCATCATGGGTATGCAAATCCATGTGTAGGTGGTAGGCTGGTAAGTCTTCACCAAATCAAACATTGCCCCATGGTCAGGATTTTCCATTTGTTTCAACTGAGGCCAAGAGCAACAAACTGCAGTTATGTGTTTTGAAAATTTCTCCCTTCTTGTATTTTTTATGAATCCCACATCCTGCGCTTTTTCCGGTCTGCCTCTCTAACTTGAATTCTCTCAGATCATCTGATTCATTTACTTGAAGATCCAGTTGGATTTCAAGCTGGGTCACTATCACATCACTCATCTCGAGATACAACAGTGGGGTTCAGGTGGATAATACACTTTCACAGTTTGTATCTGGATTTCTTTCTTTCTGTGTCTGACTGTGCACTCTGTCACCTCTGTTTAAAACATCTACCACCTGTTAGCTGATCACCTAAAACAGATTTTAAGGTACACTTCATTTCAAGGCAATAAAAAAGTCAATACTCACCACAGCCTTCTACTGGGAAGTCACTGAATTACACTTAAAATAAATGTCAAATTATAAAATTACCCCTGCTAGTTTCAGTCACTGCCTTGATGGTTAAAAAGAATGAAAGGCCAGAAATCTACCAGTGCACTAAAGGAACATCTAGCCCAGTATTGCTGGTAGGAATCTAGGTTATGATCAGCCAGGTTTATTACAAGTTTAAGCAACTCTCACATTTGATTTGCCTTTGTCTTCAGCTCTTGCAGCTCCGTATTTTGCTGTCCTCTTCTTTTCAGCTCTAGTTATTTGTTTCCTCTTTCATTTCCTCCTCCACAATTCCTGCTGGTCCCTCTCTGTCCTCCTAGTTGGGATACCCTGAACATCATCCATTAGCAATCTCACTTCCTCCTTCTGCAACCAGCTTCTGCACCAGGTTGCTTACCTTCAGTCTCAGTGGCTGCCAGCATATACCAATCCAAGCCAATGTTTATTAAGGAGCCACAGATGCCTTTTAGGGCTCTAGTGGGCAGAGCCCTGCAGACCTTTTGCCATGAGGAAAAGGACTCCACATTCCTTGTGAACAAACAACATGTTGGACTTGTGCCATAGTCGCTTCTGTGTCTTTCAAGCAGTCCACCCATGTTGTCCCTATGGACACAGCACTGCACTATTTTACAGTGCTGGTGGTCACTTTTTATTATAAAAATTCCCCCCCACCCAACACCCCTCTTAGCACCCCCTCCCACAAAACAAAGCAATGGCACTGGGGAGGGGCAATCCTCCAGTGCTGTGATTGACTTCTGCCCGATGCCAGTCTGTTTTGAACAACTGTCATCAGATCTCTGCCTGTTTGTCATTATCCTTATTCATTGTTAGGAGCATCCCCTTAGTTCATCTTTTTGAAATATGCTGTTTAAAGGCAGCATTTCTTGTAGTTCGTGATTGTGCACCATCTACAGATGTAGCGGGTGTAGTTGTGCATGCATGCTCCCTGTGACGTAAAGTTAGGGACGTCCTCACTGAGCTGCTGCATTCTGCACTACCACGGTTAGTAACATCCAGACATTAGGGCAAGCATTGGTTTGGCAATGTGTGTAAATAAAAACAAATGAAAATGTAGCAGTGAAAGAACATTGTTTTTAGTGATCATCATAAAGTGGTTTTAATTAATGGGGCAATACTGTATAACATATTTTGTGCTGTATTTCTGTGGGTAAGATTTAATATCAGAAACACACCCAGTTGTTTTTTTTTTGGGGGGGGACTTTTAAGCTATTTGTGTTCTTTAAATCTGCAGGCTTGAGTCCTTATAAACAAAAAAAGGAAAAAGCCTGCTTCCCTTTTTTTAAAGTGTATTAGTATCTTTGATTTTAATGTAATTTAATCAACATAAGCGAACACCAAAAAGGATAATCTGTAAATTATGTTGACTTCAGTTTTCAGTTTATCTTCTGTGACAGGGTGAGCCCTGTCTTAGCAAAGTATCTTAGTATGTAGTCTGAATCCCCCCCCCCATTCCTTACACCCTTTGCTATCTCTCCCTTTGTTAATTTTTCTGTCTCCTAAATTTCACTGTTGGGCTGGCCATCCACTGCACCATCTTATCGCTGTGCTAGCCCTTATTTAATGTGTAATAATTGTCCCCAGAATTAAACAGGAAAAGCCCGCTTAAAGAGGGCCATTAGAAATGCTTTCTTTTATTCGAATAAGACTGCACTGCATGTGGCAGTATACAGTAAATAAGGCAGAGGCTGGGGGAGAAAAGTCAGAGAAGGAACCAGGAGAATGCTCCCATACCGGACATCACCTTTGCAGTGATTTAAAGTGCTCCCAAAGAGAAAGTGGCAGGAGCCATTATAGCAACCAGTATAGGGGTGGGTTTGCTATCTCTCTGTAGTTGCTGCTCCTTAAGAGAAAAAGGAATAAAGCCTCCCAATAGAGCAGAGTCACTCCAGTGCTGCACACCACATTTTGCAGTGCAGAATGGTGCCCTGAAGGAGAAACTGAGTGAGCAGGATGCACTCTATAGTGGATCCCTAACCGGAGCAGAATGAAGCTCTGAAAAAGGGCACACTGCACACCATGCAGTGCTGACTGTTCTGATCTGAAGCTGGCACTACGGGGTGATTCTAATTCAGATCCCCATAAGTGCCAACTCTTAGCCAACTACCAGTTCTTGAGAGGGGAATTGAACTGTGGTTCAGGCTCACCAGTACACCACACCTGCGGTATATATTTTCAGAGCAGAAAAGCGATTCAGAGAAGAAGTGCGTGATGCAGCAGTGTGTGTCTAGATACAAGGAGGGCACTATAGGGTACTTATAAATGATAATCTCGTTGTTGCCTGCTCTAGGACAGGCACATGTACAAGCTGTCTCAGCAGCTGAAACGAAATAAAAGCAAGTGGTCCGGCTGAGAGCCCAAAATGCAATTTATAAAGAAGAAAGGCCAGAATGAAAAGTTTACTGATGGGCTGAAAATTCAGCCATTGGGAGAGAGAGAGAGAGAGAGAGAGAGAGAGAAAGAAAGGGTGCATTTTTTAAAATTAAGAGTTCTCTCCTAAACCAGGACTCCTTGGGGGGTGGGGGTGTAGTGTTAAGCACAGAAAAAAGTATGTAAGTAAAAGGAAACCTACAGCTGTCTAAAAATAAGGAAAGCTTGTATACTTTTGAATGGTGCAAGTTGATAATGGGTAAACTGCTTACCTGAGGTATGTTATTTTGATTCTAACAAAAAGGGATGGATCACCTGAAGATGATGTCATCTCTGACATTGTATAAATGCCCACTACATAGGGCTAGAAGTTAGATAGGGAGGCTAGTTGGTTACTGGCCATTGAAGGCAAAAGACCTTCTGGGTGTGCTGAGACAAGCGTTATCTGAGTAACTGTTACAGGCTGGAGCTAAGCCATAGTGCTGAGAATGAATAACCTCTTTTTTGTTTTTTGTATATAATTTGCTGAAATAAAATGACTAATGCACTTGTGCATTTTTTATGCACCTGACTTGTAGTCTGCCTGATATTGTGTTATCCTAAACCCACACCTGTTGACGTCTTCTTTCTTTGTACCATCCCGTTAGCCAATGTGCTGTCATCGACCATAAATGAGCACTGTATTTCTGTGAACTAAACTAGCTCATTTTTTTCTGCCAATAACAGTAACTTCAGTGATAGTGAAAAGAAAACAGGAAAATGCCAATTCTAACAGACTGTTTTGTCCACACTGATTATGGAGAATGTTTCTCCCCACACCCAATCCTCCCTCTCAGAACCCAGCCCTCCACACCCCCAAAACATAACTGTGACAGAAGGGGTGCCCAGTTCCCTCAGTGTCATGATCATGTTCTCCCTGGTGCTAGTCCATTGTTCTTTAAATACAAATTGTTCTCCCCCCACCTGGCCCTTCCTGTCAGCACCCCCCCACAAACATAACTGTGACACTGAGGGTTCCCAATCCCCCAGTGTCATGATCATGGATTCTCAGTCCCGATATTTATTTTACCTGTAAAAGGAAAAACGGTCAATCAATGTCTTTTGCTGCCATTCCTTCCCCCACCTAACCCTCCCACTCAGCACTCACCATCCCGCACCCCCCCCAAGCCCTTACATTGAGGGTCCAATGCCGTATTCCTGTCTGGACCACAGACACATCTTCACTCTTCAAATCCAGGCTGCAAACTGAAGACATGGGTATGCAGTTCATTGTATTTCAATGGGGTTTTGAACTTAGTACCATACCTTAGGCATTTTTTTATATATTTTTGGCCTAAATTTTCAACATGCCTTCTTTGGGACCCCATCCCATGAACAATGGCACTGTCATTAGGCAGATCTGTCCTGACAGGTGATTTCATGGTCCCTGCACAAAATCACCTTTTAGGCAGGAGTTGAAACTTTTCTCTGTCATTGTTCATGAGGTGGGGTCATAAGAAGGCTATGTTGGAAAGTTGGTGTACAAATATTAAAAAACAAACAAAAGTATGAGTCTATGTTACATTTTGCAAATGCAGACTTGTAACATTAGTAATTTACACTATTTTAACCCATATTCCTCAGCTGCAGCCCTATTGGCTCTGGCCAGAGTTTATTTAAATTGGGGCAGGAATTTCACACCTGGATTTTTCCTGCATCAAGGTCTAAGTAAGCAGTTTTAAAACAACATAAAGTAATAACTTAAATAAAAGGGTATGCATTCCCCACTGAAAAACCCCTACAGAGACATACGTCACTACCGAAAACAGTGACATGTCATTGTAGGAGTTGTGCCCGGGACCTGACAACACTTTTCCCTGTCCTGCACCCCCTCCCTGAACCAGCTCCAACTTGGAGTTGGTATCCTTAGGTACAGGGGTGTGTGTAGTGGGCAGAGCCCCCTGCGTGGGTTGTTTGGGGGGGCAAAGCCCCCCAAAGAAAGTACAGACCCTGCTGTGCTCAGCTCTCTGCCAACTGCAAATCGCAGTCAACAGGGAGGCTGGTGCTGTGATGCTGGTCGACAAGTTTGTTGTCAACTCTATCATAGAGCCAAATAAAAGCCTTTGTGAGACTGGCTTGTATTCAGTAAGCTTTGGAGTCTCTAGCTGTAGCTCCATCCCAAAACAGTATTTTAATGATGCTAAATGAGGGACAGGTATACAGCAAGTGTAATGTAAAGTGAAGAAAAATCAGTGTGGGGGGCTATTTATGCCACTTTATTTAACACAGAAAGACATCTTTCAGTTTTGAGTTAGTATCATGTTTAATATACTACCAACAAAAATGAAAGCTAGCAAGCCCAGTGGTGTGGAAGGCTGAGGCATTAAATGCCATTGATGCATGTTCAGGAATGAACACTGGTTTCTGGGGGTTATCAGGGCTGGGAGAGGATCAAGCATCCGATCAACTGCTGTCCACTCCCAGGGAGGGAGGTTAGTGATCTCAACCTCTGATTCCACACTGGGTGGAGTCTCGGTGATAGCGCAGGTAGTGAACAGCTCAAAGGGAGAGGCTGTAGTTTTGCAGTGCTGAGAGCCTGCCTACCTACACAAGCAAGGTAAAAAACTTAATGGAAAAAGAAGAAAAAATTAAAAGGAAGCCTGCTTAGTTATGTATAGTTACTATAAAGAGCCCCATCTCTCCATTTGATTACACTTTACCTTAGGGGTGGTACTAAGTAGTTCCTGACTTCCTGTTTCACACCCTCTCATGTCTTGTTTTAATCCAGGTAGTCCCAAGCAACCCATGGCACCCCCTGCCCTCACCCTCCCACAAGTCAAGTAGTCCCTGTCATCTAGTGGCTCCACTTTCTCACCTAGCTTCAAGTCAATCAGTCTCCGGTGTCCAGCAGCATCTCAATCCACCACCCTGCCATAAGCCAAATAGGCCCTGATGTCCTGTTGCTCCCCCACCTCACTCTACTCCATTACAAGTAGCTCCTGGTACTCAGTTTCACCCATAGTTCAAGTAATCTCAGCTATCCATTGAAAGCCTCCTCCTTTACCTGGTCACAGGTCAAATATTTTCTGACATTCAGTGCCATTCCCCTTTTAGTCTGCCCCAATATAAGTAATATCTATAAATCAATGGTGATTCTCCTCCATCAGCTCATTAGTCCCTTGTGTTCGGGTGTCTCTACTTCCCCAAACACAGCCTGCACAAAGCCTCCACTCATCTCCTTTAATGGTTGACAGCTGACCTTCATTATGACAAACCATGATACTGGAATAGATTAAAAATATCTATTTTATTATCATGAACCAGAATAGTGACATAGGTACACTCTTGTTGTTTGCAGTATCACAAATTGTCATAATGAAATTCAGACAGCAGCTGTCAGAGGAGATGAGTGGAGGATTGAACCAGCTGCCATCTGGAAGGGAGTGTTCTTTGGCAACACTGAGAATGGTCTCTGTGCTAGCACAAGAAGTGGGGAGGGTGGGTGGGTTTAATATGTATTGGGGAAACACTTTTTAACAAATGTTCTGACACTGAGGATGGGATTCTGGTTTCAAACAGCTCAGTTACAAAGGAGTATATCAGCTGTTGTAAAACCATGCAGGAAGTGCCTTACATAGCCAGTGCCCACTCAAAAATTGGGAGGGGATAAATTTATGAGAGAGAAAACAACACTTTTTTTAAACAAGTGCCCCAATGTAACTGAAACAGTGTGATGAGATTGAGAACAGCAGCATGCCATCTGGGATTGGCTCCCAGTGGCCACCTTTTATTTTGTTCATAACCAGGATCAGTGCTGGGCTCCCAGTGTAGGTCTAAAAAAACATAACTGGTAAGTGTCTCTATGGATGGACTCCTGGAACCAGAATGAACAGCAGTGGTTGGGAGGAAACTGGGGAACTTCCAGCTATGCAGTTTATACTCACCTTTAAATGCTGGAGTTCAGTTATAGGCATGAGAAAACACATTGTGTGAATGACAGTTTTTTTAAACTTATTTTATTGACATCTCATCTGACAGCACAGTTACAAAGGAGTATATTATCTGGTGTAAAACCATGCAGGAAGTGCCTTACATAGCCATACTAAACACCTATGTGAAGAACATAAGGAAACACACAATGCATTAAACAATAAATTGTTATAAAAACCATAAACAAAACTTGCTGCAGCTTCTGGAGTCCACCTGCTATTATTGTCCATAAAGAAGTTCAAGTTTATAAAAGGCCGGCCTGGTGTCACTGAGGGTTAAGGTGCTGGACACCTAACCTCATGGCATGCTGGTGATCAGGGTTCGGGAACGAGCCCTGGCCATCGGATGTTGATAATGGGGGTGAGGGTGGAGCTGGATGGAGTTACTGACATGCAAGCTCTCCTCCCTGTGGAGGTGTAGTGGCAACCGTCGGCTGATGGCTGCCTCCTGGTGGAGGCCGGAGAAAGCACAGGCCTAAGGGGAGCCAGGTGCTAGGCCAATGGGGTGGGAGGAAAGGGGCCATCACTGGGGCTGTGGGACAAATGCATGCCTCCACGTGTATGTGCTTCTAATTCTGGGGCCCTTGGGAAGAAAAATGGAGGAGAAAATCACCGGTGGCAGGATGGCTATCGATTCCCTGCAGGCACTACTCCCAGGTTGGGCATAAGATAAGCCTCGGTAATTCTGGGTGATGGGGCTGGGAGGGGGTCGATCAGATGGGGTCTGTCTGTGAAAGGTATGGAAAATATGATATGTTAAAAAAAAGTTTATAAAAGTGAAGAGTAAGTCCTTAGGATAAGTTAATTGTGAAGTCCAAGAGCCAACATGCATAAACAATATTAAACACAGACACATTTGTTTCTGTGTCATATCTTTCTATCAAATTAAGGCAGGTCCTGTAATGGGTTTTATGTTTTCATGTTACTCTTTGGACAAGGGCTCTCCATCACATGAGTCTCCTTGCATTTGGGTTAGGAAAAGGTGCAAGGGCTGCCACATGTTTACAATTTAGGGTACCTGACTTGTTGGGTGCCACTTAGATGGTCTATTGTTTATATGACTGCCATTTTCCTCTTCAACAAGTTAGTCACAGGTAGAGATGTGCGAAATCCACAAATTTCACTCCATGAAAAAGTTTGCGGCTTGCACTCAGTACGTGAAGTGCTAACTCCAAAATTCACAGATCGCGGAGTGCAGGATCAAATGCAAAGTGTAGGATTTCATAGGTGAAATTCCATACTTTGCACACAAACTTTCCCAACAAATATAAATCCCTGGTGTCTAGTGCCCCCCCTGCTGATTTCCAGCCCCCCCCCATCGCTGACAGTCGGCCACAATGTAAAACAAATATATATATATATATTTTTTAATTAAATCTAGTGCCCCCCACCAATTGCAGGCCACAGTTGAAATAAAGAAACCAACCCCAGGCCCCCACACAAACACATCGATCACTGGTCAGTCTACCACAGTGTAAAAATATAAAATACATTTTTGTAAATTCAATCCCTGGTGTCTAGAGGACCCCCACCTCCCCACCCCATCAGGAAATGCCTTACAACCACACCACCCCACTCTCCCATACCAATCCCACCCTGACCAGGCCACAGACACAGCCCTCCAATTACCTCCATGGCCGGCAGCCCGATTGAACTCTTAATGAATGAGCACGTGCTTGCACAAGCATGCCCTCATTCATTGACAGCTCATGGTAATTTTAAGGAGTTTTTCTGGGGGCTAGGAAGTAGGTGTGGGCTACTCCAGTTACAGGTAGTGGGGTGGCAGGATGAGGGAAACAGTGTTGTGGACCAAGCACATGCTCTTTCATTAAGAGCTCAGTCGGGCTGCCAGCCATGGAGGTGAGTGGAGAGCTGTACCAGTGGCCTGCTCAGGGTAGGATTGGAATGGGGGAGTGGGGTGGGGTGGTAGGGCACTCACTGATTGGGTGTGAATGGGGGGTGGGGATCCACCAGACACCAGAGATTGAATTTACAAAAATGCATTTTATATTTTTACATTGTGGCTGACTGGCCAACGATCAGTGGGTGTGTATTGGGGCCTGGGGTGAGTTTCTTTATTTCATCTGTGGCCCATGATCAGCTTGAGGGGGACCACCAGGAACTTAATTAAAAAAATACGTTTTTTACATTGTGACCAACTAGTCAGCGATGGGGGTGGGGGGTGGCTGGTGATCAGCGGGGGGGGCACTAGACAGAAGAGATTTAGGATACCTAACTTCTTCCTGATTTGGGATTTTTAAGTGCAATTTGTGCTTAAAAAACTCAAAAAGCAAGGCGAAGTAACAAACTGTGAATTTTCTGTGATGGCCGCAATTTTGCAAATTGATCTGTGGACGCAAAATTTGTGACTTTTCTGGAATTTCACTGATGAAATTAAACTTTACTGCATCTCTAGTTACAGGGGAAAGAGGAGAACACCAACTTAATGTAATACTTTTTAAAGCTGCTACCCTCATTATTACCCTAGTATATTTCTGTTTTGGGGGCCCTACAGAAGGGTAGTGAAACCCAGGACAGGATCATTAAATGTAAAAGGGATGCTAAGCCACATCACTCTTTACATTTCACTATGTATATCTTGTCAGAATTTCTTGAGTACAGGACAACTACAGCAAGTGTGATAGTGTGTCCCCACATCCCCACACTGCCTCCAACAAGAGTCAGTATGAGTCACATTGAAACATTTTATAACTGCTGGGGTTCTGAAATATCACACCAGGACCCTCCAGTTAAACCCCCTCCATATGGGAGAGGATGTTACTGCCCTACCTTGAGACAATCTGCACTCCCACTTTTTTCTAGATTCTGTCTAGAAGATAGTCCATAGGCTTAATTAACAGCTGTACAAGTCAGACATTGACTTGGCCTTTACATTATGCATTACACACCAATACAAGAATTGCTTCAGGTCCAATTGTGGTCTTGTAATCTGGGAAAAGTGATCCTAGTCTAATATGAAATTTCTGACCTGCAGAAATTGATAATGACCCTTTCTCCATAGCTGGAACGCATTTTGAAGTTCTTGGAAGGAAATGAAGTGCTGACCTGAAATGAGCTGTTCAAAACATGTAAGACCCTTTAGTTCCCAATACCTTCTAAGATTCACACTTCCTGCCATTCTACCCTTTCTATAATTCTGTTCAATTATTTTTATACATTGCTTCACAGTGTATGTAAATACTGCTTATGTTGCTCAGTTTTGCTATTCACCTGAAGAAGGGACCTGTGAGGCCCTGAAAGCTTGTGTATAATTCCATCTTTGTACAAGACATTTGTTGGTCCAATAAAATGTATCACACCTTCTGGTGTCTCCTGGTTCCCAATGCCTAAAATCCTAGTCAAGCTGTGGAGGGAAGAAATCATCATGATATCTGGTTAGAGTAAGTGGGTCGATCTGATTTGGGGAGTCTAATGAATTTCTAAATTTCAACAGAATTTTGAAAATGTGTCTAACCCAGAGATACTGGAAGGTATGGCTGATATTCTTGGAAAGTTCCCTTGTGGGTATAGTCCACAGGGGCAATGATGGTGAACCAGCCTCCTCAATAAGGTACCAACCAATGTCTACTCTCTGCTTAACCTATGTCTCTAGGTAGGCCCCTTCTGCCACCAGATAGTATTTTCTGAAACAGGGGAGCCCCAGACCCAACTGCTCCTTAGGTAACTGTAGGATATACTGTGCTATCCTGGGGTGTTTCCCCAGCTATAGAAAATTTGAGATCTCCATGAGGAGAGCTTTCCAGTAGGTGTTAGGGACAGGTATGGGGAGGGTCTGGAACAGAAATAGAAACCATGGGAAAATGTTCAGATTTTGTTTTAAATACATATTTTATTGAGAGCAAACATCCATTATAATATGTCAATTACAAGCCACACATAATACAAAGAAATATAGATGAATTAGAGAGTCTATATCCTTAATAATGGAGGGAATAACCTCATAAACTCATTCCATGAAATTGATATAATATCATCAGGATTCTCAACTTGATACCACAGCCATTCACAGATTGTTTCTTTGTTTTGTGTCACATTTGTTTTATGGTTTGAAGGAGGGTTTGGCAGTTCCAGTATTCCAATATTATCCTCTTTGTTGCCATAGATCCCAGACATATTACCTTCTCTTGATGCCTAGTGATCTGTAACTTATCAAAATTATTGAATATAAGTACATCTTTGGATAGAGGGATTTTTGTCTCTAAAACTTGAGATAAGGCATTGGTAGTATCTCACCACCAGCTGTTTATTATTGGACAGATCCATATATTATAACCTAAGTCTGCAGCCATTCCACAACAATGTCAGTACTTATTAGACAAATTTGGGTTAATTCAATTTAACCATTAGACCGCTGACAGAATTAGAAAATAATGGAGTTCCAGACAGATATATCAGTCCGCAGCCCTGCAAAGGTTAAATGTATGGGTGTAATATAAGCTCTGCTTATTAACTTAGATTGAATGGACTTGTTTTTTTTTGCTGAAATGAAGTTTTTATTTGCAACAATCTGGATTTGTTACCACTGTTGAGATGAAAACTTTAAAAATTTACAAAGTAACATATTATAATTTAATAAATTGTTTAAATAGCCTGTGCCAACCTGCTCCCTATATTGGTTACAAGAAATACATTTATTATCCTGAATAAAGTCTGCTCATGTACACAATATTTTTTCTTTTGACGAGCCTTAATAATTTTCTTATGATCTATGTTATTTGAAAAATTAAATGTATAAGTCTGGCATGCAACCATGGAATAGAATATTTCCCTAGTAAGCTTAGGGCTTGTTTAAAGTGGACATGGAAAGAATTTAACAGGGGTGTATCCTTATAAAACTTAAAAGTATTCTAAAAGAGTATGGCATCCATTCGAAATTTATGATCTAACTTGTCCACTAATGCCTGCAAGATGATATAATCCTGTTTAGGAGAAATGCCTAATCTCATGCAGTTCCTAATAAGTAAACAAAAAAAAAATACTTAAATGGGTCTGAACAGCCAAACTCACCCACAGTCCTGCTGCCCACCATGAAGCTCCAAGCAGTTCTGGGTTTAACACCCCTCCATAGAAATTTCAAAAAGATATGTTTTATATTTGAAAACCATATATTATCAGGTGCACCATAAAGTGCCTGCATTACAAATATAAGGTTATGCAAAGCCATAATCTTCATAACTTTGACTCAGCCCCATTATAGAATAAATACATTCTGCCAATTAGTTAATTTCTTTTTAATTTTCTCTTTGGCCGTATTGTAATTTAGAACAATATTAGTTCTGATATTGTTTGTAAGAATTAATCCCAAATATTTAATCAAATTGTCAAAATCCAGGTCAGTACCTTTGTTAGAAATAGACATAATAACCAATTTAGAAGAATTTTGCTTATATCCTGCAAATCTGGAGAAGGTTAAGATTATGTTCATAAACGCCAGAACTGAAGAGGCAATATTTTTAAAACTAATGAGAGTGTCATCTGCCTATACACTCATCTTTATAGCCCCATCATTTATTATGACACCTTCAATACGACAGCAATTTCTGATGGCCTGTAATAAAGGGCTCCAAACAGAGAAAAAAAAGTAGGGTATAATGGGCAACCCTGTCTGACTCCTTTTAGCATCCCAATATTCCTGGTTATGTGTTGATCAATTGAAAAACATGCTCTGGATTTTTTTTACAGTTGTGCAATTATCCTTAACAACAGTGGATGGATTCCCCATAGTTACAATACTCTCAACATGTAAGTTCTATTAACAATATCAAACACTGTGCTGGCATCTAGAGCTAAAGTGCAGTAGTTGTCCGGCATATATTTGCTATATTCAAATACTGTCTGAACTTTCTGCATGTCTTGATCAAGAGTTCTACCTGGTACAAGTCCAAATTGGTCTTGATGGATGGAAAAGTGTAAAATAGGTGTAATTCTTGAAACCCTTAATTTTGCCAGGATCTTATAATCAACATTTAAGAGGGCTATTGGGCTATAGTTTTCAATATATTCTTTAGTTTTCCCCTCTTTAGGAGTCAGTATTAATTTAACATCATTCATGCAATCCGGTAATTCACCTTTCCCTTCCATCAACTCATCCAATATTAACTCGAACCATGGTGAAAGTTCATAAATGAACGATTCATAAAATTCAATTGTGAAACTGTCCAAACCAGGAGATTTATTCTTTGGAAGTGACTTTATTATTTCCTCAGTTTCCATTTTATGAAAATTTTGATCCTGGATCTGGAGTGTTTGGAACTGGGTTTGAAACAAGAAGTTTTCTACTACCTCACAGTCTGCTTGAACTGAAGACTGATGAATCTGCTTGTAGTAACTCAAAAGTATGCCTTCCATACCTTCTGCATCTGAAGTGGGGGTACCCATATTCTTTTTTAACAAGCAGTGGTCAATGCTGCATGTTTCTTTGCATGGTGTATGTGTCAGGAGTGTACTGTGTTATTTGAAGTAAAGGGAAAGAAGGTGTGGAAAAACTGGTAAAAGTCAGGATCTTTCCCAGGCCAGCCCAGAAATATGTAGCAAACACACACAGAATGGGCTAGGAGATGGTATGGAGATAAAGGCAGATGTCCAGGATTACTCATTTGCATAAAAGCCCATAAAATAATGTTATGTTATGGCATTCTCACAGCATATATAGAGTAACTGGCCAAGTAGAAGGCTACAGTCACTGTTTTTGATAGGGAGAAAAGTCAGACAAAAGCTGATAGTGTCCCTTTACGGTGAGCACCTAAACATTCATGTGACAGATTATGGGCAGAGCCCAGTGAGCGAGAGTGTAGAGAACATCATAAAGTCATTCAGCTACTTCCCAGCTGGCTTTATGCAAATCTGGGTAGGATGAACTATCTTCAGTGGCAGGTAAACATTGATTCGGGTGCCTGTGGTAGCAAGTTTCTTATTTATAAATTCATGAATGGCAGGGGCAGGCTAGTAGCCCTGGTACAGATTATGCCTCCTACCAGTGGCAGTGCAAAGATGTCGATCATCTGGTCTACAGAAGCTGCAACATTTTTTACATGGCAGATCGTGGAGCAGAAAAGGAATCATGGTATTGAGGGAGTGTGACTTGGTTTAAGGAGAGGTACCAGGAGGGAGCCAGGGAATAGAATATGGTGGCAACTTTTTTACACAGAATGTGGTGCCAAGCAGTGGGATCCAGGGAGGGTATAGCACCAGTGGCCAACAGAATCTGCACAAGGCAATGTTGGAGGAGTGGTACTGAAGGCACAGATTGTGGGGACATGGGGGAAAGCAGGAAGGGTACAGGAGCGCAGGTCATTACTCAAAAATAAAAGATCCACTCCTCAATCCATCTAGCACTCCCTACATACCACATTCTTTTTCTGCTACCCATTCCTCCATAAAGCTAACATACTAAGCCAGCCACACTACATATGTTTTACAATTCATTACTTCAAAGCCAGACAGTCATTGTAAGTGGGAGCTGCTGTACTATCGTGTCACCAACCAGGGGAGCAACCGGTGGGAGAAGCATGTTGCTGATCTGCTGGTGGAGGACCTGTCCTCAGTTTAACATGAGAGATCAGGTGGCAGAAAAAGAACTGGGGTAGTAATATTGCTTGCTTTGAGGATAGGGAGTAGGTCGGAGCTTTGGGACTAAAGATGGAGGCCAGGTTTTACATTGTTTTCTTTTCTCCCCGTGCAAAGCACACAATGAAGGGGTGGTGTGATTTGAGAAAAGGGTGTTAGGGCACAGATTGTGGTAGGAAACAGTGGGAGAGGGTTGCCTACAGGAGCCGTGGGCAACAGAATCGATGTAAACTGTTGTTTATGTCCAAGCACAGACCAATACTAAATAATTCACTGTGGCCCAAATTTCAGCAACAGCTGCATGGACTGAAAGGGGGTGCTAGGGCACTAATTCTGCTTCCAAGCACTTGGAGTGGATAGAGTACAGGAGCAGTGGACAAGAGAATCCAGATAAGCTGGTATTTCACCAGGGGTACACAAGGCTGAGATCTTACATCCAGTCTTGCCAGCTCCCTCCCCAATGCCCCAGCGTATCCTGATACCCTAAGAATATAAATGACTGCTCTCCATAGGTCTGTTAATATACATATTATCGATGTTGGTCAATCAATAAAAAATATTGAATGAGGACTTCGATTGGTCAGAAACAGTGCCTCAGAAACCCAATGGTTCTCAAATCAAAGGCTTGTTGTCAATGGAAAAAAAAAACTAAAGTGATGCTATTTGGCTCTAACCAGAGGCTTAAGAAATACTCAGTTAATCTTAATATCCAAGCTACAGATGGAACCATGATTGAGCAGGTCAAGGACTTCAAGTACCTGGGTATAACCCTTGACCCCTCCTTGACATTTACTACCCATATAGGCCAGGCAGTAAAAAAAAGTCAATCAACAACTAGGTATTTGCTATAGACTGAAACATCTAATGACCAATGACTCTAGACTGGCAATTAGGCATAGCACCCTTCTTCTCATCTTAGACTACTGCTCTCCCATCATCTCCTCTACCTCGCCACAACTTTTAAATCACTTGAACGTGACATACAATGACATCTGCAGATTTGTGACTCAAGCCCCTTACTGCACCCATCACTGCAACCTATATAAAAGTCTTGGGTGACTTTCCCCTCAAGGATGTAGGGATCAATTACTTGGTTCATTTATTTTTAAAACCCTACACAAACGTGCCAAAGCCCCACTATCGAAAGTACTAACCAATAAACACAACTCTCGCCAACTGAGGTCCTCCTCTAACCATCTTCTTGAGTATCCAAGGCTATCAACTCTCAAGAGCCAGGAAGTTTTCTCTAGTGCAGCTCCTAAGCTTTTAAATTCTGTCCCTGAGGATCTTCACATCTAGAATCCACCCTGACCTTTAAAAACCACTTCAGAATTGCTCTTATGTTAAATACATCCTGCAACTGTTAACCAAGATTCCTGCTAGCATTGTTATTAATGCACATGTAAATCAATATCCTATGCTCTTGTTCATATACCATTGCCGCAGTGACTCCCTGATCACAAAGACCACCACAGCGACAGGAATCGGGCAAAATCCGCCATTCACTGTGGTGGTCTGTATGGCGATAGGGAACTGCCTCACTGGGTGTTTGTCCCCCCCCAGTCCAACTACGACTTGGAGTTAGAATCCTAGAGACCTGGGGTGTGGGGGGCAGAGCCTCCTACATGGGGAGTTGGGGGGCACAGCCCCCAATGGATACATAGAGGCATCCTCAACACTGCAATGCTGACAGTCAGCACCGCAGCTGTCGCTGTCGGGGATGTCTCCGTGATGACTGTCGCTGCGGCATGGGTAAACCACTCTTGTTAGTTGTTAATGTTGTCAAAGTGTTATCCTACTGTGATTCCTGGTCCTGTAAATTGCTAAACATTGAAATGATAATAGTTATGGGCATGTTACATTTGCAATGTCAACATTCTCTTTGTCAAATGTCATTGTAATTCAATACTGTATGTATATTTGTTATTTTTTTTTCCTCGTGCCATCTAGATGGCCCAGGTCATGCCTGAAAATGGTCCCTAAGACCAGTGTACTTACCTGGTTATCAAATGTATAAAATAAATAAATAAAATAAAATCTATATTTAATGAAAGTTGAAAAATTGGAATAGGGAGGTTCTAAACTCAGATCAGGGCATCTTTAAGTTTATCCCTTTTTGGGGGGCAGAGTCACCCAAACCAGGCATGGTTGCCATCCTGGTATCAAGGGAATTAATATAGGAAAAGGCCCTGAAGTACAGGTGCAGCTTATTCTTCCCAAATCTCACCAAACAGTACTCATGCAGTATGTGACAGTATGCTAGCATACCTCTGAAGTGCTCACATTTAGGCAGAGCAGCACTGCACATGCTGGGCCAACATTTACAAGTGCCAAAATTTAACATTTACAACATTCACCAATTTTTCAAATAATTTTTTTGTCAGTACAGAACTATATACAGTACTAATATGCCACATAGTGCTGAAGCTTCTTCTGGTCATAAAAAAATATAGAAGAATGAATGTATCTTCACAGAAACCTTCCTCATAATATACACATAATGCCCAGTATTTTAAATCACCTCTTTCTTAAAATTCTGAAATGAGTTACACATGGTGCTGGTCTTTTCTATCTAATTTAAGAGATACGTATGCCAAATGTTCTGTTCAGGAGAGACTAAGAAGTAGGAGTACTCAGCGGGGGTTGGGGGAGGTACAGAAGAAGCAGCTTGCTCAAGTGACTGAACAGTAACTTGAGAACCACAAGTTCCCAGGTTCTAACCTCACTAGGACCACATAATCATTTCACCCCGCTGTTAAAAAAAAAGGGGGAAAAGCAGAACCCCACTGAAAATGGGATGTTATAGTTCAGCTGGATGCTCCGAGGTAAAAAGTGAAGCTCAGTAAATAGAAAAGGAGGACCCACTGTTTTCACTTACCAGTGAAACATGCAGGCTGCAGGCACAGACAATCAGCTATGGGGTTCAGTCCTGGTCTGGGAGTCTACAGTTCAATCCTGAAGGTGGGAGGGCTTTGCTGGTGAAGGGGACTGTCATATCTGAAACATCAGTGCATCTCATCTTGGAGGTGGAAAAGGGGCATGGTAATGAGAGAGGGGCATGCATTCAGGAGCCAGACTGCTCTCTGTAAATGCAAAAACAAAGAAAAGAAAGCAACCTGCATTCTTAATTATGGAAATCCTACTGTATGCATGCTGTACGAAATTAAAGGACAAGAATAATAAAATCGGCCTGCCAAGCTGCTGCCGTCCCTGTGTCAGAATTCAATGCCCCTATCATTTGCATTGACAGACTGTCCCATTTTTGCTTTTCCAGCCTTTTCCTCTTTGCAAACTCAGCTTGGGAGTGCCTGTGATTGATGGCCTGCACAGCCAATGATAAGCAGTAGAAGGGTGCTGAGGTGGAGGATTGAGACCTGGCAATCAGATAGGTCAGGCCGAAGCCGATATGAGCATGTAGAAAATGTTATGAAGCCACACAGCTGTTTGCCTGCTAGCTTTATGTAAATGAGAGACCCAAAGATCTCTCTGATTGGAGCGCTTCTGGTCTTTCAACTACAAGAAGTTTCCAACCAGCCAGCCGTAGTAGTGTCATGACCAGACTGAATGGTCATTGGACTGCACAGTCAAGCCCATTGCAGCTTCATCTGCAATGGGCGCAGCAGTGACACACCTCTAAAAATGCTGGTATTGTAACAAAGTTCTTCTTGTGCAGCACAAGGAAACATAAAAAGGGGATTACATTATATTCTTTCTTGTTTTTCAAGAGGTCTTCAATTAATTTCCCTGATTTATCTCCCTGTAAGTATCTTAAACCTTTCACTTTTAAAGGGACACTGTCAACCTGTTTTTCATCATTTTATTTCTAGTTGAAACCCTGCATTTTATGATTGCTTACCCTCTCTAAAATCCACTGATGTTGCTGTTTGTTTTGTCTGTCTCCTTGCTTTTGTTTACAATCCTAGTTATGTTCTTACTGCACATGTCCTGAGCATTAGAAATACACACAAACAGTGCAGTCATTCATAAGGCAGTAGCCTCCTAATCTCCCAATGCATCTCGAGGAGCTAGACTGTTTTATGGATGTTATGTCCAGGAAAGCTGTATTTGGAGTTGATCAAGGAATGTAAACAACCTGTTATGGTGTGATAACACCAGTATGTTGGGAAGTCTGGTTTTTTTACTTTTTTAAAGAAAATAAGACTCAGAATCAAACTACCAGCTACATCAACAATCTTTGCAGAATTTTGGAAATCATAAAATATATTTTTTAAACTAGGGGCACTTTGAGACGTAAGGAGGTTGACAGTGTCCTTTTAAGATGATTTTTCCTCTTTCCTTAGTAATTTGTGGCTGTAATTCTAATCTACAGGAAATCCACTCATTATAATATTTTGATTTATTCTTTATAACCAGAGAATCTAATTCTTTCAATTTTTCCTGTAGCTTGTAATCATTTTCCTTTAATTTCTTATTCTGCCAAGCCTGGTAGGAAATGATAGGTTCCATGTCAAAACAGTACAAAAAAAGAACGCATACAAAACCCATGAATCCTAAATAGCAAGTGCACAAACAGCGAGTGTACATGACAACAACCACCATTAACAGCTTAAAGGGTGCCTTAAATGACTTTCTGTTGGGAGCTTCATCCAGTGCATCCCCCAAAGCCCCCTGCATCCCCCCAAATGATATCATCAACACCAGGTGGCACGCAACTCAGGGGTGGGGAGAAACTTGGGAGGGGGAACATTGTACAGAGGGACACAACTTGGGAAGGGGGAATAAGTCAGTGGGGGCAGACAAACTGTTCCCACTCAAGTGGGAATGCAGCTTGGGGAGGAGGGAGCTGCGACCTGTGGTGCAACATGATAAAAGAAAAGAAACACACACACACACACAAAGAGAAACACTTCAAATCGCAGGCATCGATCCCAGGTCTGCTGGAGGTAAGAAGCAAACACACTGCAAGTGATTAACCACTAGACTACAGTACACCATGAGTTTTTGGCACACAACAGCCTACTTCAATTTGCAGCACACAACATCCAGTACCTCACTGCTTCACTGATGAAACCACACACCATTAATAGCATGTCGCTAAAAAGACAGTTGCTGTATTGTACACATCATAACTGCTTCACTCAAATTCCTTCATTATCTTCATAGGACACTGAAATGATAGCCACCCCCCCCCCACACACACACATCATGGCTTTGAAGGGATCCCATAAGGACAAGACATTCATCTGTCCAGAGTAACTAAAGAACCAGTAATCTGCTAAGACTTTCTTCATTTTAAGAATAAATTCTTATATTTTAAGTTTATTGTTAAAATACCAACTCCTGGTTTTGCCCTTTTCCCTATCACAAAAAAGTGTCAACTCGACTACAGCATGGTCCAGTAATAGACTAGATCTAATAGATGCAGTGATAACATTTTTGAAGATTACTTTGAAAATAAATAGGTAATCTAATCTAGAAAAATATTGCATTTTATTATCAAAATGGGGGTACTCTTTAGCAGTAAAATTCTGAGCATGCCATGAAGCTATTAATTGATGCTCTTATAAAAGGTTTTTTAATAATCTAGGTATCCATTTGTTGTTGTTAGTGCAAGTAGTAATTTTGTCTAAAAGAGAATCCAAAAATGCATTTTAATCTCCCATCAGTATGAGGTTTATTGCTTCAATTTCTAATAAGACTTTAGTGACATTAGCTAAAAATTTGGATATCTATAAAATGGAGCATACAAAGCACCAAATGTATATGCAAAACCCTGAATGTTCCCTTTAACCAATATAATACAACCATCATTGTCTCACCATTTTTTATGCAAAGGGCTTTTAGATTATGTCTAAACAGGAGAGGGACTCCCACGTGTTTTTTTTTTTTCACCCTGAAGAGAAACAATTACAGTCAATCCAATTTCTTTTTAATTTTTTTGACTCATTTAAGTCTAACTGAGTCTCCTGCAAGGCTATAATATTGGCCTTGATTTTATTTAGGTAAGTTAATATTCTGGCTCTTTTAATGTGTAAATTAATGCACTTACTTGGTTTATTCGGTTTACTCGGTTTGGTGTAGACATAAGCAGACAGTTGCCCATCATGAATGTCTCCCACAACACAGTGTGAGTGAATTAACCCTTGTTTGGTGTCCAGTTGAGATAACTATCCAATCTGGATTTGAAGATGTCAAAGTTGTTTGACTCTACCACATGTTGGAGGAGTTTGTTCCAGGCTTTGGTGACCTTAACTGTGAAGTATCCATCTCTTTTACTAGTGATTGCCCTGGGTATTAGTAATTGCTTATTATGAGATCTTAAACACAGAATGCATTGGTTATATTTAAAAGTACATTGGGCAATAAGTTCTGGATTTTGCCAAGATTTTATAAAGTATCAAAAGGTAATCCCTACTTCTCCTCTCCTCATGGCTAGCCAGCCCTGTGGTAGAAAGTTTCTCCTTATAGCTAAGATTGTTTTAATTTTGGTATCATTTTAGTAGCTCTTCATTGGACCTTCTTGGCTAAACCAATATCCTGCCTCAGGTAAGGCTGTCAAAAGAGGGAACCTGTGTCCATATGGGGTCTGATGTAGGACCTGTACAGGGGCATGATACACGCTTCACTTCTGTTCATGAATGAACACTTGACCCAGGTCAGAATTCTGTTAACAGTAAGTGTGATTATATTGTAATGGTCAGCAGATGACAATTTATTGTTCACCATGATTCCCAGATATCTCTCTCTCTCTCTCTCTCTCTCTCTCTCTCTCTCTCTCTTGGCTGATTTTAACATGATAGTATTAAGTGAGTAAGAGTATAAAGGGTTATTGCTACCAAAGTGTAATACCATGCATTTCTCATGGTTGAAAACCATTTTATTTGACTTTGCCCAGAGTTCTATGATTTGAAGATCATGGACCATAGAGAGGTATTTACTGTAAGCATTCCCCCCCCCCCAATTTGTTGTCGTCAACAAATTTGGAATGTAAGTTAGACACATTGGTGTTGAGATCTGATATGAAAAGACTGAAAAAGGCAAGTCCCAAGACTGAACCCAGAGGCACTCCGCCACTGACAGGGCCCATGTTGGATAGTACTCCATTAGTACGTATGTATTGTTTTCTGTCTTTTAGCCAGTTATCCATTCACATGGTCAGATGATGGTTAGGTCCCATTTTGATTAGTTTAACAATTTGTTCATAATGGGGAATGGTGCCTGGACTAGTGCTGATTGTATTATAAAAACTAACTAGGTTGGTGGTGCAAGATAATCCATTAGTAAACCAGTGTTGGTGAGAATCTGTTTTGATTTCTAGTTCAATTTTCTCTTTGATGAGTCATTCCATGATTTTATAACAAAGTGAGGTTAGTCTTATAGGATGGTAATTACAAGTGGATCCCCTAATTCCCTTTTTATATATGAGGACAACAATTGCTGATCTCCAACCATGGAGTACATCACCAGTTTTGATAGATTTGTTATAAAGAATAGAGAGGGGGATGGATATGACTGATGACATTTCTATTAAAAATCTGGATTGGATGTTGTCAGGTCCTGCTGAAGTATTGACCTTGAGTTTTGTTATAGTGCATTCAATTTCCTGTTTTGTAAAGTGTAAACTAGAATTCCCAATGACTAGGGGCAGATTCAGGTTATTTCCCTTTTTGTTGAAAACTAAGCAAAAGTATTCATTGAAAATGTTGGCTGTTGATTCATCATCTTCAGTTATGGAACTGTTGACAACCAATGGTCCAACATGCTTAGCTTCATTTTTGTAGCTGTTGTCATATGAGAAGAATGCTTTTTTGTTCCCCTTGGTATGTGCAATTTTAAATTCTAGCTTGTATTTTTCTTTTTTTATAATTTGTTTGAGTATTTTTAGTTCAGTTTTGTAATGAGTTCTAGTCATTGTGGAGTTGTCTTTTTTAAGTTTTCTAAATGCTTTTTCCTTTTTCCTAATTTGATGTTTAATAGATGTAGTTAACCAGATCAGGACCCTACCTTTTTTGTTATATTTGATTGTTTTAGGAACAAAAGTACTATATTTCCTAGGTTTGTAATTGTATTTTTTTGCTATACTTTTTATCCCATGGGTGACCAGCCTGCCTACCTTATCATGTCCAGGCTACCTCAGGGTTCCGGCCACTGTCTTGAGGATCCCTTGACTCGGCCCATGGCATACTCCCACAGATTACCCCTCACAGTGGGGAGGCGGAGAGTCCTCCAACACTCATCCACCCAAATTGGATACAGTCCTACATTCATTACCCGAGCAATCCCCCATGAAGACAGCCATCATGCCACTGTGACTGGAGCCCAATTTTCCCTTGTTCTCCTCTTGTGTGTGGCATGAAATGATGCCAATGGACAGGAGTGTGCACGCTACCGCACACAGTCCTCCTCAGCGTCGATCACAGTAGGCCCCTCCATTTATCTGCCAGTGCCCTGCAATGCCCCCAGCCATTGCTAGAGGCTGCTAAGGCACCAAGGCAGGATACCCCCCTCCTCAGAGACGGAGAGTAGTCCAATGGATGCTCAATCCATCTCCTCCCCTGCCAACCCCCAATGACTCTGGCTCATTCCTGAACCCAGGTTGCCGGCATGGAGCAAGGTGTGGTGTCCAGCACCTCAACCCTCAGTGTCACCGGGCCGGCTGTAATTGTATTTTTGATTAGGGCCTAAGTGTTTTCAACGGAAAAGTTGTTTATTGTAAGTTCCTAATTGTTTGCTTTTAAAGCATTGCAGATACTTTCAAAGTTAGTCTTATTGTAATTGTTAAATGTTTCAGTGCTAGAAGATTTAGTTTTGCATATGAGATATAGAGAAAGGTGCGCATAGGATGCAGTGGTGCCTGAGCACAGCAGCCAGCGCAAATACTCATAGAATGAGAAAGAAGCTCAGCACTCATGGTTTGAAAAGTATTTAAAGCAAATGTTAGTTCATTTGGCAAGGTGCCTGTTGAAAAAAGCCAGTAGCCCCTAGTGCCTCAGCCCTTCAGGGGGCCTTCAAACGGGGGCATATCTGAAGACATTGACAAATCATGTGTCCTTTTAAACAGCTGTAATTAAAGTGAAATACCCCTTACAGAAATATAAATGTGCTGTGTACCTGCAGAATGCATGAAATGTGTTTAATTGTGCAACATTTGCATGTGGTTTGCATACACAAAGTGAACCTAAGCGAACCAGGTCTAAAAAGCAAATCAGGTTTGCATGCTGCAAGCTTGACATGTGTGCAGCAGGTAAGTTGGTGTGAACATCTTCTAAAAATTACATCAAGTTCACGTGTTGCATGCTTGACATGAGTGCAACAGTTAAGCTGGTGTGAACATCATTTAAAAATCACATCAGGTTCACATGCTGCACGCTTCCCATGTGTGCAGCAGCTAAGCTGGTGCAAGTTTTATCTAAGAAAACAAATTAGTTTCTGTTTCTTATAATACTGTTAGCAATTAGAGCCATTAAATACATTTCCATTCAGTTCTCATTAGAATTAGGTAAACTCATAAATTATCATCCTTTTGCAAGTTGTTTAGGGGCTTTTGATTTTTGTCATTAAATCACCATTAATTTGTAAAGTATTATTTGTTCAGTGCATTAAATACCCAGGATACACTTAGTCAACATCCTCCATTCCAGATGTGTGTAGAGGTGCCTCTGTGTTGTGAAGCCTGATCTTTTTGTTTTGTGCCATGCAAATCCCAATATGCATATTTAGTACTACAAATTTGTTTCTCCATGACTGTTTCAGTTTACTTACTTTCCTTTGTTATTTTATATGGAGCATATACACTATGGCCATGCTCAGCACTCTTTTTGTGCTGAGTAGGGTCTTGGAAGCATGCACCATACCTCACATTTTGTCCCTGAAATGAGGGACATGGACTTTCAAAATGAGGGACAATGAGGGACACTAACCCTCATGATGATCAGGACACAACCTGAAACATGGAGGCACAGTACCTCAGAACACAGTGGAAACCATTGTATTTACTTGTACTGATATTAGCACCTGAGAATGAATTTCTACCATAAAGCAGGGGTGTCTTTTTGGTAGGGTAGAGCGAGGCAGTTGCCCCTCCTCCCATTTGTACCTAGGTCTGTCTCATGGTGTGGCAATAATGGCATTACATTAGACACATACATGTTGATGGCAGATTTGGATTTAATCTTTTGCACAATAAGTGCCCCCCCCGTGGCATGTGAACATGTGCTGCAGTTGCATTCCTGACTTGACTGTGTCTGTATTGTGTTGTCCACTCTCTCCCTCTATTAGTGGGTGCACCATCACATGTGACATGGAGGAGATCCAGCCAAGCAAGAGCACATGAGTCATATGAGTGTGACACTGCCTTTTCTGCTACAGAGTGGACAGGCTGCACACTATAGCTTGGAGGACTCAGTGAGCACTGAACTCTCAATGGCAGTGTTGTGGCAGCATATTTTTGTTGGTCTACTCTAAGTGAGTCTCCATCTCCCCTGATGGCTGAAGGAGCAGAGGGTGAGCTAGACGCTAACTCAAGACTTGGTTACCTACTTACTCTACTAGGATCACGCCACCAAAAAAACAGCACAGCCCCCCATGGTAACAAACTAGGCTTAGCAGCAGCGGTGACAGTGGTGTGGGTGGCCATCATAGGCCTTGATCAGTGCAGTGCAGCAGCAGCCATGGCAGCAGCCAGGCAAGAAGCAAGCAACACAGGATGGGTGGGCTCGGTTGGTGAGGTGACTTGGTCGCAGAACATATTGGGAACCTGGGATGGTTGGTTCTAGCATCCTGTATCTGGCAGAAGGATGAAGGAGGAGAGGACTGAAAACTGGGTTGGTGGCACACTGGGCCAGACTGCAGGTTCTGGCCAGATAGCTGGGTAAGTAAAAGTAAATTATTTTTTTACAGGGGGATTGGGGAAGGAGAAATAATTGAAATATTGATGTGTTTTCCATGTTTTTGCACCTTTGGGTGGCTTCATGACCCTTATGGGATAAGTATTGAATGGAATGGAGTCAGAGAGAGAAATTGGGACAATGTTTTTTTTCAGATGGTCTGGGTCAAAACGTCAGCCAGGAAAAAAAATTGATTAGTAACTGGATGGGTTTAAGACCAAATCTGATGAACTGCTCCGGAGTATAAACAGATGAATCTTATACATTTAAATTGTTCCTGATTTGCATATCACTTTTCAGTTACAACAAATAAGTTTTACCTTTTAGAGATGTTCCAGACATTCTAGAGCTTGCCACCTAGGGGCTAACTAGCACCTGGCCCCCACGGTTGTTGGCTCCCCCTGGAAGTTATCTGAAATCTCACTCCTGCCATAAAGTCTAAATGTATAGGACATCCTCTGTGTGACCAGCATGTTTCTATGAAGGATGGATGAGGAGAAGAGCAGTTTTCAGGGGTAAAATGAGGGCTGTCTCTTGCATTCAGGGACAGTTGAGCTGTATGGTATGCACAGACAATTGGAGTCCCACTATAGTCAGGCTTATCCCCCCCCAGTGAAGCTGACATGCACATCCCCACGCTCGGGCACATTATGACTTAGGGCAAGGGAGACTGCAGGGGCATGCACCATTGAAATGAATGGGGGTATTTTTTGTTACTATTTTATATTTTATTGATGGAGAGTTGGGGATTAATGAAGCCACCACTCGACTAACAACAAGGACACTGTTAGTCAAAAAGTGGCCTTCATTATTCTCCCACTCACCATCATAATGTATAAAATAGTAATAAAAAATAACTCCATTCATTTCAAGGAGATACGCTCCAGCACTCTGACCCATGGACATCATCTCTTAAAGACTTCTGCCTCTGTCTCCCTGGTACTCAAGTAAGAGACACTTGACTTATATTGATACTTGGGTTGTCTGTAGCTGTATGGCCATACCTGCTACAGTGCTACAGTGTGTGTGCATGGGGGGGTGGACTGGCCATGGGGGGTGGGTGTCGACTTATTGTTACTTTTGTGTTTGACCCTTAAAGTCTGTTTTTGAAGAAGCATTCAAAACTATGGAGAGAAAATAGTAGGAGTACAGGCCAGACAGAAATAATTAAGTAATTTTGTGGGTAAGTGTGTGTATTGGGGATGGGAAGAACCACATGTGTTTCCATTGGTATGTGTGCTACAGTTCAGTTGTGCAGCTGAGATGATGGGAGAGAAGAAAACTAAAAGTATAACAGTGGCAATAAGCATGCCACATAAATGCAGATGAATTCAGATTTGTATTGACATACAAACAAACTATATGTGCTGTTGCACGAGGTCCCTGCACCCTTATTGGTACCCCCAGAGGTACACCGTAGATAGCTAGCACTTAACTATATGTTATACTAACATATAGGGCTAAGGGTATCTACCATATATAAGCAGATGTCAGGATATGTATGCATATTATTGTTATACACTTTGCTTTCTAATACATACATGTATTTCTTGCTTACAAGATGTTAGGACATCTGTGCCCTTGTAATGATTATGATATATAAGTCGGCATTGACACCTTTTGGTGATTTGTAATACTGCAATGATTTATGTAAGAACTGTGCTCTTTTGTTTCACAAAGTGATGCCTACTACAAAATTGTATAATATTATCTTGGACCATGGAGCCACCTCTAATTTAGCCAATAGGGCTCATCTCTGTAAATAGAAATGTTTCTACCTTACAGTAACAATAGTAATTATCATAGGTATATAATATGAGATATTACATCTTCTACCTCAGAGACCCCAAGAGACACAGAGAATCCTCGAGGTATAGGGAATGCTTAGCATTGACTCCTGGTTTGTACTGGTAAGAACTACTTAGAGCAACTGTAATTATCTTTTTTGGCAGTAATAAAAAAGTTTATTACTCTTATGCAATGTGTCTGTGATTCTTGGCATTACCAGTATTGCCAAGAACCTGAAGGTGAGGTTTAGAGCTCCTGACAATTGGTGACCGCATGCAGGCAATATTTGGTGTTTGCAAAGTTTCGTGTGTTGCTTTACAACTTTTCCCTTCCCAACAGGGACTGTAGGTGTGCATTCCCGCATCACCTCTCCCATTTTATGACCACTTTGTAACTCCTTGCAAAGTCTGGCTGCTTTCTGGGTGTGGTCGATGCTGACTCAACCCACTCCATGGTAGTTTTGAATTGCAAGCTTACAAGTGCACAGTAGCCCAACTGTGTATGATGTGCTCCTGCTGTGGATCAATACACAGCATGGCACCTTTTTCACGGTTTGATTTTTGCTCCCTCCCACACAATGGCCACCAGATCAAATATCTGCGCAGAATTGAGACTCAGTGTCTCAAACTTCCCTACCTCCCATGGAGGCTGGGCTGACTTCGTACGGGACACAAGTCAATCTGAAAACCCTATACTGGGGATCTCAACTCAGTACTCTGATACGAGACAAACAGCCAATAAGCGCCAAGCTAAAGGGCTGTTGGTCGCGACTCTCTATGCTGCTTTAGAAGCCTCTGAAGTGAGGTTTCTAACCCTTGAACTGCAAATCACATCTCTCAAGTAAGAGATGGGTTTGTAGGAAACAGAATGTGTTAGACTTCAGCAGAATTTGGAGTCTTAATTTCAAACTCTGAGAAATGAAATGGATTCACTTTTGCATCATTCTGCACTGGCAGGAGAGCAGGAAATTTGTTTGTTGAAGCAGGAGTGTGAAAGTTTGAGACAGGATAAGGGACAGGTTTTGAATATGAATGATTTGTTGAGTAGAACAAATGAACAGTTGAGTAGGGAGTTGGGAGAGCTACAGGATGAGATAAAACAGGTACGTAATGACTTAGAAGTGGCTACTAGGGACAATCACAAATTGAGTGCCACGTACAGAGTGTTGCAGAAACAAATGCAAGAGGAGGTTGATGTGAATGTTGCACATGTGAGTCATGGAGAATGTGAATCTAAGATGGCGAAACTGCACCATCAGCGAGTGGTTCTGGCTGGACATGTTAAGGTGATGGGAGGCATAGCCCCTGCCTTATCTACGTCATCTGAAGGGGAGGTCTCTGATTACAACATGTCTCAATACAATGCCCAGTCACACCCCTACTATGGCCCAGAGTCCCGGCCCCACCATCCACAACATGGCGGATCCCAGTTACACCCACACCATGTCATAAGTTGTTGACGACATGACGTGCATCATGGCGATGCCAACATGGGAGAGCAGGCCCAGGCCTAGTCCCAACGGCACCACTGGTAGCCATAATTAATGTGGAAGACAGGCAGGAGATAGAGGGAATGATTGATAATGCGGTAAATAGTGTGCTCATTGCATAGAGGAATAAGTGAGTTTTAAAAAGCCAAATTAGGCAACTTATTCATGAAACTGGCTCTTAGGACGGCATAGTCCTCTCCGTAGTGGAGCCCGCAGCTCAGGCAGCCTTGGATGGTGCCCAAGGCAATGCACCTCCACCTGATCATCCCGCTAATCCCCTACAAATGGCCTACCCTGTTCAGCAAATAGCTGACAGTATTGGTCGGATGAGCCTGTCTGACAGCCTCAGTTGTCATTTGGGAAAAGGTGCATGCCAAATGTGAAATGCTTAGTCTCACTGCAGACTACCAGGTCCAGATCCTACACCAGACCATCGATCCTGGATTGTGGGCCAAACTCCCCAATGCCATCCGCCAGGCCAGCAACGTCACCTTTGATGAAGTTACAGCTGAAGTCATTTCTGCACACAGTCCAGGTGTAGTAGGAGTGATGCTTGCATACCCTGTAAAACAGAATGCAAAGGAAAGCCCAGCGACTTACCACCAGAGACTCTGGATGACCTACCTAGCAGGAAAACAACTCACTCAAGAAGCTGCGGATGTAGATCTTATCAAGTATAAGACCTTGTTCCTTAGGAACATGATCCCTGCAGTAAGAGAGAAGGTAGAGCCAACCACTTATCCCACCACAGAACGGTTTGCAGACATCCTCTGGAAAACCAAAAGAGTTTTTCAACTCTACATCCATGATCTGGGCTCCAGTTACAAGAAAGTAGCTGCTGTGGAGCCTACTCCTGAGGCCACGATGCACTACACGGTGGAAGGGCAGTCCCAACATAAACAGCCCCTCCCTGTAGACAACCAACACCCCAGCAGGCCCAACAACAACCACAACAGCAGAAGCACCAACGGAAACAACTGGGTGGGAACCATAATTATCATAAGAATAAGAAGCACCATAAAAATCATATGGGTAAACAACCACAAAGACCAGGTCCTTCATATAGGGAGATAGCCAAAGAGAATCTGAAGTTCAGAGAGCTCCTGGAACAAGTGTGTTCTGTAGTGAATGCTGTTCCTGCTCAGGCCCTTGCAGCCATACAGTCTGCAACCCAGACCCCAACAGGCCATGCTGATACCAGAAGTACAGACCCTCAGGCCCAAACAGGCCTGATCCCAGAAGCACCTCCCTCTATAGCATCAGTGCAGCATGGTGAAGTGGTTCACAGGAGCCAGGCCCAACCTCTCCATGCTTCCTCCAGTACAGATTGACAATTACAGGCCCCAGTTCAGATTGTAAACAAGCTGGTCTTGGATACAAACAGAAGGCCCTGCACTAAGGCCGAGGTCGGGGGCTGCCTACTTACAGTGTTACTGGATGCAGGTGCAGCTGTGTCTGTTTTACATGATGATCACCCAGATACATCTCCTTGGTCCACTGGATGGAGAACCAACATGTCAGGAGTAGATGGTACTAGGTTGCCTATATACCATTCTCAACCCATGCCTGTAGAGTTAAGACACCTGAAGGCCACACAAACCTTCAAACTAATGGTATTATATTACCATCCTAGTATCATTGGAATTGAATTCCTGGCACCACACGCCTGTGTGGTGGATCTGGCTAACATGCTACTGATCCAGATTCAGGGCCAGTATCATGCTATTTTGATCCTTGATGCACATGTGGTGGCAACAATATCTACCAACAATAGAGAGTATGATGTCATAGATTTGTTGAAGAACCATGAGCTTTTTCTGAAGATCTTCCCCATTCTACAAAGACATTTGGAAGCATTTGTTATCAGCAAGCATGACTGTGGCAGAATACACACTGTCACTGAAGTGCCAGGCCCAGCACATGAGAGGCAAAGGCAATATCCTTTTCCACCTGAGGCCTTGCCCTCTCTTAGGGAAACAATTAAATTTCTCCTCAACCAAAGTGTAATCAGAACATGTATTTCAACTGCCAACTCCCCAGTGTGGCCTGTGAAAAAAAACACGGGTGCCTGGAGACTTATTATTGACTACAGAAGACTGAACCAGGTCACCTCCAGTTGTGCTCCAACTGTGGCCTCAGCACCTGATGTGCTACGACTTTTGACCCCTGACCAAAGATTGTTCAGTGCCCTGGTCATCTCCAATGGTTTCTGATCACTGCCATTGGCCCTTAAGAGTCAGTATAAGTTTGCGTTCACTTTTGAATGTAGATAGTACACGTGGACCTGCTTACCACAGGGATTCCATAACAGCCCTTCCCTGTTCCATCTGCACATGATGGATGCCCTTGAAGGTTTCCCTGCCCCCCAATGTCTCTTGCAATATGTGGATGACCTGCTGTTGGCAACAACCACACAGGAACAACACTTGGATCTCTTGGATGAACTACTGACTCTCATCCAGAGAGCAGGCCTCAAATGTAACCCAGCAAAAGCACAACTGTGTCAGAAAGTGGTACTGTACTCTTTCTTGGCCTGAGAATAACTGATCAAGAATGAAGCCCTACCTGGAAGAAGATTCAAGGATTGCAAGACTTGCCATTGCCCACCAGTGTGGCCACTCTTAGGAGGTTCCTAGGTATGGTGAACTATTCCAGAGATTTTATTTGTGACTTTGCTTAGAAGGCTGCTCCTCTCTATGAGTTACTGAAAAAGGACATTCCCTGGACTTGGGGTCCCATTCACACCCAGACTGTGATGTCACTGAAGCAGGCCTTGGCCTCGGCTCCAGCTCTGGTCAACCCCAATCCAGCATTGCCATTCCATTTGGAGTGTGCCACCTCTGACGTTGCTATGTCAGCAGTGTTGGCCCAGAAGGTTCATGGCACTCTGAGACCCATTACATATGCATCACAGCTCTTGACCCCAGTGGAACAGAAGTACAGCCTTTGTGAAAGGAACCTTCTGGCCACCTACTGGGCTGCCAAGCACTTTCTGTATATCATTGTGTACTCTCCACTGATCTTTAACACAAACCACACCCAACTACCTTTCTGCTATCAGACAGAGTGAAGGATGGGTCAGTATCTAACACGAGGCTGACACACTGGTCACTTCTTCTGCAGGATAGAAACATACAGGCACACCCAACCAAAGTTCTACCCATGCTGGCACATGGACTCCTTTTCCAAGGAGAACCCCATGACTGTACACTGCAATCACCCGATCTTGCAGATCCAGATCCTTTCCTCCCTGCCACACCACAAATACTTGAGAACACCTCCTTGTGTCATATTTTCACAGATGGTTCAGTTTCCTATTACCAGGGAGAACAAATTGCAGGGATGGGTATCTTGGTGATTTACCCCTATGGTAACACAGTTAAAATCTTTCAGAATTGCAGTGTGGCATAATCACAGTATGCCGAGATGGCAGAGGTGGCCTGTGCCCTCGAGTTCATCCAGCATTGGATGAGGATACCATAATTTTCACAGACTCTAACTGGGTTTTTTGTTCTCCTACAGAGTTTCTCCCTTTCTGGCAGAAGAACTCCTTCCTCTCGTCTGATGGCAGTCCAATGAAACACAAAGAAGTGGTAATTTCCATACATTCACTGGCCCAAAGTTTTGCACACAAGCTCTATGTACACAAAGTTAAAGCTCACTCCATACATGACCCCTACCATGCCTTCAATAACACAGAAGACACTCTTGCCAAGGAAGGGGTCCGAGGAGAGGGACACCTGGATGATGGACCATCCAGAAGCTAGAGTGGCTGTACACATAGCAGCAATCAGAAAGAAACCTGAACCCTTTACCCCCTTGGACCTTTCAGCATCTCAGCATGCTGATTCTGAACTCAAAGAAGTGTTCAGATTCCTTGACAAGAGCACCAAAGTAAACTTTCCTACCCATAACCCCTACCGGAGGCATGAAGGTAAGTTACGCTTGTCTCCAGATGACAAGCTCATCTGGTACCAACTAGATAACACCACCATCAAGTTGTGGGTGGTCCCTAGACACCTCGGGTCTGAATGTCTGCATCAAGTGCATGACACCCCTACTGGTGGACACCAGGGAGTTGAAAATACCCTCCAGAGGCTAAAGACCACTGCCTGGTGACCTGGTGTTACCAAAGATGTTAAACAATACATAGACAATTGCCTTGTTTGTGTGCAAAACAATCCAATCCCCACCAAATGAAATGCCAAACTACTACCACAAAGACATTCTGGCCCCTGGCATGCCATTCAGATTGATTTTATTGGTCCATTGACTAATACCAGCAGAAACAACAAGTATGCTGTTGTGGTAACCAACCTTTTCTCCAAGTGGTTTGAAGCTTTCCCCACTAAAACATGCATTGCTATAGTAAGACCACTGCCAAAATCCTGGTGGAACAGATGTTCTCCAGGTGGGGCCTACCCCTTAAGGTAGACTCTGACAAAGAAACCAGTTTTACAGGTGAGTTGATGAAAAAATCACTTGAACTCCTGGTAGTTCAACAGAAGTTCTACATACCCTACCACCCACAATCTTCAGGTCAAGTAGAAAGAGCCAACAGAAGGATCAAGCAAATGCTTTCCAAATTAATTGAGGACAATCCCAAGACCTGGTATTCCCTGTTGCCATTACTCCTTATGGCAATTAGGGGTACACCTTCAGCCACTACCCAGTTGACACCCTTTGAGGTTATGACTGGAAGACAGATGAGATTACCAGAACACCTGTTGTTTGATCTACGCACCCCAACAGCAGACCATGTGTCTGTAGACCAATACGTGGAAAAATTCAGACAAGACCTCATACACACACACTTGTATGCTACCAATTGCATGGGCAAGGCCCAGCAACAATCCAAAATACAGTTTGACAAACATGCACAAGACATGGATTGGCAAGTTGGAGATCAGGTAATGGTCCTCAGATATGCACATCCCACTCACTCCTTCTCCAATAAGTGGGAAGGACCCTATCTCATTGTGAACAAGCTCAGTCCAATAATCTACCAGGTCAGACTCTTGCACAACATTAAACTGACTGACAAATGGTTACATGCAAACCAATTGAAACTGTATAAAGGAATATAATTACTTTTCCTCACCCCATTGGGCAAAATAGTGCTAACCTACTAATGTTTGATCTTCCTTTTCAGATACTCTGACAAGATGGCTACCTTGTTCCACTTTCTCCTCATCTCAGGAGTTACCTCTGCATCCAAGGCACGGTAAAGCACCTCCTTCCTCACCTTGATCCTCCAACATCTGCCCTAGAGGGAGTTTTCATCAGTATACCCGACAATTTGATTACTGTCCAGGAAGGTTCTAATGCCTACCTCGGTTGTTGCTCCTGATAAATCGACCCTATAAATTGAGTGGAAAACCACATCACAAGGACAAATTCTTCCTGTGGCGAGGCTCTTCAAAGGAACTTTCCATGGATGGCATAATGCTAAATTATCCCCTAATGGTTCTCTGTCCTTGCTCCAAACTGCACTTAGACATTCTGGTTTATACAATATCACTGCCTTAATTGATCCCTCATATTGTAATTCTTTGACTAAAGATTCCACCAGAAAATGTTGTGCTGTACATAACATGGACTCTGTAGCCATGTATCTCTCTGTGTTACCTCCTATTGAAAAACAGCTTTTGGAATGTCCAAAGCACATCCCTGATCCTCGTAGTGGTCTCACATCCACTGCCCTACCTGGTACACTTATTAACAACTTACAATTTATGCATATGCCTGTTTGTTTAATTTGACTTACTGGAATATGAAACAGTTTGGTATGTGTCATACTACTAACACTTCACCATTTTACAGTATTTTATTACTTGATAGTTTAGCAGCTTTTCAGATTCATTCTCAAAACCCTATTGTCAGGGTACATATCATCGAACATAGAGGCAACTTTAGGAGAAAACCCAATCCTGATGATCAAAGTCATAAACATAACACACGTGATATCGACAGTTCTGATGTCACTGGTGCTACAGGAACTGTCACAGGTCTTTTTGGTACAGCTATGTCTATTTGGAATAAGGCAGACATTGCCGCTATCAAATCTCATTCAGCTAAATTCCAAACTGGTTTGGTAAATGATATTTTACCCCCATTATTGCATGGTGTGGATAGCCTTAGTCAGGAAGAAAGATACACTGTTTATAACATGCACGACATTGCTAAGGCATTTACAGAGTCTAAAGATAAGATTAATGCACTCCTTGCACGGAATAACAAAGCACCAGATAAACAATACATAGCGAGATAAATCCTATGTTCAGCCTGG
This sequence comes from Neoceratodus forsteri, assembly GCA_016271365.2. NCBI lineage: Eukaryota > Metazoa > Chordata > Ceratodontiformes > Ceratodontidae > Neoceratodus > Neoceratodus forsteri. Next base: position 731,399,881 of record CM057453.1, read on the forward strand.
GGTGCATATACTATCACCACCATCAACAATCTATTCCATGATCTAGAATCTGGAAGGATCCCTGATATAATACATGACAGACGTATTTCTAAATGGTATTGTCCATGCTGCAAACCCCCTGGCTGTATTGCTATGTGTATGAAACAATCTTTAACTATTCCTCTTTCTACAGCTAGGAATTTGGGTTTCATGACCACACACCCTAACACTGGTCCTTGTTTCACCTCTAAGAAATGTTCTATCAAAGATACAATGTTTGTTTCTTTTACTGTCTCTTTACCATGTTTTGATCCCACTACAGCTTTGTTTGAGAAGCTAGCTTCTGTACACTCCATTGGGCACTTTGATGATGACATCTACAGAGAATGCCTGGACTTGCCTCCTCTGCTGGTCTTCCATCCTTTTCTGGATGCCTGGGTTGCCCTGTACATGGACTGCTGCACTAAGAAGGGGTACAGTTACCTATGTTGATGTGATGTATTTGATGTTATTAAACCTGTATGTGGTTATTCTCCCGACAGTATTGATTTGTCCTTTTCCATGAATGATGACATCAGCATGAATGGCATGGACTCTTTGGACTCAACATTGGCTGCAGACAAACTATTCCAGTCAGACTGAGAGGAGATTCACCGCCTGTCAACACGGATTTCCAAGACCAGCTACACCTGCCGGGTTCAGTTGCAAACATGTAGATTGCCTACTGTTAAAATGCAATATAATTCTGTCAGTGAGTATTGTATAGTGACTAATTACAAGAGTTATACCTACAGAACCCAGTCATGTGTTATTGATTCCCCGAATTTCTGTTTTATCCCTCATCAAAAGTCTGTCATTGGACATACCGTTATTACACCTGTCCCCCTTATGGACGTTGATATCATTGATGGTAAACCTGATTATCTGCTCATCCTTTGTGAATATTTACCATATTTTAATGTACACATTGACCCACTCACACTTACATTAAAATCACTTTTAGACAGAAAAGACACCCACCTTATCCACATCAGCAATAATATTACTAAAGCTAAAGAAGCTATTCTTGCACTTATTAATGATGGTGATATGAATGATGCATTGGCTAACACTTGGTTAGAGATTACCTTTAATGATTTTGTTATTATACAAGCATTTTTGATATTTTTCTTGATCATTATGCTTTGCTGCCTATGGCACACACTGTGTCAACACCATGAGCAGCTCAAGTTCCTTTACAAGTCTCATGCGTTGGGTCTGTAAATGACCCCTGCTCTTTGTCCATTTCCCTATTTTGCTGTGTTGTCCTGAGTGGTAACAAGGGTGGGGGAATGTTACATGAGGTCTCTGCACCCTTATTGGTACCTCTAGAGGTACACCATAGACAGCTAGCACTTAGGTATATGTTATACTAACATATAGGGCTAAGGGCATCTACCATATAAGATTAAATGTCAGGGTATGCATGCATATTATTGTTATACACTTTGCTTTCTAATACATATATGTATTTTTTGCTTACAAGATGTTAGGACATCTGTGTCCTTCTAATGATTATGACATATAAGTCAGCATTGCCACCTTTTGGTGATTTGTACTACTACAATAATTTATGTAAGAACTGTACTCTTTGGTTTCACAAAGTGATGACCACTACAAAATTGTATAATGTTATCTTGGACCATGGATCCACCTCTAATTTAGCCAGTAGGGCTCATCTCTGTAACTAGAAATGTTTCTATCTTACAGTAACCATAGTAGTTATCATAGGTATATAATGTGAGACATTACATCTTCTACCTCAGAGACCCCAAGAGACACAGAGAATCCTCGAGGTATAGGGAACGTTTAGCATTGACTCCTGGTTCGTATTGGTAAGAACTGTTTAGGGCAACTGTAATTATCCTTTTTGGCAGTAATAAACAAGTTTATTACTCTTATGCAATGTTTCTGTGATTCCTTGCATTCCCAATATTGTCAAGGACCTGAGAGTGAGGTTTAGACCTCCTGACAGTGTGCAGGCAGTATGGCTTAGTGGTTAAAGGCAGTGAACTGCAGACTTGGAGATCTATAGACTTGGGTTTGAATCTTATCAACCCCCCCCCCTTGTGCAGTATATGGTGTGATCTTGAGCAAGTCACTTAACTTTTATGTGTGCAGTTATCAGTAACCACTTGCTTTTTGAATGCATGTCACATGCACGCAGTCTGTTCAAATTTAACATAAAAAGCATGCTTTCCACACTTTCTTGCTGCACACATGCCACATGCATGCAGTCGGTTCCAGTTTAACATTTATATCATGCTTGCAGCATGCATTTCACATCAGTAGTTTTATGTGTGCGGCATGAAAACATTTCATACAATTATTTCTGTAAGGGACACATCAATCGCAAAGTGATTCAAATTATACAATGTGATAAAAAAAAACAGGAAATCTATCTTTTAAACAAAAAAAAAAGATGTTTAAAAGATAGCTTTCCTGTTTGGTTTTATCACTTTGTATAATTTGAATCACTTTGTGATTGTTGTGTATTTCACTTTAATTGCACCTGTTTAAAAGGACACATGATTGGTCAATGTCTTCAGGTATGGCCCTGTTTGAAATTCTGCCGATGGGCTAAGGGGTTAGGGGCTACTGGCTTTTTTCAACAGGCACCTTGCCAAATAAACCAGCATTTGCTTTAAATACTTTTCAAACCGCGCATGCTGAGCTTCTTTTTAATTGCATTAGTTTTGCATATGTTGAAAAGGAATTGAATTGAGTTATGGTCGCAGACACCTAGTGGACAGCCTAACATAATATCTGAGAGGTCAAGATCCAGGTTAGTAATGACTAGATCAAGTATTTGTTTGCCTCTAGTGGGATGTGTCACTAGTTGATTGAGGCCTAAGCTAGAAATTGCTTTAATGAACTCAGATTCCTGGCTACTAGCACCAGACAGATTGTCCCAGTTTATCCTTGGAAAGTTGAAATCCCCACGAATAATTGAATTACTTGTATCACACACTGATTCAATCTCCTTTGTTTAATAAATTGTTGTATTGTGGCCCAGAATTAGGTGATCCATCAAATAATGTCTTCGGCTGGTTGTTGATTTGTAGCTGTATCCAAACTTTTTCTATTTCTGCTGTGTACTGCTTGGTTGTGTAATTTGGTGACAATCAAGAGTGTCCCTTGTGTATACACAGACCCCACCCCCTCATTTGCTGCTTCTGTTGTTCATGAACAGTCTGTACCCCCCTGATTTTTTTACTCCACTCATTAGCCTCACCCCACCATGTTTCTGACATAGCTACCAGATCCGTTTCATTCCTTAACATAATTGCCTTAAGTTCAAGTTTTTTGGAGTACATTAAGGCTCCTGGCATTTACTTGCATTGTTCTGCAATGCTCAGTCTTTGCACTTGTGCATTTTTTTTGTTTGTTGCAGTGACTACCATACCCATGTCCCCCTTTTATGCAGAGTTTAAAGATTTGTTTATGCAAGATAATACATTTTTCCCTAGAACGATTGCTCCCTCTTCGGCTCAGATGTGGTCCATCCCAGCTAAATAAACTGGGATTATTATTGTAGTTCTCCCAGTGTGTCAGGCATATGTACCCATTCTGGAGTGACCAATTTCTTAACCACTCATTTAGTTATTTGGTTTTATTATTTTTTATGTGAATAGCCCTTGATATGGGGAGGATTTGGGAAAAGCAAATCTCACTCCTTTTATCTTTCAGTTTGTTGGCAAGATTTATGAAATCCTGTTTGATTTCTTCAGTGCTGTGTCTGTTTATATTAATTCATGTTAAATGTGGAACATTTAAACTGTGAGGTTACGTCAGTCATAGTGTATGTCATCCATAGTTGCTTAGAGCTAGCAGATTGAGAACCCTGAAATGACTTGAAAATGTAAAAATAGAGTAAATTAAATAAATACCCTCCATATATACATCAAACTGTTCCAAACCCACAACTCCCCAACAGCCCCCCCTTTAAAGGGAAATGTCCACATACAGGTGGACCCTATCTCCATGTGAAGTGGGGCACGATTAGTAGATGCAGTAGAAAAAATTAAAAAAAAATGTACTTGCTTCTCATTTATTTGAAATTGTATCTGGTTGATCCTGTACCCTTGTTGCCCCGGCATTATAGGAAGCAGAGCCCTCCCCGTCATGCCCACAAGCACCCACGGCTGTCCCCATGATGACGTTTCAGACAGGGAGCAGCCGGGAGCAACTAAATGCTTAATATGTGGCTTCTTTTTTAAAATAGCTGTGGTCTGGAGCCTGGACATTCTTCGGCATTTCTGATGCAAGTACTGACTGACAAGTACCCTGTCAGTCGGTACTTGGTCTTGGTGTAGCCCGGACACACATAGATTATAAACTGGAGCTATTTGAAGATTTAGCAATATAGTAATCTGTATTGCCAAATCTTCAAATAGCTCCAGTTTAGAGTCTATGTGTGTCCGGTCTACACCGATACTAAGTACCGAATGGCAGGGTACTTGTCAGTCAGTACTTGTATCAGAAATGCAAAAGAATGTCCAGGCTCCAAACCAGAGCTATTTTAAAAAAGGAGCCACATATGAAGTATATAGATGCCCCTGGCTGCTCCCCGCCTGAAACGTCATCACGGGGACAGCCGCGGGTGCTTATGGGTAAGATGGGGAGGGCTCTGCTTCCTAAAATGCCAGCGCAACGAGGGTACAGGATCAACCAGATACAATTTCAAATAAATGAGAAGCAAGTACATTTTTTTTCTACTACATCTACTAATTGGGCCCCACTTCACATGGAGGTGGGGTCCGCCTGTACATGAATGTTTCCCTTTAATTTACTAATCCTATTCCCAATCCCCAAAAGGACTATACGTCAATTCCCATGAATTCTTAGCAGAATCTCATTTGAGAAACCCCCCAAGAGGTTAACTAAATGAGAAACCAGCCACATTAGAACAAGAAGTCCCAGCTGATGTTTTTATACAATTCCAATTCAATTGAACTGGAAGCATCTTAGTTGAAAATGCTCCCCCCTGCCTTTATATTACCAAGACAGCTTTTCTAAGAAAGTGTCTTGCATTTGAAGAATAAATCTGGCAGCCTATTTTTTAATACATACAGTATATATTTTGGAGTGGTGAAGACCAATCTTACTCCTATAACCACACAGAGTTTGGCAGGAAACAACATGGAGGATTTCTAATCCCAAATACCAGTTTGTTCCTAATGAAATCATATTGTTTTCTGTTTATTAACAATGACAGGAGGGAGCCCATGGAAAACTTAAATAGAGGCTCCCATTAAATTAATTTGATTTTTTTGACAAACTTAGGCCATTATCCACTCTTTACCTTCAGAGCGAAGAAATTTCACACTTATGGGCCTAAGAAGGTCACCATCTGCAGGTTTAGAATTGAGAGATGTATGGATTCTATCTACTTTTATATTAGGCAGCATAGCACAATGGTTTAAGGCTCTGAGCTGCAAATCTGGTAATATCCAGCAAACCAGACCTGGATTTGAATCTCACAGCTTCCACTTGCATACTGTGTGGCCCTGAGCAAGTCACTTAACTTTCCTGTGCTCCCAGGTTGTACCTGTAAAAAAGCTTTCAGCTTAGTGTGTCTCAACTGGTTAAATAAATTTAAAAATTAAAACTCCTTCTGGAGTAGTTACCAGGTAGGCAGCAGCAATCCTTGCAAATGACTGTCCTAAATTAATAACCTGTCAGGTTTCCAGAATTAGCCGAAGTATCTAAAAGGTGTGGAAGAGAGGTCTCTGGGTCCTCCAGGAAAAACAAAGTATCATCTGCATATAGTGCAATTTTCTGTTCCAGCCCCCTGCCATAACCCCTTTGATTTGCGGTTGTGCCCTGATAACAGCAGCTAGGGGTTCTAAAAAAAAGTGCAAAGATTAACGGGGACAGGTGGCACCCTTGACAGGTTTCCTTCCCCAATGGGAACCTCTGGGAGAGAGAAGCCCATTTAACCACACTGCCACCTCAGGGCTTTGGCATAGTGAAGAAATCGCCCCCACAATATTATCCCCTAAGTTAAATTTATGTAAGACCTGCTGCAAGAATACCCAATCAACCCTAACAAAGACCTTCTCAGCATCTATACTTATGGACAGCTGGAAAGCCTCTTTCCCTTCTGGGCAGTGATGATATCTAAAAATAACCAGATGTAATCCTGCAGTGGTCTGCCATGTATAAATCCAGTCTGGGTGTTATGTACTAATTTTTAAATATGGCACTGCAGCCTGTTGGCTAAAATACCAATGAAAAGCTTCTGGTCCATATTGAGGAGGAAAATCTAGCAATAAGAATCACAGTCCACAGGATCCTTTCCTGGCTTCAGTACGATGGAGAGCTGGGTTTGATGCCAGGATGGGGGACTCTCAATATGATCGCCAAGGATCGCATCACCCATCACTGCTAGTTGGGGTGTCAAGGTTTCATGAAAAGTGTTATAAAATCTGGCCAGGGGCTGCTGTTTTGGCCTGGGGCTTTACCACTTTTTAATGTTTTTGTCTTTGCTTGTAATTCCTGGACTGTAATAGGAGCATTAAGCAGGTCTCTGTCCTTGTTACTAAGACTGGGGAAATGGATCCTGGACAAGTAACACTAGAGCTCCACAATATGGTCTGGGCCTCGTTCCTCCTAATATAGTATTATAAAATTATGCAAGCCTTTTGTGTATCTCTGCAGGATCTGTGGTGGCCTCCCCCACCTCAGAAGCCTTAAGTTTCAATACTGCATGGTAAGCAGCCTGGTGCATTAGTTACCCCACTAGGGGCTTCCCTGATCTATTTCCATGCTCATAACAACACTGCCAGAGTATCAGAGGGCCCCTTCAGTTCTGTTTTGAAACAATTTAGTGAGTTCCCATTTGTTGGATCTAGTTGCTGCTTAACCTTTGGGTCTATTACTGCTTTGTGTTGAAACTCTAGGTCTTCCACCTGTCTTCCAATGGAAAGCTGCCTAGCGGCCTTCCCCCTCTTCACCCTTGGAAGCATAAGCATTAATTTTGCAACTCAAGAAGATTTTAGAGCATCACACTTAATCCAGGGCTCAGTATCTTCTCCTGAGTTCATTGACATAAAGTTCCTAACCTCCTGAGCCACTAAGTCCTGAAACTCTTCCTGATCCAGCAAGCCGGCATTGAGTATCCAGTCTGTTGTTCTGAGTACTACACAGAGACAGAAGCACAGTCAGAAGCCATTATATTTCCAGTAGAGCAGCTCTGCATAGCATGCACCCATTGCAGAGGGAGGAGGGAAAAATCAGTCCAGGAATATTGATATATATGTGTGGAAAACAGGAATAATTTCAGACCTGTGGGTGCACGTATCACCGAATGTCAGTCAGACCCAGTTCTGAATTAAATCTCTTAATGAGCATGGCAGCTATAGATGGAGGTTTGGCTGTCTGATGTGATTTATTCAGAGCCAGGGAGAGGGCAGTGTTAAAGTCTTTTCCAATAATTATTAGACTATGTGCATCTGTTGCAGAGTCTGGGATTACACAGGGCATGAAGGTTTAAAAAGGATGGAACTCTGTCCATTGTAATCATGCGTTAGTTTTACGAAATGACCTTCTGGATCTGTTTGTACTTGTGTCACTTGATTGGTGAAGTTTTTACTAACCAGGATCGCTATGCCCCTTTATGAGAGTGGGCTTCAAATTGAAAGGCATATACATCCCCCAATCAGGCTCTTGTCAGTTTTGCGTGTTCACCCCTGTAAGTGCAGGAAAGCAATTCCCACCACTGTCTTTTGCAATTCCTGTGAGACTCTCACTCTGTTCACTGGGCTATTTGTGCCCTTAGATGTTATCTTCAGATCTGCCTTAATTGTCAAGCTGTGCAGTATCTAGATAGAATCGTATCACAAGCTGCAAATAAATCATTAACAATACACAATAGTATGCAACAGGCATATTAAAACCAGAAACATGAGCATAATGAAACCTTATGACAGAAGTGCATTAGAGACCAAAACTGCAAGGTGTTCCACTCGTGTGCTTCTCCAGCTATGTGGCTGACAGGGATGAGGAAGTGGGACGATCTCTGCAAGGGAGAGCTTGTATCTGGTTCTTAAGTCTGGGCTATCCCATGGCCAGAGGGTGATGGTGCAATGTACCACATGTAGTCTTGGTGAAGTTGAAAAAGTCAAGACTAAGTACCCTTTTCAAAATCTGTGGCTGGATGGTAGACCAGATAGAACTCTCCATTTTGTCTCTTAATTAAGCTTAATTGTAAACAAATTATTCAGAGGGTGGGCACAATAACGGCCTGTGGTGCAGAGGAAGAGTCTAGAGTGGCCAGTAAACAAGGAGGTGTCTGGAAGTCCCATTGACCAACTGTACAAATTTAAGGAGAAAGAAGAAAAGTGTGAACTGTTTGACACCCCAGGAAGAGAGTGATTACCAGGTTTCCAAGCCCATCCACCGCCACTTAGAAATCAACTCTTAAGGAGGTGCTTATAAGTCCAATTATGACAATCATGAATCCATGGATTTAAAAAATAGTTAAATTGCTTAAAAGGATCCAGTCTTGCAAGACCTTCGACCGAGGTGAACAAGGAGGCACTTATTTCATCAAGTACATATACAGTCAGTCAGTGCATGTTTGCAAAGCATCAGTAGTGTTATACAATAGTCCCTCCATTAAGCCTGCGGAAGCACTCACTCCTGCAGGTCAACTGCCTAGGCCCCAGAACATGAGAGAGAATTCTAGGCATTGCTGCTTTGCTTAACCACCCAGTGGTCAGAATGTTTGTGGTGGTTCACTTCCGTGAGCTCAATACCCGTGGAGTGAGGATCGGCACACCTCTTACAGAAACTACCCAGCTTGCTGTTGTATACAGAGTTTTGCAACTGAGACTGCTGATGAGACCTACCGTGCACACCATGAGTGGGCTGACCCCCCCACACCAGAGGGCTCTGTCTATGGTGGAAAGCAGTACTAGTCCTCCAGTGCCAAGCCAAAAGCTACTCACTAAATCCCACAGGCCATCAAAATTTACCTCCTGCACCTAGCAGCAGCCAGGAGCTAAATATGTTCACAATCCTATGGTCACATTTCTGTAGTTGAAACAGAGAGAAGAGACTTCATCATCTTTCCCTCCAGGAGATTATGTGTAGGACTCCCTAGGAGTGTTGCAAGTGACAGAAATATTCACGGGGCACTCCAGATGTGTCTTTGGGAGTTGAGGGTGAACCCAGAGTTACAGTGCCTGTATGAGGTTGTCTGGTTGAGCTGGATGCAGATTTCTTCTCAGTGGTATATACTGAGTACCAGACAGGTGAGGTGGGTTTGGCAGGTGATCTGCGGGCTTGTCAGCACTGCTGCCATGCTCTACTTTGCAACTCCTGCATTTTGAACTGCTTCTGCTGGTTGTCCTGGTGTATGCCATGAGTGTCTGAAAATTCTCTGGCATCTGTAAGGTCTGAAAAGTGTTTAATTCTTTCTGGGGGTTAAGCTTTAAGTCTAGCTGAGTATGCAAGGAAAGCCATGATTCCCTGCTACTTGAGAGCTACCTGTTGTACCATGAGAATGTGACAGTGTTTCTGTGCAGTCAAGAGGGAGAAACCATGATTTAAGTGGACACATCTGTCACAGAAAAATACCTCAGTCATAGCCCAAGCCACTTTTAGGACTTCTTCTTCTTTAACCCTATAGTCCAGGAAAGTCATCACTATGGACATTGGCCAGGTATTTGTGTCTTTTGGTGCAGAAGATAGGTCTCCATAGGCTCTGATCAGGTTGAGGGTTTTTTTTGACAGGTCTAGAATCTTTCTTAATATCTCCTCCATTAATTTCAGGATCTCCTGTTTTGGCTAGTTCAGGCAAGCCATGCAAGCAGATGTTATTTTGCCTGTGTTTCTTCTCCTATTCCTCCATCCTGTTCTCTAACTCTTGTCCCTTACGGTGCAGCTCCAGTAAAGCAGAATTGTGAATGTTTACCATTTGCATGTATTTGGTAAGACAGGCTTCCACAGCTCTGGCCCATTTTTCAGTGATATGAAGGTCCTGGGACCATCTGCAACCATTGACCCCAGCCAGCATAGAGTGCTCCCTGTGTTCGTTCTGTGAACACAGTGTTTTAGATGTGATGGTAAACTCCTGGTATTCTTCATTGTCAGTGGATGTGGGTGACATTTGGCTGGCTTGGGATGTTGAGATGCTCCAGCCACACAGCTGCTCAGAGAGCATAAATTTCTACATATTTTGGCTTATTGTAGCTGCAAATTCTTTGTGCCTCTGCATTGCTGTCATAATGGCAAATGATAATCATTTAAGTGGAGGATGGAGGTGATTTTGGTCAAGGATTGAGATACATTAGAAGAGATGAGACAGAGCTCTAAAATCAAGCTGCCATCCGAGCAATGACATCACTAGAAGTCCCATAGATGGCAGGTTTAAAAAAGTTTATAATTATTTTTTTTTGTATAATCTTTTTATAAAATTTTCAGATATATACACAACAGTAACATCACTAAACAGCAACAACTAACAAACTTATTCCCATAAGTTCATCCACAGGTGCACATAAATTAGTTCATTCTTTTAATAATCAACCTTCATATACTATGTACATGTCTCTTCAATATAGACTAGATAGATTCTGCGGCAGGCAGCATAGGCATGAGGCAGGGCACTCCTGGGTGCATTCCCCTAGAGAATTTCTGGTTCTAGCCCAGCACCCTCGGTATGAGGTCTATCATTCTTAGGGTGTTTATCAATCCCCAAGCCCTTATACATGGCCTGGGCTTCCTCTTGAGATAAAGATACCAAAAAGGGCTCCCAAACCCAGAAAAAGTGTTCCCTCCTACTCCTGACCTACTTGTGAGTTTCTACAGTGCTAAAGTCTGAATGGCTAGGCAACGCCACTGGCTCACTTTTGGTACTATATTCAACACCCATGTATTCTGACTACAGTGATGGGCCAGGATAAGAAGAACCCTGGACCACCTCAGAAGAGGAGTCCAGTCCTCCCCCCAGGTCCTCTGTGCCAAACAGGCACAAAAGGGGGACCACCGGGAGCTGCCGTCCCATCAGATTCCCCAGCTCCAGTAGTACTGCCCTCCAGAAGATCTGAAGGGTTGAGCACTACCAGAAACAGTGATAATATGAGCCTACTTCCACCCTGCATCTCCCACACAGAGGAGACACCACCGGATTATATTTATGTACGACCTGGGGCGGGCAGTACAATCGATGAGCAAATTTGAAATAGGATTCTTTAAATGTATTTCAAACTAAGATTCCCATGTGTAATGTCAGCAATAGCCTGCAATTGACTTCCCCTATGTGTAGGCCCAGGTCCCATACCCATAGCAACCTGGTCTTCTTCGTAAGGTCTGGAAAAAGTTGCTTCTGAACTTAGGCTGCTTTATGGATGAGGCCCCTTACGTCCCTTCTGGTGCTATATATTAATTGCTCCACCTGTCCCAGAGGGGAGACTGTAATCTGCCCTCATACCATTTCCTGTGTATATGCCCTTATCTGCAAGTATTTGTAAAAGTGGGGTTGTCCTAGATCCAGACTTCTCTGCATATCCTCAAAGGAGCATAGGCCAACCTTAGTGTATAGATCCCCAATACTATGGATCCACTTTGACTCCCATTCCCAGATGCCAGGGTCCTCCAGCCCTGTTAATAAAAATGGGTTTCTAGCCATGGGGAGGAGCAATGTCTCCTTTTTAGCTATTCCATTGGTGCAAAGAAGATGTCCCCATCCTTCCAGTACCGCCATCACAAAGGGGTTCACTTATCCTGAGCTCATATATGCCCTATGTCCTTTTCTAGCAAGGTAGGCAGACAGCCATCCAGGGCATCCCATTTGCTCCAAGTCGACCCAACTCACCACCAGTGGCTGGTCCACCCAATCTTGTGTGTAGTGGTGTTGAATCACCAGGTAGTAATTATGGAGGTTTGGGAAATTCAAGACCCCCATGTCTATACTAGCTTTTAGGCACTACAAACATGTACTGGGTCTTCTACCCTGCCAAATAAAGCTGTAAATGCTGCCTCCAGTCTCTTAATATCTAGTCTCTTTAAGCCGGCATGCAGCATCTGCATAATGTAGAGAACCCAGGGATAGGACATTCATCTTAATTAAATTAATCCTACCCAGCCTCGATATGGGCAGGGTTTTCCAGTGGCTCATTTCTGCCTCTATAGTCTTTATGATGGGTGTGTAATTAAGCTCATATAAGGACCCAAGACTTTTTCCCACCTTTATACCCAAATAGGTAAAGAACTGAATTACCTCTCTCAAACCCCGTGACCCTCCCATCTTATTCCTCCCACACCCTGCCAATAGAGCAATTCTGACTTCTCCAGAATAATTTAATACCCTGAGAATTGTGCAAATGACGCTATCAGATGGAGTAGGGGGGAGCACCAAAACCCATGACTCCCTGACAAATAGTAGCATATAATTTGTGTATAAAGTGATTTTATGCATACAGCCCAATGACCCGATCATCCCCATCACTTTCTGGCTCTACAAGATGGCCATGAAAGAGCAGCTCCAGTGCGAGTGCAAACAGTAGAGGGGAGAGGGGGCAGTCATGCCTAGTTCCCCTAAGCAGAGTAAATTTGTCTGAAAGTGAGCCATTAACCAAAACTTGTGCCCTAGGGCATCTGTATATCATGTGGACCATCCCCACAAACCCCTCCCCCAGACAAAACTGTGCCAAAATCTCAAACAGATAGTCCCATTCAATACAGTCAGATGCCTTTTTGGTGTCCATGGAGAGTACACAAGTATCCCCACATACCTGAGAGGCCCCCCACACCACATTCAGCAATCTGTATATATTGTGATACGAGAGGCACCCCTTGATGAACTGTGGTCTGGGTGGATTAAGTTCAGCAGAATCTGATCCAGCCTATTGACTTGGACTTTTGCTAGTATCTCTAGATCACAATTCAACAGGAATATGTGCCAATACGAAGCACAATCCCTGGGGTCCTTTCCCAGCTTAGGGATGAGGCATATCACCACAACATAATATGAAACTGGGACTGCCCCATCCTCCCCCTCTAATTCTCCAAACACATCATACAGGGGGACCACTAACTGATCTGCCATGTGTTTATAATATTCTGGGGGAAATCCATTGGACTCACTAGCTTTCCCTGCCCTTAACCCCTGGATTGCCCTTATGGATCTCATCTTTGGAGACAGAGGCTCCCAACTTAGCCCTTGGTGCCACTGACCTTAGGCAAGTAAAGGCAAATCAAAAAGGGGGGCATGATAGACGCTTTCACGTACCTCAAGGGAATCAATAAAGTTCAAGAGGATAGCATCTTTCAGAAAAAGAGATATGTAAGAACAAGGGGGCACAATTTGAAGACTGAGGGGGGACGGCTCAGAGGTAATGTGAGGAAGTATTTTTTCACGGAGAGGGTTGTGATGCATGGAACAGCCTTCTTGAGAAGGTCATGGAGTCAAGAACAGTGGGGGAATTCAGGAATACATGGAACAGTCATAAGGCAATTCTAGTGGGGGGTAGAAGGAAGTAGGCTGTTGGTTAACTAGGATCTGCAGCTTATCCATTACGCAGGGAAATGAGCAGACTAGGTGGCCAAGTGGTCCTTATCTGCCATCAAATTCTATGTTTCTATGTAAAAAGTCCATGGTGAGGTCCAGCATGCCCGCACATACTGCCCGATACAGTTGCTGATAGAATCATTTAAATCGATCTCTAATCTTGTTTTCATCCCTTAGGAGGGTCCCCTTCTCATCCCTAATGCTAGTAATCAATGTTTACCCTTCCCTCCTCACATCAGTCTGACCAGCAGAGGTCCAGTTTTTTTGCCCCATTCAAACAGTTGCTGCCTGCAAAAGAGCCAATACTTTTTTGAATTCTCTAACAGCAGAGCATTTAGGGCAACCCTTGTCATCTCCAATAGTCTCTTTGCCTCCCCAGTCTCTCCTCCCACTAGCCTCCTCTCCAGATCTTTAAGTCAGTATTCCAAGTCCACCCTTGCTTCCTGTCTTTGCCTTTTGTATTTAGCTATGAAACCAATGATTGCCCCATGCATGTAAGCCTTAACAGCATCCCAAATCATAGCTTTACTGGTGGTGGTACCTTCATTAGTAGACAAATAAAACTTCCATTGCTTGACTAGGTATTTTTTAAATTCCTTATTCCCTAATAAATAAGTAGGGAATTTCCTGGGGGCTGAGCCGTCATGAGGCTCATTTACTGAGATGTCCAAGATAACCATGGCATGGTCCATTATATGTATAGGGTTATGTTTGACACTCCACAACATTATGAACCAAGCCTGAGGGATGTAAATATAATCAATGTGTGACCATGTACCATGGGGGTTCAAATAAAATGTGAATTCCTTCACCCCTGGGTTTGCTGTGTGCCAACAGTCCACCAGATCAAGGCCACACATTCTGACTTGCCACTGACTAATGGCCCCATGAACCTTTCCCGACTCTCTGCGTGATCTAACAGGAGATCCATTGTACAGTTCCCTCCAAAAATAAGGCTTGGAAACTGTTCTTGGACCATAATATCCAATAACTTCTGATAATGGTCTGGGTCAAATATGGAGGGAGCGTACGTGCTTTCAAATATAACACCTTCTCCGAACAGCTCCCCTGTTACAAAAATATATCCACCGTCAGTTGTGTCCACCACCACACTTTTCATTTGTAGGGGAAGGCCCTTATGTAACAAAAATGCAACCCCCCATTTGTGAGATGAGAAAGAGGCCGCATAGCATGCGCCCACTCAGCCCCTAACCTTTAGCGTGTTCAAGATCGGTTAGGTGGGTTTCTTGCAACATGGCAACTTGGGCACACTGTCTCTTAAGAGTTGCCAGTAAACTAGTCATTTGTCTGGAGTAGAAATTCTGTGAACATTCCAGGAGACTACTGTGAGGCCTTATTTCCTAGCCATGATGCACAGCAAATCTTTTTCCTTTTGCAGTCCTCATGGGTCCATCTCCTGCTGCCTACCCCCATACAGTTAGCCAACACTTATATATATGGTTTATAAGAGTTCTATGACTAAAACATTGCCACGTGCATCAGGAATAAAAGTGAGCAGTCACATCAATACAAACAGTGATTAACAAACACTAACTTGTCCCATCCACCCCACCCTATCACATGACTTCCAATTATCACACATAACTTCATATTATGTAACAACCACTGTTGAATCAGCCAAAACAGAAAGTTTGCTATATTGATAATACAAACAGCCCCCCCACGAGAAACCCCAGAAACAACAAGAATATAACACTCTTCAGTGAAGTAAACTCCTCCCCCTCCCCATGTGTTCCCCACCCATAATGTAGCTTCCTCCGAACTATTATAAAGAACATGTGCATTTTGAAGAAAATCCAGCCCCCATAACCCCCCCAATGTGACAATATCCCTCTATGCACCCAAACAAACATGAATTATATCCCACTGACCAGTGATACACTAACTGCACTACATGTAGAAGTAGCATTATATCCCAAGCATAGAACATGCTCTTCCCCAGCCTGTAGTCAACAAAGACTATCCCACTCATTATATAAAACTGCTGTTTTACCTTTAACATGGCTTCAGTATAATGTACCCCATCAAGAAACTGCTCAAGCTTATCTACCCACAATTAACAAAATATGCTGGTACCGCAAGCATAGAGCCATTGCCTCCCACCATTTCCCCATAGCCCCCAACAAACAGCCCTCCCCCCGGAAGAATAAGTCTTCGTGGATACCCCATAGCCCCACTCATCACGAGCTGGCCAGGAGCTAGTGAGACAGTATCTCTGCCAGTCCCTCTAAATACTGTGTTTAAAAGTGGCCATGAAACGGATGAGCCAGTACCAGAACCGGGGTCTCTGCGGCATGAAACCAATACCACACACAGCACCCTTCCCCTGCCCCTGACCAGCTTACCTTTCTTCAGATCAGCTGCGATGTTCTGCTCTTCAAAGCAGACTCTGTAGCTCCTCAGACAGACTTCTGCGGGCCTTGACCTCACATTCAGGGTGACCATGTTCCACCTTGCACCTAGATGTCATCTGTAGTGCGTGCTGCACCTGTTGCCTGCAGCAAACCGTCTCATTCAGTTCAGTCTCAATCAGGCAACTTTAAGGGGATGTCTATTTCCGTGACGGCTGGTCCATACATCCTTTTAGCAAGAGAGGTGGACCAAGGCACAGTCACCAGTCCTCCCAGGCATGAGAATCCCATAAATCCAACAACATTGCGTATGAGCACCAGCGTAGTATGTTCACAAGTCCAGAATTCGACAAGGGAGCCACATATGGCCACTCTGAGGGTGAAGTGATATGGAAGATCTCTGCAATGGTCACTGCTCAATTGAACACACAGGAGGGAGTCTAGTTGAGGGCCCAGACTGAAGAGTATAGCTCCCATTCAGGGTGAAGTCCGGCACAGAAAAAACAGTGCATGTGTTATTACATGGCTTTTCAGCTGACATTCCTCTTCGATTCCTGCACAAAGGAGGCTGCCTGGTCCACCTCACAGAATGAATAGGTTGTCTCTTTTTTTTGATTTTCAGTGTGGCTGGATAGACCATGAAGTATTCAACCTTAAGCTCCTTGAGTTGTGCCACAACAGAGTTGAACATTCAGCATTGTTTCAATAAGCGGGCAGAGTAGTCCTGAGAAAGATATCATCTGGACCTCTCAAACTGTAGGCCACTAGCAGCATGATAAGCATTTAGGACCAATTAACGGTCATGAAAATCATGAAATAGCATGATTATCTGCCTCGGGGGTTGATCTACAGGCAGCCTGGGCGTCACTGCCTTACGGATCATCTCCAGCTTGTATCTGCCATTTTTTGGCTCCAGGCCCAGTAGCACCAGGAGCTTCATCGCACAAAAGCCCAGGACATCAGACCCCTCTCTTTCCTCAGGCAACCCCCTTAGATGAAGATTCAGGTGGCAATGATAATTTTCCTGATAATCAAAGTATTCTTTGAAGTCTTCCAACTCCTTCTGAAGTACCACCAATTTTTCTGGAATCAGGGCCATTGCATCCTCAAGGGCAGAAATACGGCTCTCCGCTTCCAATAGTCGGGTTGCCTGTATGGTGTATGAGTCAAGGAGTTCCTGCAGCTTGTTCTTGAATTTACTTTCCAGCTGCTCCAGGCAGGGTTCCAGTGCCACCAGAACTTGGCCGGTTAGCTCCCTACCTAAGGCACTAATCTCCACGGCCATGAGTGAAACTGTTCCCGCATTTTCAGCCTGGGTCACAGCCAGTTGTTTCCTGGTACTTTTAGTTGCTGACCGCTGATTTATCCCAGCATTTTGAGTTAGATAATCATCCATCATGGGCCGGCCCAGTGGGGATGAGGGTTGAGGTGCTGGACACCACACCTCATGCCACACTGGCGACCTGGGTTCAGACGTGAGCCTGGGCCATCAGGGGTCAGCAGGGGAGGGATGGGGTTGATCATCCAGAGGACTGCTCTCCCATCCCGGGGAGGGATCCAGGGAACCACCACTCTATAGTGGCCCCTGGTGATGACCGGTGGCACTACTAGAGCGGTGCAGCAAGGGGTGGAGTGCAGCAGATGTTGGCACGCTCGCGATGTAATTTCACACTCACACTCCAGGGAACCAAAAATAAGGGAGGAAAATGGCAGCACAAAGATAATGGCAGCTTGATAGCCGCAGCCTCACCGGCCGGCGAATGCCTGGACAGAGGCACATGCCAGTAGTGGATCCTGGCCAGGCATTGGGGCATTGGAGGGGCCCCTCTCGACAGTACCGATGTGTATACCAGCTGGCCACACACAACTCTAGGGCTGGCGGCAAGGAGAAGCGGTGACTGGAGGTAGGCAGGGACTGTGGCTGTAGGAGGATAAAAACAGAAGAGATGAAAAAGATAATCATCCATCATAATCTGCAGGTGGTATGTATGCGTTTTGAGCAGTTTTAGTGGGGAAATCTGTGTCTTTTAATACTTTTAAAGGTTGGAAGAGTGGAGCTGGGAAAAAACACATCTTCACAGCATGCTGCTCATCAGCACCCCCATTTATAACTATTTTCATAAAATGAAGTTTCAGGCTTCAAAGGTTTTCCATTTTTAGCAAATGAAAGTTTTTAAAACTATTTTTTACAGGGTTTAGTATACCTTTTAACTTTACCATTACTTAACAAAAGTTTACCAGACTTGGAATATTCATTTCAATTTTCAGTATTCAAGGTCCAAACACAGACGAGCTGTCTCTATAAGTGGCCCCAAACTGTGATTTAGCTTGACTACTCAACCCTAACTATAATGATGCTACTGCACAATGAAATATTACCTTCCTGTCATACTTGTACTTGTGACATTTTCAGGAAAACAGAAAATTTATCAGTTGTTTTTCATCTTCTCTGGCTGCTTGTCTACAATTGACATCATATTCCTGTCATGGCATCATAATAGAGGATTAGTATGCCTCTTGTAGACAAGCAGCCAGGACAGGCAAAGACCAAGTGGCAGGAAATAGCTTAGGATCCCAATGTGCAAAGGGCTCAGGAGGCCCTCTACACTTATCGGGAGGTTGTGGGTGTGCAGAGGTCCCACTCTTCGCATCACGACCTTTGTGTATTCATAGCTTCCAATGCACACCCTACGTAGGTCTGCCCTGTCCAGTCCGGATCACTATGCAGGTGGTCTGCTATGGGGCAGGCATGGCAGCATGATACTATACTGAACTACAGGGTAGGAGAAGGCACATAGCCCATTAGGTTCATGCCCCACTTTGCAATGGTGATAGCCCTTCATTAATTTGTATTGCAGGAAAAGGAACAAAACTCTGTAAGTGAAAGGATAGGTAATGGCAAGCAAAACATCAAGAAAAATAATAATAATTGCTTCAGTTACCCTCTAGCCACTCCCACACAGTCCCCCTGCATGAGTGCACTTGACTATATTGCCCTAATTACCCCTGGGAGTTCCATAATGTGTTTATGGTGGTGCACGGATGAGGAGAAAAAGACAGGTGCTAGACAGGATAATGAAAATAGTGCAGTACCAAGCTAAATCACTGTCATTGACGTGGTTCGTATTAAACTAATCAAAGTGTGTCCTCAGCACTCCTTTATGTGAATAAAAGAAACAAGTTGTTTACCTAGGTAAGCAATAAACTCAGTTCTACTCAGGACTTAACTGTCCTGACTAACTGTTCTAAATAACTCAGCCATTGCAGGGCAGAGCCCTGTCTCTAATTACAGTTCTGCAGCTACAGCCTTAGAGGATTCAGCATTCTCTGGACATAGCATGCCGTAGAGGGGATCTCCTCTGTGCTGGATTTTTTACTTCGAACATGTTATCGGGAACTTAGAGCACTCTTCTGGTAGTTAGCAGGTGCAGGTCATTCTACAGATGTCTTGGTCCCCTGGAACTTTCTTCTTCCTTGAAAGGAGACTTTTTCTTCATCCTTCACCAAACCTTTCCAGTGGGAACCAGTCATCTGACCTGAAGTGTTTACACAGCAAAATACATTTTGTCAGGTGAAACAACTATTCACTGTTAGCATCTGCTGACTCCATCCCACTCTGGTTCTGAAAAAAACTGCATGGCTAGAAGGCTCTAATACTGGAAAAAAGACACTTAACTGGGGTTTCCTCACTGCTGGTAGTCAGAGGTTGCAATCTACACTTTACAGTATGCTCAGCTGGGCTCTCCTAAAAGGCTATGAAAAAGGGTTCTGGGAGTCTTACAAGGGAGCTACACAGTCAGACTTCTCCAAAGCAGATCTGATCTTGAGCTGCAGCTGCAAAACATTCTGTCCCCTACAGCTCAGCTTCCAGTTTGCTGATCCTTTAAAAGGGGGTCTTGTTTCAAGCATGTCCTCCTGTTGGCTGCTTCATTTGTAGGCTTTTTTGGCTTCTCTCACTTCCCCGGTGCAGTTTTGAGCTTATTATCTTCACTGGCTTCTCTATCTTTGGAGGTTGTACTAAGGTATCAGGATTGGAAGCTCTGGCTGGCCAATAATTGGTCCCTCATTGTGAAGACTCTCCTGCAACCACACATCCCTTAACAGCAGTCCTGGGCCAGGAGATACAAAAGATGCCAGTTCACTAAGGAAAGGGTGTATCTGTTGGTTCTGAGTAACAGTTCAGTTCATTGTACCATATGGCACAAGTATGGCCCTGTACAAACCGATAAGTGATTAAAAAGAAAAGATTTAAAAAAAACCTTTTAGAACCCAGTTTCTAGTATGGTTGTCAAGCGTACACATGGTGCTCTGACACTGTGTTTTCCTGAGTGAGTTCCCAGGCAAGATTGTGGCAATAATACAAAGCATAGCTGGGTGTCTCAGTGAATAATGGGATACACACAACTGGCTGCATAATACAATCATGGTAAAAAGTACATTGTTCAAACTGGAAGCTCATGGGAAGCTCAACAATATAAAATACGTTTTTTTTTTGTTTAATCCTTCAAGCTCAAAAAAGAGTTTTGTTTTGCAGTAGGTTGCCTTACTAATGGTGTGGATATGATCTGTGTTGTAATGCTGGTTGACACAGGTTAAGGCCCTGTTCACATTACAGCATGGTAATTGAAGACGTTTTTAAAAATGGATTAATTACCATGCTGTTGTCCATGCTGTAGCATCTGCACTGCTGGCAGAGTGTTGTAAATCATTTTTAGAAACTGTTTGTAGTATTTGCACTACTGACTCTGGACCAAATTAACTAGCAACTGGTTCCCATGCGCTGACATCCTGCTGCATGAAGTGGAACTGTGCTTGACCATCTGCACTGCAGGTAAGTCCAATTTAACCCCCAAAACATTTTTAAAAACGTGTTTAAGCCTAGGTCTCATCAGGGTTTAAACACAGTTTTAAAAAATGAACTACAAAGCTTAAATGCTGATGTAAACTGTGCTAGTGCACTTTGAAATGTTTAAGCTCCTTAAACCATTTTAAATACCCTAGTCTGAACAGGGCCTAAAGCAGCCATGTTCTTCTAAAACTGTGCTGAATACTTCCTTCCTAGAAGAACTTTAGCAGCATTTTAAAACACAATTGTAGCTTGGTTTTAACTATGCTAAAGTGTGTAAGCAAAACTTTAAAAAAGTTTTAAGTAAGTTAAAATTGTTTAAAAACATTAGTGTGTATAGAGCCTTGGTGTGGCATCACTCCTGATGTCTAGCCCCCTTTGAAGTCTCTAAGGTCAGATAAGCATTGGTCTGAATGACTCCTGAACTACAAAAACTATATTTGCACCAGGAAACAATAACAGTACCCAAAGGGTAAGTAGTCTGACAGAAGGATTAAATAATGGCTCACCAGTCAGTGTTCAACTTGGAAAGGTTTAATCATAATAATAATAATAATAATAATACTTGAAATTAGATATTTCAGATACAATTTCATAAAACACCTGGCTAACAACTGGCTTAACACACATCATCAATGCTGCCACCAGCTTGTTGCAAGTTTACCCCTGAGCTTTTCCCTTCTCATCCCACATTATGTCCCTGCTCATACAGTACAAGGCCTCTGAACATATGAACCCTAATTTGCTTCAAGCAATCTGAAACATGTTCCTATATGAGAAAAAGACTCACTTTAATGTGTTACATGCTCTTGGAAATGGAACACAAGGTTGCCAGTAAAATAAATTATCTGCACCTTTTAAAACACCGGAAGCCCAATATTCAAAAGTTTGCGTGGGCACTAATAGGTATTTACTTATGCAAACCATGGTTTGCCCTAGATCCACATAGTCATAGGGGGCTGTTTCATGGGCAAAATGGGTTAGTGCTGGCACAAAACATAATGTATGCATGTGGGCTGGGTGTGGCCATGAATAATCACACTACCCTATATTCAGCTGCTTTATGCTGTGCTATAAGGTTTAGTGTGGGCCTTTTGCACAGGGCAAATGCCACAAAACAAAACTCCAGCTTACTTTGGGCAACCTAGGCAGCTGCTGGAGGTAATGCAGTCACCTAACCAGTTAGCTGCTCAGGGAGCACAACCTCCCCATGGTCCCTGGCACCCCACCCCCATTGAGCCCCAAATGTACAACTAAAACTCTGTGTTGCTAGTGTTTCCCCTCTACACAAATCTCTGGTCCATACTGTAAAAAATATCCCTGGTGGTAGGGTTCCCCCCCTCTGCTTGCCGGCCCATTCTGTAAAAATATATTCCCTGGTGGTAGTGGGCAACTCCCGATTGCTGGGCCATGCTGTAAAAATTAATGTTCCTCATGTTAGTGGGCCATGTTAGTGGTCCGCCCTCCACTCAGAGGCCCATTCTGTAAAAATATATATATCCCTTATGGTAGCGGTCCCCATCCCTCCGATCACTGTCCCGCACTGCAAAATCTATATCCTCTTGGTAGTGGTCCCTCCAATTGCTAGCCCATTCTGTAAAAATATTTCTGCTGTTAGTGGTCCCTCCCAAACCCCCCCGATCGGCTGGCCTGCTCTGCAAAATTATATATCCCTGTGGTAGTGATCCCCCTTTCCTCCAATCACTGGCCCATACTGTGAAAAAAATATTCCTTGTGGTAGTGGACCCCTCATCCCACGGATTGCCAGCCCATTCTGTAATACACTGACATCTGTGGTGGTAGTGGTCCCCCCACAATGATCACTCACCTATACTGCGATAACATGAAATCCCAGGCATCTAGCGGCCCCCCACTGTGGCATCAAAAACCTACCCCCCCAGTCACCTTCCCAGTCCCCTTGGTGCCACAGGTGCATACTGTGACTGTCACAGCCCTCCTCACACCTCCTCAGCTGGCTGCCATATGTCCAGGCATGGAGCACACCTGTTATTTATAGGACAGGGCATGTCACCATGTCCGATAAATAAGAGGCATGCTCCCTGCCTGAACATATGGTGGCTGGCTGAGGAGGTGTGAGGAGGGCTGCGCTGGTCATTTTATGTACCTGTGGCACCGAGGGGACTAGGAACATGAATGGGGAGTGGGTTTCAATGCCACACTGGGGTTGCTAGATGTTGGAATTTTATGTTATCACAGTATGAGCCAGTGATCTATGGGGAGGGGGGATCACTAGCACCAGGGATATTTTTTTGTACAGAACGGCCCAGCAATCAGAGGGAGTGGGTACCACTACCACCAGGGATATCTCATGTCTCAGACTGGGTAATTGGGTGAGCAGAGCCACACTAATCTGCCTTACTACCCATGCAAATGAGCCCATAATGGGCATGAAAATGGCCTCTTAGTGCCTTGCATGCCCAATGGGCTCATTTGCATGGGTCCCTTTGAATATTGCATATAGTCCTCCGGTGTTATCCATTCTGGTGGTGTATTTCGGGAGCCCTTTCAGGGAAGCACTTAGTGCTATGCCTACATGGCCCTATATTCCGTCAAATAGTGCTTGTGTGATATTTGAATGAATATAGCATCTTCGGACACCTAGGCAATTGCAAGGTACAGTGCACATTTTTGTGCTCTGTCTTGCATGATTTTGAATATCAGTCCCAGGAAGTTATAGAAATTCTACTATTTCTTTTGGAATTAGGTTTCCTCACTTCATTGTAAAAGAGAGTATTTTTCTAAGTCAAACACAAATTACCCATTTTTCATTTGAGTTATTAATTAAACATGTTTGTGTTTACGATACTATAGTAGGGATCCCAGAAATGCAAATAATGCTGTGGACTATTTTTCAATTGATGATAGATTCTTTCTATCCTAGTACAATCAATCATCACATTTAACCATCTTTTATAGGGTATGGGAGCAAAATCTTTCCAATGTTGTAGGATTAATTTCTTACAGATGCCAAAAGCTATATGTGTAAAAGACTCAGAATTAATTTCCAAATTCTAGGTAAAACTTGGTTTCCAAAAGACAAACTCCTGTGATCCACTGTGACTACCTGCTGTATCGATATTGTTATTTTGTTCCAGAAGTCTGAGAGTTGATGGCATGTAATAAACATATCGAACAATGTACCTTTATTTATGAGGCATCTAGGGCAAGGGATATGTGATGAGGGACTGTCAGGTAAATGATTTATCTATATGGGTGCTGTTTGAGCTCAGCTAACCTCACAAGTGGCATGATCCATTATTGTGTCACCCAAGGGCAAACAGCACTCATAGATCAATTGAAAAGTGAGGGGAACAATGACGGCACCGCTTAGTGAGAGTGCCGAGGTCTGGAAAGTTGGAGTGGTGAGTTATGAAGCACATTGTAAGCTGCTGGCTGTTTGTCTTCTTCTTTTTTAAATATAGTGAGGTGTGCATTTGGATGTTGGCATTCTGAGTGAACAAGTAGGACCAGGAGCGAGCAGGACTGGGAGCGAGTGAGCAGTACTGATTGTACTGTGCAGTTGTAAGTTTATATTTATTTAAAGAAATCATCTGATTTTCTCACACTGGTAAAGGAATAATTTCAGGCTTCAGGGAGACTTTTGTGGTGAGCTGAATGTGGATGGGAAGTAGTGCAGGCTGCATGGGCAGGTGGGGGGGTTCCTCTATGTGACTGCTGTTGCTGCCAGGAAACTGCTGCTGAATAAGTAATGCAGGTGGGGGGGCTGATAACGAACCTACTATGTGTATAAAGTTTGATGATGTAGCTACTATATGTACAAATTTCATTTATACAGATAGTTGCTCTGATAACAAGAGTTGTCACATTAAATTTATCACCACTCCTATTGCATAAATTGTTGTTAAATTGATTAAGCTTGTCCAGCGTATAATAAATTCTATGAAGAGTATTAAATTGAATCTGTATCACTTTTTTTTATTTTTAGAAACTGAATGTGGAGACATGAGGATAGCATCCTAGGCAGATGGTTCTATTTATACTACTAGATATTTCAGCCATAAAGCCTGAAGCTTAAGGAGATTAAAATATTTACTGTCTCTAATAAGGGAATACCTTTTTTCAGAAAAATCCATCTTTGATGTGATATCTAATATCATGTTTTCTAAAAGTGAGAAGAGTATAATATTAAGATGTCCAACATTTCTTCTTACATAATATCAATCCTGTAGATAGAAACATAGAAGTTGATGGCAGAAAAAGACCATCAGTCCATCGTCTGCCCATAATACCCTATCCTACCTCCAAAATCTAGTGTCTATATATGGGGTTTATGCCCATGCTGTCTGCCTCTATGTTCCCTGCTTTTCTGCTACCCCCTCCCCCACCCAAGAAATATTAAGTCCTTAATTGTAGCCCAGCTGTGTTTGAAGCCATTAATTGTTTTGGCATCTACCACCTCATCTGGAAGGCTGTTCATGACTCAACCACTCTCTCCATAAAAGGAGCTTCCTCATATCCCTCCTAATTTTCCCTCCTGCTGGTTTCCATTCATGTTCTATATTTGCTACTCTTATTAAATTGATCCAAACTGTTTTTCTTAGTTTCACACAGTTTATCTTGTTCATTCCTTTCAGGAACTTTAAGGTCTCTATTACATTGCCCATCCCCTGTCTGGCCTCCAGTGAGTCATTTTCAGTGCCCTAAGCCAATCCTTGTAGGATCTGCCTTGCAAGCCTTTAATAATCTTTGTTACTCTTTGCTGCATCCTTTCCAGCCTGTCCCCATATTTCCTCAAATAAAGGGTCTGGAACTGAACACAGTAATCCAGGTGTGGCTATTCCAGTGATCTATATAGAGGCAGTAATACTTCATTTCACCTGCTATCAAATCCCCTTCAAGTACACCCCAGCATCCTGGTTGCTTTGCTGTATGTCTTGCTACATTGGGTGGATCATTTAAGGTAGTCACTTATGCTAACTCCTAGGTCCCTTGTTCCTTTCTGCAATAGTAGTGTCCAGATTAACACACCCATCCAATATTCTGTCCTGGGATTTCTGTTCACAATGTGCATCACCTTGTACTTTTTGGCATTGAAAGTTCAACTGTCAAACTTTGGACCACCTCTTCAAACTTTCTAGGTCTCTCTAAATTCTTTTACCTCTATTTGCTGTATACCCTACCACAGAGCCTAATGTCATCTGCAAAGAGGCACATCTTTTTCAAAATTCCTTCTCCTATGTTGATGATGAACATGTTTAAAACGGCGGCTGGACCCAGGATTAAACCCTGTGGCATCTCACTTGTGACTTTCCTCTCCTTGGGTTTAACATAATTTACCACTACTCTCTGTTGTCTCCCCCTAACCAGCTGTGCACATGTCTAACTATGTCCTTCACTGCACCTAGATCCTCTAGCATCTTCAACAACCGTCTGTCTGGCACCAAGTTACTGTACATTCCTTGGTGAATCTAAAGTATAATAAATCTACTGCTTGTCCCTTATCTACTGCCTAGTTACCCAGTCAAAGAATACTAGCAGGTTGGTCTGACATAACCTCTCTGCCACAGATCCATAATGTTTACTATTCTGGAGCACATTACTCTCCAGGTAGTCCATTAGAGCTCCTTTGACTATTATCTCCATCAGTTTGCACACAACAGGAGTAGGACTGTGAGGCCTCAAGTTACTGGTTGCCACTTCTACCCACCTTTATAGATCACAACTGCATTTGTTAACCTTCAGTCTTTCAAAATCACCGCTGTCTGAATTGAGCTATTGAATAGCCCTGCCAGGTATATAGCCAGTTCTGATTCTAGTTTGCCAAGGATCCTTGGATGCACCCATAGAGCCCTGGGGCATAATCTATGTTCAGCACTGCAGACCTTTTTTGATCCTTTCACTTTTAAATACCTCCTGCCTCATTTCTGGGATCCACCTTTAGTCAGCATGTATGCTACTTTCTGACACAGGCCTGCCATCATTCACTGTAAAAAACTGAGCAGATGTAGTCAGTAAGAATGGCTGCCTTCTGCACATCCTTCTCTTTTAGCCCCTCTTGCAGCCTAATAATTCCTCCTCTCATCTTTCATTTCCCCCAAAAAAAATCTGAAAATGTGTTTTCCCAGCCCGTAACCACCTCTGCAATACACAGCTCTGTCTGATTTAGCATCCCTGACTGCCCACTTAACCTCTCTTAATTTTATATGGTACTCACTCCATTCTTCCTTCCCCTGCTTCGCCTTGTATCTGATGAATGCTTTTTTCTTGACCATCACCACCTTCCTGGCCTTCTTAAAGAAAAAGATTGGTCTTTTGTACTTGCTTCTCATGGTGACCATTCTCAAGGAATGCTATGTTGCATGAAGAATTACTCCTTTAATGTCTTCCCACCTATCCTCCACACCTCTGATTCTGTCCACCCCTACCAACCTATAATGGACTAATTCCCTTATCTGGTTAATATCTGCTCTTCTGAAATCCAGAACTTCAGCCTTTGACAGGAGTGTGTTGGTACCTACGGCCAGTTTGAACCATATGGTGCTATGGTCTCTAGAACCCAGTGGTTAGCCAAGCTGCACTCTGCCTACCATTTTTGGGTTGGTGAGTGCCATGTTGAGAATGGCAATCTGCTTTGTGGATTCCTTGACCTACTGCACTAGCATGCTGTCCTTCAACATATCTATCAAGATCTGACCTTTTGTAATCCTAGCTGCTGGAATGTTCCAATCAGTTTCTGGTAGGTTGAAATTCCCCACTATCACAATCTCCCCCTTTGTCCCTCTTCTCTATTTCTGCCCCTTGTTCCCTATCACCCTCATCCCCCCCTGTCTCAGTGGTCTATAGACCACCCCATGAACAATTGTTTGCCTGTTGCCATAGTGAACTGACTCCACAGCAATTCTGCTTCCCCATTCCTGCCTTTGATGGACCCATCTTATACCATCTAAATGCTTTCTCTGAAATAGAGGGCTACAGCCCTACTTTACCCTTCCCCCATCCCACCTATACATGGTGTAGCCTGATACCAATAACTCTCAATCATTATTCCCTGTTGCCCACATTGCTATAATGGCTATAAGGTCCAGCCTTGCATGTGCCATCATCACATTTTGTTTCCCAGGCTCCTGGTATTAAGGCAGACTGCTTTGTATCTTGTGCCTAAACCCTTCCCATCTTTTATACAACCTCCACCTTCATTCCTCCTTCAACCTCTTGAATTTTCTGTTTTTCCAGATTTTTGCTGTGGTGCCTTTTACCCATGAACAGGCTCTCCCAGAAGACCCCCAGTCCCTCACAAAAGGTAACCCTCCTCCTGACACCATTCCTTCAACCACCTGTTAAACTTCTCAGTCTTCCCCTTCCTCACTCTATCCTTAACATTCTTCCTACCTCACACAGGGAGGACATGAGAAAAGACAAGGGAAGGTGAGTGCACCTTTAATTTGTTCCCCAACTTTCTGAAGTTGCACTTCTCCATTTCAGTAAGCTGATTTGCCATATCATTGATATCCAAATGTACCAGCACCCCCACATCCTCCTTTACCATCCTCTCTATCCTATCTCTATCCCAGATGTCTAATGCTCCAGAAATACATCTGACCACCAACTTTCCCTTCTTCTTCTTCCCACTACCTTCTCAGCCCCTCTAACCATAGAGTCACCTATGACTAAAATACTCCTTTGCTACTTTTTGTTTGTTCTCAACTGTGGCTGCTACCAAGTCATCCTGCCTGGCCATCCTGACTGAGTCTGAGATCCCCCTACGGAGTTGAGCATTTGCACCACCTCTGGGAGTGCAGAGCAATTATCTGTTGATATTTTTTTGGCCTGGATGACCACCTTGTGACTGCCTCTACCTCCCTTCCACTCCCCACCACCTTCCAGGCTGCTACGTTGGTGTGCATCTGGGGGAATGGTGGTGTGGGGCATGGTATCCAGCTCAGATGGTGAGAAATCTCCTCTCTTGCTGCTTCTAGTTCTGCATGGAGCTCCCCAATGGCCCTGCATATGGGGCAGTTTTCATCCTCCAGAGCACCACCCTGGAGATGAGTGCCCCTCAGCCTCTGCAGCTAACTACCTCCCCACCGTACCTATGCTCCATACTGTCAGTTATCTCCCTTTACACAATAATTAACTGGACTTCTGGTATTAACCTTTAATTTCTTCTATCTGCCTCATATCCATTTAGTAACTCTCTAAAACAGCCAAGCCTACATAGGGCATTTTGGCGAAGATACTGATGTATACTGTTACAGTCTTTCTGCCTGATTGAAACCTATAAGTACCTCACAGGAGTGAACAAGGTGAAAGTGTCATGGCTATTTTAGGGAAAGGAAGGCACTAGAACAAGTGGATATGCAATGAAGATAAGGGGGGAAGTTTAGGAGAGATATTCGGAAATACTTCATGGAAAGGGTGGTAGATGACTGGAACAGCCTACCACAGGAGGTACTGGGGGGGCAAAGACTGAGGGAAGCTGCAAGCATACATGTAATAGGCACAGGGAGGTAATAGGTAAAGGAATGGAGAAGGTAGTGACACCTATGACCAGCTAGGGTCAGTGGGGATGGAATAGGTAGGGACAAGGGGCAGACTGGATAGTCCTAAAGGTGCTTTCCTGCTGGCAACATCTATCTTTGTATGTTTCTGTACCTGGCATGAGTTAGGTTGTTCCCTAATACACTCTATCCTAGCTAGGGAGTTTGTTACAACAACTAAATTACCTTTTATACTGTTAGCAGGTTTTTAACTGCTAGGTTAATGTACCCCAGATAGGAATCTCTAAGAACCCTCACACTACCTGCTGTTCTGCTTATTACATGAAGCACCAGATGACTGCACAGGCAGAGTTCCCTGCAGAAGTGCAGAGACATCTACAGATACTTGCAGATGCTACACTTCTGTTGTGGGGCACTCACACGATGGGTCATTTATGCAATGGGATGCTTGGGTGGGTTCAAATGGAAAGCCTCACTCCTTACTTCCCACCACCCGTACTGTAATTATCACCTAGCTCTAGCCATGACCAGACAATTCTCACACAGTTCCAAATTACAGGACAAGACACTGTTCTTAAATTGACCCTTAAATGTGGGCTACCATGGTTGGTGTCAATTTAACCTACAAACAATAATTAGGGCAATAATTCAACAAGTTTCCCCCCAGTTCTCCCCATGCTGCATTGTCTTTCAAGAAATCAGTCTATACCAAAGAGATTAAAGGTTTGCCCTGGATCCCCCCCCATCCCACCACTGCCACCCTACACCTCTCTCTTCTTTCCCTCCCTTGAAGCCAGATGGCTTGTTCATTACTCCTTCCTTATTGATAAGTACTGGATGGGCTCCCTCTCATACTTCCTTATGCTTAATTCTAATTGCCATTTTAATTGCCATTCTTGTACGAGCAGAGCTGTGTAATGCATGTGCTGAAGTTTGCCTTGCTCTTTCTTTTCAGGTGATGTTCCCAAACAGGACGACTCTTGCCTTCAAGCAGGCAGCAGCTCTGTGAGCTCCTGTGGGCCGTGCCTCCCCTTCCATCCATTGACAAGCTAAGTCCTGAAGGTACGCTAAGATCCACTGTCAGGGAATCCAAACCCTGATTGGATCCAACCACGCTACACCTTGTGTGTGATTGGTGATCAGCACTCCTAGCACTTCTGGCTTCTCAGACACCTTGACCTGCTTTAGCTACTTCTCCACTCTTATTTAAACCTATATTTTTTCCTGCCTGCCCTCCCAGACCCCGGCCTCTATCAAATACATGGATTCTCCACTCCCTTAACCCCACACCCTATTTCATTGGCTGTAGCCTTCCTGTTAAGCCAATACTGTCTCCCACCTTTTCTAAAAGTGTCTTTCCATCCATCCACAACACACTTGCTCTTTAAGCCTCTGTGCCTCTATAGAGCTTATTTTCTCTCCACTCAGGCCATTTCCTTTGCTTCTATTCCTATCACACCTTGCCCTTGCCATATTGCATCTAACGTATGTGTTAGTACTAGTCCCCGCATAGATTCTGAATTACTATAATCACAGCAGTACTAATTCATTCTTGCACACTACGCTAATTTTTGAGACCTGGTGCCCCCCCTGTGCCTTGCTAGGAAACACATTGCAATACCATGCAGTGGCACATTCACACCCAAACTGTTTGTTCGCTCTCCACCCTACTGTTACTCTCTTCCCTCTTTTCACTCCCACACACACCACCACATCCTGCCTCGACCACATCATCAGAGTTCCCTCCGTTTAACTATGCCATGTCAGTCTGTCTCTCAACGTTATACTCAATGTTATACCTTCTCTGAGACCCTCCCATGACAATTTTGACATTAGTCCTTACAGCCTCACACCCACATCCCCTCTGAGTTTCAGCTGCTCTTTATGCCTTATACCTCTCCTATCTCTCCTATACCAGCACCCTTGCACCTCAAAACTACTCCTGTTCTAGGTTCCCATTTCCCAGCAAAAATAAGCTACTCTGTAGGTGGGCCAAATCCTTAACCTTCCTGCTGCTAATCTGTGCAGGTCATGTCGAATTAAATCCTGGTCCATTGTAGTCGCTAGCCACTCCCGCTGACCTCGCAACCCCCAATGGCCTGAAATGCCAGCATCTTAATGTATGTAGTCTACTGAAAAAATTAGACCTTATCCAGGCATCCCACATGGACCCAGATATTTTAGTACTGACAAAAACTTGGCTGAAAAAATCCATTCCTGACACCACAATATCTTTTGTACCCTACGACCCCTTCTGTAGTGACAGAGAAACCAGGGAAGGGGATGGCAATTTACGTCAAGGATAAGTTTACAGTCTCTGACTATGCTCCTGCCAGTACACAGAAGGAGTTCCAAGCTCTGACATTAAACCTTTCTCTATCACCCATTGAAACCTTGACAATAATAGGTTGCTACAGGCCACCCTCTGCAGACCTTCAACTCCTAAATTACTTACTAGATGTTGCCGACAAAAGGCAGAAAGAGATTATCATATTAGGCAATTTAAATCTTGACTGGCTAAAAACTTGCAACAAAAGCTCTCAACTTAAAGAATTCTGTGATGTTGCCGGCTTCACTCAACTGGTAACTGATATCACTCGACCACTTCATAAATTCTCCCCTAGTGGGTCATTGACTGGTCTAATCCTAACTAACAGACCCCATAAAATCACCCACACTGCTGTTTTTCACAATGACGCAAGCTATCATTGCACCGTGGCCTGTGTTAGAGGACAACCCACACTTGCAAGTCAGCCAATAGGTTTTCTTGGAGAAGGAGTCTTCATAAGTTCAGTCTCTCTAACTACCTGTTGGACCTCAGGTTCATTAATTGGACTGATTTCTACCTGGCATCCAACATCAATGATGTGGTTTCATTCTTCAACAACATCCTAACCGCCATCATAGACAGACATGCCCCTATGGTAAAATGCAGAGTACGGGAGATCCCCTGCCCTTGGTTCACAACTGAATTAAGGGCCTTGCTAAATGGGAGGGATCGCCTCTGAGCTACAGCCAGGCAGACCATCCTCCCTTCTGATTGGGCAGCTTTTAGAGCTTGTCGTAACAATTGCACCAAAAGAATAAAGGACACAAAGGCAAACTTTTACCTGTCAGCCTTTGGTACTGTTAAGGGTAACTCCAGTATGTTCTGGTGTATCGTTAAGTCTGTTGAAGGCAATAAACCATCATCCTCATTACCCAGGATGGTCTCCTACAAGGGCAGTACTGTCTCTGATAAATCCGATATTCTACTCTGCTTTAATAAGCACTTCTCTACCACGGATCTCGCATTCAACTCCTCCAAAGCTGCCTCCCTTGTCCCCAATGCTCCCACACATTCCCCAATGCCTCCCAGCTCAGTCTTCGCCTTCACCCCATTCCAGTACAAAGAGGTGGAAGACCTTCTTCTCTACCTAAAGATTAGCAAAGGGACTGGTTCCAATGGATTAGAACCATACTTCCTCAGACTTGGGTTCCAGTACCTCACGACCCCCATTTTACACTTATTTAACCCCTCCATTAACTCCAGCACTGTCCCTGAGGCTTGGAAAATAGCTCTGGTACTTCCGCTATTTAAGTCAGATGACCCTACTGACCCAAATAACTACTGACCTATTTCCATTCTGCCTCTGATCTCTAAGCTCCTTGAGAAGTTGGTAAACGCACAAATTAGAAACTACCTTGGGAAAACAAACCTTATAGACCCAGCCCAATCAGGATTTCGTCCTTCCCATAGCACCAACTTAAGCTCTAGCGTTAGTTACAAATGACTGGCTCCTTGCCATGGACAGGAAACAAGTCACAAGGGCTGTCTTCCTGGACCTCCGCAAAGCATTCAACACAATTGATCATGCTGTACTCGATTCATTGAACTGGCATGGTATCTCTGGCACTGTGCTGGCATGGTTGAACAGTTACTTGTCAGCTAGATTTCAACAGGTGAAAGCTAATGGCTCCCTATCTCCGCTTCTTCCACTCAGGAGAGGGGTACCCCAAGGTTCGATCCTTGAACCGCTTCTATTTATGATATACATCAGCATCATCGGGAAATGGCATCAGCAAAGCAAAATTACACCTATTTGCAGATGATACAGTGATATACATATCCAGTCCCTCAGTAGACAAAGCCCACACAGAATTACAGGCAGAATTCAGTCTCCTCCAGCACAACCTCATACGTTCCAAACTGCTGTTAAACGCTAAAAAGACAAAAGAGAGTAGGTCGCAGGTTGGAGAGATGTTGACGGAAGTCTGGCTTAGATACCGACCATCTTAGACTCCTAGAGCATTATAAACTCTATCAGTCAGCAATCACTCATAAGAAGGCAGTGTTCCTGTCCGGAGAGATTGCTGCTGCTCAGAACTGACCGGCCCAGCTCTTTCGAACCGTAGACAGGCTGTGCAACCCAGCCTGTCTGCAGGTTCGTCATGCCTTTTCACAGATGCAGTGTGTGGAGCTCACTCGATTCTTTGCAGATAAGGTGGCCGACATCAGAGCCGAGATTTGCGCCGCCCCCTCCATGGGAGTTGCGGTGGCCCAGTCTATGGTCACTAGCACACCGTTTACCTGGAGTACCTTCATAAGGCCGGAAATTGAGGATGTTGTGAGGATTGTCCAGGGTATGTGGGCCACTAGCTGTAGTTTAGACCCGGGCCCCACAGGCCTGATCATGGGCTGTGGGGAGGTTATCCTCCCGGTTCTTGCCAGGATAGTCTGGTGTTTCCTAGACACTGGTGAATATCCCCGCTCCCTGAAGGAAGCGGTGGTGACACCAGTGTTGATAAAGGCATCCTTGGACCCCAACTCCCTGGCTAACTACAGACCTATCTCGAACCTTCCCTTTGTTGGGAAGGTAATCCAGAAAGTGGTGGCATCCCAGTTGGACAACCATCTTACCATCCAGAACATCTACGATCCTCTTCAATCAGGTTTTCAAAAGAGGCACAGCACTAAGACTGCGCTGGTTCGGGTCCTCTATGATCTCTTGATGGCGCGAGACCAGAAAAAATGGTCCATTTTGGTCCTTTTGGATTTGTCAGCAGCATTTGACACCATAGACCATGGGGTGCTGCTTGAGCACCTGAGATGCATCTGTGGTCTTTCGGGCTTAGTGCACAGATGGTTTACTTATTTCCTCACAGGTAGAACTCAGAGGGTGGTATCGGGTTTTTCCTCTGATCCCACTGCTCTGACCTGTGAGGTGCCTCAGGCTCTGTGCTGTCCCCATGTTGTTGCAGTGTACATGCTTCCCCGGAGACATTGTTAGATGATATGAGCTGGAGTTTCATTGCTATGCTGATGATACCCAGCTCTATCTGTCTTTTCGGCCTGACCAGAATAGAGCACTCTCAGTGTTTAACAGCTGTCTCAGTGAGATCCAGGATTGGATGAGGTCCAGTTGGTTGAAGTTGAACTCGGGGAAGACGGAGGTGTTGGTTGTGGATCATGGCCGCCGGATTGAGGGGTTGTGGGGGCACTTCAAACCTCAGGTTTATTCCTAGGGGATGTGGAGCTCCTGACCTCTAAATGGGTGCGAGACCTGGGGGTGATTATTGACAATCAGCTGACACTGCGTGCGCAAGTGTCGGCGGTTGTCAAGGTGTCCTTTTACCATCTTAGGAACATTGCCAGGATCAAGCACCTTGTTCCATCCAGCGACCTTCCCACTCTGATCCACGCCTTTTGTGACCTCGTGTCTGGACTACTGCAACTCCCTTTACTCTGGGCTGCCTGGGGTTGATATCCGCCGCTTGCAGCTAGTGCAGAACTCAGCAGCCCGGTTGTTAATGGGGACTTCTCGTTCCTCCCATATTACACCGGTGCTCCAAGATCTGCATTGGCTGCTGATTCAGTGGCGGATCACCTTTAAAGTCAAATTGCTGACTTATAAAGCCCTACATGGGTTGGGCCCTGACTACATGAAAGAGCTTCTGGTGCCTTACCTACCGATGTGACCACTCTGCTCTACCAATGAGGGGTTGCTAGAGATCCCGAGGGTTACTTTAAAATCTTCCGGTGCCCGAGCTTTTATGTTTGTGGCGCCGACCCTCTGGAATTCTCTACCACATTGGATTAGAGAGTGCATGACGGTGGAGGGTTTTAAAAGGGGTTTAAAGTCCTTCCTATGGAACAAGGCTTTTGCTGATAACTCGCATGTTGATTAATTGGTGTGTTGCCAATTTAGTTTTTAATATGTTTTAATATGTTTTATTCTGCATTTTATTGTAATGCTCTTTGATTTTGAGAAAGGCGCAGATAAATAAAGTTATTATTATTATTATTATTCCAACAACTTGCCCTCCATCCCTATCACGCTTGCTTCCTTGCTCTCCATCAAGACTCTCCTTGGCGATGATCTCGAGTTAGTCCATCATTTTAAATACCTAGGCTGTGAACTAGATCAACACCTAACTTTTTCAGCTCACATCAACTCCCTAGCAAAGAAATTATGTCAAAGAATTGACTTCTTTTATAGGAATAAATCTCTGTTGAATTCTGATTCCAGACTGCGCCTGGTCCAAACAATCTTTAAACCACTTACCGACTATGTTGATATTTTGTATGGCAGATGCTCTGATGCCCTGCTTCATCAACTGGACACTGTCTATCACAGAGCGATACGCTTCATCTCCAACACTCACTGTCGGACTCATCATTGTGACCTGTATGCCTCCCTTGGGTGGACCTCCATAGCAACCAGGCGTCTCTTCCACTCTATCACCTGGTTCTACAAAGCCCTGCTGGCAAAAGTACCCCCTATATTTCCAACCTCTTTCAATGAATTACCTGCCCCTACCCCCTATGCAGTAACTCCTTCATTATGCCAGATGTTCCAACCTCCTGCACCTGGTTTGGAAACATGGCTATAAGCCATGCCCTCCAGGCTGCCTGGAATAAAGCCCAATCCAGGCTCAAACTGCAAAGCCTGATCCCTCTGAATATCTTCAAAAGACTTGTTTATGACAACCTATGGGACTTCGGTGACTGTGGTTGATAAAGGGCCTTCTCCCTGCCTGGTTTATTGTAGTTACCGCTCTATACTCTTGTCCACCCCCCTCCCTCACCGCTAAGTGACTTCCCATTATACTTCCATTCTCTCATTTTCCTCTCCCCCCTCCCTCTCTCCATGTTACTCTACCATCACCACACAATCTACCTCTAGTCCATATCTCACACTATCATCACTCAACAGTCCCTTCCCTTACCTACAGCTATCCTTTTCTTTACCTTCTATCTCTACCTCCTTTCCCCACTACTCCCATAATGCCCTTGCCTCAGCCAACATAGCCACCCTGTTATATTCAATTTTCCCACCCTCTCCACCTTGTTGTCAGCCCCCTCCTACCTCCGTTCTACCATCATCTGTCCCCACTTCTCTCTGACCTTATCTCACCCCTCCTGTGCCACTATCTTTACTTTCCTTGCTGACCTTGTAGTCTCTACTTCCCTCATGAGGTACAATCTTGTTACCCAGACCTAACCATTTATTTAACTCCTAACTTTAGTGTGCCTATGTATATATTATGTAAATATTATTGTCCTACTTTATTTTCATGGATTCTTCATATGTATACTGCCTATTACTTTGTATATGCTTGTGTACTGTACCTGTTGTTAATCAGGACCTCCTTGTAAATGAGCCTGCTCAATGGAGTTTTTTGCTACCAATAAACTTGAACTGAACTTGAACTTGAACTGGATGTCTTTTGTCTCCTCCCCTTCAAACCTCTCCTACTCTCTCTGTAGCTCTAACCTCTGCTCTCTAACGCTCCCATCCAGGCGGACCTCGGCTGGACAAGCTTCTTTCTATTTCCACCTTCCCAAACTCTGGAACTCCCTCCCTGGCCCTATTCATTCTACTACCTCCATCCGCTCCTTCTCCAGTCTTATACACAATTACTCTGCCCCCTCCAGTAACTGCCCCTCACTCTCCCCCATTATTGCTCCATATCCTCTTCTTCTTCCTGGCTCACCACCCCCTTACTCCCCCACCCCCCGACTCTCATACTACATATCTTCCCTCCCCTCCTCCCTCCCCTTCCTCTACCTACCCACCCTAATTCTGGACCGCCCTTGTCTCCTTCCTATGATTTACCTTTCCTTATCTCCCTCTCTCTACTCTTCGCCCTTTGCTCCTTTGCTAGACTACCCTTAGCCACTTGCACTAACCTGATTCATCCCCTGTTCTTGTAGGCAAATGTTACTGCTGTTGCTGCATTTTCTGTACATAATTCTTATGAATATGCTCTTGTACATTCAATGTATATTACTCGATGTTTAATTTATGATATATTGTGTAAAAGTGTGCCTTAATATGAGTGTACAATATTTTTTCGCTGTATGGATATGTATTTCTTCCTCTCCCCTCTCCTCCAGGAGGCTTCTGGAAATGGGTTGTTTACAGCTCAGTATGTCTCTTCTGGTGAAACTTTTGAAATAAATAAATATAAAGTCTCTCAGCCTCATAATTGCATTTGGTTTAACTTGACCCAGTCATTTTCTCCCACCCACCAGGTCTCTGTGAGTGCTATTAAATCCTTGTTGTCAACATGCATCAGATCCTTGAGATCATCCATTTTGCTGTGTGTGCTTCTCATACTGGCATGCATGTAAGTGAGAATATTTGGTCTTCTATGATTTCTCACTCCCCATGGGAGTCTTCTCTCATGTTGCTCACCTACTGTATTGCTCTTCTTATGGTAATCCCTCCTTGCATCTGCCTTCTAATGATGTTGAACAATTGCCACACAAGTCTCACGTATTCTCTGATTTAAATTCCCCTGACTTCCCTGTCTATTCTCCTGGCCAGTACCTCCACACTCTCATGTGGCCAGTACCATTCATCATGGGTACACAGAAATCCCTTGCATTAAAAAAAACTTTTAGTTGACCAGAAAAAAATGTTTTTCCCTTATTGTGATTAAACATTGAAATTATTTAGTTTAAAACTAGAATAATGGATAGTAGAGTGTGTATTACAAGGGAGTAATATCATCAAGAGGTTCCCATGATCCCAGAACCTCGAGATGGTACTTCTTCATTGAAATACACACCCTCCTAACCATTGTTTTTTGTAATATTTTGATTTGATTTGAATTTCTGAGGTGTGATTTTTTATTTTTTTTTGTAAATGGTGTTTACTGCTACACTGAAGAGTTGTTCGTTCCTGGCTGCCACAATGAAGACTCAGCAATCACTTCATTTGCACCCCCCCCCCACATCCCTCACCACCCCACCTGCAGCACCAGTCTCTCTGAAATTGTGGTGTTTTACATTTGATAGGTAGTCCTATCTTTCAGTTGTTTATTGCCTTGTGTGAATGCAGAATCAACCAGATAATTCTTTGGGGGAAAAAAAGGGCGAAAGAGTCGGTGTTCGAATTACACTCGCTAAGCAAGAGATGGCCACCATGTTTCAGAAAATGTTCTGCTTGCCCACATAGAAAAAACAGCCAATCACGAGCTGCAGTTACAAAAATGTCAGGGCCCTTGTTTGAGGTAGACACTTGGGACCATGGCAACAAAGTATTCTTTGACTGAGTTGTGCAATAGTGCTCTTCAGTTTGTGTGATAATAGTATCATTCAGAGCTCCAAAGAATAGTATTACAGACTCTGAACGGTGCTGTTATCACCTAGAATTGATAGTATTATCAATTTTATAGTGAGCTGTTACCAGGATTTTTTTGTATTCTTTTGTACAGTATTATTTCTGGCTATCCATATATTTCATAATGTTGAAAGGTACTTCCGTATTGCCTTTTGCTGCATCTGACCTTTGGGAAGGTGTACTAAAATGACAGCATTAGAATTTTGGGTTAGAGAGATCAAGAAAGGGGCAACAATCTAACAATTTATTGGTACTTTACAACCCTAAAGGTAACTTTAAATAACAATTTATTTTAATCAAAAACAATATTTCACTATTGTTACATTACTAGCAAAACTGAAACAACATAAACTTAAAGTAAAGACATTGGGCTTGATTCTAGAATAGTTAAGCCTGGAGTAACTGCACTTGCTCCAAACAGAATGGCGCAAGAAGCAAGTTACACCATCAGTTGTGACGTGTGGTATTCTACAAAGTGGCCTCCGACATGCCTCAGGCCATTTGAACCAAAGTGTAGATAGCCCAGCAGTTACACCCTAAACCCCCTGCGACATGGTGCTAGGGGGTTTATGGCAGCACTTGTGCCCTATTTCAGTAGGGCAGCAACAAAATCCCCAATGTCGGGATTCTACAAGAACCCCCAGAGGAGAATCAGCAATGTAAGTTACACCAGCATTTAGCTGGTGTAACTGTACATACATCCTCTGAGGGTCCTGTAGAACTGCCAGCAGCTCAGCACCCAGTCCATGTGCCCTCCCCAGTGCCCAGAACACCTCCATTGTTGCTCCAATGGGCATCTCGCACCCCCTGCCCTGATCCCCTGTACTGTAAATGCCCTTGTACCCCTGAACAGTATAAGCCCCATGGGGCTTCACACACCCATGCCTCTAAACCCCCCACCACTAATCGCCCCACAGGTCGGCGTGTCAACCCCACCCATGCCCAGACCCCAAGACAGTGCAACAGACAGTATGTGGGAACCGTGCAACATCCCTGGTAGTCTAGTGGCCCCAACCTGGCTGTGCCACTCCACCCAGCACCCCCCACCCATCCCCAGCTGGTGACTGGCACAGCCCACTTCTCACCTCCATGGCCAGCTTCCGACGGAGTTCAGTAGGAGCGCTAACTCTATAGACACACTCAGAAAATAATGAATACTCATTCATTTCTGAGCATGTCTATGTAGTGAGTGCTCCTACTGAACTCAGTCAGTGGCTGGCCGTGGAGGTGAGAGGTGGCTGTGCCAGTCACCGCTGGGGATGGTGGGGGGTGCTGGGTGAGGGCACAGCTGGGTGGGGGGCCACTAGACACCAGGTGCAATCTTCCACTTTATTGCACACTTAGATCTGTGTACTGTACATACTGTACAGTACACCAGTTGCATGGGGATCAGGATAGGTGTTGGGGACCCTTGGTGGCATGATAGTGGTATAGGGCCTCTAGCCTGTGGGGCCCGCTAGGACTGGGCATGTGGGGAACCTAAGTATATGCAGATTACCGCCAGTAGCATCTGACCCTCTCTCGCCAGGTGCACCCTCTATTCGGTGTGTACCTGGCTGTATGTCTGAAATCGAGAGGGCCCTGCCCTTCTAGAATAGGCACAGGGTCAATCGTCACAGCTGCATCTGGCGCAAGTCACGCTTGGTGGAGACTCTGCCCCACGCTTCTAGAATTGGGGCCATACTAGTCACTCTTGATAGCACAAAAAAGCAGAACAAGGCTCGCCTGTGATAATGGTGTGTAAGCCAAATAATTACAAAATTACATACCAAAGCAGAGGCTCACACTCAAACATAAAGTCAGAAACCAAAAGATAAATGTATAAATATTTTATTCTCACCAAGTGGAATGGAAAATAGAAAAAATGCTCCCACAGCCTGGAAGAAATACCCAACGGCGTTTCGTACCGAAACTGGTACTTTTTCAAGGGTAACATTTCAAACAAACAGTGTTATTTAAATAGTATTACATTTAATAGATATCAGGTTAGCCAAATAAATTAATTATTGGTTTTAATCATCATTCTGATTCAATATCTAATTACCAATAAATATTCAAAAAAACACTTCAAAGGACCAATATATAAATATCATTATCTAATGAAGCCACATGCTAAAACACCTAACATTCATGAATCTAATTAAGTGTGTAATTATTTTGGAAGCACAATACTTTTAGAAAGAACAACCAAATGAGTTCACATCATGATAGTCTCATTTATTTCATTTCTTATGCTTTCTTTACTTCAGTTCTTGTTCTTTTTGCTTCCAATATGTCTTCTGAAACCTTTTTAGCATCATTTGTCTTTCATTGCTTTGGTCATTGGGATTTTTTATTTTTTTTTTGTAAATGGTGTTGACTGCTACACTGAAGAGTCGCTTGCTCCTGGCCATTGCAATGAAGACTCAGCAGTCACTTCATTTGCACCCCCTCGCATCCCTCACCACCCCACCTGCAGCACCAGTCTCTCTGAAATTGTGATGTTTTACATTTGGTAGGTAGTCCTATCTTTCAGTTGTTTGTTGCCTTGTGTGAATGCAGGATCAACCAGAAAATTCTTTGGGGAAAAAATGGTGAAAGAGTCAGTGTTCGAATTACTCTCACTAAGCAAGAGAAGGCCACCATGTTTCAGAAAATTTTCTGCTTGCCCACACAGAAAAAACAGTCAATCATGCACTGCAGTTACAAAAATGTCAGGGCCCTTGTTTGAGGTGGACACTTGGGACCATGGCAACAAAGTAGTCTTTGATGGAGTCATGCGCCAGTGCTCTTCAGTTTGTGTGATAATAGTATCATTCAGAGCTCCAAATGATAGGATTACGGACTCTGAACGGTGGTGTCATCACCTAGAATTCACTTCCATCATCACTTTCTGTAGTTTTAGCTCAATTTTTCCCCCAGTCATCTGTAATATATCCCTCCTCTTCTTTACCTCTCTAACCTGCCACCCCATACATGGCCTCTTTCACCTATATGTGTAGTTGCCGGCTGCCTCACTCAAAAGATCTCTGCTTATAACCCCTGTATGTCTATAGTTGATTGTACATCTGCTGACTTCTTCAATTGTAAAATAATGCTGTTTTTTTAATTTTTTTCAACCTTGTATTGTACTGTATACACTGTATATACTTTTTCTTCCTTGTATATTATTGCTTTTTGTATACCTGCTTCTGTACTGTACTTTGATGTATTCATGACCAGGTCTACCTTGCAAATGAGCCTTGCTCAATGGTGCCCCCCTGGATAAATAAAGATTTTGATTGATTGATTGAATGATTGATTGAGAATTGACAGTATTATCTATATTTTTAGTGAGCTGTTACCAGGATTTTTTTGCATTCTTTTGTACAGTATTATTTCTGGCTATCCATATATTTCATAATGTTGAAATATACTTCCGTATTGTCTGCATCTGACCTTTGGGAAGCTGTACTAAAATGACAGCATTAGAATTTTGTGTCTGAGAGATCAAGAAAGAGGCAACAATCTAACAATTTATTGGTACTTTACAACCCTAAAGGTAACTTTAAATAATGATTTATTTTGATCAAAAACAATATTTCACTATTGGTACATTACTAGCAAAACTGAAACAACATAAACTTAAAGGAAAGACATAGTAGTCACTCTTGAGAGCAAACTAGCTCTGGATTTTCAGGCAGCAGTAATTGCCAGAAGTGATAA
This sequence comes from Neoceratodus forsteri, assembly GCA_016271365.2. Taxonomy (NCBI): domain Eukaryota; kingdom Metazoa; phylum Chordata; order Ceratodontiformes; family Ceratodontidae; genus Neoceratodus; species Neoceratodus forsteri. Next base: position 731,442,411 of record CM057453.1, read on the forward strand.
TTATCATCTGGCATGCATTAATTAATTAATTTTATTTATTTGTTCATTCATTAATTCACTGTTTGACTAGGAGGTGGCTGGGTCACATGGGCCCATTTTCAGTCACACTTTTGTGAAATTGTCATGTCATACCATGCTGTTGCCTGACTTTGCCTCCTATTGACTCCTGAGAATATACAAACATTGGTTCAAATTCTTGTCAGTTCTCAGATGGACTACTGTAATAATCTTTATGTGGGCTGAACAGGAAATCAACTCTAATGCCTGCAGAACATGACATCAAAACTAATGACATCCACATGGATGCCAGATTACTGCATGGCATGTGCTGTATAAGCTGCATTGGTTGCCTGTTAGGTGAAGGGCTGATTTCAATGTTTTATTATTGTTACAGTATACTGTAGAACTTGACATTTTTGCTGTCAAATAATTTTCACTATTTTTGCTGTAGCGCTAAATAGTTAATTAGCGCTATTAGCACATTTCCATTCTAGTGAATGTGGCACTAATGATTTAGAGCTAAATTAAATTTGTGCAATTATGGTTGCATTTGTGTTTGCACTAAAATTACTTTGTGTGAAAATAACTAGTTTTGCAGTAGAAAGCCTTCAGTGGTCTGGGCCCTTCCTACTACAGAAATATCAAGACCTTGTACCATGGTTTGCATTTTCTGTGCTGTCCTGGGCAGGGTTAATTGATTCTCAGAAGGGCAAATTTGAAGTTAATGGGAGAACATTCTTTTAATTAGTTTCTATCACTGGTCCCCTCCATTAGATTTGCCTACCAGAATTAATGAAGTCTGCACCTTATGTAAAAGTGTTTAAAGAGATTTTCTCATGCCTAGAAAAACTTACTGAAACTAATGTTCATTTAAAATTCTGTTTATGTTCTATGGATTTTATGTAGTTTTATTTCATATATTTTTTATCAAATAACTTCTCCTCTTTCCGGTCCCTATGACAATAAAAGACTTAAATAATGTATGCTGGCAGAAAGCTCAAGCAAATGCAGCTGCCCATTCTTATGGGACTCACCTTAAGTTGACACTGGAATCCCTGGTGTTGGCCATACTTAGGGGTTGCCTTCCACTGCCTGATTTCACCCTTTTCTTGAAGCTAAAAATGTGAAAACAGTGGTACAATATTATACTGTCTCAAACTGTGTAGCACACTCAGCCATATCAGACACCTACAGTATAACAGGTGCAGAATGCTGCAGCTTGTCTCCTCGCTGAGATACAACATATCTTTTTTTTGCAATTTATTAAACTTTATTGAAAGATTTTACAAATCATACCATCACAAACAAAAATAAAAAGAAAGAGAAACATGTATACAAAATAAAAACCATGGCAAGTCGCATTAAAATTGTCATTTTGATTTACAATAACATCCTGCCCTCCCCTCTCCCATAACTTGTCCATCTAGTGCATTCCTTCTATTAACCAAGTTTTATTTCCCCCCATTGCCCCCCTTCTAACCAATCCTCCACCCCTCCCTAACCCACCCCTACCATGCTATATGGGTATTTTATTAGAGCTATTATTATCCATTCAATCAGGACACTCATAAATAAAAAACATAAATACTGCAACAGTTTTGATCATACATCTTGCTAAAAGGGAACACATAAGGGGAAGACCAGATATTTCTTTGTTGAGAAAAGAATCCTTTGACTTCCCAGCTAAAAATTGGAAAAATGGCTCCCATCATTCTTCAAACGATGAAACTGTGTAACAATGGCTCTTTCTGCATTAAATGCAGTGTACATTTTTTGGAACCATTCTCTCATCATCGGAAGAGAGTCTGTGAGCCAGTGTCTCATAATAAGAAGCAAAAAGACAGCTGAAATTAGAGACATGTATCTCTTATGAAGCATAGATTTATTGGCTGAGAATTTACCTACCACACATATTTCTAAAGTAAAATAATTAGGTCCTCCAAAAATTGGGCTGAGAGATTTCTTAATTTGCTGCCAGAAGGATCATACCTTAGGACAGGTCCAAATCATGTGAAGTAGTGAGCCATTCTCCTGCTGACACCTTTGGCATTTTGGATCTTGTCATTTACCCTTGCAGTAAAGCCCAAGTAGGGCATAGTACAGATTGTGGAGTATATTAAATTTGATAAGCTGTAATCTGTCTTGTTTTATAAATCTATAAATATCAGACCCAATTCATTTCCAAGTACTTGGTTCATATGAAAGTTTAGCTGCATGCTGAAAAATAAAAAGCCATCAATGATTGGCCTAGTCCAGCTCTGGTGACCAACATCTGGTATAATTGTGAGATAGGTCTAGACTGCTAAATCATGGACTGCTAAATCTGAGAAAAACCGAGATGCCTCTGAGGACCAGGGAGATGCTCCAAGTATTGAGGACACACAATGCTTAATCTGTATATATTTGAAGACGGGGAACTTTGGGAGGTGAAATGATTGTCTGAAGTTGGCTACCGATAAAACCTTGCCCTCTTTAACCAGATCTGAAAAAGCTGTAATACTAGGGTTATTCCAAAATTCTGGGGTAATTACCTTATTGCCAATTAACACATTTAAGTTTTTGAAGAATGGTTGCCCCAGGTCTTGCTTACTGCAGATTTTTTAAAAATGACACAAATACATATGGGCCTTCACCGTCCACCATATAGGAAAGGACCGGCGGGGGTAGTCTATTGAAAGGTGTATACAGTAAGGAACAGCGAGAGAAAGATTCATGCTGTCTGCTATACACTGTTCAATGTTTAACCATGGTATAGCAGAAGGTTCATTTTTCTGAACATTCAACCAATGTAAATATTAACAGCCTTGAAAGACAAAGTAATATAATACTGTATGTGGGACATTAAGACCTCCAATCTCTCTTTTTCTGAAGAGTTTAAATAAAGCCCTCCTAGGATGTTTTCCTAACCATAAGAATGTAGACCAGATGGAATAATTTTTTTTGAACCAAGCTATCGGAAGGGCAAGGTTTAACATTGATAATGGGTACATTAGTCTTGGAAAAGTAACCATTTTCAAGATATTTACTCTCCCCCAAAGAGAAAGAGGCAAGCATTGCCACCTCTTTAAGTCCTGCTGCATCTAAGAAATCACCTGGTCTAAACTGAGTGCTTTTATATTTTTAATATCTGGTGAAATCTCTATCCCTAAAAAGGTGATTATATGTGAGGCCCACTTCAAGCCCATTTCTTCTGTGTCTGTTCTTGAGCAGGAGGGGTCAGAGATAGGGTAGTTATTTTGTGTTGATTCAGTTTATAACTGGCCAGAGCACTAAATTCAATTATTATATTTAACGTTGCCTGCATAGATTGTTTCCAATGAGAGAGATGTAGAAGAATGTCATCCGCAAACATTGATAGCTTGTATTCAGTCGGTTCTATCCCTATCCCCCTTACCTCCAGTGAGTTGTTAATCTTCCTAGCCAATGGTTCAATATAAAGATTAAATAACATAGGTGATGGGGGCAGCCCTGATGAGTACCTCTAGTCAAAGGGAAAGGTGGGGACAAGGCCCTGTTGCACATAACCCTAGCCAATGGGCTATTATATAATATTGAAATCCATTTAATAAATTCAGCTGGCAATCCATTTCATGGGAGGATATTAAATAAAAAAGTCCAATCTACCCTATCAAATGCCTTTTCAGTGTCTGTGGAAATGATCACCTTTTCAGTGCCCCCCCTCCACAGATGCCGACATGAGGTGGAATATCTTTTTAAAGTGGTCGCTGGATTGCCTTCCGGATACAAATCCCACCAGTTCTGATTCTATCAGGGACTCCCATACCTTCTTTAGTCAGTGAGCCAGGATGCTGGCTAATAACTTGACCTCTGTATTTAATAATGAAATGGGCCTATAATTGTCTGGTACAGCATGGTCCCTCCCAGGTTTTGTCAAGACTACTATACTGGCTTCAAATAAGATTGGCTCCCTTATAGGAGCTAGGTAAAGATAGTTAAATAGTTTACTTAAATAGGGGGCCACTTCTGATTTAAAACACTTATAGAAAGAAGAAGGAAAGCCATCAGGTGCTGGGGCTTTTTCCACTGGAAGACGATCAATCACTTCTGATACTTCCCTGGGTGTAATTTCACCAACTAGTGTTTTTTGCTGAGTTGCTGTGAGCTGAGAAAGGTCCACACCCGCAGAAACTCTGCTAGTCTATCAGCATACTCTTTGTTTGAGGGAGATGCCATATAAAGTGACTGGTAGAAGTCTTTAAAAATATTCACTATGATTGAGGAATCCGAGGTTACTATGCCAGAGGCATATTGCGTATCAGTTATTGCGGAGATCCATCTAGCCTCTTTCTGTTGTTTTAACCTATTGGCTAGTAACTTTCCTGCCTTCTCACCCTGGCCAATGTACATGACTTCCCACTTAGAGGTTGAACGTAGGGAGAGGATGCGAGCTGAATACTTCTCCTTCAAAGAATGCAGTTCTGACCATAGAGGTTCCCTTGAGGACTTGGTCAATTGTGCCTCAAGAAATCTAATGTGGGACAACCATTCCTCAGTTTGCTTTGCCATTTTACGTATTTGTGCTGTGGCTATTCTAATGAATTCCTCCTGCCAAGTTGACTTTAAAGAACCCCATAAAACATCTAAAGCTTCAGTAGACTGGTAATTTGCTTCCCAAATTTCCCTGATAAATGATCTCATATATTCCACAACTTTCCCATCTATTAATAGCTGCATGTTAAGAGACCAAGAGCAGGGTCTTTGAGAGTGGGGCGATACTATTAGTTGGATCCGAATAGGTGAATGGTTGGAGAGTACCCTGGGATGCCCTGGGATGAATACTCAACTCCTTTCAGGGAGGAGGATCTGAGGAGAAAATAGTCAATTCTTGAGTAAACCCCCTGGGGTGCGGAATAAAATGTGTAGTCTCTCTCATTGGGGCAAAGAGTTCTCCAGGGATTGGACAAGCCCATGTCAGTCATGAGTTCCCTTAGAGCACATTGAGCTGGGGATAGTCCTGCTCTTCTACGATATGATCTATCCAGCTCGTTCAACAGGACAAGATTCTAGTCCCCTCCTAAAAGGCATGGAACATTGCCAAATGAGGCTAATAGGGCTGCTAGAGGGAGGAACATGTGGGCGTATCAGTATTAGGGCCATGTACTGAGCTGAGGACTACCTCTACACCAGGTAGTTGTCAATGTAGCCACACATAGCGGCCTTCCGGATCATTCCAAACCTTGATTTCCCTGAAGGGAACAGATTTATGAAATAGTATTGCCACACCCCCGTGCCTATTGTTTGACCCTGCTCCATAGACCTGTCCTACCAAAAGTTTCCGTAACTTTCCATTTGATCTGATCAAATATGCATCTCCTGAAGCATCACAATGTGTGGGTGACAGTGGTTTAGATGCCTTAAAATAGCATATTTTTTTAAGTTGTCTTTCCCTCCTTTAATATTCCAAGAGATTATATTCCAACTCCCCATATTATAGTAGTTTAATGGCTGTCTGAAATGCGATGCCCTGGATATTAGCCTTTCTTATTTAACAACTTATCCAGTACCTTCTCTACCCCCACCCTCCCTCCCAAAACATCAAACCTCTTTTCCTATCAACTCCCTAAAATTAACCCCCTGAAACCTCCCCTTCCCTACTTACAGCACAGACCACTAGCCTACTCCTGAGTGTTAAGGGCATGATGCCCAAGGAGAAGCAGCCTCTGCCAAAATGTAATGGTGACCACGAGGGCCTCCAGCCTTCTATACTCATACCCCTGTCCCTCTATTAGAATGCCTAAGTTCTGTACCCCTTAAACAAAACAAAGGAGGAAAAAAATTGCATTATAATTCTATCAAGAGGAGAATATTGCCTATAAAAAAGGTTCTAAATTAAAAGATCTAACCTATTTGTTTCCATGGGCATGACTACTAGTTGTAGAGTCAAAGATAGCTTTAGTACTAGACAGCACTCAGTATTTCACCCCCATGGTTTTTATGCATCGTACATCTGTGAGCTCAGTATTTCTGAGCCTCTCTACAAAGTCAAAACTGGGGGGAGGGGCTATTTTAACTGCACCCCCCAGGCCTGAATCACATCTAAAAGAATACTATTAAGAAAAAAGAGAGAGGAAGGGGTCGGTATTCCCTCTGTGTAGTTTCCCAGGTGCATTTGGAAAGGCAATATCTCCCCTGAAACCCTCGAATATTTGGATTGTAAAGTTCAAACAACTTATTGTCAATAAAATCAAACTGCTATCTCAACTGTTAACATTGAGAAAGTTACATGCACATTATGTTTAAACCCTCTGTAAACTAAACTTCACCCTCTAACCAGAAAATCATGTCTGTTGCAAAACGAATCCAAAGTAAATATCTGGTTATGGAGGTTGTGGCTAAGCTCACTCAAATTATTTTATTAATTTTAACCAGTTAAAGTGAAGAAGAAGTCCAGTCCTTGGAGACCCAACCATTCCAAATTGTTACCACATCGTGACTCCTTCAGTTTAGAACACCCATGGAGCTGATGGTGGAGAGATGCACCCATAGAACAAAGTTCAGACAGTTTGCCTACATAATCTCTAGTCCACCAAAGGGTGCTTCAGCTCCATTTTTCCCAAAGAAGAATATACAATTAAAAAGATGGAGGAAGAAAAAAAAAATTACGATTATGATGAAATTGTACCATTTTTTAAAACATCCATCAGGGCCACTGTCCAGTAAGCGGATGTGGCAGTAACCCCCCTTGAGAAATAACAGATTAAATGAATAATACGTCTCCAAGGCTAACGCACAAAGCTCATGCTGTTTTGTCCCATAAACACTGACATAAACATAGAACCAAAGACTATTATCACCATGTCTATTGCTATTTGGATATCAGATGTGCTGCACAGGGCCCTGGTTAGATCGATGTAGGCTCCCCTTGGAGCTCATCCATCCTTCCTGAAGTGGTCTGGCAGTTTTTTTGCAAAATCCGTCATTGCATGGGCAGCCATGTCATATCGTTGAATGCCAGAAGGTAAGGAGACTTCCAGATGGGCAGGAAAGAGCACCCTCTGTTTAATTTTTACAGCCCAAAGTTTGGATTGTATCGGCCTGAATGTAACTCTTTCCTGTCGAACTTTTAAGGTTAGGTCCAGGACAAGGAACAGCTTTTTCCCCTCCCATTCATTTTTTCCTTAATTCTAGCAGCCTTCAGTATAAAGTCTCTATCTAAGTAATTTAGTATTTTGAATATTATGGGGCAGGGAGGGAGATTCAAAGCAGGTTTGGGCCTGATTGAGCGATGGGTCCTCTCGATAATGTATTCAGGCCCATTGGGCGAAGGGCCGACAATGCATACACACAGCTTCTGTAGGAACAGGATTGTGTCAGTTCCTTCTTTACCCTCAGGAAGGCCCAGGAGAACTAAATTATTTCTGCTGGAGCAGCCCTCCATATCATCTACTTTGTCCTCCAACTTTTTTATTGCTCACTTCATGTTAATAGTTTCAGGCTCCAGTTTATTAATTCTGTCTTCAGCTGATAAGTTCCGAGCTTCAGAGTCTGTGACTTGAACCACTAGGCCTATCAACATGGTCTTCCAGTCACAGAATTCTGATATTAGAGAGAAAAGCGCCATCTTGATTGTTTGAATTTCTTCATGCACTCGTTCCTGTGCGGAGCCTGGAGGCTGACATTGAGCTGACTCCACCAGCGATGTGCTTCTGCGGGGCCTTTTGGCTTCAAGCCCCACCACGACACCATGTTCTCCATCGGAGTCCTCCAGGTGTAGATATTCCAATTCCTGCGGAGTTTTGCAGGTCTCAGGCTCCATAGTGCTGATCTGCTGTTAGTTCGAATTAAAGCCTCAGAACTTAGAACTGTTTTTTGTTAAATTAAGGGTGTGAAAAGATGATTTATTTTCTGTTTCAATGAAGCTGCTCTCTCATGCTGCTCACTCCTCCAGAGGCATCACATGACTCCAGATACAACATATCTTCTTCTTGAGAAGTTTAGAAGCAAAAACTCATATATTTCTTAGTCAGCCTACTCCCCCACCACACACTGCTTTACATATCCATGGTATTTTTGGGGTTCGTGACTGTACGTGTGTGCTTACAGGAACCACCCATATCAGAATGGGCCTTCACTTTTGTGCAGATTTTAAAGGTGTGTGTGCGTGTGTGTGTGTGTGTGTGTGTGTGTGTGTGTGTGTGTGTGTGTCAGCAAGTATTGGGCTCTGTCCGCCTATCATCCGGAGGACGATAGCAGTACTAGAGATGCTCGATCCTCCTCCCCCTGGCTGGCCATCTGACAGCCCGGATTCACTTCCAAACCCAGGTCGTCTGCATCACAAGCAGTGGCATTACTGCTGTGCCACCAGGCCAGCTGAAGTTATACTTCTTAATGCCTTTCTGAACCTCCCCCCTTCCAACTTAAATGCATGGCCCCTGGTGGATCTACTTTTTCTCAAATTAAAAATACTTGCCATATCCCGTTTATTTAGCCCTTTCAGAAACTTGAAAGTATTTTGTCCCGCTCTTCCTTTTGTCGTCTATTAAAGTATTTATTAAGACTTCTCAGTCTTTTCGCATACTGTACATCTTGCCCTGTTCTCCAGAGATCATTTTTGAAACAAAGAAATATGGAAACATAGAAATTGTCAGCAGAAAAGGACCGTTTCGCACACATAGTTTGTACATATCCTAACTGGTTTCTGACAACTCTTCCTCTTCCCTGCTTGTTTTCTAATACATGCCTGTGTCTATTCCACTCATGCTTGAACCCCACTACTGTGTTTGCCTCTGCATCTTCTGCAGTTTGTTCCAGGTGTTTATCACCTTTTCAGTGAAGAAATATTTCCTCATATCTTTCTTAAATCCCCTCCCCCAGCATCATTGCATACCCCCTGGTCCTGGTGCTCCTTCTCATTTGAAAGAGCCTTCCCTCCTGCACCTTGTTCACTGCTGTGAGGCACTTGTAGCTCTCTATCATTTGACCTCTCACTCTCCTCTCTTCCAGGGTGTACATGGTGAGATATCTCCATCTCTCCTCATAGGGCTTCTCATACAATACCAAAACCATTTTAGCTGACCTCCTCTGGATGGCCTCCACCCTGCGTATATTGTTTTTGAGGTGTAGCCTCCAAAACTGGACACAGTACTGTAGGTGGGATCTCACCAGTAAGTGGTACAGTAGCAACACCATCATCTTCCCCCTGCTAGATTTACCCATCATATGTACTTGAGAATCCCACTAGCCCTACCTACTGCTTTTTCACACTGCCAGTCACCTTGAGGTATCATATATGATAACCCCAAGGTCCCATTCCTCTTTAGTAACTCTCCATTCCATCCCCCAACTTATACTCAGCTCCTGGGTTAATATGCTCTAGGTGTATGATCATCCACTTTTTGTCCTTGATTCTCAACTGCCATGTTTTTGACCACGTCTCGAGTTTCCTCAGATCCCTACTCATTCTTTCCAACCTCACCCCAAATGCCCACCCTATTGTAGATTTTTGTATCATCTGCAAATAGGCATACCTTCCCTTCCAGTTTCTCAGCAATGTCACTTATGAAGACATTGAAGAGGACTGGTCCCAGTACTGAACCCTGTGGCACCCACTGAGCACTCTTCCATTACTGAGTACCATTTACCACCACCTCTGTCTCCTATTTGCTAACCAGTTTCTAACCCAATTCAACAGTTTGGGTCCTGTCCCCAGGCTGCTCAGTTTCTTTATCAGCCTCTTGTATGGCACAGTCTCCAAGACCTTGCTGAAGTCCTGATAGGCCATATTTACTGTCTTCCCCTGATATTCTTCCCTGGTCACCCAGTCAAAGAAATCTATCAGATTCATTTGGCATGACTTCCCCCACCAAGAGCCCATGCAGCCTGTGGTCATGCAGCCCACTGGGTTCAAGATACTCAGTCAACCTTTCCTTTAACATGGTTTCCATTAATTTCTCCACAACTGATGTAAGTTCGACAGACTTACAGTTGCTTGTCTCCTCCCTGCTGCTGTTGTTATGTAGACAGACCACATCAGCTCTTTTCCAGCCCTCTGGAGCCATGTCTGTTTCCACTAAGCTGTTGAACAAGGATGTCAGTGGGGCAGCTAGTACCTCCCTGAGTTCCTTGAGAACCTTTGGATGTATTCCATCCAGTCCCATAGCTTTGTCCACCTTTAGAGCTGCAATTGACTTCTGGAGTTACTCTTCTGAAATGGACTTGAATCCACCTCCCCCCAGTTCCTGCTACTCCCTGTTCATCCATTTCTCCCTCCCTCCACTATGAAGATGGAGCAGAAGTACATGCCCAGGATGTCTGCTTTTTCTTGCTCCTGTTCTGTGCAGTCTCCCTCCACCCTCCACCCTTCTAAGCCACATGTCAATTTGTCCCAGTCAGTCTGCTCCGTGACAGATGACATGTGCCATATTATTAGCTTCTGCATCAATCAGCACCCTGTATAAATCGTTCCCAGGCAAATCACCCCCAGTATAAATTTAATAAAATAAATGCTAAGGAGGTACAATTCAGGAAGTGGTGGATCAAGATTTTCAGGAGGCCTTCTCAGTGGAAAGGGAGGGTTTGTTGTCAACCAGAAATAGGGAGGAGGGACCCTTTAGGATGAACTTTGTAACAAAATACATCAGGCAATCAAGAGAGATTGAAAATGTTCTAAGGGAGAATTGGAATATTCTTTAGTCTGATCCACTATTAGATGTCACTAGATTGCCACCTAGGATGGTGTATAAGAGGGGCAAAAAATCCACAGGACCACTTAGTACACAGTATGCAGCCTGAGATACCACCTCTACCCACTATGTTACAATGTATGCCCACACATTCCTGTGGGACTTTTGCCTGTGGCAGTTGTACATTTTGCCCATCATCATTAATAGGAATATATTCACTAGTGTAAATAACACCAAAATATTTGAAGGACATTCTTTTTTCAACTGTAGCATTACACATTTAGTGTACATGGTTTGTGTGGATGTGGCCATTTTGTACATGGGAAAAACTACTAGAGCCTTCAAATATGCATAGAGGAACAGCTAAAAAGTATATTGAATGAAGACACCAACAATTCTCTGGCCAGTCATTGCAAGGCTAAGAAACACACCAATGAAAAGCATGTTTTTAAAAGTTGTGGGGTGGAGAAAGTGAGTTTGGATCCTTGGGGTGGTAACCTGGATGATAAACTCATTAGGCACGAGTCATACTTACTTTGCTTTACTTTGGGGGCTTTGAGATTTCCTGGTCTTAATGACAGGATAGATTTGATTCCATGCATTAAACAGTAAGGATACTGAATAATGAGGACTACTTTGCTGTATTGTTACTTTCTGTCTTCCTTATGTGTCTTATCTTTTAGAGGGTGAAGGAGAGAAGAATAACTTACCTCTGGCACCAGAAGATTATTTACAAAGGAGTATCTATTGAACTCCACACCCAGGTCTGAATTTTTCAGCTCAAGTATCCAAGCATAATAATATATTTTTATGCTTGCTTATAATTATTTTTCATTCTTCTTTTTAACTGCTCTGATTAAATGCTTATCAGAAAGAAGAACAATATGTAGGCTGCATAAATGATTTTATGATCCAGTTTGTGTGGTTTATGTAAACAGACATAGAAACAAAAGCCCCAGCATCCTAATTGGTATGCAAAACTGTGTGTGTGTGTGCATGTGTTTGGGGGCTGGGTAGCAGATTAGAAAATGTCTAAAGTTTATTTTTTCAACTAAAACCTACAGGAACAAGTTGCAGAGTGCTTAGATAAAAAGACAAGCAGCAACATTGTACACAAATTGCAGGTGTCTGGTATGGCTGAATACACTTAATGCTCTGAGACTGCAGATAGGTCTACACCACTGTTTTCATATACAGTATTTGGCTTCATGAAAATGGTGAAATGGCAGCATTTACATGATTGATGTGTTAATATTGACATAATGAGTTGCAAGAGGTGAAGTAATTTACAAGCTGATCAGAAAGTTAACAATACTTTATTTTCTATCAACTCCACTCTCTTTTCACACATGCCATTCCATTCCCCATCCCCCCCACCCCTTGCTCTCTCCTGCCTCACCACATCTTTGTACAATCTTGTCATCTCACACCAGGTAACTCTTCCCCTGAACTCCTGTATCTTGAGTATCACCCCAGAAATATATCCTGATGACTGTTTTCAATGGTCTGTTTTCTCCTCTGCTACTTTGCTATTCGACCAGGCCTCTGGGCTGATTCCAGCTTCTATCACCCTATTGCTAATCTTCTCTCCTTGCCCTTTTTACTGCACTTCTTAGAAATATATCCTGACTTCTCTGAACTATATCCGGCGACTGCCTACAATGAACTGTCTCCTCCTTTACAGTTTTGCAATCTGACGAAACCCATTGGCTGACTTCAGTTTCTCCCACGTTTTGCTTCTCTTCTCCTGTTACCCCTCTTCCCAGCACTTAGTTATCAGGAAATATACTCCTAAAGTGCTTAGAAATGGGCTCATAATTGTTCTGAATATCGTGACTGTATTTTCTCATATTTGTCTTGGACTAATACCATTCTGCAATATATCTATTGTAGTCATTGTTGTTGTGGCTATCTTCCATAAACCAGCTCCTGTTAGTTCTTTTGTTTTCCATTGTCATTGTTCTTGTCCATTGGTATTTGATGTGGAACCTATGTAAAAGAGCTTTTGCTCAAAGGTGTTATCCAAATGATAAAATAATTTAAAAAAAAGAAAGAAAGAAAGAAGATTGATAAGGTAAGATGCATAAAGGATACAAGAAGGCAAATGCTTTCCAATTTATGTGGTTCCTGTAAATGCACATGCAATAAAAAGCCTTAAAAATAGTGCAATACATCATGGGTATGCTAATCCGTGTGTGGGGGGTAGAGCTGACTAGGAAATGTTTTATCTAACTTTAAATTCTGATTGCCATCTCACAACTTAGATCTCACCAAAGCTGGCACATACATGAAATGTAACATTAACCTTTAAAATATGCACAACTGGAAAGTAAGAGTTACAGCTTTCTTGCAACAACAGAAACTTTGGAGAGAGAGGTAAATGATATAGCTTCGAAAATATTTCATCTTCTATGAATACCACATCTCTCAACTTATCAAAAAGGTACACCTTTGGCTTGGAACACTCTTCCGCACTAATCAATTCCTCAGACCCCAAACCAAGCCACTGGTGGCCAACAGTTTCCTATTGTCACTCATCGTCTATGGATCTGTCGTCTACTCCCCATCCACCTCACCAAAAAACCTTAATAGGTTAAGAGCAACTTATACTAACATTGTCAGGTTAATAACTGGCCTCCCTAGAAGTACTCATCACTGCGACCTTTGTAAGTCTGTTAATTGGTTATCACTTAAGGACAGACTTAACAATAAAATCCTAACTTTTTTCTACAAAGTCCTCCAGGGCTACCTTCCAAATAGCATTGTCTCCATTTTCCAGAGGCCCAATAACACCTGATCCACTAGACCCACCTCCAATCATACCTTCACTGTCCCTTTCTACCACATCACTGAAGGCCATCACTCCATCTCCTTCAAAGGCGCAAAACATTTCAGTAGCCTGCCTCACCCTCTTGCCCAGTGTATCTCCCTTGGTCTATTCAAACATCAACTAAAACAATACCTTCTGGACAATTCTGATTGCCACTGCACTTAAAGCAATGTTGTTCTCCCCTCTAACATCTGCTTGTAAATAAACAATGATGTTGTTACCAATAACATCTGTCTGACAGAGACGTGTACTAAATTTCCAGTATTTTATGTTACCCCTGTATTATTTCCTGTACAATCCTGCTCACCCTAATTAATTTACCCCTGAATATCTGTATGTAATTTATGTATGCACTGATGTCTTGTCACTGGACGCTTGTGAAAATGGGCAGTATTGCTCACATGCCTTTCTGATATAAAATATAATAATGAAATGAAAAGTAAAAGACTAACTGAACAGTCCATTGCCACAGTTAAAGACATTGAAGATTTACAACCATTGGTTCTCACAAATCATATGATAGCTGCTGCTAATGTTTCAAATATTATAATACTTAAACGAAAAACTGAGCGTTGGAGAATGTTCAAAAGTAAAAGCATTTCCAGAGTCAACTGGATGTGACATTTGAAAACTTATAAGATTCGATGAAGTGCCTCTTCACTGAAGCACTTACTCTTCAATGTGACTCTGATGGGTATATAACCAGATCGATCTGTTAAATTCTTTTGTTAGTGTAGCTATTTTCTTTTCATAAGTTCTGTTATTTGAAAGTGGATGAAGACATGACTTCCAAGTCACATGTTCCAGCAGGTCTTGTGGGAAAGCAGGCACCTAATAGATGGTCACAAATTTGTAAGACACACACAGTATCTTTACTTTTAAACTGGATTTATTCCTTGTTGCTGGAAACTGCAGTTGCAGTGGTGCAATTTAGAGATTGCAGCATGCAGCTAACTTTGCCACACAACCCCTAGCATCTCAACCTATGGTCTTTCAAGGGGGAATCAGATTTTAAAAGTAAAGATACTGTATGTGTGTCTTACAAATTTGTGACCATCTGTTGAGTGCCTGCCTTCCCTGGATTGATATTGTTAACTTGGGCTAGCATCCCGTGGTGGAGCACTGGGACCCTACAGCTGAGCACACCACACCACTTGAACTGTAAGTCATGTGGGAAATACTGGTTAACTACTCAGTATGATTTTCCCACAAGCTCATCTAAGCTGCACATCCTGACAGATGTGAGGGTACTGTTTCAAACACTCAGACATCCTGGAAAACAATATTGTAAAGCTGAACAGAGGCTGTCTAGATGTGAAGGAGGCCTGTTGGCCCAGATGATGTCATCCACACACACACACACACACACACACACACACACACACACACACACACACGCACATCCACACATATACACACACACATGCACACAAACATGCATGTAGACACACTCATTTGGGGTATGGGAACTGTGGGGAACTGCCACTCAAAGGGGTGAGACCACTGTCCACAGTCAAAGGGAATAACATAGGGAGTTGATGGGTCAGCTCTCTCTTTCTCTCTCTTTCTCTCTTTCTCTCTGGAACACTCAACATGTGAAGGCTAGAGAGCCCTGCCAAGGACTAGCTGAAGGGTATGACAGTACAGTGAGGGAAAGTGTCTTATGCAGTTAGTAGCAGGTAATGAGGGCTAGGTGAAAGTTCAGATTTTTTTATATGTCAACCATCTGTTTAACATCCTTTACTATCCATTCTGAGTAAACTTTTCAATATTTTGTCTTACTGTAAATATATCCTGTTTGTAAATACTTGTAGTTCTTCTAGTAAAGGATCTATTTTTTGATGGAACCAGTGACTGCTTGTCTATTTAGAAAGGAAATGTTACTATTTCTGCTAGACTCTGCTGGCAGTCCGTCTCTGAAGGGCACTCTACCAATAGCTATTGTGGTGAACTTCCTGACCTTGAGCAGGTGGCAAAAGGTAGGTTTCCCTGGTTCCCAGTAAAAATCAAGTGGTAGCAAAGAATTAGAAGGCCCGGCAGAGAACTGTCCTGTAAGTAAGGGGCCCAAGGGGCGGTTTTGTCACAACTGCTAGCAGTGGTAAGGCATTTCTGTCACAGTGACAATCTCCCTTTCGTCTTAATAACATACATAATTTTTATAGGTTCACATACAGTAAAGCTGGGGAAAATAACTCCAACTTCAATTTTAATTTGAACTGTAACTTCAACTATCGTTTCTTTAGTGGAAGGACAAACCAGAGATTAAGTCAATAAAACGTTATAATTTTTACCTTTGCCTTTAAAACAGATTGAGAGATAATCATTAAAACTGCATGTAAAAGTGAGAATTGTCTTTCAAAGGCAATAAATGTTATATTTACCCTAATATTTCTATGATGCCACAACAAATGAAAAAAAGGTTCTTACAATACCGAGAAGACATAATTATTAATTTGGGTACCTTTTTTCCATGTCTTACCCAGCTAAGTGACTGATTAAACTATTCAGATAAAAAACTATGGCCCAGATATTCAGACTGCACCAGGCAGTGGTGCAAGCCTGGGTGCAGCTCAACTGGGCTGCACCAGGGCCAGGACCAGGCAATATTCAACAGTGATGTGCCATGGCACAGCACCATTGAATATGGCATGGTCGGCACACATACTGCATATGGTGCAGTGGCACTGCACCAGTGCAAGCCACAGATAGGGAGCACAGGGATGTGCCAGCACAAACACAGTTGGCTGGGTGCAGCACCCATGATATTCAGCAGAGGGCATGCAAATGAGGCCATACTATATGCAAGGCACAACTGGGGCCATTTGCATGTTATTATGGCACCATTTACATGCCTTGCACTAGGCAGCCCGACGAAGTGCACCTGGTGCCCTACACAAAATGACCTGTGCACAGTGGGGGTCCTGGGGCTTCCCCCACCCCTGTAGGTGTAATCATGGTAAAACCACAGTACAATAATTCCCTGGTAGTGTAGTGGACCTCCCTCCCTCCCATGTCCCTGATCGGTGGCAAATGTTGATTTATTGAAGCCCTGGTAGTCTAGTGGTGCCCACCTCCCTCCCTTGCTCTGCTCACACCATTGCTGTGATCACTCTGTAAGCACTTTCTGGTGATCCAGTGGCACTCCCACCCCTCCCACCCACACAGAACCAATGTCCACCCCACTCCTCCCTTCATCGCTGGGCGGCTGCAACCCACCTGCATACCACCCGGCCGCCTGCTGAATGACAGGTACAGTATGGACTTGCGGGGCATACTGTACTAGACAGTCCCATATATGTAAATGAAGTCATTCCCATATTTGGGTCAATCTAGTACAGTGTGCCCTGAAAGCCCATTGATCCACACTGTGGACCAATGGGCTTACAGTCCATACTGTACATGTAATTCGGTGAGCAGCCAGGTGGTATGTGGTGGTTGCAGCTGCCCATTGATGATGGGGGGAGCAGGGTGGGAAAGGCATTCTGTGTGTGGGTGGATGGGTGGGGTGCCACTGGATCACCAGGGAAGTGTTTTATGGAGCAATCACAGCAACAGGTGGGGGGGTACCACTAGACTATCAGGGCTTAATTACATCTACTGTTACCTCCAATCAGGGACACGGGAGGGAGGAGGGTACCACTAGACTTCCAGGGCTTAATAACATGTACTGTTACTGCTGATTGGGGGCATGGGAGGGAGGCGGTACCACTAGACTACCAGGGTTATGAGGGTCCTTCATGACGGTGTTCTGGGTGGACGGGTGGCCACCCACAGCTGGTGGCTCCTGTGCTGTGCCTTGCAATACAGTAGCCCAACTGTAGATGGCTGGGAGTTATTCCACTGTTTCACGGACTTAACTTGAGCCCCTTATGTGGTGCAATGGAGGGGTGCACTGGCATATGCACCGCACATCCTGGGCTGAATATCGGGATGTGCCACATATGCATGGGCATGCCCCCTGCATCTGTGCTGCATACATATACATTGTGCCCCAGTGCATCGGGACTTGGCTGCACCAGGCAACCTTCTCAATATCCCACTGGGATGCAATGTAGGGTTGCACCAGCTCAACTCTGTTGCACCAGGTGCAACACCTTAAAATATCCTGGCCTATGTCTTCTTTGTTCCAGACCAAGTGAAATCATTATAGTGAAGAAGGCTGAGAAATACACTGAATAGGCACTAAATATGAACCTTGCAGATATGTAGAGCTTGAATGGTTGTAGTGATGGG
This sequence comes from Neoceratodus forsteri, assembly GCA_016271365.2. Lineage (NCBI taxonomy): Eukaryota > Metazoa > Chordata > Ceratodontiformes > Ceratodontidae > Neoceratodus > Neoceratodus forsteri. The sequence continues at coordinate 731,460,117 of CM057453.1, forward strand.
AGTCCAAACACACTTATTCTGCACAAAATGCCACCTTTAGTCACATAAACATTATTTATAGAAAATAATACATTACACTTATAAAAACTTTACTTGAGCTGAATTGAATTGGCTCCATTGTACTTTATTGACCATTATTATATTGTATAATTCCTAATAATTAGAGTCCTTAGTACACAGACCATTAAAATATAAATATTTTACAGCTCAATTTAAAACATTTAGAGATATATTTACTTATATTTGACTTCTATATACTGTACTCACCTCCCTGCTATGTGTATAGTATAAAAACTACTGTTACATCTGGTAGTGCTAATACTTACATCACCAATGGTCTTTATAATTCACAAACCAGTGTTGTATTATATCTTGCATTATACCATCTTTAAATGATTTGCCTCCTACTTGTCATTTGAAGACTTTAGTTATGTGTGTTTAAAAACATACTTACTGATATTTTTTCTTGTGTACGTTTACTATATGCAATTCGTCACATTTACAGTATAGCATAACACATTTATTTGTATATTTAATTATTCAGAAATCTACTGAACAAAAAGTTCTACACAAATCTACACTATATGAGGTGATGCAAGCACAACTTGCCACCTTAAAACACTCTTTTTGAAACTATTGAAAATGTATCCTTTTATTGGGACGCTTTTGGCAAAAAGGATGTGTAAAATGTAACAACATTTTGAAGAGAGTGATGCTTTAAATGATCTTGTTTGTAATTTATTTTATGGTTGTAATATTTGCTGTTTGATGTGCCTTCAAATGTTTTGGAAAGGAACCATAAAAATACAATTTTGAATATTTAATTAATTCATATATAATTTAAAGCAGCATTATTTGATAGTTGGCAAACAAAATCAGTCAGATAATTTAGCAGTAATGTATTTCTCAGGAGTGCATTTTAATAGCATTGGATATTTTTAAAGCAGCTTTCTTTTACCAGTTTTGTAAATAATGACTCAAGTCATTAAAGACAGCCGTCCCTATGAATTTTTAAAATTTTCTTCTGTTGAAGTTACTTTGTGACTGTGCATACTAGAATAATACTGTGGCTATATTAGAATGGTACTAGTTAATGTTTCTGGTGCTTAATAGCACACCACAAGACCACACCACACCAAGATGTTCGGTTTTTCATGATGAGCCTGGCAAGAGAGCAGAAACTTTAAAAAAAATTAAGAAATACATATCTCACCTCAGAAATACAATAAAGTGATAAGACAAATGGATATTTAATATTCTGGCACAAATACATCATTTCTACAAAAAAAAATATAGGATGACATGTTTTTCTGCTAAAAAAGTTGCTGCTTTAATTATATAGTGGGGTTGACAACAACAATTAAATCAACTTACAAAAGAAATAGACTAGATGAAAGGAAGCATGAAAATATCAGCCTTTAGAACAGAAAATTAACCTCACCATGGGTCTTCAAGACAGGTTCATGGCATAAATATATTTGAACATTTTACTTCTTATGGTATTTTCTGAACCAAAGAACTCTGATGTCTGGTTGACATCTAATATAATAGGACTGAGAACTTAAATAGTAATGGAAATGAAATGTCTGCTATCCGTTAGCAACTGGTGACTTGCAAAAACTGCAATATATCTCATGTAACCAAGGGTAACAGATTTAACTGACAATATGTGTGTTTCTTCCAACTGTTTAGATCTAAAAATTGTTATTGATTGACAGTTGAGGATAGTTCAATTTGCGGTTGGAATCACTGCCTCATTCTTTGCTAAACTATTCATTAATGCTATTGGGAAAAATCGATGTATGAAAAAGACTGTGTACAAATCAATGGAGCAAAGTATTTGTGATCGATCCCCTAACTTAGACCCTGTGTCCTCTGAGCAGCACTGATGGAAACAATTTATGGTTCACTTAGGATATATTAGCCAGAAAGTCTCTTGCTTTTGTTCTTTGGAGCCTTTTCTTAGTTATTCACACTGACTATGAATTTCATTGACTTCTTAATCCTCCTGTGTGGCTGCAGGATCAGCTTTAGACAGGAGATGTAGGTCAAGAAGTTTAGTGTAATTAGGTGACACCTTTTGACAGACTCTGCTTAGTCAAATATTGACATCTGAATGATTAAAGCACCATTCCAAAGCAGGCAATACTTTACTTTGTTAGTCTTCTATTCAAAACCTATCTAATTTCATGGATTGTAGGTTTTCACAGACTCCCAAGCATGACTAGTTGCATCCAGCCACCATAAAATACTGCAGATGATAATTTCTCAAAATACAATTTTTTTTTTTCATTTAAAAAGATTAGTGTTACAGTAGTTCATGGTCAAGAAAGCTAGAATTAGGATAGGGACATTGTGATGGTCTAGCTCTCTCATGAACCCTAACCTTAATTTCAATGTCAAGCCTTAGCCTTCGACAATTTTATAATTTCCTGCAAATGGAAATTACAAGTGCCATTTTCAAGTTTCACATCTCATAACTTTCTGGTAAGTGAAATCAGATTTGGGGTCCTTTATTCTTTAAAACTATTAACTTGGGGTGTGACTTGACTAATGAACACGACAGTCACATGCTAGTTGGGCTCCTTACAGCACCTGCATTAAATGACAATTTTCTATTATCCAGAATCTCCTGCAAACAAAGAAGCAGCATTGGATCAGTGCTGAAAAGTGAGAGAAATGAATAAATCACAAAAAGAAAACAATCTACCCTTCAGTTTGTAGGGCAAGGAAAATGCACACTGTCTGTAGCAGAGGGAGGTGCCAAAGTTCAACTTCAGGCTTCAGACAGTGCCCAGAAGTGCCCAGCATAGGACCCTTTGATCATGGCTCTGCCAGCTCTAATTGCAAGCCTGCAACAAGAGGTTAGAGTTGGTTTTGAAAACTTAACAGCCCAAGTGACACATATACAAAATATGGTCACTGGGCTGTCAGAAACATCAGCCACACACTTGTCTAACATTAAAGAGGTACAGCATCACTGTTGAGGGTGGACGAGTCTCAATATAACAAGAAAACTATACCAAGGATCTGTAGTTGCAACAATCAAAATTTGAGTAGGTTAAGGCCAGTCTACACAAACGGGGTTGGGAATTCGCCCTACTATTTCCTGCCCACATGAGAATCACTGAGCTAGGATGTCCACCAAAATTTTTTGACACCCCGAAAGATACAGAACTGTATATTAATACTGACACTGCAGCAAGGGAAGGGTGCTTTCACCTTAGGGAAGTGACATCCACAAAGTGACCACTTGAAGTATAAGTGCTTCTGTTTAATCTAAATGTTCTAAAGAGTTTGTGTTGTGTGCATCAGTGGGGGAACTGCTGTCTGCTTGCCACCCAGTGAACTGTAAAATGGAGCATATTTAAACTGCTGTGCGGAGTGCGGGGTGAGGGATGCCACGTGGTGAGGACTTGAACTGATACTTTTGAGGTGACCAGGATGTTGGCAGGCTTCTATGTATAGTTACAACCTAACGAATCCTCATGAAAGTTAAGTGACCAATATATTTACAGCCTAGAATGACAAGCTCAATGGGGTAAAATAACTTGGGTCCAAGTCTGCGATTTCAGTAGTCATAAAAACTTTCAAAATGGCCACAAGAACACACAGTGCAGAGTCTTGTTCTTCACTTTGTGGGCTGCAACCTTTCAGTTTTGGCCAAAAGGGAGAATTGTCATCTTGGTGAAATATACACTGTAATCGCTGCAACCAATCAGTACACATGGTGTGACATGACCCCAATGCCCCTTCTGCTCTGCACAAATGTGCAAATCTTTTTAAAATGGAGGACAATCACCCGAGTGACAACCAGCATATGGATCCTCATACAGTGACTATTACGAGGACTGGAGGATGCCAACTACACTGTATGGGATACAATATATTTTTATTAATCCTTTCAGAGCTGCAGGACAACTTCTGAGGTACGTGGGCAAGTCAAAGCGCTATGACTCATTGCTTACCCTGTGAACAAATGACTGGTTGCTGACATCAAGTGCTTGTGAGGTCTGCTGTCATAAAATGTAATGGCTCACAGATTATTAGGATTCTACACTACCCGCTGACGCTTGTTGCAATGGGGCAGAGTACTGTTGCATTAACCTGATGGAGTCCCTTATGCTGTATGCCGCACTTATGCTAATTTTTGGAGGGTTAGCACTCTCGACTCCCAACAGAACCACTTACCGACTGCAGATAAGAGTAGCAAGTATCAGCGGTAAGTGACAGCAGTATGGGAGAACCTTTCTACCACTGAACTTGCTGGTGCACACACACACGAACTTTAACATACAAACACATAAGAGCACTTGATCAGAGTGCTGATGTCAAGCTACAGTAAATGTAGTTAATGTCAAAGGGGAGGCATATTGTTAAAGGAATGCTCTGTAGAATTAGATGGAATGTCTAATGGTTTGCAGAAACCATTTAAAGTGCACAGTCTCTTACACGAGGCCATAGACATGGGGATAACTTCTTTTGCAGAGGTGTCCATAGTGGGCACAATGAATAAGCAAGCAATAATACCTGACAGGATGAGTGGTATTGGGCAAAACGGACCGCCCAGGGGTGTAATGAGGCCAGACACCACAAGCAGACACAGATTGGGGGGGGGATTGAAGCCAGCTGGGTGGCAGTGGAGTGGAGCTGGGGGTGGGGGCCCTTTAAATTGACAATGTTTGACTTGGTGCTGGAAGAGAAAATGTGTTCAGAAATGTGTTTCTTTTATATTTATTTATTTTTTTTGGATTATGCTGCGGAGAGATTGGGAGAATGGCTGTAGGACTGGAGTCGGTTTTCAGCTCTTGCTAAGCAAGACAAAAAAAAATGGCAGGCATTTTAAAATGAAAATTCCATTAGCACTTTGATACTGGTAATTGGGTCTGGTGGGACTGGTACTTTTAATACCAGGGCTCTGTTGTCTGATAGATGCCCACCTTGCCAGGGCTATCAGCCAAACAGAGCCTGAGATTTTCTTAGACCATTTTCTAAGGGCTGATGATGCAGGCACTGCTAGCCACAGAGATTCAGGGACCTGGCATAAACCTCTATGGCCCTGTCCACATCAGCAGCGGTAGTGAGATAACATTTTCAGAAAACATTACAGGACTTACCTTGCTAGCATTTCCATACTCACATTTTTCCTGCATGTTTCATGCTTGAACTCCAGAGTAAACTGTGTGGACAGGGCCAATGACACAACTTTACTTTTCCTTCAGGGATTATTCCACATGATGGAATGCCCACTGAGCCAAAGCTTGTAGATTTATTTACCCCACAGAGCACTGGGAGAGATGAGAGCTGACTGACTTGTTCAGGGGGGCACACAGACAGTATGCAAAGAAGTGGCACAGGTTGGCTGGGTTGAACTTGCCACAATTCACCCCCTTTCTCTTTAGTCTGCTATCAAAAAAAAATCTGGCACTCAATTGCCCCATACTCTTCCCTTCCCCGAGCCCCTGACTCCCCACTCCTTGACTGCTAGACCCAGTCTCCACTCCCCATTCCCCACCCCCATGTTTTCCTTTTCAAAAAAATTAACTTTATTTTGTGGCTGTTGTTTTTTTTTTAGTCTGTGCTGTCCTGACTCCAACTGCTCCCTCCCGAGATGGCCGCAAGGCAAGATACATCCAACAAGCAGTACAGCACAGTATTAATGCTGCTGCTCTTTCTCCACATCTCTTCCTCTGCAGCCAGCTCCTAAGGTGGACCACATGGGTTGCTACAGCAAACCAAATCAGGTGCCACCTTAGGAAAATAGACGGCATTCCCATCCAATGAGGAACCAGAGTCTTGTCTCTGGTCCCTTCTGTACTCTTGCACTTTTCGTGCCCATCATTCCTGTGACAAAGCCGTCCTCCAAACTCATCCAAACAGCTGAAACTGTTCAGAAGATGTTCACTTCCAAACACTTTAGCTTGTTTGGAGCAGTTTGGATGTTTTACGAACCAGTTCACCCACCCCTAATATAAATTAGAGGAATTATATGAATCAGACTGTTATGATAATTTAGTTGGAAAAATGATCTATTAATTTTCCAAATTGATCTAAATTAATTTCCCTCTCCCTTTTGTCCATTACTGCCCCCCCCACTCCTTCCAACCCTCTTCCTGAACCCTTCATTACCCTTGCCTGCCTTTTGATCAACCCTTACCTCCCTCTTCCCCTTAACCTCATGGTCCTGGCCACATCATTGAGGTTTCTACCTATTTTGACTCCTACTTTCAGCACCAGCTCGGCCTCCCTTCCCTCTGGCATTATGCACTTTGAGTTTGCACAATTTGCATGGATGATTTGTATGCAAATTCTTTTTTTTCCATATGCAATGTTGTCATTCTGTCTGCACTACATTCAACTTATGCTCTTTATGCTATACTCATTATTACCATATCACCTGACTGGCTGTATTTTGTTTGTAATTGTGCTTCTCTCCTTCCTCTTCCCCCAGGTCGCACCTGGAGCTCAGTGTGCCTCTACCAGTTACCAATTTTAAATAAATAAATAATTAACCAAATAAATAATATTATGGATCAAATTTACATCCGAATTGGATAATTTCAGCTTACAGAGAACTAGAGTAAGTATGACCCTACAGATGAAGTTAAGTTCTTCTTTTTTTTTTCTATTTTTCTGCATCTCTACTGTCTCCTAACCTCCACTCCTTCAGGCCTCCAAGGTACTCTGCTCCCCGACCCTACCGACTGCCCCGGAGTCTGCTCCTAGAGTGCCACACTCGTTAATCTTCAGGGTCCTTGATGGCCCGGAATACCCCCCAGGCAGGACGAGGAGGGAACCCCCTTATCTTCCTCTATCCCCTACCCTCCTCTATCCCCTGAGTGATCGAGCTGCACTTTGGAGTCTGCCCCTTCCCAGTTGGCGGGTGACGAAGCAGGCAATGGCTGTCGTCATCTAGGAGGATTGGGAGATAATTTTCCTCCTTTCTTCTGGCGAGCCCAACATGCAATGACGTCAACACACTGACGTGTGGACATCTGCAGGCCCCCTCCCCATGTAGATGCCCACACCTGCCGAACACCCAGCCTCCGTGGGTGTCGCTGCAGTGATATCTCTAACCCACCCCGAAGGAAGGAGAGCTGTCACAGGATGCTCAATCCTTCCTTCCCCCTGCCAGCCCCTGTCAACCTAAGTCCGTTCTCAAACCCGGGTTGCTGGCGCAGTGTGAGGTGTGGCGTCCAGCGCCTCAACCCTCAGTGCCACTGGGCTGGCCTGAAGTTAAGTTCTGAGATCAAATGGAAAAAACTATAAAGGTTGCCTTGATAGTGTGGCAGAAAAGAAAGCTTTTAAACAAGCTGGGAAAACTCACAAAGTCAGCTAATTGTCTAGAATATCACCATGCACATATTTATGTTAGAAGAAAGTATGCAGACTTGATTAATAAAAAGAAAGCAAACTGTAGAGAAGAATTATGGCATTAACTGCAAGTGGCAATATTAGAAAATCATATACAGTATTAAGACCTAGCTAATGATAACTACAAGAACTAATAATGACAGGTTTAATATTGAGGCTACAGTTCCTGGGATTGTTTGGTATGAATATTACAAGGATATTTATGTTATAGATAGAACAGAGTGGTGCAGTGCAGTGGCTGTGGGGAGGCAGTTTTTAGAGAGACCTTCTGGAGACTGCAGTGCTGCCCCAGCTGTACACACCTCTCTGGATTGAAAGAGGTGGTCACTAGACTCCAGGCTGAGTTGGCTAGGATTCAGAGAACCTCTTCTCCCACCCAGGGGCTACCAAGTCTGCCACTGTTACCTCAGAGGATGCTAAGGAGGAGGAACAGCTGGACTATGATGGGCTCTGGAAGGGTGGGGGTGGTGGGACAGAGGCACATTCCTCAGTTGGTACCACTAAGTACTTCCTACACCACTATGGCAGGGCATGACTGCTGGGAGGAGGCACCCACAGTAGTGACCAGGGAGGATGTGGGGGCCTCCATACCAAAGGAGGGTGGTAAAGGATCCTAGAGGAGGAGGAAGCAACTTCTGGTGGGGTACTCGGCTGTGAGGAGGATAGATCTGGGAACAGAAAAGTGGGGGAAGAGGCAGGTTAGGTACCTATCAGGTGCCATGGCCTGCAAGAATGGGAAGATGGCCCTGAGGATCACTAGGGCAGCAGGACCGGAGGGAGAAATGGATGTCACTGGTCACCTGGGACTAATGATCTGATAAGGAATGGGGCTAGAATAGTGCAGGGGAAGTTTAAGGAGCTAGGAAGGGGTTTTAGACAGGTAGCTCACTCAGTTGCTTTCACTGAGGTGCTACCTATTTATGACAGGGAGAAGAAGAAAAAGAAGAAGAAGAAGAAGAAGAAGAAAATCTCTGCACCAGGAGCCTCACCTGGGAGTATAAGAGCCTCTACAAAGGCGATGGCCTGCAACCATCTGGTTTAGAATCATAGAAATCTGTCATCAGAAAAGGACCCCACAGCCCATCCAGTCTGCCCGTAACTCACCACCCATTCCTGCAGACTGTTCCATGGCTGTACTGCCCTCTCGGTAAAGAATCTCCCTCTGATGTCCCCTCTGAATCTACCCCCTCTAGTTTGTAGGCATGCCCCCTAGTTGAATTGTTTGTACTCATTCTGAAGATGCTGTTGACCCTCACCCTGTTTATGCCCTTCAAGTACTTGAATATTTCCACCATATCCCCTCTCTCGATCTTCTTCTCCAGTGTGTACAGGCCCAGTTCCCCTAGTCTCTCCACATATGGCTTTCGCTATAACCCCCACACCATTTTGGTTGCTCTTCTCTGGACCCTTTCCAGCCTGTCCTTGTCTCCTTGTAGGTATAGCAACCAGAACTGGACCCCATATTCCATGTGTGGTCTGACCATGTTTTTTTTATAGTGGTAGGATCACCTCTCTCCCTCATTCTGCTTGTGAATCCCTTCTTATGCATGCCAGCATTCTGAGTGCCTTTCCTGCTGCTCTGTCATACTGACTCTGGGCTTTCAGGTTGTCTGAAATAGTGATCTCCAAGTCTCTTTCCTGTTCTGTTGCCTCCAGCTCCACCCCACCCCACCAAGTCAGTACTTTGCCCTTGGGTTATTGCACCCTATATGCATAATTTTGCACTTTTTTATATTGAACTGCAGCTGCTACCTTTCTGACTACTCCTCCAGCCTAGCCAAGTCCTCCCTCATATCCTCCACCCCCAGTTCCATCGTATAAATCCGATTACTACATATCTTCATATCATCAGCAAACAGACATACCTTTCCCCACAGACCCTCCGTAATGTCCCCAATGTATATGTTGAAAAGTATGAGTCCCAACAACGACTCCTCGGGAACCCCACTCATCACCTTTTCTTCCTTTGAGTGCACCCCATTCACCATAATCTTCTGTGCCCTCACACCAACCGATGTTCTACCTAGTTTGTGAGCTTTCTCCCCACTCCTAAGCTGTCTACCTTGCCTAACAGCCTCCTGTGGGGGACAGAGTCAAATGCTTTCCTGAAGTCCAGGTAGGCCACGTCCACTGCCTCACCCTAGTCCCATATCTCTGTCACTCTGTCAAAGAATTTAATCAGGTTGGTCTGGAATCACCTTCCACCTGTGAATTCATGTTGATTTTCATCTAGGAGGCCCTTCCCCTCAAGATATTTTATTAGCCTTTCCTTAATAAGTGCCTCCATTAGTCTGCCAACCACGGAGGTAAAGTGAACTGGGTGGTAGTTTCCCGCTCCTTCCTTCCTCCCCCTTTATGTAGGGGTACTACCTCAGCCCTTTTCCAGTCCCCAGGAACCCTTCCCTTGTGCAGTGACAGGTTAAATAACTTTGTGAGTGGTGTTACCAATTCCTGTTTTAATTCTTTCAGTACCCTCAGGTGAATCCCATCGAGGCCCATTGCCTTGTCCGTTCGCAGCTTCCCTAACTCTTCCAATATCCTATCCTCCGTGAAGGGAATCAAGTCCATCCCACTACCCATCCTTCCCCTGTTTTCCAACTTTGGCCCCTTCCCCTGCTCCACTGTGAAGACCGATGCAAAGTATTTATTCAGGACTTCGGCTTTTTCTATATCTCCTTCCACCATTGCCCCCTTCCCCTTTGAGCTTCATAATCCCACGCTTCCCCTTCCTTCTGTCACTCACTTACCTGAAAAATGTCTTGTTTCCCCTTTTTGTCTCCCTTGCTATATGCTCTTCCCTTTCCGCCTTTGCCTGTTTGATCACCCTCCCCACTTCCCACAGTTTTTCCTTATATACCTCCCTGTTTGCCTTCCTCTGCAGTGCCTTATATATGATGAATGCCCTCCTTTTCTCCCTAACTGCATTCCTCACTTCTGTTATGAACCAGAGTGGTTTTCTCCCCTTCTTTTTCTTGCTCACCATCCTAAAGCACAATTCTGTCACCTTCAATATTCCTCTTTTAATTTCCACCCATAACTCTTCTACATCTGTCAAGTCTTCCTTTTCCTTTAGTTCCTGCTGAACCATTGCCCTCATCCTCACAAAATCTGCCTTTCTAAAGTCTAGCACCCTAGTATTAGAACTGCTCTTTACCTGACCATTTCTGATTCTAAAGTTTACTGTCCTATGGTCACTGTCACCCAAATTTTCCCCAACCTCCTCCCCTCGACACTGTCCCCATTTGTCATAACCTGGTCAAGTATGGCACTCCTCCTAGTAGGTTCCATTACCAGTAAGTTGATGAACACCTCCTACAAGGCTTCTAGCAACACCTTACACTTTTCCGTGGATGCTGCCAGGATGTCCCAATCCACGTCAGGTAGATTTAGATCACCCACCGCCATCATGACTTCCTCCTTGCTGGCCATCTCCTACATCTCCCTGCCCATCTGTCTATTTACTTCCTCCCCTGATTCAGTGGTGTATAGACCACCCCATCCTCACTGCCTTCCTGCTTGTTTTGCTTAAAGTGACCCATAGCGTCTCTGCTGGTCCCTCCCCCCCATACACCGCCGCCTCAATCCTCTCTTTTACATAAAGGGCAGCCCCCTTCCCCTTTTACCTGTCCTGTCCCACCTGTAGACTACATACCCAGGTATTTCCACCTCCCAACTGTGGTTTTCAGTTCACCAGGTCTCTGTAACTGCCATTAGGTCTAGATCATCCTCCATCACCACCACCAGTAGTTCTCCCATCTTATTACCTAGATTCATGGCGTTTGTTAACAAACACCTCCACCAGCTCTACTCCTCTCCCTTCCCCCACTTTAGGCTTCTCTTGCCCCCAGCTGTGGGGAGATCGAGTTAGGTCATTTCCTCCCACCATTCCCACTGGGCTACATCTAGCTTCACCCTCTCCCCCTCCTAGTTTAAAGCACTCCCTAGTATTCTATCTATGTATCCCTGCAGTTTCCCCCTCAAAATCCTAGCTTCCTCATCACTTATATGCAACCTGTCCCTTACATACGATCCCTTGCATACAGATGCTGGTCCACCCATGTGTCTCCCAATCATCTATACATTTGTAGCCCTCCCTCCCTCCTGCACCACTGCCTTAGCCAGTGGTTAAAGTCTTTAATTCTCAATCGTCTGGCCGTACTGGCACAGTGTACTGGCAGAACGTCTGACAAAGCTACGGAATTCACCATCCCTTTGCACCCTCTTGCTAGTTCCATAAATCTCTTCTGCACCTCTTCTGCAACCACCAGGGCCAGGTCATTTGTACCTAGGTGCAGAGATGGGTGAGGTTTCCCCCAATCAGTCTAATGCACTCTTTAATTTATGGGAGTGTCCTGCTCGCCTCTATCCATGGCTCATAAAAAAAGACCTCCCCCTGACAGCTACTCCCTTCTTCAACCAGTCGTTCCTTTAATAATAGAGTCCCCATACACTATCGTTGATTTTTCCTGCAATAACCCCAAGGGTGCCTCCACCGATCTTACTTGGCTTTTTCTCTTTTTCTCACATTCCTCCTGATTGACCTCCCGGGCCCGCCCTACCTCCACCCCCACTATCCCTTTGTCCCCGTGCCCTGCAGGATGGTCACCATTCTCACCTTCCCCCCACGCCTCCTCCAGCCCTCACCTAATCCATTCCTGTTACTCTTTATCCTCCCTCCCTGTAAACTGTCCTCTCCCTGGATGCCTATGCTCTGTGCCCTTCTCTGTTCTCCACTTAGGGCATTCCCCCCTGCTTCCTTACCCCTTCTATCTTTGCACCTGACTGTTACATCTTGCCCCCATACCTTTTCTCCCTTCTTTCTTGTTGTCTCCTTTTCCTTTTACATCTTGGACCACCCTAGCCTGATCAGCCGCTGCTTCTAACTTGTACTGCCTTTCCTGGCACGGCTTCTTATTCTCCTTAACCTCTATCCCATTGGCTTCCTCTTGCTCCATCAACTCCATTAAGGGCCAATATCTATTTGAGCTTGCTGTATATCTATGCTTATGAACGCTGGTGCTATTTGCCATTGTGCCCCCATCTTCTGACCTTGGCCTTCTGTCCCTGACCCCGTGTGTGACCTGCCCCCCCACCTCCCACCCCCAAGTCGGCCTGTCTCCTGTCCTCTACCTGATTGTCTTTGGTGATTCTTCTGACAATTTCACTCTTTGTCGAGGACAATTCCCTTTTTAGCCATGCTAGCTTGGCTTCCACTCTCCCCAGCCTTAGAAAAACTGTGCATGTCCCCAGTCTCCGCAGAGTGTTCACGAACAATGCTGTGCCACAGTTATTACACCCCATGATCCTTCCTCCTCTGTGTTCCATTTTCCCCTCCTTCCACTGGTTGTCCCTCCCCTTTTGTCTTCACTGGACCACAACCTGTCTTGCCCCTCCATACTGTCCCATCTCCTAATGCTGCCATTGACCTTCCCCTGGTGTGCTCTTCCAAACTGCTCTGTCTTCCCATACTGCTCTATCCTCCAGCCCCCACCCTCCTTCCCCCAAGGCTATTTCCTCCCTCTCTCCCTTTCGCACTCCTGGTGCCATGCTCCCAATGAACAGCCACCCCTCCTTTACAATCCTGCCATCCCCAAACTCAATACAATTTAGCCCCAGTCTCAACATGCTTTTGCACTTTAAACCTAAACCCAGAACGGTTAGCTGAGCCTTGACCCAGCCTGTCAACTCAAACAATTTGACACTTAACCAATTTAACTATTTACCTTGAACATTTACTTTAAAACCTTAACCATTAAACTAGAACATAAACTTTAACCTTAAACATTTACTGTAGTACCTTAGGAACTGTACCTCTCAGTGGACAGTTTAAATGTTACTTCAATGAACATTTAAACTAGCTGAGGGGGTGGTGGAAGGAATCGGGGAGGCAGAAACTGCCCCCCTCCACAGGCTGAAGTAGAAAGTAGGGCAAACCCAAGGAAAGGAAATAGGGTGGTAGAGATATAAAGGGAAGGGAACAGGAGCATTAAAAAGAGAGGGGGGAATGAGGGAGGGCAAAAGGAAAAAAAGCTGGGCAACAAGCAGAGTAGAAACAAAATCTGGAAGGCCATGTGTGTGAATGCTAGAAGTCTAGGAAATTAGATTTTGGACCCAGAAGCTATCATGGCAGAGGTCAACCTGCATATTGTGGCCATTACCTAGTCATGGTGCACTGAAAACCATGACTGGGACATGGCCATATCAGGCTATACTCAGTTCCAGAATAAGATGATGGGGAGGAAAGGAGGGTATGTTGTGCTTTATGTGAGGGAAAGTATAAAAGCAACAGAGATACAGGAAATTCAGGGGAGGCAGAGGTGTCGTGGGTCACCCTGGAGATGGGGAGTGGAGCCACTGTTCACACTGGAGTGATCTACAGACCTCCAGCACAGGGGGAGGAATTGAATAAGGTACTGCTGGAGGCCTTTGGCAAGATGGCAGAAAAGGGGGAGGTGCTACTGGTGGGGGACTTCAACCTGCCAGATGTAGATTGGAACCTCCCATCAGAGGCCTCAGCTAGAAGCACAGACATACTGCACTCCCTGCAGGGAACATTCCTCAGTCAGTGAACCCACTCATGATGGGGCAATGCTGGACCTGGTACTTGCTAACAGGGACAGTGTTGCAGACATCAAGATGGGAGGCCACCTGGGGGCCAGTGATCACAATACAGTGTGGTTCAATGTAGGGACAGATGTGGAATCAAACCACACTAGGGTGAGGGCCCTGGACTTCAGAAAATCAGATTTTATAAAGTTGGGTGAATGCTTCAAGGATTATGTGGTGGGAGGGATTGCATGAGTGGAATGGAGGAACAGTGGGCGAAACTAAAAGGGAACATAATAAAGGCAACAGACCTCTGCGTCAAACAAGAGGGGAAAAAAGACCACTATGGTTTTCGAATGAGATGGCTAAACATGTAAAGGGAAAAAGGGTAGCATTCAGAAGATATAAGGAGCTGCAGAGGGAGGAGGATAGGGAGGTGTATCAGGAGAAACAGAGGGAAGTAGGGAAAGCAGTTAGGAGTGCATTGGCGCAGTCTGAAGGGACAATGGCCCAGGAGATAATGAAAGGGGACAAGACATTTTTGAGGTATGTAAGTGAAAAGAGGAAGACCAGGGGTGGGATTGTAAGGTTAAAAATGGAAAGAGGGGACTGGGCAGAGGGAGATGAGGAAAAAGCAGAAATCCTGAACAAATACTTTTGTTAAGTATTCAGAGAGGAAGGAGAAGGGAAGGGGCCACAAAAAAAGTAAGAAAAGCTTTGGAGGGAGGTGAACACTAGTGCTTTTTTGGAGATGATAGTCCTGATTGAACTTTCTAATCTAAAGGTGGACAAAGCATTGGAGACAGACGGGGTACATCTAAGGGTATTAAGGGAGCTTAGGGAAATACTGGATGCCCCTCTAACAGTTCTATTTAACAGCTGACTGGAAACAGAAGCGGTCCTGTAGGACTGGAGGAGGACGGCTGTAGTCCCGCTACATAAAAGCGGTAGCAGGGAGGTAGCTGGCAAATATAGGCCAGTCAGCCTGACATTGGTGGTGGGAAAGTTAATAGAATCAATGTTGAAGGAAAGGACTGTGGAATATCTTGAATCCAGTGGGTTACAAGATCTAAGGCAGCATGGTTTCACAGAGGGGAGGTCACGTCAAATGAATCTGTTATATTTCTTTGACCAGGTAGCAAAGGATGTTGAGCGGGATGAAGCAGTGAATGTGGCCTACTTAGATTTCAGTATGGCTTTCAAAACTGTTCCATTCAGGAAAATAGTAAGCAAGCTGGGCAGCTTAGGAGTGGGTCCAAAGGTGGTAAACTAGATATGAAATTAGTTAAGGTATAGGCAACAGAAGGTGGTGGTAAATGGAGTTCACTCCGAGGAAGGGAGGTTGACCAGCAGGGTGCCTGAGGGATCAGTGCTGGGACTGGTCTTCTTTAATAAGTGACATTGCAGAGGAGCTGGACGGGAAGGTCTGCCATTTGTGGATGACGCCAAAATCAGCTATAGGATGGACAATCCTGAGGGGGTAGAAAGGATAAGCCGAGACCTGATAAAACTAGAGGAGTGATCAAGGATATGGCAGCTGGGTTTCAAATGCAAACATGCAAAGTAATGCACTTAGGGCGCAGAAATCCAGGGATGAAATACAAAATGGGTGAGTGGTTTGATGACCAACATGCAAGAAGATACCTGGGGGTAATTATATTGGATGACATAAAGCTGGCCAGGCAGTGTGACAAGGCAGTCAGAAGGGCTAGTGGGATGTTGGGGTGCATAGGGAGGGGTATCACCATCAGAAAGAGGGAGCTGGTGTTGCCTCCATATAGGTCACTGGTAAGACCCCCACCTAGAGTACTGTGTCCAGTTCTGGAGACCATGAGCCCAATATTCTAAACTTCGCCTGTGGGAAAGTTAGCATTGCCCAGTGGGCAAATTAGCCCACAGCCAATAGCACACAGTATTCAAACAAATAGCCCAAGGGCAAAAACTACTGAATACAGCGAACAAAATAAGGTGGGCAAACCTGACTGTGAGTGCAGTGCAAAGACAGCCCAGCAAAGAAGACAGCTCTGAATATAGCAACTGGGCAGTGCAAACAGCAACAGCATCCCAGTGCACACAGAGGAGGTGTCAGGCAAAGGTGAACTACCTGGCCACTGTGGGAGCTAGCAAGGAGGTGGTGCATAACAACTGCAAACAACAGTGCAGGCCCCATACTGTAGAACAGCGCTAAGGTTCAGACAGGTTTGCCAAGGACAAACACGTTTGCCCTGGGCAAACACATTTGCTGAGGCAAAAGTTTGCCATATTCAAAATGGATATGTAAATGAGCCTAATAAGGCATTCAGAGGGCAAACAGCCAAATTAGCATGTTATTATGACCTGATTTGCGTGCATTTCCATGTGTAGATTGCCCGGGCTATTTCAGGGTGTACACAGCACCACCTGTACGTCAGACTGGAACTACAGGTCAGTAGCTGCAGGCTGGGTTTGTACACAGCTGTGCAGACTATTGTGCCCCAGTGGGCTAGCATCACAGGTATGAGTAGTTGTGCTGCATGCCATAGACATATGGTTGTGTCTGCTACAGTGTGTATCAGACGCTACAGTACCATTGGTAACCAGTATTGTGAGGGACACATTAATGCATACAATGTGTCAGGTAACATTGAATTCTGCTATCCACACATAGATAGGACTAGCTGGAAAGCGTAGTCTGACAGTGGACAACACAGTCATACTGTCGTGTGACCCACAGATGCTGTGCCACCGGCATAGGATTCTCACAGTAACACACACACATGGCTGGCCGTGTGTGACTGGGTGTGTGTATAGGTGTGGGGTGTATGCCCTGAGGGGGTCACACACATACCATCATACATGACAATGATGTCAGGGGCATTCCCATCATCAGAACATGTTCACTGTGTGAATTACCCCAGCCATGTGGCAGCACCTACTTTGTGGTGCATCCCAGGCACTTGTATGACCTCCCCTCACCACCCTCCCTCCCCTCAGTGCAGTATGTGTGTGCTGTATTGTATTGGTGTACCTCCTATGGAGGGATTGGGTGTGCTGCATGTCCTTACCTACAGGGTGTCCACTGGGTACTAGGCCACCTTCAACTGCCTGGTAGAGTTGGTATTGGTGCCAGATGAAGGTGCTGTGGGTACTGCCAGGGTACCATGCTAGGACTTGTGGCTGGTACCATTGGTTTGCAGCATATCTCTTCCTTGGGATATGGAACGGCCCAGGGTGGCCTTCTTCCCTCTCTTCCTATTCAGTGACTACAGTCATCAGGTGCACCATAATGCTTTTGTTGCTTACAACCCTGTTGTCTGTTGCTGCTGTGTCCATGCCTCCTATCCTTGTTTTTCCCAGAGTTAAGACTACCTTTCTCTGTGCAGTAACTTGCACCACGCTATGTTTCATGCAAAGTCATGCAAACACCCTTTGCTCTGCGCTAACATGCTGACTATAGCATAGTGCCTGTATTCATATACATGCCCCCCTCTCTTTGCCCAGTACATACATTCTCATTTTGCACCTCACTATTCCTGCTTGCCCGTTATTTGGTCTTTTGAATATAGGGGACCCGAGCAAACAAGGCACGATCCCAGCACAAACGGTTTGCGCCCAGTGCAAAGTTTTGAATATCTGTTCCCACATCTCAGGAAGGACATAGACAAAGTGGAGGTGGTCCAGAGGAGAGCAACTAAAATTGTTCAGGATCTGCATCAAAAGCTCTATGAGAAAAGACTAAAGGACCTCAATATGTACACCTTGGTACAGAGGAGGGTGAGGGGGGATATGATAGAGACCTTTAACTACCTCACAGGGGTAAATAAGGTACAGCAGGGGAGTATTTGTCAGAGAAAAAGGTGCTCAAGAACAAAGGGACACCCTATGAGGCTGTGGGGAGGTAGATTCAGAAGAAACGTGCGGAAGTACTTCTTCACAGAAAGAGAGGCAGATTCCTGGAACAGCCTTCCAGCAGAGGAGGTGGGGATGTAAACTGGTGGAGGTTCTTGAATACATGGGATAAGCACAAGGGAATCATAGTGGAAAGGAAGGGGGATGAAGAAAGCGCTGTAGATCAGGCACGGTCTGCATTAATAGTCAGGTAGGGAGAGAGGGGCAGACTGGCTAGACCAAGTGGTCCTTATCTTCTGTCAAATTCTGTATTTCTACTGTAAGTTTCTTCATTTCTATGGTTAGAATTTTGGAGAGATGTAACAAATGGTCACATGTTAATATGGAAAGATGTAACCCCTGAGTACTGTACTTACAGTACACCCAATAATTAAAGTTTAAGGTACCATAAAGTGCCAAGAATAGATCAGCTTCCTGGTGAAATCTTTCTAGCCCATCCAGTGTTATGGGCAAGGATGCTTGCAAGGCTGTTTACTTCTATTAATACTTAGCTGAACATGTCAAAAGAATGGCTTATTGGAGAAATAATCCCAATACACAAAAAAGGTGATATAAAATCTAGGCCAATTGTATACCCAAATACAATTTTAAGTACAATATATAAACTGTATAGTAAATGTATGTGTACAGTATTAATTAAAATTGAACTTTGGATGGAGCATAAAGAGATATTTAATGATAAACACATGGGCCCGGATATTCAAACTGCACCAGACTGTGGCACAAGCCTGGGCGCAGCTCAACTTTGTTGCACAGGGGTGTGGCCTGGGCGATATTCAACGGAGCTGTGCTATGGCACAGCAGCTTTGAATATCGCACCCTGGCCACCCCCACTGTGCATGGCGCAGTGGCACTGTGGTCCACTGGACCACCAGGGATATTGGACGTGGGGGGGTGTTACTATACCGATGCCCGTGATCGGGCAGAGTGCAGTCCACTGGACCACCAGGGATATAGGACGGGAGCTTATTCTTGGAGACAAATGCCAATGATCGGGCACATAGCAGTCCACTGGACCACTAGGGATATAGAAGGGGGGATTTAGCTGCATGGATGCCCGCGATGGGGCATGGGGGGTGCCGCCATGTGTGGCAGGAACTCGGGTGGCCACCCACAGGTGGCAGCTGCCGTGTTGTGCCATGCAATGTGGCAGCTCACCTGTGGGTGGCCATCACTTGTTCCTTTTTTTTTTGGCTTAACTTTGTGCAGGCACAGGTAGGGGTTGTGCATACATGACTCTGCACATCCCGGGCTGAATATCGGGCTGTGCAGGTTATGCATGGGCACGCCCCCTCACCTGTGCCTTCATACATTATTGATGCGCTCCGGTGCATCAGGATTTGTGCGGCGTACTTTTCCCTTTTGAATATCGTGCTGGGGTGCATCAGTGGGTTGTGCATGGCGCAACACTGTTGCGCCATACACAACCCTTTTGAATATCTGGGCCATGGGTTTTAGACAGGGTAAGCCTGCCATACATAATTTATTCATCTTGGATTAACTAGGTTATGTAATGGGAAGGAAAAACACATTGACATTTAACAATGTTGGACATTAAGGGGATGTTTGATAATGTTAATAGAGATCCTATGGATCACTAGGGTAAGAGGAAGGGACAGGAAACTGGATATCATCGTTCATTTTGGGACAAATGACCCGGGTAGGGATGGGACAGGAACAGTGGAGGGGGAGTTAAGTGAGCTGAGAAGAAGTCTTAGACAAGTAGCACACTCTGTAGCTTTTGTGGAGGTGCTGCCTCTCTATGATAGTGGGAAGTTGGGGGAATTCTGCACTAAAGCCTTCAACTCATGGTTGAGGGAATGGTACAGAGCAGAAGGCTATGGCTACATTGGGGTCTGGGGGCCCTCCTGGGAGGATGAGAGCATATTAAGGTGATGGCCTGCATCCCTCCAGGAGGGAAATCATGGTTCTCAGTGGATGGTTTAAACTGTTTCTTTGATGAACATTTAAACTAGCTAAGATGGGTGGTGAAAAAAAGGAAGGCAGAAACTGCCCCCCCCACCCACAGGCTGAAGTAGTGTGTAGGGAGACCCCAAGGTGTGAGAGTCCCACCACGGAGCAAGTTAATCAAGGAGGTAGGAGGTTAGCAAAAGGGGATGACGGGAATAGAAGCAGTCAGAAAAGAAGAGGGAGAATGAGGGCATAACAGGAAAAAGGGGGTAGCAACATGCAGAAAGTGAACAAAATCTGGAAGGCCATGTGTGCTAATGCTAGAAGTCTGGGAAATAAGATCCCAAACCTAGAGGCTATCATGGCAGAATCCGACCTGGATATTGTGGCCATTACTGAGTCATAGTGCACTGAGATCTATGACTGGAACATGGTCATATGAGGCTACGTGATGTCCAGGAGAGACTGGGTAGGAAGGAAAGGATGACGAGTGGTACTTTATGTGAAGAAAAATATAAAAGCAAAAAAATACAGGGAATTCAGTGGGGGGGGGCTGAGGTGCTGTGGGTCACCCTTGAGTTGGGAAAAGGAGCCACCATTCAGACAGATGTGATCAACAGACTTCTGGCATGGGGGGGGACTTAGATAATGAAATGTTAGAAGCAACTGGCAAAATGGCTGACAAGTAGGAGGTGCTGCTGATGGGAGACTTCAATCTGCTGGATGTAGAGTACAGCCTCTCTGCTGCAGCTTCAGCCAGAAGCAGGGACATCCTGGACTCCATATGAGGGGGATTCCTCAGGCAACTAGTCAGTGAGTCTACTTGTGATAGGGCAGTACTGGATCTAGTGCTTACAAACAGGGACAGTATTGCAGATGTCAAGGCTGGAAGCCATCTGGGGACCAGGGATCATTGTACAGTGTGGTTCAACATAAGAACAGCTGTGGAATCCAACCACAGAATGGTGCAAGTTCTGGACTTCAGAAGGGCTGTTTTTACATAAGATTGGTGACTGCTTCAGGAATGACCTAGCAGGAGGAGAAGACCTTGGAGATGGAGAAAAAGTGGGCCAAAATGAAAGAGGGCATGGTGACAGCAATAAACCTCTGTGTCAAGCAGGCAAGCAAAAGTAAAAGAAAGAGGAAACCACTATGGTTTAAAAAGAGGTAGCAGAAAATGTAAAGGCTAAAAAAGTAGCATTCAGAAGATACAAGAGACCCAGAGAGAGGAGGATAGGGAAATATATCTTGGAAAACAGAGGGAGACAGGCATAGCAGTAAGGAGCGCAAAGGTGCAAACTGAGGAAATTATAACTCAGGGAATATGAAAAGAAGACAAGACATTTTTAGATATGTTAGTGAGGAAAAGAAACAAGAGGGAGGGATTGTATTGTTAAAGAGGGAGGGGATGACTTATGGAGGAAGATCAAGAGAGGTCAAACATCTTGATCAAATACTTCTGTTCTAGTATTCACAGTAGAAGGGGAGGGACCACGAAGAGGCACCAGGAGTTTTGATGGGAGGAAAATGGACACTAGTCCATTTTCTGAAGGGAAAGTCCAGAAAGCACTCACTAACCTGAACATGGACAAAGCTATGGGGTCAGACAAGATACATTCAAGGGTGCTGAAAGAGCTCTGGGAGGCACTGGATGCACCTCTGACAGACCTATTTAACAGATCACTGGAGACCGGTGTGATCCCAGAGGAATGGAGAAGAGCAGAGGTAGTCCCACTTCACAAAAGTGGTAACAGGGAAAAGGCAAGCAATTATAGACTGGTCAGCCTGACATTGGTGATGGGTAAGTTAATGAAAACATTACTAAAGGAAAGGATTGTAGAATATCTTGCATCCAACAGATTACAGGATCTAAGGCAACATGGATTCATAGAGGAAAGGTCATGCCAAACAAATCTGATAGATTTATTTGACTGAGTAATGATGATGTTGGATCAGGGAGGAGCGGTGGACATGGCCTACCTTGATTTCAACAGGGCTTTCAACACCATCCAACATTGCAGACTGGTACAGTAAGCAAGCTGGGAAAATTGGGGTTGGGTAACAAGGTGGTAACCTGGGGAAAAAATGGCTAGGGGATAGGATGCAGGGAGCAGTGGTAAACAGAGTTCACTCTGAGTAAGGGAGAGTGATCGGTAGGGTACCTTATGGATCAGTAGTGTGACCAGTCCTCTTCAACATCTTTATAAGTGACATAGTGGAGGAACTGGAAGGAAAGGTCTGCCTCTTTATGGATGACACCCAAGATTTCAACAGAGTGAACATTCCTGGGTGTGTGTGGAAAGGATGGGTAGGGATCTGAAAAGACTGGAAGAGTGCTCAAGGATATGGCAGCTGGGTTTAAATGCAAAAAAGTGCAAAATAATGCACTTGGGCCATAGAACCCAGAAGCAGAGTACAAAATGAGTGGATTGATACTGACAAAGACCAAGCAGGAAAAAGATCTAGGGTAATCATATCAGATGACCTAAAGGTAGCCATACAATGTGAAATGGCAGTTGGAAGGGAAGTGGAATGCTGAGGTGCACAGGAAGGGTATCACAAGCAGGAAGAAGGAGGTGGTGGTGCTGCCTCTATATGGATCACTGGTAAGACCTCACCTTGAGCACTGTGTTCAGTTCTGGAGATAACATCTCAGGAAGGAGACTGACAGAGTGGAGGTAGTCCAGAGGAGGCCTACCAAAATGGTACAGGGTCTGCATCAAATGTCCTATGAGGAAAGGGTTAAGGAACTAAATATGTACACCCTGGAGGAGCGTAGGGAGAGGAGATATGATAGAGACCTTTAAATACCTCACTGGGGCTAATAAGGTTCAGGAGGGGGTATTTTTCAGAGAAAAAGTGCTCTAGATTATAAGGAGGCTTACTACAGTATGAAGCGGAAGGAGGGGATTCAGTAGGGATGTGAGGAAGTACTTCTTCACAAAAAGGGTGGTGGATTCCTGGAACAATCTTCCAGCAGAGGACGTGGGGCAAAAGCAGTGGTGGGATTTAAAAATGCCTGGACAGGCACAAGGGAATTGTAGCGGTAAGGAAGGGAGGGGAAGAGATGGTGCTATAGATCTGTAGCAGATCTGCAGTAAAATATGAAGGTTGAAAAAAATGGGCAGACTGGGTGAGCACAGTGGCCCTTATAAGCCATCAAATTCTGTGTTTCTTTATGTTTCTATACACTGTGGAGAATATTAGAATCACATGATATTGAACCAAGATTACTTGGAACTTTAGTCATGCTATACACAACTACAACTGCACAAATTAGGTATAGCCATAAAGGTGATAAAATGAATCATATAAGTACTAAACTGTAAGTTAAGTAGAGCTGTGTTTTTGCTCCACCTTTTGTAAGTTATACATACTGTAGATACTGTGATAAGAGATATTGAGCTCCAGGATTCAGATACCCCAAAAATCATGAATACTAATATACTGTAGATGTGTTCTTATTTGCAGACAATGCAATTTTGACTTCTTGTACTCCAAATGACTTTCAGAAAAATATGAATATTTTTGCATCACCTCTAAACAAGTTAGATGTGTCACGATATATCTCTAAAACCAGTGTTATTACAGTATATGGGTGATGATAAAACACAGTTTAGGTGGTACTATTAAAATGAATTATTCCCAGAAAGTGAATGAATACAAATGTATTGGTACCTATCTAAATAAAAGAGGAGGCCTGGATGTACATATGGATAGGGTGAAGATTAACACAAGACAATCTATTTTAGGACTCCATAGATTTGCTAAATTATATGCAAACAATTTATTTGATAGCATAACCAAGGTGTCTAATGCAAAGGCCATCATGCATAAATTGGGATAAAACCATCTGTTAAAAAACTGGAATCTGTTCAACATTTCTTTCTCAGGATAGTACTGAGAATCCAGCTATTTGTATGTGGGGAATTGTTAAGAACTGAAACTGGAATTATAGCACTGGTAACTCATGCACAAATTAGTGAAATTTCTTATTGGTCAAACATTCTTAAAAGTTCAGTGGGAAAACTTGTACAACTCTGCTGGAGGGGAACCTTATCATATAGACAGAATCATATCTATGCACATGCATAGTCTTCTGTTCTGAACATCTTTTATATAAAAATGGGATACTGACAATATATAGGGTAAATCATATATTTCGTATTAGTAATTACAAAGGGAGTTTAAAATTATGACTTACGGTTGTTATGAAACAAAAAGATATGTCGAGAATTTCAAATACTACATTTTTTACACTTTCTAATCACTAAAAAAGACTTTGGGAGAGAGCCTTATTTAAATAAATGTGAACTGAACCAACTCTACAAAATAATCTTACACTTACAGTTAGAATTTAACAGTTCCTCAATAATTAATTTTACTGTTCAACTGAAAAAGGTTAGCTCCAGGGATAGTGGTACCTTGCTCCATGCAGCAGTCATACAATATAAGAAAAGGACCAGCACTCACCCCTTTCTTGTAAGGACAAGAAACACAAAATTCTATTTCAATTGCCTCCTTTATTTTTTGAAAAAAGGTGCAGGATACAGCGCATATAAGGAGGTGCGGGACACAAGCAAAAGGATACCATACTGTCCACTGACCTAACGTTTCACTCCCGTCAACTGGAGCCTCATCAGAAGTTTACTTGGAAAATTATACCAAAGGGTTAATTTGCACATTGAAAAAATCATGGCATTGGTGGAAAATATCCAACCCACCATGGTGGAGCACCAAGCTAGCCTGTCCCTTCTCACAAACCGGATTACTGCTACGGAAACCCAAATAGTCTCCCAGGTGGAAAAAGAAGAATGCAGTGACAGAGGACTTCAAAAAGCAGATCAGAAGATTGAGTGGCTTACCTCCGAGCTGGAAGATCTGGAGGGATGGGGCCACAGAAAAAACAGAATACTTTGACTTCAGGAAGGTATCGAACAGAGAGACCTATGACATACCTACAGGACAATTTGCCGATATGGATGCAGTTAGACCCGAACCAGTACCTCTTTGAATTAGAGCCAGCTCACAGAATAAATCAGGCCTGCACATCATCCGCCACCAAGAAGCCCAGACTATTTGTTTTCAAACTTCTACAATTTTTAGACAAAGAAATGATACTGGCCAAAGCAAGAGAGCTCTGCAACATTGAAGTAGCAGTTAATTGACTCTCCTTTTACCCTGACTATCCCAGATCCATTCTGGAGTGGAGACAAGGATCTGACCGAATAAAACAGGGCCTGAGAAACAGGGGGCTTATGGACTCTGTACTTTACCCTGCAGTCCTGCAAACAAATTACAAGGGCACCCTACAACAGTTCCACTCCTCTAGAGAAGCTGATGCCTTCTTCCAGGAGCATCTACAAGTGTCAGAGAGAGAGGATCCGAAGATGACAGCCACCAGAGAATGACCAGACAAAAAACAGAAAACACAATGGACCATACAAGACCCCCCAACCTCACTGTCATCCCTGGAACATTTGACAGCAGAAATGGACCTCTAACTACTTTTACTATGATCACCCCAGAAAAAAGATTTAACACCCCATAAATACAGGAGGTAACCCAGACACATCAGTTTTGACAGCCCACATTTAATTAAAAGTTGTAATTAATATTTTCCATGCCTAATGGGAGATTTGGTGTTCATACTGGGCCGGCATCAATTTTGTTTATGACCTTGTGCACTTCACAGCCAATGCCAGGGGTAGCTGTCTCCATTCTCTCAGGAAGAATCTTGCTTTTCTGCACCCAATAGCCCCTGCACTGCAAAGGCTATGGTCAGTCTTATTGTCCCATAGGAAAAGCACACAATCTGAGATGACACCCATGTTCATGTCAAACTCACCGGTAAAATAAATCTGCCAAGCCAGCAGAACTCAGTGGTAGGTCTCACAGTGCAGTCTTCAACCCCCCCCCACTTTGAGCAGCACCACCAAGGCTCGAGCAGGTAGCTGATTTCACTAACAGGTTGACAAAACCACAGAACCAGTCTGACAACCCACTTGGCCACTCGAGGGGGAAAGGAAGCTATGCCTGTGATTCTGTCATCAACAGCAGGCAACAGTTCCTCAACCACTAAACCGGGTGTTTCTTTTACTGGCATTCACTCAGAAATGGCCCCTTCAGAGTTACAAAATGTAAAATGGCTTTTAAAGGAACTTGTTTTCTGTTCTCTACTGTATGCCTGGGATGCTATCTCCCTCGCTGGCAAACACAATATTTTCTTGGTGGCAAATCGCTCAAACAGAAGCAGCTTGTCTTCACCACAAGGCACCACATGGTGCCCATGTGACTGAGGACTGTTAATTAAGATGCACAGCTGTGCTGGGATGGAATTACTGATGTGTTTACTTCAATATATCAATCACATATATGTCACATGCCTGTCACTATGTTTTGTCTTACCCTGGTATTGCAGCAGTAGTGTGTAGAGATGCAAACCCCCTACAGGGAAGGAATGCATGCAGAAACTTGAAAAACTGTACCCCTGATGAGGGGAAATTTATTTATTTATTAAATTTTGGTAACCTGGTAAGCCCACTGAGAAAATGACAGTCCCTTTTTCGGGGTGACCCAGGATTAATCACAGGTAGAAACATTACAAGACTTTACATTGCAATGATAGGTCAATGTTTTGTAAGTTATACAGTAAAACATAGATTGGAATACATCAAATGAGGCAATGTTTATAATACAATTTCTAGTTAACATTCTGGCAAGTTTCAATCAGTGCACTCTACGTAGGCTAACAGACAGGTGACATATATGGATTACAGACAAAATGGCAGCATGGAAGTACATGTCACATACAGTATGAGTGCCAGTTTCAACAATAGCAAGTACATTGGTTAAGTTCTAGCAGATGAGCCTTTAGTCCCTTTTTGAACCCTCCCCCCCCAGGGAATTATATGTCTGTACACTATCAGGAAGGGAATGACTACTTTCAAAACTAAGATGCTAATTTGTAAAAATATCTAGAAAAATACAAGCGGGAATTACCAAAAGGCAGATGCACACTGCACAATGCCCCTTCCCACAAAGTATAACCAAGACTTAAATCAGATACTCTGTGCAAAAAGCACCATGGGGGTAGAAAGCATAATCCTTGCTACTACAGGATCCCTGCAGACCCCATTAAGCACAACTACTCAAGCCAATACGTAATGGAACAACATTAACTCATTATGGTGTGCCACAGCCTGGTTACTACAGAATCTCTTGAAAGGCCAAAATAACTGACACACAAGGAGATGTCAGATTACAAGATAGCTACAGCTCCTTTATGACATCGCCATCCCAGGCTCCACTATGCCTTCAGGGGTCAATGAGGTTATAATATTAAGTGAGGGGGGATGTAAAGGGCCGACTGGCCAGCAACCTCCAATCCCAACGTTTACAGTTTCCATGTTGGTGAAGGTAGAAAAGCCCCCTCCCCTAGATTCTCGATAGGAGAATCTTCTAGCTTGCCCCAGCTAGTGTAGATCACCCCAGTTAATAGTTTTGAATGAGTTTGTTAGTTTGTTCATAATGAAGTTTTTATTATAATATGTGTTAAATTTTACTTAATAGTTCACATAGAATATAGGACTGATGCAGTTCCTTCTGATTATTCTATTGTGTATAGTGTATAAGGTATTGTAGGGGTTTGGTGGGTTTTGTGGTGGTGGGGGTGTTGAGGGAAATAGAGGGAAACTATTGCCATATTTCAGAGACCAATCTGTATACTGGGAGTATAGCATCTTTTGACACCTTGAGGGTAGTTACCTGGAATACCAGGGGTTTGAACTGTAAAACTGAAAGACTTAAAATCCTCCTTAAACTAAAGGAGATGAAATGTGACATTGCTTTCCTCCAGGAGACCCATCTTCTGGCCATGGAAGCTGTAACCCTCAAGTGTAGCTGGGCAGGTGCAGCCTACCACAGGGCATTCACCTAAAAATGAGAGAAGTAGCCATCCTCTTTTGCAAGGGCCTACAGCTGCAGATACATACAGAGCACATGGACCCTGAGGGTAGAATTCTAATTGTGGAAGGTACGTACCAAGGGGCCCCAATAGTCCTAGGGAGTTTTTATGCCCCTAACAACCCCAGCCTTCAATTCTTTGAACGAGTTTTGAATGAACTCCCGGGGGAATCACAAGGGGTGATTATTGGAGGTGACTTTAACTTGGCACTGAATCCAGTCCAAGATCATACTGGTCCAGGTAGCAAAATGGAGACATAGTTTGGCCAACAGGTTACATGACTACAACAAAGCCAGACTGCAGGATGTATGGAGAACCCTCCATCCCCATAGCCAGAACTATACTTACTTTACCACAGTACATGACTCTTATAGTCATATAGACATTCTGTTTATATCCTCAGAACTGATTCAGCATACATGGGGTGTCACACAGGAAAGCATCATTATATCAGACCATGCTCCTGTCTCAATATCTCTAGTATGGGGAGGGAAAGCAGGACCCAGAAACAAATGGAGATTTAACACCTCCTTCCTACAAAATGCAGAGTATGTAAAATGGCTCCAAACTGAACTCCTTTTAGGCGGGTCTCCAGCTACCACAGGTTCCAAGGAATCACATACACCAACTTATAGCCTCTGTTACTGAAAAAGAAGTAGAGATCGCTATTCAATCAATGGCTAAGGATATCCCAATGACTTCTACATGGCATTCTTCTCCATTCTAGTGCCCAGACTGAAACATCTGTTTAACGAGGTGTGGGAAGCAGGTAAGCTACCATCCTCATTTCAACAAGCACTCATTATCCTTATTCACAAGAAAGGCCCAGACAGCATCTAGTGCTCCCAATATAGACCCATTTCACTCATAAATGTGGACGCAAAGATTTTTTCAACAATAGTAACACACAGACTAGAACCTTTGATGGGAGACCTGATTCACCCCAATCAGGTGGGCTTCATCCCGGGTAGACTCAGAGCAGATAACATCCACAGGGCCCTGGACATTATCTGGGAAGCTAGCTGATGTACATACCCCACAGCCACCCTGTAGCTCAAGGCAGAGAAGGTGTTTGAAAGGGTGGAATGGAAATTATTTTTTGATGCCCTTAAAAGATATGCATTCCTCACATGCTTCATATCTCTGATACAACTCCTATACAAATCCCCAACAGCCTCTGTACTCACTAATTCAGTGATATCACCACCCTTCCCCCTAGGTAGAGTGACAAGTCAGGGCTGCCCTCTCTCCACCTTCTTATTTCTCTTGACAATCAAAACCTTAGCATCCAAAATACATGCACACCCAGACTCCCTGGGCATCTCAATAGGACCCATCACCGACAAACTATTATTATTCTCTGATGACATTACTCTATTTCTATCTAATATACCTCTGGCCTAACAAACCCTGGGAACAACACTGACAGAATACTCAGCCCTTTTAGGGTAAAAAATAAAGGGGAGTAAATTCCAAATAATGCCTCTTACCCATCCTGTACCCAGGATCTATTCGCCAAATATCCTTATCAATGAGCACCGACGGGTGTTACCTGCCTAGGGATACAACTCCAGCCCACCATAAAATCAGCACTACAGGGCAATATGGGTATAATGGTAGACACACTTTTCATAGACCTCCAAAACTGGGACTCTCTATATGTATCTACCTGGGGAAGGGTGAAAGCACTGAAAATGGCAGCCCTCCCAAAACTTCAATACAACCTCAATAACCTTCCAATGGTGGTCTCCACTGCTTTCTTTGCACAATTTAACACACACATTTTTTAATTCATCTGGGACTACAAAGCCCTGAGGATCAAACAAGGCACTCTGTAGATGCACTGAATAATGATGGATTCAGCCTTCCCAGCCTCAGACTATTCCATGACAGTACCCTCATTCAACAAGCCATCACATGTGTATGATCAGAAATTTTAAGCCCTCCTCCACAGTGGATAGCTACTTTATTGAAGAACACCAAGCTAAGGTTCCCACCCCACAAGCACTGCTATGCCCAGATTGAAAGAAAGAAATAGTCTTTATTGTTTTAGTTTACAAAACTTTCAAAGCAGTTAAAATACACACATAAATATTAAACATAAGATAAATATCACATCAAAGCAATAAAATACAACATATCAAATGGAAATGACAAGGAAATTCATGTGTGAAGTCTATCCCTTAATATTATTGCACTTGTCCAACAGGTAGATCCATTCTAGGGCTTGTAATTGTGTAGCTAATAATTTCTTTTTAATTTTATAAATTGCACCGAAATATCTTGCCAGTCTATTTATTGACCACTCATCAATAAGGCTGTAAGTTTTTCACAATGGAAATTTACATTTTTCACGGCTGCTTCACTGCTTAAAATGCCGATTTCATGAAAAACACATCCACAGATATAGAGGTAAAAAAATGTTTAATTTCATTTAAAATCGGGTGAACCACTAAATGCAAAACATTCATCAGTACTACTGCATTAACTACCAACTATTTGAATAAATAAAGTAGTTTCAAATGTAGTTTAAATTTTGTTGAAGCATAGAATACATGCACAAGTTAGACAGTTTGATGCTGCGTCTATTGTCTTGGAGCATAGCACTGTAGCGACAGAATGATCTCTCCACACTGGCGCTATGTACTGGAACACTGAGGCAAGACAGAGCAATATTGGACAGGTTCAGGAATCGATCCCTGCAATCTAGCCAGTACTTTAAAACATCTCTGTCTCTGTCATTTGCATTTGTCTGTGTTTCGTTTATGTACGCTCTCAGTTCTGCTTTTGCTTTTTTGGCCCTAGCCAACTACAGACCTATCTCAAACCTCCCCTTTGTGGGGAAGGTTATCGAGAAAGTGGTGGCAGCCCAGTTGGACAACCATTTATCCATCCATAACATCTACGACCCTTATCAATCATCAATCAGGTTTTTGAAAGAGAAATAGCACTGAGACTGCGCTGGTTTGGGTGCTCAATGATCTCCTGATGGCGAGAAACCAGAAAAAAACGGTCTAATTTGGTCCTTCTGGATTTATCAGCAGCATTTGACACTGTAGACCATGGGGTGCTGCTTGAGCAACTGAGATGCATCTGTGGGTTGTCAGGTTTGGTACACAGATAGTTTACCTCCTTCCTTCTAGGTAGAACTCAAAGGGTTGTATCGGGGATATTTTCCTCTGATCCTACTGCTCTGTTCTGTGAGGTGCCTCAGGGCTCTGTGCTGTCCCCCATGTTGTTTTCGGTGTACATGCTTCCCCTCAGAGACATTGTAAGATGATATGGGCTGAAGTTTCATTGTTATTCTGATGATACCCAGCTCTATCTGTCGTTTGCACCTGACCAGAATAGAGCACCCTCAGTGTTTAACAACTGTCTCAGCGAGATCCAGGGTTGGATGAGGTCCAGCTGGTTGAAGTTGAACTCTGGGAAGACGGAGGTGATGGTTGTGGATCCTGGTCACCAGATTGAGGGGCCGGGGGCAAATCAAATCTCAGGTTTATTCCTGGGGGATGTGGAGCTCCCTGCCTCTGAACAGTGCGAGACCTGGGGGTGATCCTTGACGATCAGCTGACATTGCGTGCACAAGTGTCGGCATTTGTTAAGGTATCCTTTTACCATCTTAGGAACATCACTAGGATCAAGAACCTTGTTCCATCTGGCGACCTGTCTACACTGATCCACATCTTTGTGACCTCCCATTTGGACTACTGCAATTCCCCTTACTTTGGGCTTCCTGGGGTTGATATCCACTGCTTGCAGCTAGTGCAGAACTCAGCGGCCCGGTTGTTAATGGGGACCTCACATTCTTCCCATATTACACCAGTGCTGCAGGATCCGCACTGGCTACTGGTTCAGTGGCGGATCACCTTTAAAGTCTGATTACTGACTTTTAAAGCCCTACACGGCTTGGGCCCTGATTACCTGAAAGATCTTCTGGTGCCTTACCTTCCGATGTGACCACTCCGCTCAGCCAACGAGGGGTTGCTAGAGATTCTGAGGGTAGTTTTAAAATCTTCTGGCACCCGCGCTTTTAGTTTTGTGGCACTGACCCTCTGGAATTCTCTACCCCATTGGATTAGAGAGTGCATGACGGTGGAGGGTTTCAAAAAAGGCCTAAAATCCTTTTCATGGAAAAAGGCATTTGGAGATGACATAGATATTAACTAATGTTGTATATTTTAGCTTGGATTTTAATTTGTTTTATGATGTTTTTATGACTGTTATTTTGCAATGCACCTTGATTTTAGAAAGGTGCAAAAGAAATAAAGTTATTATTATTATTATTAAATTGTTCTTGCGCTAAATTTCACCAAGCAAATTCAGCAAGTGAGCAGTGCAGGTAACATGCACACCATTTAAAAGGACATGCTTAAGACTTTGTTCCCAACACTTGTTCTTGTACATTGCGTTGTCTGACACAAACGCTGAAACATTTGTATATGGAACTTCATAGTTCTGCAAGCAATGTAACACAGCCTGGGATACTGTTTTGAAGTTAGTTGCATCTAGTACAGTGCAGTCCAACAACACAAGTTCTAATTTTGTAATATTTGTGGATAGTACAGCACAATTGTGAATTGAAGGAATTGCCAGAATATTGAGAATGTATCGATCTTCCACATCTGTTGTCTCGTCACACACTATTGAGACAGACACTACATCTAGCATTTTTTTTTTTACTTCTGCCACATGGAATGTGAAAACCTTAGGCAAATATTCAGTCCTTAGCCACTGAGATGACAGTATTACACCAACAGACTTTAAATTCTCTTCTAAGAAGCAGTGTAGGACAAGGTTATACAGAGCATTGAGAAGAATGTTTGCTGCAGTAAAAGCCTCTACAAGATTAAATAAAGATACCTTTCTGCTTTGTTGGTGTGCGGCTTTCGCAGTGAACAACTCTCTTACTGTGACTTGCTTCTCCACCACTGAGGTCGATTTCTTGAGTTTTCTTTTTTTCTTTATGTGTGTAGGTGACTCTAAGTGTCTGTCACAGGTGGCTTTGTGTTTGTGGCCTATTGCAACATTGCAGCATGTGCAGAACATCACATCACCAGAAACATGAAATACCCCATTTTCATATTGCTTGCAGCGTTGTCTGGGAAACACATTGCCGGTTTTGGATGCTGAAAGTGGTTTCGGTAGTATTGACATTGCCTGGCATCTTACACAGTGGTCTCAAGCAGAATGAATAGCAGCACTTACTGCAGCTCACATTCAATGAGCTAATTTGTAACTCTTGGTGGTAAGACTGTAATTGACTGATTAGCAGGTGATAGTTGTCAGGTAATTTATTTCATTGATCTTGTAATGCAACCTTGTAATGTGATACCACACATCAGTCACAGCAACAAGTTAAATTACAAATAGAACAGAATACCTGGCAACTATGTTTCTTTTAATTTTATTAAAATTAGATTTTTTTGTTGCAAAAAACATATTATTTTACATTATTGCAAATTTCACGATCTGTTTCTGTTTTCGTGGGATTCGTGAAATCTGCGCAGTCCGTGAAAAACTTACTGCCTTACTCATCAGCAGTATTCAATAAAATAAGAGTTAAAAGTTCCTCATCAGTAGGGTACATTGCATTCAAATAAGGCCCAAGCCAATACAATCTTTCTTTTCTATACCAAGTACACCTCCAAAGTACATGTATAAGATTTACCACTTCACCAGCTGCACAGGAACAGACTTCCAAATCCTTAAGTAATCCGTGATGCCTAGCAAGCAAGACATTGCAGGGAAATTGCTCAGACTTATATAATATAAAAACACTATGAATTTCTGGGTCAGCCAAAACAATCAAATAAGGTTTATACCCCCAAAATAGTAATTTTTGGCTACCAATCTAGAGTATGCAGAATTCTTTATTTTACTAAGATCAATCTGGTTCCAAAAATTAGTTATTCTTTTTGTTATAATTTTTTTATATTTAACACTTATTATCAGAGTAAGTCTTCAGATTAGTAAGTCTGTACTTGTTTAACAGGGATAGTAATTGGGTGTACCAAAACATACCTCTATAACCTAGGTTGAACCAAAACTCTTTTTCTTCAAGACAGAGATGTGCAAGTGCATTCTTGGGCAGTTTAATAAGTCTGACCCAGAATAAAATCTTTTTAGTATCTATAAATGCATTTAAATCTGAGATACCTAACTCTGGTCTTAAATATGCTGCTGGTCACTAGTGACCAAGCCCCAGAACTTTTCCTAATAATTTTTGAATTGGTATTGCTAACATCTCTGCCTTTTTACTCTCCCATACATCCGCACCATATAATGCTTGCACATTATATTTTGCTCTAATAGTCCTTACCAAAGGTTCCACAGTTTTCCCACTGAAGCTATTATTAAGTCTATTAAGACTCCTGGCCATTTTAGTCAGTTTATCTTTTATTGTTTCAAGGTCAGAATTCCATTAACAGTTAGCATTAAAAGCAACATCTAGATAAACATAACTGTCTGATCTGTCTATTTCTTGTGTACCTAAATACCGTTTTCCATGAACTTTTGAATTTTTTCCGAAAACTACAACTTTAGTTTTGTTAATATTTATATTAAGTTGCAATTTTTTAGAGTTTTCAAATAAAAAATCTAGTTTCTTTTGCAGTCCCTTCTTTGATAGAGAAAACACAACAGTATCATCTGCGTATGCTAATGCCACACATATATGTTGGAGAATGTTTGGAGAGTCTGAAGGGAGTGAGTTTATTTCACTTAAAAGGCCATCCAGATATAATGAAAAAGAGTAGGGGCAAGTATGCAGCTCCGACGTACTCCTTTGTTGATCGAGAAAGGAGCAAAAAGTTCTCCATTAGCACCCAGTCTCACAGAGGTCCAAAATCTGTGAATGCAAAGTTCGCAGTACTTGTAGCAAATTAATATTAATTCCTCTTTTAAATAAAATTTTCCATAGTGTGGATCTTGCTACATAGTCAAATGCAGCTGAGTAATCTATGAAAGTAGTATATAAAACTTGTTTATGTAGTAATACATATTTTTCAATTAAGTGTCTCAGCACGAAAATGTAATCTATGGTCGAATAATTTTTTCTAAAACCCACTTAAAGTGGCAAGAGGCCACCAGTAAGGTCGACTTCTAGCATCAACTTATTAAGTAATATTCTTGAAAATATTTTTAAGTTCATATCCAGGAGGCTTATTGAACGATACAGCCCAGGATCTGCAAAATTCCCTTTTTTATGAATTGGCACAATGTATTCCCCTTTCCATGAGTCTGGGTATTTAGACTTTTCTATACACTTATTGTAATACTCTGTGAGATACTTAGCCCAGAATCCTGGTTGACAGATGTAAACCTCTGTGGGAATACCGTCATTGCAGGGGCTTTGTTTATTTTAAGAGAGTTTATTGCCAGAAGTATCTCCTTGTGTGTAACCACTATAGGGCACAAGCTCCTGCTAAGGTCTAGATTTGCTGAGTTATCACTGTTGGGGTCACAAAAAATATTGGAAATTAGAACCCACTGCTTCTCCCAGCACCAGACACACTAGGAAAACATGGATGTCACAGGCCACCCAGCTAAATTGGTCTAATAAGACTTCTAAACTATGCACCAATTTGGCAAAACCCTCAACTCCAATTGGGGAACTAGGCCCTACACTGGCCATTCTAGCAAGCAAAAGGCACTTCCATCCAAGGAGACCTGTGTCAGCCTGATACTGGAGTGCTTAAATCATTTGAAGACCTCCAATATAAGTGTGGAATCTCTCATACTCACTTTTGGAGATACCTCCAACTGCGAGACCCCCTTAGGACACCATTTTTACCTCAACACCTTCTGCCCATGGCCTCAACTTGAAGCACCTGGGTAGAAATCCTTATAAGGACAAGTGACTTAGTCAGCCAATTCCTTAAAATGCAGTATAGGGAACTCTTCCCCCCAATTCCCCAAAACTCAAAGATCCAACGGGAAAAGGAACTGGACATCCCAATCTCACAAGAAGACTGGAGCAGGGCCTGTTCCACAGCCTATAAGGCTAACAGAGAACTACAAGCCAAAACAATCCAATTCAAAGTACTACATAGAGCATACAGAACCCCACAATGACTCTACAAAGCCAAAATAACACCAGACCGGGACTGCTGGAGGTGTGCATCAACCCAAGCTACACTGATACACATACTGTGGTCCTGCCCAGCCCTGGAAGAATACTGGGACACTATTTGGGAAACATTGAAACAGCTGGCTCCCCTACCCCCAGTTAGGGATCCTAAACTGTGTATCATAAGCCTCCCTCTGGAGACACATTCTTTAATCACCCCCCCCACCAGCTACAATGGACTACTGGAGCCTTGGCAACAGTCAAAAGAGTAATTATCTGACACTGGAGGGAACTGGAGCCACTTGTTGTACAAGAATGGCAAGCTCTGCTGACTCTGACCTCCAGATATAAAAAAAACTGCTCATGCAGCAGCAGGCAACTTGAGCATTTGTTGGAAAGCCTGGGGACCCTACTTAGTCTTCCACAAATCTCAGTTTTCTACCTCTCCCACCTAACAGGCAAGTCTGCACCCCAGTAATAAGTGAACTAATTTCTTAAAGCCACAAAGTAGCCGGGGCACATTTTTGGCAGATACATCTGAATACCTAAGACCTCTTTTACCCCCATAAGGGACCCAGGATAGCTGGGACTGACTCCATGAGTTTTGGTATAACCTCTTATTTGAAGTGATTTTTTTGACTTTTAATTCATTACCCAACCTGTTAGCTCCTCTCTAAAGGACAGTTTCTAGTTCCAGATAGATTCTCCCCCACCATCCATACCCACACATTAGCACTTATACAAGCTTTACCCCCCCACCCCCACCCTTGTGAATAAAATAGAGGCATAGGGAGTATGGACATGAGAATACATTCTAAGCCCTACAAAAATGAGTGAGATACTGGAATTAACACCAATTGTGGGAAGATGAACTGCATGATCAGGTCTGCTGCACAAATAAAATAGTATTAAAAATCTTTTGCAGAAGCAATATTTATACATTATGAATACAGTCAAACAGTGGCAGTACCAAGGTCTGGTAAGCAGGTGCTCTTTTCTTTGCATTTTTCATGTCGTATGTTTGACACAACTAGGGGCAAGGTAAAAGTTACAGTTATGATATCTGTACAATGTTTACAAGTTACCATGTACAGTGTATATCTGATCAACACTTATTACTTTAAATTGAATGAATACATACCAGTGTTATTGTACTATGTTTAACTGAAAATGAAAACCAATAAAAACTTTTATGGAAAAAAAAATAATATACCTCAATAATAGTCAAATCTAACACTTCTCTACATCCTTTTGGGTCACCCACAATAGGGCGAAAATAATGTTGCTGAGGGTGATCGGGGCATGGGAAAATGGGCAGCAAACATAGATATATAGAAACATAGACTTTGACAGCAGAGAAGGACTGCTTGGTCCACCTAGTCTGCCCATTTCCCTACCTACTGGATAAGCTGCAGATCCTAGTTAACCAACAGCCTACTTCTTCCTACCCTCACCAGCATTGCCTAATGTCTGTCCCATGCATTCTTAAATTCCCCTACTGTTTTTGACCACACAACCTCCTCAGGAAGGCCATTCCATGTGTCCACCACCCTCTCTGTGAAAAAATACTTCTTCATATTGCCCCTGAACCGTCCCCCCCCATCTTCAAATTGTGTCCCCTTGTTCTTGCACATCTCTTTTTCTGAAAGATGCTACCATCTTGGACTTTGTCGATTCCCTTGAGGTACTTGAAAGTTTCTATCATGTCCCCCCTCTCCCTCCTTTCCTAAAGGGTATACATATTAAACTCCTTTAGTGTCTCTTTGTATGGCTTCTGTTGCAGACCCTGCACCATTTCGTTGCCATCCTCTGGACTACCTCCATC
Source organism: Neoceratodus forsteri (assembly GCA_016271365.2). Taxonomy (NCBI): domain Eukaryota; kingdom Metazoa; phylum Chordata; order Ceratodontiformes; family Ceratodontidae; genus Neoceratodus; species Neoceratodus forsteri. The sequence continues at coordinate 731,497,698 of CM057453.1, forward strand.
CTGTCTATGTCCTTGCAGAGATGGGATCTCCAGAACTGCACACAGTACTCTAGATGGGGTCTCTCCAACTGTCTGTACAGAGGGATAACAACTTCCTGTTTTCTACTAGTGATGCCTCTCCTTATACAGCCCAGTATACCCCTAGCCATCCTCACTGCCTTCTCACATTGCTTGCTTACTTTTAGGTCATCTGATATGACTATCCCAGGTCCCTTTACATTTTTGTTGTGTTAATACCCCCCCCCCCATTGTGTACTCTTCCCCTGGGTTTTTGTTTCCCAGGTGCACTACTTTGCTCTTCTTTGCATTGAATCTGTGCTGCCATACTTTTGACCATTCCTCCAACCTTGACAAGTCCCTTCTCATCTTTTCCACCCCCCTTGTGTATATCAACCCTGTTGCAGATCTTTGTGTTGTCTGCAAAGAGGCATACTTTTGCTTCCAGTCCCTCTGCAATGTCACTTATAAAGACATTAAAAAGGACTGGTCCCAGTACTGAACCCTGCGATACCCCACTAGTAACCTTCTTTGGAGTGGACTCCATTAATTATTACGCTCTGTGTCCTGTTGTCCAGCCAATTGTTTACCCAGGCTACTACCCTGGGACCCACTCCCAGGCTGGCTAATTTGTTTATTAATCTTTTGTGCGGGACTATGTCAAATACCTTGCTAAAATCTAGGTAGGCCATGTCCACAGCCCCTCCGTGGTCTACTACTTTGGTCACCTAGTCAAAGAAATGAATTAGATTCATCTGACGTGACCTTCCTGCGTTGAATCCATGCTGCCTTGGGTCTTGTGCCCTGATGGCCTCTAGGTACTCAATAATTCTTTCTTTCAGAAGTGATTCCATCATTTTCACTACCACTGAGGTCAAGCTAACAAATCTGTAGTTTCCTGCCTCTGCTTTGCTCCCACTTTTGTTAAAGGGAATCAAATCCACCCTCATCCGGTCCTTAGGTACCACACCATCCTCTCATGATTTGTTAAAAAGTGTAGTCAGTAGTGTCACTAGTTCACCCCTTAGTTCTTTTAGAATTCTGGGATGAATCCCATCAGGCCCCATTGCTTTGTCCACCTTCAGTTTTAGGAGTTCTTTCAGAACCCTTTCTTCTGTGAAAGGACTGGTATCACCCCCCCCCCATCCAGAGTGCTTCTATTGATTGGATTAGGTACCTCCCCCTCCTCCTTCTCTTTTGTGAATACTGAGCAAAGTATTCATTCAGTATACCTGTTTTTCACTACCCCTCTGCCCACCACCCTCCCCTTTATTAAGCCTCACTGTCCCTTCCTTGGTCTTTCTTAGCTCCCTACTTCCTGAATGCTATCTATTTCTCCCTAACCTTCCCCTCCCCCTTTTTGAGAACTATAGTTGTTTTTTTTCATTTTGATTTATTTGCTTTACACAAAGGCTTGTTGCATCTATGATGGCAGTTTTAATGTTTCCCCATTGTTCATCCACCCCTCCTTCTTGCCTGTTTTCTAGTGCTTTTCTGATTCATTCTCCCATTTTGATAAAGTCAGCCCTCCTAAAGTCCAGTACCCTCACTTTTGTATGGCTCGACTCTGCGCTGTGTTTATCGTGAACTACACTGTTTGGTGGTAACTTGTTCCCAGATAGCTACCCACTTCTAGATCTGAGATCCTCTATCTGTCCCCATTTGAGAGTATCAGGTCTAAGATTGCTCCCTCCCGAGAGGGTTCCAACACTAGTTGTCTGAGGCATGCCCCCCTGTAGGGCATGGAGAATGACTCTGCTCTTGGATGTGGTTGCAGCAAATGTGCTCCAGTTAACATCTGGCATATTCAGGTCCCCCATCAACAATATCTCCCCTCTTTCTGCCATCCTAAGGTTGCTTTCTATCATTTCCTTGTCTATTTCCTCCCCCTGAGATGGGGGTCTGTATACAACCCCTGTGTGGATTGTGGTGCCATTTCCAGTCTCCAGGGTGACCCACAGTGCCTCCTCTCCTCCCTGTTTACCCTTTAGTTCCATTGCTTTGATCTCTTCCCTTACGTAGAGAGCTACTCCACCTCCTCTTCAACCCTCCCCGTCCCTCCTATAGACTGTGTACCCTGGAATGTTGACATCCCAGTCATGGTTTTCTGTGTACCATGTTTTTGTGACTGCTACGATATCCAGGCATCCTTCTTCTATCAAGGCCACCAGTTCAGGGAGCTTGTTACCTAGACTCTGGGCATTGGTACTAATTACCTTCCATTTTTTAAGGCCTTGCCCCTTTTTGCCCCATCCCTATCTTTACTGCCTTTACCTTTTTCTCCATTTACCTCTGCTCTTCTCTCTATTGCCTTCTCTATCTTGGTGTTTACCTCACTAACTAGCCTGATTTTTTGGGGGGTGGAGCTAGGATTTCCCTGATCCTTCTCAGTGCCCCCCTTGGCTAGAATAAATGCTTGCAAATGAAGCATTTAAACCTATCACCTAGGATCCTGGTTCCCCTCCTAGACAGATGCAGACCATCACATCAGTATAGGCCTGCATCCCTCCAGGTTGACCCCCAGTCCCCAATGAATCCAAAACCCTGAGCTCTGCATCAATTTGTCAATCACTGATTGAATGCCATGGTGCAGAGAACCTAGCCTCGCCCATGTCATAGACAGGTAGCACCTCCAAGAAGGTTACCGTGTGTGTGCTACTTGTCTAAGGCCCCTCCCCAACTCCATAAATAACAGCAAGATGCATGACAGGGAATTGTGTCACACACCTGGCTGACCGCACCGCATAGTGTCCCCATTGCAGGGGGACATCACCTGACCCTGCAGCCCCCTCAAACAAATATAAACATCCCTCACCCAGTGCACAATGGGAGGACGTCCACAGATAGGGCCCCATGTTCCTAATGCCACAGTCATGGGTGCGCTGAAATCCCATGTGCATAAAACAGCTTTGCCCTAACTGCTTTGCCCACATCCCCACTCTCTGTTTTCTGTGCCCTCTTGACTGTATACCCATCCTTTATAATAAACACCTGTAGTGTTAAATACTCAGATTATATCACTCAAGCTTTAATACCTTTTTCTGTAAGGCCATCAATATCTTTTAGATAGCATTTAACCAAAATTCCTTGATGCCATGTGTTGCTGATCTGCCTCTTGTTAACACTGGCTTGAGGCTTTTCATTCACTGAGTTCAATGCTCAAGACATTTTTAAATGAGTGGTGACCACAATCCCTTAAGAATTTAGTGGTGCCCAAGGAATCTTTTAATAAACTCTTACTATATGCTGCCCCTGTCATTTATATGAATTTAACCTATTTGTTTAATTGGCACTTGGCTTCTGGTGTTTTCTCAGATGGCTGAAAAATAACCCAGGTTTTTATGTGGTTAAATCTGGCTTTCATAACCACTTAGCTAATTATAGGCTAATCTCCCAGCTGCTTACTGTTTCTAATTGTTTGGAGAAGCTTGTTGCAAAACAGATGAATGCATTTTTATTAGAAAATTACATGTTTTACAGGAACTAGTCTGGTTTCTGCTGAAAACTGAGTACAATAATGGCAGTCACTAAAGTTACAGATGGCCTCTTGACTGCAATGAACAGGGGCTATCTTCCTGGATTTGTTTTTGGCTTTTGGCACGGGTGACCACAACATCCTCTGTGACACATTAAGTAATCTCGGCCAATATCCTTTGACTCTTTTCTTTGTTTTATATCTATTTAAGTAGAAGGCAGCAATTAATTGCCATTAGAGGGGCAAAGTCCAATCTCCTCACAGATAGTGCAGGGCTGCTTAAAGGTTACCCTCTACTCTTCAGCTACCTTAATGAATAAGCTACATCTTCAGTACAATAAAGTACACATCTACACTGATGGCACTGTTTTATATTATAGTGCAGATGACAATTAGGTGTTTTTTGATTGTATACCAGAGAGATGAGTTGTGTCCGGGAATCCTAGATCCAACCATGTGAGTCTGTAGCTCAGTAGTTAAGGTGCCAGGATAGTATTCTGTGGGCCTTGGTTCAGTTCTCAGTAGGTCACATTATTTCTCTCTCTCTCTCTACAGTTTATGATTTAAATTGCTTCACAGTGACTAACATTGCACCAAAAATACACAATTGTCATCATGATTTTTCCATGTTGCAGGGTATGCAATACCAGAGAACAGAGGTGTGGCCAGCAACCCCAGGTCCACCCATGTGAACCTGTAGCTCAGTGGATAAAGCACCAGGACAGTTTTATGGGGGTCTGGATTCAATTCCCAGTGGATCACATTATTTCTTTCTTAATACAATTTGTGATATTATAGTGCAAAAATCCTAAGTGTCATTCAGAATCCTCTGCAAGATTTCAATAGGGTACAGCAGTATACTAACTACAACAAGTTGGTCCTTATTGTCTGTAAAACAAAACTCATGTTGTTTGGGGTTGACTTGCTTTATAAAAGAGAAAGTGACTCAACAATATTGACTTTGGAAAACATATTCCTGCAACTGGTGCCTTATTACAAATATTTAGCAGTATGAATGGACTCTAATATGAAAGGGGATGGGATGCAAACATTAGTAAGTTAATTTTGTAAAACAAACCCCATAATTGGAGTCCTCTTTTGACATAGTAATTGCCTTACTCAACATATTAACCCATAGGATGCTGACATAATTGAAATGTATTGGAATTCTGAACTGATGTGTCAGTTAACAGCACAGCAAAGGTTAAAGTACAGGTTATAATTACACTGGCATTCTTCTCCTATTTGACTTAGAACACTTTATATCAGTGATCCAAAACATACTGCCCCCACACCAGCTGCCTGTGCCCCTAAGGACCTAACAGCTTCCCTTTGCAGCCTTTGTTTATTTGTTTTCAGTTTTAGTAACGTGAATAGATAGAGAGAGAGACAGACAGACAGACAGAAAGATAACTGTATGTTTTGATTTATTTTATGTATACATTTAATAATGTCTTGCTGGACATTTATCACCTTGGGCCATTTTACAGTGGCCCGTGGACATCGACCTTGACTCAAGTTTTCTGTCTGGCCCACCACAAAAAAAAAAAGTTGTGCAACACTGCTTTATATGGCCATGCTGCTAAGGCTTGCTTAAATAAGCTTAATACTCTGTATAATCTGGTGGCTTGTTTTCGTCTGCATTCATCAGTTGATGCCCTTTACTGTTTCCTATACAGGTTATTTGGTTGGCTGGCCCTTGATGATCACAGACACCTCCATATCCTGCAGCTTGTGTACAAATGTGTATGTACCACAACAACAGACTGGTTAATAATCTTAATAATGCGTGAGACACAAGAACTGGTTTATGATTTACAGATGGCCTTCAGTTCACCTAAAATGTTTTGATAGGTGACAGTCTTTTTCCTTTGTAGATGCACATTTTTGAGACAGAATCTTCAGTAATCCATGGTTCAAGACTAGTTGACTTCGGTTGGCCACTCAATTATCTGACTGGTTTGCTAATCAAGTTAGCACCTCTTGGGTGTGCTGTTCAGTTATATCACTACCTTTACTGTTATTCACCTCAGGCTTTTTAAGTATGACTGTCTCAGGTCATATACAACTTCGGTATTGTTGACATAAACCTTGGGTTCATTAATATTCTAGAGCAGGTCATTATTATATATATAATAACTGGGGACTATTTTTTCCCATAGGAAAAGGGGTTACAATTTCCCCGTTATAACTCACAGGTTATAATGGGTCTGAACATGTGCAAAAAGTGCTCTTCTGGTCCTCTTCACTACACAACACATCGCAGTTCGCCGCAAGTTGGAATTGGCGATAAGTTAATTTAAACTATGAACAAAAAAACTGTGAAAGGACTGCTTCCCAAAGTAGCTAAATTACGACATGTTTTACCACAAGGAGATTTTTAGCATGAGCTGTGGACTGCGTGAATGCTGACCAAGTGTACGGCACCATGGGGATCTCTTTATTTTATATAACTGCTGAGGCGAAAAAGCGATCCCCAGCAATTTTATAAAATAAAAGATGGGGAGGTGTGTAAAACTCAAATTTTAGACACCCCCTCGGTGTGGGATGCCTGTACAAACCCCTCGAGCTTCACTTCTGGGCTTTATATGGCATCCCACACCTTGGGGGTGTCTAAAATTCTCATTATAACCACCTCTCCATCTATTATTGTATATGTATTGAGTTCAAGAGTGGTAACTGGCGCTTTTTAAACAAGCAGTTTTGCAGCTTCTGCACCACAGCCCTCATGTTTCTAGACCCCAACTAAGTGATCTTGGGGACTGGGAGCACCGGGAAGCTCCTGATACACTGCTATTATGGTGCGAAATCAGATGCGTGCCAACGCGCATACGAGGACCACCAGCTCACACATTCTTGGTGCAGCTACAAGTGGTTCCACATCTCCGTTCCTCTGGCACCTCTTTACAAGGAGAAATGTGTGGGGCCCAATAGAAACTCATACACCATGAGAAACTTGGACCAAAGCGTCAGTGATAAAACGGTGCAAACAGGACCTCCGCTGTGCTTGCGCATGTTGCGGAATGGACACAAACAAAATAGTGCTATGAGAAGACTGCATTGAGACAGCATAGTGCTTCATAGACCACAGAGGTTACTGTGAGGCAGCTCCTAAAGTGTTGTTCATTCGGAGTATGAGCCCTTTTTTGATTGCAAGACATCTGTAGGGCTCCACCCACTGCAGTCATAAAAATGACTGAAGCAGATAAAGTGGCAACCAGTTTGTCTTGCTGAAATTATAAATAGGAATGCAAGGGGATATCATCATTAAGTCCTTGAGGTGTCAGTGTAATTAATTTTGAGATTCAAAATGCCTCCTTCTGCTGAAGCTTCCGAACCATGTCTCCACCTCTCACTCCAAGTTCCACTCTCTCTAAACCCACAAACCTTAGGGTAGTAGCTGAACCATTGTCTGCAGCTATATAGTGTCTTGCCATGGCATATTCAATATTGCTGTTCTTAGAAGCAGCTCTATGTCCACCCACTCTTTTTTCCAGGGCCCTTCTAATGTGGCCAATGTACCCAAGGCAGCAAGGGCAGGTAAGGAGATATATAACACCCATAGAATTGTAGTTTATGAATTGCTAATTTCAAAATGATGTCCTGGACAGGGATGTGTAAAAGAGTGAGTATTAAATGCATTAGAGCAGTGCACACAATGTCCACAGTGAAAATTTCCTGTTGGTGGTTTTGGTAGCCAAGTGAAATTGCTATCAATAGAGGGCAGAGTTGTGAGCACCAGGACATCCCCAAGATTCCTCCCCCAACAAAAAGTTATACATGGTTCATGTTCATAGTTCACAGTTCATGGGGCTGGCAGTATAGCCTAGAGGTTAGAGTAATGAGCTGTGAACAAGCTTGGTACATCCAACAGACTAGACCTGGGTTTGATTCTCACAACCTCCACTTGCACCTGTGTGACTCTGAGCAAGTCACTTAACCACCCAGTACTCCCATGTCACCCCTGAAAACAAGCACTTGTGCATGGGCCTTACCTGGTTACCAAAGATTAAAAATAAAGTGTTCGCAAATGGATTCAAACTTGGGGTCTGAATGAAGCATGTTCCAGTGTTTTCTTATCACCTGTTCAATCTTGGTGCAATTAGGTTATATTGAGTGGCAAAAGTAAGTATATCCTCAGTTGCACTGTTGCCCCTGCTATGCAGCAATATCTCTCTATCCCTATTTTTAACATGGACAGGGCATCAAATAACCTAGCCGGGCTCTACCTCACAGCTACCCACATTAGTGTACTTAGTAGCAGCCTTACATTTGTACCCACTAATCAAGCAAATATATTTTCATTGTGGACATTGTGTGCAAGAGTGGGTGAACGTAAAGCTGCTATTAGGAACAGGAATACTGAATATACCATGGCAAGACATTATATAGCTGCAGGGCATGGTTCAGCCACTTCCCTAAGGTCTGTTGGTTTGGAAAGAGTGGAACTTGGAGTGAGAGGTGGAGACATGATTCAGAAGCTTCACCAGCAGGAGGCATTTTGGATCTCAAAATTAAATTCACTGACACCTCAAGGACTTAATAATGACATCCCCTTACATTCCTGCTTATAATGTTGACAAGACAAACTGATTACCACTTTATCTGCTTCAGTCATATTTATATATGGTATTACTTATGTGCTCTGCCATTTCAAATATGTATGTCCTAAAATTGTTTGTCCTTGTTTCTGTTTTCTTGCATGCTCGCACATGCATATCTTTTTGCACTTTATGTAGCATGCCTTAAATACACTTGACACTTTTAATCAGACTGTCTCTTTGAGAGAAGTGTCTTTAGACTCACAGCGAAAGAACAGTTTCCCACTCTGAGGATGATGATTCAGTTTGTCGTTACGTAAGCACATAGTGGGATCACCTTGGCACTGGGACAGCATATTCGATGAGTGAGCTTCTCCTGATTTGTTATTTTCTGGTTTGCACGGTTTTTAATTTTTAACCGGCAATGAATGTAGTGCTGCTTGATTTTCCAGCATACTTCTTTCTATCAGAGGAGTTTACCAGAGTCTGCATACTTCCTGTTTATGCTGTGAGCCATTTATCCATATGTGGGTGAGCTACAAACAGTTGGACATAGTGCACTATTTTATGCATTTTGATACACTTAATAAGGATGCCTTTGGCTTGGAGACTATGGTCCCTGTCATTACTGGTGCTGACCCACACTTCACTGAGTGGAGTCCCTGTGCTTCATTTAATTTTTATACTCCTGTGTATGTGCATGGCCCCATCGTTGTAAGATACCAAGTTTGTGCAGTGGTTTTGGATTCTGGACATGTAGGCCTGGATATTCAAACTGCGCTCAAAACTGGCGCAACAGCAGGAGCAAGCGCAAACCAGTTGCGCAAATGCGCAACAGGTGCGATATTCAAACATGGAGCACAGCAAATTGCGCAAGCAACCAACGTCTCAATATCACATTACACGCGCCATCGCTAACCAGGAAGGAGAAGCTGAGCTAAAATGTTGCGCTATGGCGCAACCAGAGAAGCTCAGCTGAGCGAGTCCAGAGCTGCCATAGTGCAAGCACAGCCCCCAGAGCAATGGAACTGCACATCCAGGGAGGCAGGCTGGGCCCACCACCAGCCATGCCACACATGGGCACAGGAACACACTGCAGAACCCACACCACACCGGCACACCCAAGCACAGTATCACTGGGGTGGGACGGATGATCCACGTGCCCATGGGGACAAGCCAACACAGCATAGCAGAGCCCTGACACCCCAGCACAACCACTGGCAGGCGGAGTGCCACACACACAGGGTTGACAACCACAGTGCACAGCAGCCCCTATGCACAGCACACCCTGCACTGTGACCCCAAGACACCACCCATGTGCAGTGACTGGCACTGCAGGAAACCATGCAGTCCCCCAGCACACGCCAGCCCGTGCAACACAGAAGCCTACAAGCCAGACACCCTGTGCACCCAGCAGTGGGTGGCAGCAGATGGCAAGACCAACCGAAAGTCACTGCCATGCTGGAGATACCTCCTCATGCACACACATGCACACACACACACACACACATACCCAGGACCATACCAGCCCAGATGGCATGTACACACCTGCAACTGAGCACCTATAGCCAGCTGCAAATCAGAGACCGACACAGTATTCATATATCAAAATAGAAATGTATATTGAACATAGTGCAACAACAACGATAAAAACTATTTACAAGGGGGACGGTACAAGAAGGGTGTTCAAGGGGAAGGATTAAAAACTTGGAGAGGAAGGCAGGGTGGTAGGGATGGGAGAAGTGGGATGGGTGATGACGGCTATGGCCCAGCCAGCTCCTGGTCCCCCCCTGCTGGTGCACTGTCCTGTGCCGCCCCTGCCGACGTCCATGTCGCCGGATGGCCTGCAGGATCTCCTGGTTCTCAACGCTGACCTGTGCGAGGTGCCTGACATCGCGCGACAACCTCCTGAGAACCTCGAGGCCTAGGAAAATGGGAACACAGTCAATGGCTGTGACTGACCACAACCCTGAACACCACCCAACCTGCAAGCCATATAGCCCAATGTCCCGCACCTGTGATGGCATACACCCACCCACAGTGAACATGCACATGGCCATCACAAACAGGCGGCACCAGCGATGTGCACCACCGCCCACACACACTTCCCACGTCAATCACAGTACAAACTAGGCTGGCAAGTGACGTGGCAACATGGTGCGATGCCAGTTACACAGCTATGTGCCCAGTGCATGGCTCGGACCACTAGTGACGACACAGACGCAAGCAAAGTTACTGCACTGTGATGCATGTCACCTGCTCGTGCCTGCATACATAAATACATAGACAGTGTCGGCAGATAAGGGCCTATGGGCCACCCAGTCTGCCCATTTGACCTTGTAAGTTCACTCTGTTTTCCTATAAGTCTGTTGCACCTTCCCCTGAGCTCCAGAATTCCTGTATGGCTATCCCATGCATTCTTAAATCCGTGACCAAGTCAGCCCCCACCACTTCCTCTGGCAGGGTGTTCCACTTGTCCACCACCCATTCTGTGAAAATACATTCTCATGTGTCCTCCGAATCGTCCCCCTCCAACATCATCCCATGCTCACTAGTCCTGGAACGTCTTTTACGCTGAAAAATAGTGTTGTCATGCACTCTGTTCCCCTGTAAGATACTTGTATGTCCCCATCATATCCCTCTCCTCCTCCTCCAGGGAGTACATGTTCAGTTCCTTCAACCTGTCTTCATCGGACTTGTGCTGCAATCCATGCACCATCCGTCTTGCCCTCCTCTGAACCCTCTCTCCAGTCCATGTCCATACGTAGGTATGGTCTCCTGAACTGTACACTGTACTCCAGTGTGGGGCCTCACTAGTGTCTTGTATAGTGGAATTATGACCTCCCCTTTGGTTGTGTTGTGCATGGCTGGTGGTCTTGCCCCCCAGCATGCAATAGCATCCATGAAGTAATGATACTCACACTGCTCCAGCAGCTGGGTCTGCCGCTGCTGCTGACGCTGCTGCTGCTGCTGCTGCTGTGGTTGGGGCACAACACCCCCTGGCACCGGGGCCCTGGCACGGCCCACCTCACCCTCACCCGGCGTCCTCAAAATCCGCCCTGTGGGAGACATATGTTGAGACAAACATCAGTGTGACTCAAAAGCAGAGTGCCCCCTGCCCCAGTGAGAGTGCCTGCCCACACAGCCATAACCATCCATCGCACAGCTGCACACACTGACACAGCCAACCGTGTCCGAGCCGGCACCTATGCACAGCCACCCAAGCACACACACACACCCCTACAGAGAATATAGGTGCATAGATGATACACTCACCTGGCCTAGGGACTACGCCCCGCCTGGCATGCGACCGCAGCCGTGTCAAAAGTTCCGGCTCCCTCCGGCGGAGGTCACTGTACCGGTGCCGGCACTGCTCAGCTGACTGGCCCTGGCCAGTGACTTCCACCAGGTCAGTGGCCACTTGCTGCCACACGTGTGTCCTTGGCATGGTGAGGGGGGCCTCACCATACAGTGCCTCACAGTGGGGCTCCACCAGGGCCACCAGGTTGGCCACCTCCAGCTGGCTCCAGGACACTGCCCTTCTCCGTGCCATGGCACCAACTTTACAGCAGGCAATATGGCGCCCCGCTGCGCCGAATCCCCACGAGGAGTTGTTGCGCATCAGACCACCACAAGGTTCAATCGCTGTTCGTGAGCAGCGCCATACTGTACATAGCTCTGTCACCGGACAGCGCAATAGGGACGTTCACATGGCATGCGAACAGCGCCAGGGGTCAGAGGCCATACACAAGGTCACGGCACTGACGCAAGGCTACGCACAGCGCCACTGGTCATATAGGCATCCTGCGCGACTGCAGAGATACGCACCAGCCACAGTGGACTATCGCGCAGTAATGCCACAGCGCCATATAGTGCCCAGTGCTGTAGCGCCACTGGCACAATGGTGGCCATGGCCTGAATCGCCTATCGCGCTCAGCAGGTCTGCAGCATGATAGACGCATGCGTAAGCTGTCTGGGCATGCGCAATGCAGTGTGGCACGCAGCCACAAACCTGCGCCATTGGCTCAGCCGGACCTTCCGTATTGCGCAAAGCGCAAATACGTGATATTCAGCCGACATATGCAAATCATCCGATCAGCCATTCAAAGGTGCAGTGGCGCGATTAGCATGTCATTAAAGTTGAGCCACACCTCATTTGCATGTGTTGCGCTATAAAAATGTGACAGTGGGTTGTGCTGGCCAGATTTGGTTACTGCAGGTGAGAGGTGAGTTACATGCTGTGTGATGCTCAGGACAATGCTCATGGGCGGAGGATGATAAAGGCTGAGGGGGCTGAGCATGAAATGGGCACTTAGAAAGGGACAAAGGGCACCCTTTCTATCAGTATCTGCCATGCGGAGAGGAAAGGGGGCTTCCGCACCCCCCCGGGCCGGCAGCTATGCTCATGGGGTAATGCTGTTGACTGCACAGTGACAGGTGTCCACTTCCACCCATACAGATCACCATGACTGACCAGAGCAAAGCTGAGGGTGTGGACGGCGGGCGTAGGAGGAGGCCGAACTTCACCGCGGCAGAGACAGAGGCCCTCTTCCAGGCCTACCTGGAGGATGAGCCACTATTGAGTGGACGGAGAGGCACCCCTCAGGAGCGTGCAGCTGCATGGGAGGGGGTAGCTCGGGCCGTCAACCTGCACGGAAGCCACCAGCGCTCCGTGCAGGAATGCAGGAAGAAGATGGGGACTGACCGCAGGAGGCTGAAGGAGAAGGTGGCAGCCTTCAGGGCGACGTGCTGGCACTGGTGGGGCCCACCAGTGGTGTTGCAGCTGACCCCTACAGGGAGACACTGGTCATCGACCATGCAGCTGAGTGCCATTGCGGGCGTGCCTGGCGGAGGATTCCAGACAGGTGGAAGCCCATCACTGCACGGTATGACATGGTGGTGTTGTTGGGGCTGTTGTTCACATGCACTCACATGTACTCTTTCTGTTACAGATCCTGTTCGCCTGCAGGAGACGGTGGTGGTGGTGGGTCCAGACAGTGAGGCAGACCTGCTGGACGTGGAGGAGGGACCATCCACCTCCGCCACCAGCCTGCAGGCAATGCAGCAGCATGCAGGCTGGGCCGACAACTCCAGTGTCAGTGATACGGGTGCAGGGGGTGCACAGCCTGTGTCACAGCAGTCTGGCATGCAGGTATGCCAGCATGCTGTGCCTATGGCAGTGGCACGCACCTGCACCATTGATGATAGCAGGCCTGCAATGGGCAGTGATAGGTGTGTGTCCCATGACGGACACATGGCAGGCCAACACGTGCCCCTGGGCCTTCCTGGTTCACACCTGTGTACCAGCATGCTGGCACAGTCCCAGGCTGTGCCTGTCAGCACCGGTGGGGCAGCACCAGTGGCTGTGCAGGTGTCTGGTACTGTTGTCAGCATGGAGGTGGAACAGGTGGACCTGGGGGCTCAGCAGTTGGAGGGGCAGCAGCAGCAGTCGCACACCAGGTCTGGGGGTACAGTGTCAAGCAGTGGCACATGTCCACCGCTCTTTGATCCGCCCATACCTGGTCCTGGTGAACAGCGCCCACCCTCAAGGGGTGCTGTGCAGCAGGACTGTCCACACCCTGGGGGTCACGATGTCATTGGGGCACAGTACCCATTGGACGCGCACACCCGCCTGCTGCAGGAGTTGGTACAGCTGCAGGGGCGGGTTGCAAGGTCCGTGGAGGCACTGTCTGTGTCCGTGGAGCGGCATAGCAGGGAGTGTGCTCAGGACCGAGCTGAGCTGGTCCTTATGTGGACAGATGTGACCGCTGCCATTGACAGGCTGACCCAGGCAGTGGTCTCTGTTGCGGACGCATTGGCCACACTGTCAGGTGCCCCTGTACCACACACCCCACACAGTGCACTCTCCACTCCCCATTCCTAGCGTCGTGCGACACCAGGCCTGTCGACACCGGGTTCTGCTGTGGGCATCCCGAGCACCCCTGGTGCAAGTTTGTTTGGCAGGATGCAGACCCCTGTGCGGGCAAGGTCGCGTTCGCACAGTGGGACCCCTGGTGGTGCACCAGCGCCGCCCGATGTGTGGCCTGCTCCAGCCTGCCAGTGCTGAGCTGAGCAGCGGGGCTGCCCACGCATCCGTGGTGGCCGTGGGACAGTGCTACCTGACTGAGCTGTCTCCCAGTGCAGGCCCTGTCTGGTGCTGCCCTGTGTGCAATGTGTGTCATGGTGGGCGTGCTGCGGTGCTCTGCTCACCAAGCTGACACATGGACCACCTGCACACCTCCCAACTGCTGTCCACAGGTGCGTGTGCATGATGATGCCTGCATTGCACTGTACACCAAGGTGCAAAGGTGCCCAGGTCCTGACACACGCATGGACAGTCCAGGTGGTAGGGGTGGTAGGTGGTGCTGTGTGTTGGCAATGTCATTTCCGCAGTGCTGTGCTGCTGCCCATGTATGCTGCCTGGTGTGTGTGTGTCTCCATATGTGTGCTCACCCTCTCTGCTGGTGTGTTGGTATGCCTGAACCTTCACCTCCCTGACCTTCATGCACGGTGTGTTCCCCTGTGTGCCTGTGGTTTGCGCATGGACAGTGTTGCCTGCACATGTCCCTTGCCTTACCTGTGTTGGGCATAGTGCTCTTCTGCAATGGTGTCCCGGTGCAGCTGGGCCTGCGGGTCAGTCGGGGTCCCTCCATCCTAGGGGGGGCTGCTCATCACCCATCACCAGCGCCACTGGCGTCCCCATCGCTGTCCCCCTCTTGGACCTGTACGGCTATCCCATGGTCTTTGGCCATGTTGTGCAGGATGCAACAGGCCAGGAATATCCCACAGGCCTTTTGGGGGCTGTACTGTAGGGCTCCGCCAGAGGTGTCCCGGCATCGGAAGCGTGCCTTGAGCATCCCAAACACCCGCTCTATGATGTTACGTGTTGCGGCATGTGCCTCATTGAAACATAGCTGCGCTGGGGTCGTGGGGCGCCGGTACGGTGTGAGCAGCCAGGGACGGAGTGGGTATCCGCAGTCACCTGTGTGGAGATAGTGGAGATCAGTGTCATGTCAGGTCCATGTTGGCCATATCCTTGTGTGCCACTACCATGGCACCTGTGTCATTCCCACCCTTGCCCAGGGTTTGCATTCCATACATGTGTACTCACCCACTAGATGACCCTTGGGGATGTTCCCCCTCGAATCGATGGCACAGTGCAGACTGGTGCCCATGATGAGCATCATGTGCTCCGCCGGGGTGTGTGGCACAGACATTGATAATCGCCCAGTGGCATCACACACCACCTGGCAGTTGACACTGGAAAAGCCCTTCGGTTCCGATAAGCCTGGCCGTCGGGGCCAGGTGAGCGCGAATGGCCACATGGGTGCAGTCTATGGCCCCTAGACGCCAGGCATACGTTTCCCCTGTGGAACTCCTGCATGTTTGCTGTACGCTCTGCCGCGGTGCTGGGGAAATGGATGTACCCGCAGCATGTGGCAGCAGTGCGCTGAGGAACTGGGTGAGGATGCGTGGCGTGGCGACTGTGTAATGCCTGTGGTGTCCCTGTCGGCCTCTGGAAGGTGCCTGTGGTGAGCAGGCACATGCAGGCTGTCACCTTGGTCTCCACGGACAGAGCATGACTCCGTCGTGAGGGTGCCTGCATCACATCACTGCACAGCTCGCAGAGCCGTCTCAGTATTGCCCTGTTCAGGTGGTACAGAGCACAATCACGGCGCCTGTGTACAGCTCGAAGCTGATGCGGCACGTACACCGCCTGTCGGGGCATACTGCCGAAGGGCCCCTCCGCTGCCATGTCCCCTGCAGCATGGTGTCTCACCCTCATTACAGCTTCCATGTGGAAGCTGACACTGTCCATCTCCTGGCTTCTGCCCCCGGCTGCTGTTTCTGTGTTACCCCCACTGCCCCCACTGCTGCTTCCACTGCACCGGGCACCCCCCACTGGCCTCTCTGTCCTCCTGGACCCACTGTCGCTCTCTGCCCTTCCAGCTCCTGTCTCTCTCTCTCTCTCTCTCTGTCTCTCTCCCCCAGTTTGCGGCCTGCTAGGGTTCTTGCGCCGCTTCCTTGAGCCTTTTTATTTTGGCTCAAATCCGGTACTGCGCAACTTCCGGCTGAGCCACTCTTGTGCATTGCACAAGTGTTCGGATATCGCATTGCGCACTTTATGCATGGACCCGCCCCCTTCGGTTGCGCATGCCTTCATTTCCATTGCGCTGTTGCTCAGCATGTTTTCGGTGGCGCAACTGGCCCCTTCTGAATATCTCAGAATGGCGCATTTTTGGAGTTGCGCACGCGCAACCCTTTTGAATATCCAGGCCGTACTGTTTAATGGTTATCACTGATAGCTTGACGTTAATGGAAAAGAAGAGAAAAGAATGTGAAAACATATTGGACCGATGGGACATAAGGGTTTAAAATGCTGCATCACAAAATGAGACAAAATTTGGTCCAAGCTGTCTTGTAGGCTGTTCAAGTGGAAGGAACTAGGGAGTTTCATATCGTAGTATGGGTAGCTAAAATTTAGACATTTAAATCATTTGGAGATAATGAAGTGCTAGAAGTAGGGCCATTCAATTGTTTGCTTGTGGACTGGAGTTCATGAATGACTGCCAGTTATAGTGACTGAGATAAATCATCAGCGCTGGCATTGGCAGTACCAAGAATATAAACACAATTTGATTTTCAAAGCTTCCAGAATGGTGCAAGGGGCTTGCATCACAAGGAATGGCACAAAGTGTGCCTTGCACCAAAAGATGCACCAGCAGTGACTCTCAAACGCAGCCTTCTGTCAACCACAGGCTGCGTGCACCAAAGGGGGCTTGTGCCATCCTTCCAGCACAAACTGCACTGCAGCATGGTGCTAGAGGGCATGCAGCAGGTGCAAGCTGCCACATCCTCTAATTTGGGATTCTCTAAACCCTCCCAGAGGGCGAAATTCTATGTACCCTTGGACCAGCTAGGGTCAGAGCAATTGCACCATTCTCGGAGCCCTCCCTGGGCAGGAGGGAATATGTGCCACAGCTCCCCCATCCTTAATCCCCTTTTATTAAAATAAACACATCCCTGGTGGTCTAGCAGACCCCCTCCCACCCTATCCCCAATCTGCCCCTATAATAATAGAACTGTCCTTGGTGGTCTAGCAGACTCCCCTTCCTACTCCCCAAATCTCCTCTTAATGAAACATATAACAGTCTCTGGTGGTCTAGCAGACCCCCCCTTCCTATCCTTGATCTGCCTATTCCACTGACTGAGCTATCAATGAGCGCGTACTGTATGCACTACATGCTCTCAATCAATGTGCGATACTGTATGCACTACATGCTCTCTATCAATGAGCGCGTACTGTATGCACTACATGCTCTCAATCAATGTGCGCGTACTGTATGCACTACATGCTCTCTATCAATGAGCGCGTACTGTATGCACTACATGCTCTCTATCAATGAGCGCGTACTGTATGCACTACATGCTCTCTATCAATGAGCGCGTACTGTATGCACTACATGCTCTCTATCAATGAGCGCATACTGTATGCACTACATGCTCTCAATCAATGAGCGCGTACTGTATGCACTACATGCTCTCTATCAATGAGCGCATACTGTATGCACTACATGCTCTCTATCAATGAGCGCGTACTGTATGCACTACATGCTCTCTATCAATGAGCGCGTACTGTATGCACTACATGCTCTCAATCAATGAGCGCGTACTGTATGCACTACATGCTCTCAATCAATGAGCGCGTACTCTGTACAGTACATGCTCATTGAAAGCTCAGTCAGTGGCCAGTCATGGTGGTGAGTGGAGGGCTGTGCTGGTCACTGACTTGGCGATGAGGTGGGGGGGTGCAAAGTGGTGGGGCACTGCCTGATGGTGTGGGGGAGTCCACTAGACCACCAGAGACAGTTATGTGGTCTATTATACAGCCAGATTGGGGGATAGGGAGGGAGGTCCACTAGACCATCAGGGACAGATATATGTTTTATTAAGAGGAGATTGGGGCTAGGGAGTGGGGGCCACTAGACCACCAAGGGCAGTTATGCAGTTTGATATACAGGTGAACTAGGGATAGGGAGAGGGAGGTCTGCTAGACCACCAGGTACAGTTATATGTTGTATTAAGGGGAGATTGGGGGCAGGGAAGGGGTCCACTAGACCACCAGGGATGTGTTTATGTTAATTAAAGTGGATCAGGGATGGAGAGGGCCACTAGATCACCAGGGACATCATTAATTATATTAGCAAGGGCTTGGGTATTGTGTTGCGCTGGTCACTGTCCAAGGGTGCAGCTGCCACCTGACTGCCCCGCAGCTTACGGCTCACATGGAGATGTGCTGTCTGTTTGGCACAGGGCCACAGTTGCTGCAAGCTGTGGGACTTTGTCACCGGTACCCTACGCAATTGAGAAATAGGTGCAGGGTCCCTGGTGCACTGGGATTTGGTGCAAGCTGCCACTGGCACATCTTGTGCCAACCTTTAAGAATTGGGCCCAATGAATCTGAAATCATGAAACGGAGATTCCCAAGTCAGTCACCTGAAGAAGTTCATTATAGAACTGAAGGTAGAAAGATCTTTGTTGATTATGGTAATGGTTGCTCCGTTATCTAAATAAAAGGTGACCAGTCAGGAATTCCATAGGTAACCCCAAGTATGTGCTGCTGTGATGGGGTGGACTTTGAATTAGGAAGAGGCTGAATGGAACTCAAGGTTCTGGTGAATCTCAGGAGGATAAGGAAGGGTAGACCAGGCTGATCTGTAAATGGAAGTGAAACTGAAGAACAGAGAAGCATCTGTAAAGACTTCAATGAGTTGACTAGGGAATGGAAAATAGGGAGATGCTATTCCCGTTCCAATAAATGAGAAAATGGAACCAATAGAACAGAATGAGCTTCATTAGTCATGATAATCTGATATCCAAAAGGAAGACAAAATGAGGTAATTCGAGTAGGTAAAAGATATAGGTTGATCCTTGGGTGATAACCCGCATGACAAAGTTTCGGTAGCTGAGAAGATGCATAAGTTATTTTTTTTTGTGCATGAGTGTTTGAAGGATAAATAGTGAATCAATTAGGGATTATTTTCAATTTGACCTACAGTAAACAGGCTTCCATCTCACTGTGTCTGATTTGGTGCCAAGAATTTCCAAGGAAGTAGAGGGCCTATGCTCTTCCCTTTGGTCAGGGGAATATTCGTGGTTGTAAACAATATTCTTAACAGGAGATACCAGCAGCTGGAGGTGAGTCAAAAGGATTGATAAAATGGAAGTTATCTAGGAGGGGGACCGCAGCTGGGCTTCTTTTGTCATTAAGCAGAATCCAACAGAGGGAACTAGAAAAGAGATCAAATAATTTGGGACTGCTTGAGTCCCTGAAAGCTAGGTGAACAGTGTAGTAGAATTCATCTTGCCAACAAATACCATGCAAGTGCCATGAGGACAGGTGACTCAGAAGGATTTTAATTACATCTGTGATGTCAGCATGTGAATGCAGAGGTTAACCATATTATATGCTACATGGAATTTCCTTCTAAGTAGTCTCCACCCATACCCTCTCATCACAGTACTTCGATTTCTTGTGAACAGGCCCTCATTTTCAGCTTTGTTGATCTCCCTTCTCCCTTAGCCTCCAGTCTGTACATATTGGGTCTGACAGCCTTTCCTTGATGTCCTGCCCTGTTGCCCCAGGATCATCCTAGTGACCATCTGCTACACCAGTCTTCAGCCTGTCTCTGTCCTTCCTCAAGGGTTGGCTACAGGACTAAGCACAGTACTCCAGGTTGGGCCTCACCAGGGATATTTCCAGGGTAATATCACCTTCTTTCTCCTGCTATTGAAACCCCTTCCTATACATCCCAACATTTGGGTCACCTTGCTATTTTTTTAATTCTTTGGTAATTGGGTAAGACAGTATATAATGGACAAAAGCCTCTTCTGTCTAACAAAATCAAGTATTGTACCAAGTATTGATGTGGGAATCAAATTCAGATCTACTGGATGTACCAAGCTCATTCACATATTGCTACTCTAACCTCTAGGCTATACTGCTAGCTATATGCCTTGGTACACTGACCTGAAGCTCTGAGAATGTCACTGAAGATGACCTTGAGGTCCCACTTCTCTGCTATTGCTACTATCTTTACCCTCCCCATTCAGTATTCCATGTATGGGTTCTTCTTACCAACGTGAATCACCTTGTACTTTTTGGCATGGAACCTTAATTACTATGATTAGTACCACCTTTTTCAGTTTTTCCAGTCCATCTTCAATTTCATAACACCCCCTTCACTGTTCACTTTCCACAGAGTTTTGTGTCAACCACAAAAAGACACACCTTATCCTGGATACCCTCACCAGTTTTGCTGATTATCTTGTTGAACATGACAGGCTCCAGGAGAAAGCCCTATGGTACCTCACTTGTGGAATAAGACTGCTTTTACAGTGGACTTTATTTCTTTATTCCTTGGTCAATCTGCTGTGCATTGTGGAGATTTGGCTTGGTGATGACCCTGTACTGATACTGGAGTCAGCTGTCCTAACTGCATTCTCCACTGTGCCCTATTCAAAGAAGGATCATGGGGGGACATCTGTTTTAGAAATTAATTTAACAAGATGGTGCACTCAGTGAGGGATACTTCATCATTTGAATGTGTTGCTTTGGGTGTTGGTTTGCAGCAACTAACATGGTCATATATTTCCAGAAATTTCTCTGATATCTCTAGTGAAATATCCTTCTTGCCTGCCATACCTCTAGGATCACGAGAGAGAATATTACAAAATATCTGAAAGTATCTGACCATATCAATTTCTACAACTGTAAGAGGCTCTTAAAAAAGCTGGAGGAACTTCTCTTTAACCACATGCAGAACCTCTGTATCCTTGGAAGAAGGTCATCTAGGCTCTTGTGCCGAACAGACTTACTAAAGGTTTGTAATCTGTCTCTAGAATGAAGTGAGCTACCACATCATACCAGCTAAAGTGTTCACATGCCCTCCCTAGGACAACAGTCTCTTTTTTAATTTGTGCATAGCTCTGTTCTGTTGGTATCAGTACTCTTGAACCATATCCAACAGGTTTCAAATGCTTTTCATGCTTTTGCATCAGGATCCCTCCTAGTCCAAAGGATGATGCATCTGCCATTTCTTTGTTGAGATTGAACAAGGTTAAGATAGGGGGTGCCGCAAGTCCTACTTTGAGATCTGGAAATCCATGTTCTTGAGTTGGATCCCAAACATGTTGGTTCACCTGTGACAACATTTTTTGCAGGGCTTTTGTTTTCTCTGCTAAGGTGGGTATGAACTTCCCCAGTTGGTTGACCATTCTCAGGAAACCTTGAACTTTGGGCATATTTGTGAGACTTGCCATCCTCTGTATGGCTGCCAACTTCTCTGGACTGGATTATACACCTTTGTCTGGGATCCAGCGCGCCTTGACCAGGCCACGGACCCCTCAATTTCTGGAACCTAAACAGTTTTTCAGAAATCCTCTGTACTGCAATGGATCCAGCGTGCCTTGACCAGGCCACGGACCCCTCAATTTCTGGAACCTAAACAGTTTTTCAGAAATCCTCTGTACTGTAAGGGATCCAGCGTGCCTTGACCAGGCCACGGACCCCTCAATTTCTGGAACCTAAACAGTTTTTCAGAAATCCTCTGTACTGCAATGGATCCAGCGTGCCTTGACCAGGCCACGGACCCCTCAATTTCTGGAACCTAAACAGTTTTTCAGAAATCCTCTGTACTGCAAGGGATCCAGCGTGCCTTGACCAGGCCACAGACCCCTCAATTTCTGGAACCTAAACAGTTTTTCAGAAATCCTCTGTACTGCAATGGATCCAGCGTGCCTTGACCAAGCCACAGACCCCTCAATTTCTGGAACCTAAACAGTTTTTCAGAAATCCTCTGTTCTGCAAGGGATCCAGCGTGCCTTGACCAGGCCACAGACCCCTCAATTTCTGGAACCTAAACAGTTTTTCAGAAATCCTCTGTACTGCAAGGGATCCAGTGTGCCTTGACCAGACCATGAACCCCTCAATTTCTGGAACCTAAACAGTTTTTCAGAAATCCTCTGTACTGCAAGGGATCCAGCGTGCCTTGACCAGGCCATGGACCCCTCAATTTCTGGAACCTAAACAGTTTTTCAGAAATCCTCTGTACTGCAAGCCCTGACCTTTGGATTTGGTACCAGTGGAAGCTGATTTCCAAGTGCCCCACACTATCTCCTGCTGAACACACCTCTAACTACTGTATCGCCCTCTGTGTCTCTAGTTGAATTTATGTGCTAGGGTTTAATAATTTGTTTAATCCTTACAGTCATTTTAAGTTCTGAGTTGATATTAGAAGTGAATTTAGAGCCTTGACTGTGTAAATCCTTCTTTTGCTCTCTGCCCTGCAACCTCTCTCTCTCCCCTCTCCTCCTCCCCCACACCGTCTGCTTTGCTCTCTGAACCTGCCCACTTATATTTATTCTCTTTGTTCTGATGTGACCAGCCTACTTCTCCAGCCTTTTTTTCCACTAGCAGATTATATCCTCTCACCACTAGAGGGCTATATCTCTATCTCTTTATCTAGTATGCAAGCCATGTGGGCTCTCTCTGCCTTTCTTTCACCTCTCCTCCTCCCTCCTGCCCTGGCCCCTCTCTCTCTCCCTGGTCCTAGCCACCCCCACCCCCCACCCCACCACCCTCTACTCTGGTTTCCACTGCTACTCCAAGGGAACTCTCCACTTCCACTCAAGACATGTGCTTGGTGCACCGTTTGGATATTCCTGGTTACTTAACCCGACCACTACTCTCAACAAGAGTGACCACCTCTCTACACTGTACCACCTTGCAGTCCATATGGGACACCACCTGGAACCTTGCAACTTCTACTCCAGAAAACAACAATCAAAACTATCTCTCAAAGAGCTGCGACTCTGCTCCTTAAAACTCCTACTCCTCCTCCTTCTCATCTCAGGCAGCATCCATCCCAATCCTGGCCCTAGAAGCTCAGGCCACACACAAACTCCAGGTGCCCTTATCCTTGCAACCATTAATATCTGCAGCCTACTACCAAAGCTGGAAGCACTCCAAGCCTTCATATGCCAACACAACCCTGACATCCTTGCAGTGGAGGAAACTTGGCTGACACCTAAAGTTCCTGACTCAGCAGTAACAATACAGGGCTACAATGTCCACAGACTGTACCAGATAGCCAAAAAAGGCAGTGGTTGCACAATCTATATCAAAGACTTCCTGTCTTGGCATCCTGTAGCAACTCCATCACTTTCTGCCTCAGCCCAGATTCTGCCAATACAAATCATCCTAGGTCCCAACCATAAAGCGCTGACTATTGTCTCCGTATACATCCCGCCAAGGGACCCTAAACATGGATTCAATGACATCCTAAACTTTATCAACTCTTATCCTTCCAAAGTTGAACTTATTCTACTAGGGGATTTCAACATAAACTGGTTAGCATCGAGTGCTAGTGCCTATAAAGACTCCATCTCAGCTGCTAACCTCTCACAAATGGTAAACTCCCCTACTAGGATTAACTACAAGACTGGCACCAATACCCTCTTGGACTGGGTTCTCACCACTCACCCCACAAGGATTTCTTGTATGACCATTCTCCCAGACTCACTCAGTGACCACTCCCCAGTCATGTGTGCATGGTCTAACAAATTCCTTAAGCCCCCTCCCAAAATTATTGCTAGCAGAGTCCTTCGTCGTGGAAAACTTCCATATCTCAAACAACACCTGCTTCTACAAGACTGGCTACTCATCTATGAAGCAACAGATGTTAACTTGGCTCTTGATCACTTCATCTCAATTTTCAACAAAGCCTGCGACCTCTTTGCCCCTGCTAAAAGGTGCAAAACAAAATCTCTCTCTAACCCATGGGTCACCGCGGCTCTTCTCTCACAGCTGAAACTAAGGGATCACCTCTGGGCAGTTGCCAGGGCCACTGGCAAACAACTGGACATCCAAAATTACAAACAAGCATGAAATTCTTGCACAAAAGCCATACGGCTAATGAAATCCAGCTATTACAAAGACGTTCTCACCAATACATGGGGAAATGGTCGTGCTTTCTGGGACAATATCAAGGATGTCACAGGGAAGCAGCCAAAACCTCTCCGGCCATGTTAATGGTTGATGGATCCTCAACCCTTGACCCCAAGGTGATCGCAAACATCTTTAACACGGCTTTTTCAGACCTTAGTGCTGTTCTACCTCATGACTTTTTCGAAAACAGGGCCTACTCCCCAAATACCTCAGCCCCTCAGTCTAACCATCCCCTCTTCTACTTCAGGAAGATAAGGCTGAATGAAGCTCGCCGCTATATTACTGCAGCTATCTCTAAATCTAGATCTAGTAGCGACACCCTGGACCTTAAGCTTCTGTTGCTCACCCTCGATGAGGTAATTCATCCATTAACAAAAACCCTAAACCTCTCTCTCAGCTGTGGAAAATTCCCGGACCTATGGAAAACAGCCACCGTGACACCCATCCATAAAAGTGGGGACAAGACAATTCATTCAAATTATCACCCTATCTCCATAGTGCCCCCACTCTCTAAGGCACTTGAGTGCATTGTGGCTGATCAGCTTACCGACCACTTGGATAAATGCAATATACCTTATCCACAACAACACAGCTTCCGGAAAGGCCACAGCACCACCACAGCCCTTCTTGAGTTCACTGGAGCTTTGCACAAATCCCTTGACAACGGCCTTCTCACAGGAGCCATTTTCATCGACCTCTCCAAGGCCTTCAATACAGTAATATAGAAACATAGAATTTGACGGCAGATAAGGACTGCTTGGCCCACCCAGTCTGCCCATTTCCCTACCTACTGGATAAGCTGCAGATCCTAGTTAACCAGCAACCTACTTCTTCCTACCCCAACCCCCCAGAATTGCCTTATGACTATCCCATGCATGCTTGAATTCCACCACTGATTTTGACTCCACAACCTCCTCCAGAAGGCCGTTCCATGCATCCACAACCCTCTCTGTGAAAAAATACTTCCTTAAATTACCTCTGAGCTGCCCCCTCTATCTTCAAATTGTGCCCTCTTGTTCTTGCACATCTCTTTTTTTGAAAGATGCTACCCTCTTGGACTTTGTTGATTCATTTGAGGTACTTGAAAGTTTCTATCATGTCCCCCCTCTCCCTCCTTTCCTCGAGGCTATACATATTAAGCTCCTTAGTCTCTCTTCATATGTCTTCCAGTGCAGACCCTGCACCATTTTAGTTGCCCTCCTCTGGACAGCTTCCATCCTGTCTATGTCTTTGCAGAGATTGGGTCTCCAGAACTGCACACAGTACTCCAGATGGGGTCTCACCAGCTGTCTGTAAAGAGGGATAATAACTTCCTGTTTTCTACTGGTGATGCCTCTCCCTATGCATCCCAGTATCCCCCCAGCCCTCCTTGCTGCCCTCTCACATTGCTTGCCCACCTTTAGGTCATCTGATATGACTACCCCAGGTCCCTTTCCATTTTTGTTGTTGTTAGTATCTCACCCCCCATTGTGTACTCTTCCCTGGGTTTTGTTTCCCAGGTGCATTACCTTGCACTTCTTAGCATTGAATCTAAGCTGCCATACGTTTGACCATTCCTCTAACCTTGCCAAGTCCCTTCTCATCCTTTCCACCCCACCCTGTGCATCAACTCTGTTGCAGATCTTAGTGTCATCTGCAAAGAGACATACTTTTCCTTCCAGTCCTTCTGCAATGTCACTTATAAAGACATTGAAGAGGACCGATCCTATTACTGAACCTCATGGTACCCACTAGTAGCCCTCCTTTCTTCAGAGTGGACTCCATTTACTATTATTCTCTGTGTCCTATTCTCCAGCCAATTCTTTACCTAGGCTGTCATCTTGGGACCCACTCCCAGGCTGGCTAACTTGTATATTAATCTTTTGTGTGGGACTGTGTCAAATGCCTTGCTAAAGTCTAGGTAGGCCATGTCCACAGCCCCTCCCTGATCTACTACTTTGGTCACCCAGTCAAAGAAATCTATCAGATTCATCTGGCATGACCTTCCCGCTGTGAATCCATGCTGCCTAGGGTCCTGTGCCCCTCTGGCCTCCAGATACTCGACAATTCTTTCCTTCAGAAGTGATTCCATCATTTTCACTATCACTGAGGTTAAACTAACAGGTCTGTAGTTTCCTGCTTCTGCCTTGCTCCCACTTTTGTGAAGGGGAATCACATCTGCCCTCCTCCAGTCCTCGGGTACCACCCTATCCTCCCATGATTTGTTAAAAAGGGTAGTCAGTGGTGTCACTAGTTCTACCCTTAGCTCTTTTAGAATTCTGGGATGAATCCATCAGGTCCCATTGCTTTGTCCACCTTCAGTTTTAAGAGTTCTTTCAGAACCCTTTCTTCTGTAAATGGCTGGTATCAACTTCTGTATCCAGAGTGTTACTACTGTTTGTTTTATGTACCTCCCCTCTTCATTTGTAAATACTGAGCAAAAATATTTGTTTAGTATCTCTGCCTTTCACAGTCTCCCTCTGCCCACCTCCTCCCTTTATTAAGCCTCACTATCCCTCCCTGGACTTCTTTGCTCCCTGATGTACCTATAAAAGGTTTTATCCTTCTTAACTGAGTTGACTATCTTTCCTCGGTTTGGGCCGTTGCTGTTCTGACTGCCTTCCCAGCCTCCTTTGCTTTAACTGATACAGTTCTCTATCCTGCTCTTCAAGCATTCCTTGTACTTCCTGAATGCTTTCTTTTCTCTTGAACCTTCACTGCCACTTCCTTTGAGAACCATAATGGTTTCTTACATCGTCTTGTTTTGTTTATTTGCTTCACACAAAGGTTCGTTACCTCTGTGATGGCAGTTTTTATTATTCCCCATTGTTCTTCCACCCCTCCTTCCTGCCCATTTGCTAGTGCATTCCTTAGGCTCTCACCCATTTTGGCAAAGTCAGCCCTCCTAAAGTCCAGTACTTTTGTCTTTGTATGGCTTGACTCTATTGCTGTGTTTATTGTGAACCATACTGTTCGATGGTCACTAGTTCCCAGATGGCTACTCATCTACCATCTGTGATCTCTCTCCATCTCCATTTGAGAGAATCAAGTCTAATATTGCTCCCTCTCAAGTGGGCTCCAGTACTAGTTGTCTAAGGCATGCCCCTGTGGGGCATCTAGAATAACTGCACTCTTCAAGTGGCAGCTGCAACTGCGCTCCCAGTTAACATCTGGCATATTCAGATCACCCATCATCAATATCTCCCCTTTTTCTGCCATTCTAAGTATACTTTCTATCATTTCCTTGTCCATTTCCTCCCCCTGAGAAGGGGGTCTGTATACAACCACTGTGCGGATTGTGGTGCCATTGCCTGTCTCCAAATTTACCCACAGTGCTTCTTCTCCTCCCTGTTTACCCTTTTGTTCTGTTGCTTTTATTCCTTCCCTTATGTAAACCATGGACTACTAATGCACCAACTACTGAATGCTGGGCTATCACCTAACTCTTCTCTCTGGATTAAAAGCTATTTAGAAAACCGGTCACAGAGAGTAAAAATTGTGGACGCTCTTTCTAACACCCTGCCTGTTCGCTCGGGTGTCCCACTAGACCCATACTGGGACCCTCCTTTTAGCCTTTTCTAACTCCTTCCCTTACAACTGCTCTGAGCAGATCATACTATATGCTGATGATGCTGTTGTATTCTCCTCACAAAGATCTCTGACTCTTCAACACAGCCTTCCAACTTGGTTTCAGTTCTGTAGAGACATGGTTTCTAAATCATAAACTGATCCTCAATAACAAGAAAACCAAATCTACGCTCTTCTGCAGCTCTCATAACCCACACAAGCTACACCACTTAGCTATCTCCACCACCCAGGGGAACACTCTAGATCAGGTGGTGTCCTTCAAATACTTAGGGATACAGCTTGACCCTAATCTCTCCTATGGACTTCATGTAGATAATGTATCTAGAGCTGCTAATATACGGCTTGGTCTCCTCTACAAACACAGACCACACCTCACGCCAGAAGCTTTGAAGGTTGCAGTCCTGTGCTCTGTGATCTCTGTAATAGACTATGGTCTCATCATTTATGGCTCGGCCACAACCACAACCCTTAGATGCCTCTCAACTGCCTTAAATAAAGCATGTCGGCTCATCACTGGTGCTTACCGTCTCACCCACACATGTGACCTGTACACTCAGACTGGCTGGCTCCAACTATCAAACCACATAAAGTTTCTCACCTGCTCCATGGTCAAAAAAATCTACTTTGGCCTTGTACCTTCTGGGGTCTCAACTCTGTTACAACACCAAATTAATAAATGGTGCCTTAGGAGATCTACGCTACAGCTACTGAAAGTCCCCCACTGTCACACTTCACAGGGACAATGCTCTTTTGCTTATTGAGCACCACTCTGGTTCAATGGCCTCAGCCCAACCATCTCCTCTGCCCCAACTATTGGTATGTTTAAAACTAGGCTCGGGACTATCTCACTACCAACAGCTCCTGTGACTGCCAACAACCTTGTTTCTCCACTTCTCTTTCTGCTCTAGTTGTCCTCCCTCCCCTCCTCACTGGATTCTACCCTCCACATCTTGGTATACCCAATGCTGCACTTTTCACCCTCTTGCCACCCTTCCTACATTCCTTCTCCCCCCACCCTCTTCCCTCTCCCTATGACTCTGGCACTTCTTATCTGTTGTCTATTTTCTCTGACAAATGCCACTGGCTGCCTTGTTACAATGCTACCCTTGAACTGTATTAATCTGTACTCTGTTTGCAATGTCCACATTGTTGTAATGCCTGTCTTGATGTTCCCCATAATTTGTATTTCTCTGACATGGAACCTTTGTAAAAGAGCCATGGCTCAAAGGTATTTGTAATCCTAGACTTGATAAATAAATAAAATAAATAAATAAATGTCTGAGATGATATGTCCCAGGAACTTAACTTTGGTTTCCCCAAATTCCTTTTTCTTGGCATTCAATGTGAGCTCTGCACTCTGGACCATTTTTAGGGCTACATAGACTCTTTAGTGCAACCTAAGATGAGGATATTGTCCATGTGTCACACAACCTCCTCCAAGCTTTCCAGGACTCAAAACATTCTGCACTGGAATTGCTTAGGGGTGGATGAGATGCCAAAGGGCAATCTTCAAAAGCAATCCAAATAACATAATGAAGGTGGTCAATTTCTCTGATGTCTTTTACAGAGGTACCTGTCAAAATCCTGCAGTGGCATCAAGTATGATGAAAACAAATTGCTTATCTCAGCATCTACAGTGTCTGCTCCACTGAGGGAAACATGAATTTCTCCTATCTGACTGACTCATTCAGCTTGGTTAGGTCAACACAGATCCTTATGGTTCCATCTGGCTTTGAAACCATTGCCATTCTGGCATACCAATCTGTGGGTCTGTTGATCTTGGTGATCACACCCAGATTCTTCATTCTGGAAGGTTTCTCTTTGATCATGGACATCAGTGGAACTGGGATTCTTCAGGGTGCTGTAAGAGAAAACAGTATGGCTCCTGGTGTAAGCTGAATATTATAATCTTTTTTGAGTTCTTCTCGGCCCTTGAATAATGTTGGGAACTCCTCAGTCCACCTGCATTGTTTCACACTATCAAATCCCACAAGAAGATGAAGTTTCTTGATTGCTTGTCTACTTAGCAGTGGGATATAGAGTGTCTTCATAACAGAAATGTCATGTTGACCTACATTTTTGCTTTTAGTTACAGTGGTAATAAACTCTCTGCACACATCCAGGGTGTATCTTCCTCATCCTATTAGGCTTTATTCGTGGCCAGCAAAGGTATGTGGTGTTTGCCCCACAGTTCCTTGTAAAGCATTTCTGGCACAGCGATGATGTCTGCACCTGTGTCTATCTTGAATTCTGTTGGCATCCTGTCGATGAGAAGTGTCATTTTCCAGCTAGTTCCTTAGGCCTGAACCAATCTCAAAAAAGTATACTCTATGTTGTACTCTGGCACTTCTTGGACTTCCTTTTTTTATTGTTCTGGTCCCCAATTTCAAGGCTCAGCCCCTGCCTCACACACCATCTCCCCGAATCCAGGCATACTCCCCCCGGGCAGAGCCACTGGGTGGGCACCCCCTTCCAACAGACACTAATGGCAAGCCCTGTCTTTCCCCCCAAGGGTGGGGTCATGGGAGTGGCAGCGGGACCCTCCTAGCAGACAACATTGGAAATGGGGATGGTGGCAGGCAGTGTATCATGCAGTGGGGACCAGCTTTTTTGGATGCTGTGTACCCTGGAGGCAGGATGTGCAATGATATCCACAGGTGAAGCCCGACATCTGTCCCACCTCCACAAAGCTAGGCACCAGTCATTCAGAGATCACCCAGCCTCTACCAGGGGTCACTAAGTGGCCAGACAGTCACCCTCTCCCACAGAGAAGGAAAGCCATCCTTCAGAGGCTCAGTCCTTCTTGGTTTGGCCAGCCCTCCCACTCCCAGGTCCATTCCTGAACCCAGAATGTCAGTATCATGAGCGGACGCCCAGTTTGCTGCACCAGCGGGCCAGCCATTTCCTGGACTTCCTGCATTGTTGCTTCTGACTGACATACACTCTCGTAATGGTCTCTCATTTGGCATGCATGGCAAGTGGCATCATTTGCTGCTCTTGGGTGTGATGGGTTGCTTTTGCACCTCCCGCATGCCTTCTGCATGTCCTTTCCCTTGTTGGGAGTCCAACTGTGCCACTAATCATGCATAACATTTGGAGTTGCATTGGATTTCTTCTGACTCCTCCCAATGGAAAAAATGGCTGCCTTGCACAGACTCTACTAATAGGGTGCTTTGTTTTGTCCCTTGGCTTGCTCCCGGCTGGAGGTCTGACTGTTGTTTTCATTTGGCCTTCCTCCATTGGGCCATTGTGACAGCCTTCCCTAAAGTGAAGTTGTTGTCAAGTTGCATGTGTTCAGTCAATGTGATGTCTCAGAGCCCCATGACAATCTAGTTCTGGTTCAGTTCCTCTCTTAGGTCTCCATAGCCACAATGCTCAGCTAGGGTATAGAATGCTCTAATAATGTCATTGACAGGTCCCCCTGCTTCCTACCTGCATATGTTAAATTTGGCCCTTTCATAAATAACATTTCTGTGGCCTGTGAAATATGTGCTTAATTTTTTTTCCCAGACCACATCATAATTTTTCTTTCCTGTGCCCATTAACATCATCCCGTTCAGGATGTCATCTGCTTTATCCCCCAGTATTTCAGGGTATTTACCCGATTTCCTGCTGTTGACTTTGCCAGGTTACTGGCTAAACAAAACCTTTTAAAGTGTCTGAGCCATTTTGGAAAGTCATCTGGGCTAGCAAAATCAAAAGGTTCAAACAACTAGATACGCTAAGTTGCTCTTGTTGCCATTACTTAATCGCAACATTCCACTGAATAAAGTCAAGTTAAGCTGTACTGTATACTAAAGTAAAATCATTGACTGGCTCTTTATTATATTCAATTCTCCAAACACTTTTGTTTTGCAAGCCTGCTTCAGTGCTGCCCAGTTTCACATTCTCTTTACATTCTGTGAGAGAAGTTACTTTACTTTTTTATTCATTTAATCAGCTTACCTTTTCTGCATCTCCAGCTCCCAACTGACTAGGAGGAACTCAAGGTGGAGTTACTGCACTTTCCCATGGTACTTAAGAAGAACAGTAATGCAGAGGCCTTACCAGTTGGTGGGGCTTCAGTTCTGCTTCTGCTTTTTTCTGTCTGGTACTGTGCTGCTGTTGGTTCTGGTGGCATGCTGGTACTCTAGCTTTTACTTGGCCTCTATGTCTATAACTCAACTTTCACTCTGGATTCCTGCATTTTTTTAAAACAAAAAATAATAAAACACAATGCAACATGGTTCTGCAGACACTTACTGATTTCCCAACTACAGACTACTTAATGGAGGGCTCAGAATTACAGACAGGGTCTGATTCTGTTCACTTCTGATACCATGTCATGTGTGCTGTTAAGAGCCATGCTGCACACAGGGTGAAGGTAAGATGGCAACTACTTTATTAACAGGAGGTTCCTTTGGGTAATTCCTCCCAGAGGTCACATCATAAACTAGATAGGTTTTGTTAAGTCACAGTGCCACCTATCACTGCACCTACTACTACCTGTGACCTCCTTGAGCTCTGATTGAATCTTGTGAATGCTGTTTACTACCACTAATTTCATTTCATATTATTTTATACTGGAAAGGCATATGGGCAAAAATGCCAGTTTTCACAAGCATCCAGTTTAAGGGTTAATACAGTGGTGGATATATATACTTTTTACATTTTATACAAGCACATGGTACAAAGAATACATAGTCAAAAGAGTATACAGGAATTTCAGAATACAATCAAAATGGCTTATGTACAGCATCTGTAGCATCAACAGCAAGTCTATACAATATGGACAAATATGAGAAATAGTGGGAAATACAATGGGTGAGCTTAAAGGGGAAAAGGGTATAAAAGCAGAGAGGTGGATAGGTGAGAAGAGTCAGGAGAAATGGAGAGGAGACATTCTAGCTGAAAAAAGAGCAAGTGACCTGGGGATTTTTCAGAACAAAGGAAGGAAAAGTTACATATGCTATCTATTGCAGTTGCATAGTGATTTGTTGAGTAGGTGCTCTTTGAGTTTGATCTTGAAAGTGCCATTGGAGGGGCTACAAACAAGGTTAGGGGGCAAAGTGTTAAAGAGCTTAGAACCTATGTAGGTGAGTGATCTTTGTCCCATAGAGGTGTTGCAAAAAGGAACCCCAAAAAGGGGATGAGGCAGTATTCCTAGTGAGAAGGGTGGGGCAGGCATTCTTGAAAAGAGAGGAGACACTGAAAGGAAAAAGGTTATTGAGGATTTTGTAGATGAACATGGAAGCCTTCCAAATGAATCTGTCCTCTAGGGGGAACCAGTGACCTTTCTCATAGAATATACAGCTGTGGGTGTGATGGGGAAGCCCAGTCACAAATCTAATAATGTTATTATATGCCATTTTGAGCTTATTGAACATGACAGTATTGCTCTGAGGGAAGTAAATGATGAAACTGTAGTCAAGAAGAGGTAGCAGCAGGCTGGAAGCCAACCTGCTTTTTGATTCCAGGGTGAGGAATTGCCTGATCCTGGAGAGGAGCCCTAGTCTCTGGTGGATTTTGTTAATTAACTGTGTCATGTGTTGACAGAAGGAAAGCTGCTCATCAAAAGTAATGCCAAGTTATTTAAATTTGCTCACCTGCTCAGTGACCAGCCATCATTATCCGGGAGGTTGAAACTGAAATTAGAATGTTTACGCTTGCTGCAGAAAACCATACATTTCATTTTTTTGGCATTTAGGACCATACCCTAGATGGAGAACCAGGAGTGGAGACTGTGAAAATATGTTTTGCAGTTTGGAGAGAGGTGCAGAGGGGTTTGCATCCTTACAGAATAAGGCATCATTGTCCGCTTATAGGATAATGTTAGCATGGGTACAGATGGAAAATATGTTATTAATAAACAGAGAAAAAATGAGGGGCCCCAGTATAGATCCTTGAAGAACTCCGTACTTAATAAGATATTCAGACAAATGATGTCCCTCAATGACTGGTTTGTGGAACCTAGCATTGGAATAGTTGCCAAACCAGTTAAAAATGTCCTTGGAGAAATTGAGAATGGCAAGTGTAGATAGGAGAAGATTGTGGTCAACCAAGTCAAAAGCCTTGGTAAGGTCCACATAAACCGCACCTGTGTAAAGACGGTCATCCATGGCTTTGTAAATGTCCTGTGTGAATCTAACAAGAACAGGTTCTGTGTTGTATTTAGACCTAAAACCATGTTGAGCCTCAGTAAGGATGTCACATTGTTTAATAATAAGCTTGATTTATAAAGCACCTTTCCTAATATCAAAGCGCCCAACAGGATTTCAATAAAACACATATACAGTAAATAAAAACAACATATACAAATTATTTCATAAAATCAGATAAATAAAATCAGACATGCCAATGTATAAATAATCAACAATGGCATTAATTAATTTTTTTTATCAGCTGGGATTGTTTAAGCGCTCAGTGATTTGAGAATGAATTATTTTTTCCATGATTTTGGATAGCGGGGGGACAAGTGAGATGGGCCTATAATTGCTTACTTCCTGTTTAGAGCCAGCTTTATGCAGAGGCCTGATGGATGTAGTTTTCCAGACCACAGTGAGGGTACTGGAACAGAGAGAGAAATTAAAGATATTGGTGAGAGGAGTGGCAATGACATTAATTATGTGTTTAAGGATGCAATATTCTAATCCATCCAGACTGATAGATGGTCTAGGGTTGTTTTTTCTTTTAAGTTTTATGGTATCAGTGGGTGAGAGTGCTTTGAAGTAGAACATGGGGTAGGAAATTTTTGGTGAGGGGTAGAATTTTGGGGCTGCTTGGGGGAGTCTAAGGAGTGGGGGGGTCTTGTACGTGTCCACGTCCCCGAAGAATGAATTAAACAGGTTGGTCATGCATGTTGGGTCATTTGTTATTTTACCTTCTGTCTGGAGTGAGATCCAGTTGCTCTTTTTTTTCTTTACCCAAGAGGGAGTTTAAAGTCCCCCAGAGTTGCTTGGAGTTTTCTCTGAAGTAGAGTTGGCTATTCTTAAAATGGCTGATTTTTGCGGTTCGAACAGCTAACGTGCACTTGTTTCAAAGTGTTTTATACTCTTAGAAGAGAGTGAGGGAGGGTGATTTCCTATATCAAGCCCAAGCCTGTCTCTACAGTGCATAAGTTTGAGGTGGTCTGCAGTAATCCACTTACTAGATCTCCCGCAAACTCTGATCTTCTTTTTGGGGATGAAGGTGTTGCATATGTCATTGAAAGTTTTAGTAAAATCGTGAAGGGCGTGGTCAATGTTTTTTATGTCAGCCATGAAGGAGCAGTCAGCTAATTTAAATGCAAGAGAAAGTTCTTCTAAATTGGCTTTTTCAATTATCTTGTGAGGATGTAGTGAGGAGTAGATTTAGGGGCTCTGGCTGACCAGTGACAGAAAATAGTACAGTGGTCCCTGATAGATTCAGGAAGGACACCAGAGGCTGAAACTCTGGAGGGGTTAAAGGCAATGATCCGGTCAATGGTAGTGTTGTTACCCATTTCATGATTTGTTCTGGTGGGGGTGGATATTATTTGGTACAGCCCTGAGCTTGTTAGCAGCTCTTTGGTGCAGTTGGAAAGGCTACTGTTCCAGTTTAGGTTTAAATCCCCTAGAATGATCCATTCCCTATTACTAGGAAAGACTGATTTGCAAGAGATGAGGGACTCAAGCTCAAAAAATGGTGTACCGGGGGATAAGTAGACAGAAGTGATAGTTAAGATTTTGTTTTGCCTATGATTAGATTTATAGAGAGGGATTCAAGTAAGGAAGCATCCATGTC
Source organism: Neoceratodus forsteri (assembly GCA_016271365.2). Taxonomy (NCBI): domain Eukaryota; kingdom Metazoa; phylum Chordata; order Ceratodontiformes; family Ceratodontidae; genus Neoceratodus; species Neoceratodus forsteri. The sequence goes on from CM057453.1 coordinate 731,533,027, forward strand.
TAGGTGAAGTTCAGTGCAGGAGAGCCTCTCTGACACATAAAAAAGGCAGCCGCCACCTCTTTTTCTGAGTCTATCTTTCCTAACTAGGGAATAACCTTTTAGTGTGATTTCATGCAATAAAATGTTGGGGGTTAGCCAAGTCTCAGATAGGGTGATGATGTCAAAATTATTGTACTTGGCCCAGGCTTTGAAGGGAATTTTTTAGCAAGGATGCTTTGAATATTGAGGTGGGTGATGCTGATAATGTTTTTGCCATGGCCAGACTGGGTTTTATGGGTGAGCTCAGGAGGTGCAGGTCCTTGGTTGGGGTGCACTGACCCTGAGAGGAGGAGAAATACAAATATTAATTGAGAAATCCTCCAGTTTTTAAAAAGTTTCATATACTTTCTGGTGCATGCATGTTTGACATATTTGGTAGATTGAGGGTGGTGGAACAGCAGAAGGCAGCAGTGTTGAGTGCAGAGGGTGATGGGGGAGTAGGGAAAGACTCTGACTAAACTGAGGGTATGAGAGAGGATTATATTATTGGGGGACCAAGAGCTGAGGCTTCCCATTGGGCAGTGCATCCAGGATCAAGCGTGAAAGGTGAACAGTCAGAAGGAGGTGATAAAACAGTCAGGATGGGAATGGATGAGCTGGTTAAGGAAACAAAAAGTAATAAAAGGATTACATGGAGAAATTAGGTGGGCAAAATCATTGCAAAAATGGGGGACAACTTACAAAAACTGGGCAAAAGAACAGGAAAATGGAGTGCGCTGTTTAAGGACACTGGAAGGCTACTGGATTGGAAAACTTGATTAGTATCAGGCCCTTTAAGTGAGACAGACAGCTTTAAAACAACAGTAATTGGTTGGACAGATCAGTTGGTGCGGAGCCATTCATTTCTTCCCTCAACTAGTTTCCTATTCACCTTATAAGCCCTTTCTGAATCCCCAAATTCTCCAACTTTTTAAGAGTTTCTTGTAGTTGTAGAAATTGATATAAGCAGATATTTCCAGATATTTTGTAATATTTGTTAGATAAATTCTTTCTGGTGGCCCTATGTAGGCAAGCAAGATATTTCACTAGAGATATCAGAAAACATTCTGGAAATATCTGACCATGTTAATCACTGCAGCTGTATGTGGAACTGAATCAAAGGGTTTACTGGAGTTGAGATAAAACAAATTTAGAGAGCCTACCCCTTATCTATGCTCTGGTGACCCAGACAAACATTACTAACATGTTGGTCTGGCATGATCCGCCTGCCACAATTTGAGCTTCTTACTGTTCCATAGCCCATTAACTTAGTAATACTACATGATTTTTTCATTAACTAGTCTCTGATAGCTCACCAACAATTGAGATAAGGCTAAATGCCCTGCAGTTTTCTATGACCTCTTTGTCACCACCCTCATGGAGTGGTACCACTTCTGTGGATTGCCTGTCTCCTGGAACTTCCCCCCTTTCCAAGGAGCACCTGATCCAATCAATACACCTTTACTGTTCAACCAATGGCTATTACAAAAGATAAACCATATACAAACATACTGTATTTAAACTTAAAAAAAAAAATCTGCTATACATATGCTATTAAAGTGCAGTTTCAGTTTAAAGCACGCCATACATGGTTAAAGTAAAGACCAGAAAAGTAGTAGAAATGCATAGATGTTTATCTGGAACTTATATTCTATTTAGAAACATCAGAGTGAGATGATGGAAGGCAATACCTAATGTGACAAAAGACTAACCAGGATAAAGATAAAAGGGTTCAGGTCTGTTTCCCTACATTCTAATTAAAATTTTTCCCAGTACTCTAAGTTCTTGAGGATAGAAGCCAAAAAGGTGAAAAATGCTAGCTCCATCTATTCAGACTGATGACAATGCAAAAGATTTTGTTAAACACTTATTGTCGTTAAATATGAAAAAGGAAACAAGAGGGTAGAGATCCAGGAGACTAATGGCAAATAAAAAAGATGCACTTACTTGAATAAATACAATGAATTGTCATTGGCCAAACATGGCAAGGTAGGTGTTTCTTTCAGTACCAAAGAAAGGACAAATTAGTAAACCAGTGCATGTTTCAAATATTCAATATAATGTGAGTCACATGGATATACAGGGAAGGAACCTTTGTCTTTTGTGAAAAATAGTTGCAAAAACTTACTGTTATGCAGATCAAATCAATATATAGTAAAACGTCTCTCATATTGGAAGCAAGAGATCAAAACAAACAAAACTCCAGATGGTGAGTTGACTTATACTGTATCTAGGCATTCATTTGGCCACCTTTTGATCAAAAGGTAAGGCTAGATCTGCCTGCATTGCCATACCAGTGAGTCTCCTCTGAATCACCTGAATAGATCAATCAGTGGTATTGCAGATTCCTGCATCAGTTCCATCACATCCTTGGATGTAAACCATCGGGACTTGGTGCCCTGTCTACCCTAAGGACTGCAATCCCATTTCACACTATGTCCTCTGTGATCTGTGCTATCTCCATTCCTCTCACTCCCCTCAATGATGCCTTTGTGTAACTTTGTTCTTCTGGTAATGGCACCTATCCTCAACTGTGAATACAGAATAAAAAGTGGCTGTTTAATAAATTTATATTTTACCCATCATTCTCCACCCAAGTCCCCCCATTCTTCAACCTCATAATTCCCCTTTTTGACTTCCATTTTTCCTTTCTGTGCCTAAAAATCTCCTATACTCTCTTTTACCCCTTCTGCTGTTCTTGGTTCCAGGTAGGGTTTCCCCCTCAAATGAGGCAAACACTGAACACTAAACCACACCCCAAACTATGTCCCAACCCCACACCTTCTTATGACTGATGAAGAAATCAATTGGTTAGATACTAGACTCTGATTCATGCAATTTATTCACGACTGCTGAGATTACATTGTGCAATATTTGGTCAAATTATGAATATTTTTGGGAGTTGCTTGATTTAGGTTTAAATATTTTAGTTTTAGTTTCAGTGTGGTTTGAGCTTGGGCTGTGGTGCTGAGTGGGAGCATGGGGGGCTTTGCTCCCCATATACACATTTTAATTGACACATCGAGTGACTACAACAGTAACAGTAGATGAAATTTAATTACAAGTCTTGTTTGCCATTTAAAGATGAGCCACTGCAGTCACTACCATCGCTCCTCCTCTAAAGTCATTCTTAATGTCAAAGAAGGCTTTAGAAATGATAAGCAATCATTTTTATAATGGTAAATGCCCTTAATTTTTTCCCATATCAGTCATGTGTTCTGATATGCCTTGACCAATTTTTGATAAACTAATGAACTACGGTAACAAAACTGAGTCTGTCTACAAATACCAGAACAGAGGACAGACCCAAAATGGAAAAAAGCAGAGCATATGAAGGTATCAAAACTGTTTCCTATCAGAGCAGTAAAAGACCATCTTTAAAATGTGAAGTAGAAAGGATTACGTTAATTTACTGCTAATCATCTTAAAAACCATACTTTGCTCGGCCAGATTGACTAGTTTACAAACATAGAAACACAGACAATAATGACAGACAAAGGCTAAAGGTCCATCTAGTCTGCCCAGAGTTCTCTATCTGGCCTGAGACCTATCGACCATACATGGTTTTATCCTTCCCGATCCACTCCTCTGCTTCCCTCCCTAAAGTTACTGACCTAAGCAACCACCAGACCCATCACTCTGTCTCAGTCATGCTTGAAACTACTTATGGTCTAGATGCCCAATAGCTCTGCTGGCATACTGGTCCATGGCTCCACCACCCTTTCCATAAAATAGAGCTTCTTCACATCCCTCTTAACCTCCCCCCATTCCACTCATAACCTTGGGTCCTTGATTCTGTATTCCTGATAAGTTCAAGTTCAAGTTTATTCAAGTTCAAGTTTATTGCAGGAAAACTCCATTGAGCAAGCTCATTCACAAGGAGGTCCTGTGACATAAACGCTTAAAGTACAAACACAGATAGGTAATAACAGTATATACATGAAATGCATGTTACATGATACAGGCTGGATATACATACAAGGGTACTTTTACATGATACAGGCTGGATATACATACAAGGGTACCACATAGGGTGACCGCAGGTGGTAAACATTGATATGAGACAGGGAAGCGACTTACAGGTTGCATACTGATAAATGAAACATGATGACTGGTGTGTGCAATACATATACAGTATTTTGGCAGCTAGAACAAACAACAGTCTACAACTGATATGGGGAGGAGTGATTTGATAGAAGTAGCAGTGGAGCGTAAGCAAAGATAAAGCCAGGAGTAGAAGGGAAGGAAAGCAGTTAATATGACAAATCAATTATACCTTACCAGTGGATAAATATGGCACACATGGGAAGGAAGAGACTTAATGACAGTTACAGGTGTCTTTTATTTTGGCTGAACTTAGCGATTTGTAGAAGTTTATTGAAACTGTGCTAGTTAGTTTCAGTACAGTTTGTAATTGGTTCCAAATGGAGGGAAGGACATATGCAATACACGTTTACAAAGAAGTCCGCATCCTTGGTATGTCAAGCATAATAAAGTCAGATTTTCTTAACAGTATGCACTGTGAGATACTAATAAGGGAAGAGAGAAAGCTTGGCAATTTCTGCAGGACAGTTTAAGAGTCCATAGCCCAGCATGGAGCAGGCTCTAGTAGTAAGGGATGTCCAACCAACAGCTGCATATAAGTCACAGTGGTGCGAACGGTAAGGAGTTGGTAATGAACCGTAATGCATGGTGATAAAGGATGTCAGTTTACTTAAATTTGCAAAGTGGTGGAGGAATAGATTACATCGCCATAGTTGAGTGGGGAGAAAAGTGGCCTGTACAAGCTTGTTTCGAGTTTCAAGGGGAAAAGGGGCCTATTTCTGTAGAAGAAACCTAACCTTGCTTTTAACCTTCTAGAGACATCTTGACGTGGTCACTGAAAGAAAATTTATTTCGATCCAGATACCTAGATATTTAAATTTGGTTACAACTTCAGAGGCTCGTTTAGCGTGGTGACAATGAAGTCTTGGGCAAGGGTATTAGGGGGCCTGAGACAGCACTGTAGGAGAATATCATCCTTCAGTCTTCTTAGCATTGAGCAGAAGCTTTGTCTTTATTAGATTATGCTCAAGTTGTGTGAAGTCCGCTTGAAGAACTCCCTTGACTTCAGATAACGATGAGCCAGAAGTATACAACACAGTATCATCTGCAAAAAAGTGCAGATTGGACGTAGATATGTTAGCATCTAAGTCATTAATGTACAGAGAAAACAAGATAGGGCCTAAGATGGATCCTTGGGGCTCCTCTTGCAACTGACAAGGCAGCAGAAAAAGCCTTCGCCTTTACTTTTGGAATCTTCCAGTTAGGTAGCTAGAGAAACCACTGGGTGGTATGGTATGTGGCACCCAACTTTGCAAGCAATTGACTATTAGTTTGTGATCAACAGTATCAAAAGCTTTGCTGAGGTCCAAAAGACTGCACCAGTTACCTTCTTAGCATCTATAGCAGAGATCAGTCATTGGTTACTTTTGCTAGTGCAGTGATTGTGCTATGATTAGCCGGAAGCCAGATTGAGCTGGGTTAATGAGAAGAAGGTTTCAAGTGAGATTTTAACTGAATATGGATCAGTTTTCGAGAACTTTAGAAAGGATAGGCAATATGGAGATAGGCCTATAGTTGTTTACATCATTGGGTCACCAGATTTAAATAAAGGGAGGACATGTGCTGATTTCCAGCAGGACGGCACAGTAGCAGATGTAATGGAAATATTGAAGATGTGGAAATTGGGGCAGTGAGATGGGCATAGCCTGACCTTAGGAAAAAGGGTTCCAAGCCATCGTCCCTGTGCTTTTTGGTGTCTAAGTTAAGAAGAGATCTTCTACTTCTTTATAAGTTATCTCGGCAGTTGGAAGGGCTGGGTGCAGGACTAGATGTGGCGGGAGGGTATGCTGGCTCACCGCAGCACCAGCATAAGGTGATGAGTCAAAAGCTAATCCATCTGTGGCAAAGTGGGAGTTAAGTTCCTCCAGGATTAGGGACTTGTTTTCCACAATCTTGCCACTTGCAACTATCTTTGTTGGGACAGAGGGGCCATGGGCCATCCTTCTATAGCTTTGATAGTCTTCCATATTTTATGAGGGTTACCTTTAGCTTGTTCGAGAGTAGAAATATAATAGTTAGCTTTAGCAGAGCGAAGTTTTTTCACACAGTTATTCCTGGCTGTTCTAAAGGCCTGCCAATCCAAAGATTCTTTGGAATGTCTAGCTTTAGCCCAGAGCTTACTTTGAGCTATGAGGGCTGCCTTGAAATCCAAGGTGAACCAGGGGTTGGAATTGTTCCGTACCCTTACTTTGATGAAAGGGGCATGCTTATTTATTATTGTAGTGAGTTTTTCATTAAGGATGCAAGCTGCCTTGTTGACATCTTTGGCTAGGTAAAGATCTTGCCATCTGATCATGCTCAGGTCAGATAGGAAGTTTACTGCACTGAATTTGCGAAAGGATCTTTATGTTATAAAGATGGGTTGTGGCCGGGCCTTAATCTGAGATCTTATGCAAGCAACAATTCCATGATCGCTCATGTCATTGTGAAACACTGCCAAATGAGATATTTTGTGTGGATGGGTGGTTAGTACCACATCTAGAATGGAACTGTTGGCAGTATTTAGAGTGTTGTTCCTAGTAGGTTCACTGACTAATTGCCCAAGACCTAGCTCGTCACAAAGGGATTTGAGGCCGTGTGATTTAGGTGACAGCCAGTCCATATTTAGATCTCCTAGATACATTGTTTCAGTTTTGCATCTCGAACATGGATTTCAAAGATTAGGACTTCATCACCACCAGGCGGGGTCTATAGCCACCTAGGATAGTGATACATTCGGGGAGATGAAGCTCAGCGAAACTAACTCAAATTCCTTGGCTAGAGATTTGCAACTAATATTGGTGACCAAGTACTTAGATTTGGCGTAGATAACCACACCCCCGCCTCTAGACTCTCTATCTGCTCTAAATAAATTGTAGACCTGCAATGATATTTGTTGATCAGTGTTAGTCTTTTTTAACCATGACTCAGTAATTATGATAAGGTCTGGGTTAACGTGTGCAGCCCAAGCTTGCAGCTGTACAAGTTTTTTAGGCAGGCTTAAAATGTTGACCATCATCATTTTGAGACCTGTGGCCTCAGCAAAATCGATAGGCGAGGTAAGTTGTGGGGAGGGCCAGGGTTGAGCTCCACATTTTCCTGAGCAGAAGAAGAAGCAAGTATAACTTTCTTTAAGGAGCTTATAAGAATGGAGACTGTTTTTATTTCTTAATGACAGCCGCATCGTGCTGCATAGGCGACACCACTGTAATGACAGTTGATCGTGATCAATGTAAGTGCTTGGGTAGACATAGGTGAGGACAGTAGCAAGGGGTGGAGGCTAACTGGGGGAATAGGCTAAAAGAGAGAGAATGACATAGTGTCTGCACGGTGAGACTGTTATAACATTAGGTATTGATAAGGTACATTGGAGAACTGAATTGCATTGAGGTACTTGAATTGCACTGTATTGCTGAAAACTCTGCACCTTAGGAGCAATAAAAACACAATAAGGAGAGCCATGGTCCCAGATTGAGTGGTCTCGTGATTTGTATTAGTGCAATATTTTCTAGGCAGAAATTTGCCCACCTAGGTACTCACTTAAAACCTAGATGAGAAAATACAGCAGAAAGGGAACAAGGAGAGCAGGAGCAGCTTAGTTAGTGGCCATCCACCCTTCAGACTCAAGTCCCCTTGTAGCAGCACCGGGAAAGAAGCAGAATGATAATGCAGGCCATATTGCCCACGAATGAATACAGTGATTTATGTAGAAGACCAAGAATCCCTCTAGTGGCAGGTCTGTATAACCTGCTAATGGAAAACTAGCCACTTAAAAAAAAAAAATAATAGTTGGAGTTATTATTTATCAACCACGGTCGGCCGGCACCCAGCCAGCCACCGACCAAGACCAGGACACCCGCCTGCAGCTCCTTGGAAGGTACGGGACAGCGCAGGCCATATTGCCTACGAATGAATACAGTGATTTATGTAGAAGACCAGGAATCCCTCTAGTGGCAGGTCTGTATAACCTGCTAATGGAAAACTAGCCACTTATAATAATAGTTGGAGTTATCATTATTTATTTATAGGTCTTGTTACACTGGCTTGATTGAGGGAATGACAATAAGTAATGATAAATAGTTCCCTGCAGTTCACTTTATTCCCTTCAGGAACTTGCAGATCTCTGTCATACCCACCCAACCTGGTCTCTAGTGAGTACATGGTTTGTGCCTTCAGACAATCTTCATAAGATCTTCCATGTTGGTCCTGAATCATATTGGTCACTCTGCATTACACCATTTCCATCCTGTCCCTGTCCTTCCTTAGGTGAGAACTCCAGAAATGAGCATGATATTCCAGATTTGGCCTCACCAGTGACCTGTATAGAGATTGTAGTACCTCCTTTTTCCTTCTGTCAGTACCCTTTATGATACACCTCAGCATCTATTAGCCTTACTATAGGTCTTGTTACACTGGCTTGATTGAGGGAGTGACTAAGACTGACTCCCAAGTACCTTTCCTCTACTGTAGTGTTTATTTTAACTCCTCCCATCCAGTATTCTGCTCACAGTTCTTTTTTCCCTAGGTGCATAACTTCACATTTTTTGTCATAAAATTTCAACTGCCTAAATTTAGACCACTTCTCTAGCCTTTGTATATCCCTTTGTATCTCCTTGATCCTTTTAGCAGTATCTACCCTATCATAGAGCTAGCTTCATGTCATCTGTAAAGAAAAACAACTTTCTCTGTATGCCCTCTCTAATCTTGCTGATTAACATACTGAAGCAGACAGGACTCAGGACTGATCCCTACAGCACCCCATTCATGACCTCTCTCTTTTCTGATTTGACCCCATTTACCAAAACCCTCTTTTGCCTCTCCAGCAGCCAGTTTTCTACCCATCTAACTATGTCACTAACTGTGCCCAGGTACTCCAGCTTTTTCAGCAATCTTCTGTGTAGCACTGAGTTGAAAATCTTGTTGAAATCAAAGCAGAGTAAGTCCACAGTGTGGCTCTTATCTATTACCTTTGTTCTTGCATAGCAAAACTATGCCCACTACCCTCATCTTTCAGAACTACCCCTGTCTGAACTGAGCTATTGAATAGCCCTACTAGGGGTTCAGCCAGTTCCACAGCCAATTTCTTGAGCATCCTTGGATGCATCCCATTAGATCCTCAGGCTTTATTTACCTTGAGGGCTTCAAGCCCCTTCTTGATACTTTCTCTGGTAAATTCCAGCTGCTTCATTTCAGGAATGCTACTGACAGCTGCTTTGATGCCACTTTCAGGCAGAGGCCCACTGTTGCCCCTTATGAAAAAGAGCAGAAGTAGTCACTGAGGACTATTGCATTTTGTTCATCTTCTTGTAGTTCTCTCCCCTCCTCTTGTAGCCTAGCAATACCCCTTCCCTGCTTCCTTTTTTCCTTAATATATCTGAAGAATTGTTTTCCCCACTATTGACCCCCTTCAGCAATACACAGCTCTGTGTCTGCCCTTGCCTCCCTGACCATCCTCATTGCTTCCCTAGTTTTAATTTGATACTCTTCCAATTCCCCTCCTCCTACTTTTCCTTATTCCTGGTGAAAGCATTTTTCTTGACTCTCACTGCTTCACTGATCCTTTCAGAGAACCTTATTCATCTCTTGTACCTGTTTCATTTTATAACAATTGTTGTGCATGAATCAAAAATGGTCTCCTTAATTGCCCCCATCTTTCCTCTACACCACCAATGCTGTCCACTCTGGTCAATTTGTCTTAGACCAGCTCCCTCAGAGAGGAACATTCTGGTCCTCAGGGCCAGCGTGAACCAAATGGAGTTATGGTTGCTGGATCCCAATGACTCACCTACCCTCAATTCACTCACATAGAAACATAGAAAGCAAAGGCAGAAGGAGACATCAGGGTCCATCAAGTCTGCCCAGTGAGACACCCAGGACTTAGAGTATGTCCCAGGGGCTACCCCCTGCCCAGGTTACTAATTTAGTTCCTGTTATGTTGTTCCATATCTGTGCTCTTGCCCTGTCCTGCCTATGCTTGAAGCTCACCACATTCTCTGCATTCACCACTTCGGATGGCAGAATATTCCATGGCTCCACCACTCTTTCCATAAAGTAGTACTTCTTCAGATCCTTCTGGAACCCCCCCCTTCACTTTCCATTCAAGCCCTTTTGTTCTTGCACTGGTGGTCCTACAGAACAGTTCCTCAGAGTCCAACACTTAGTTAATGCCTTTTAAGAATGTAAATGTTTCTATCATATCACCTCTCTCCCCCTCCTGGTTTCCAGTGGGTGCATACTCAGTGCCGCTAGCCGTTCCCCATAGGACGGACCCTGCAAACCGTGGACCATACTTGTCACCCTCCTCTGCATAGATTCTGGTCTGTTCCTGTCCTTCTTCAGGTGTGGCCTCCAAAACCAAACACAGTATTCCAGATGAGGGCTAACAAGGGATCTGTGGAAGGGGTGACCACTTTCCTCTTCCTGCTGTCAATCCCTTTGCCTATGCACCCCAACATTTTTTTCACCTTGCTATATGCTTTGTTATATTGGTTTGTCTGCTTCAGGATGTGAGTAATAATGACTTCCAGACCCCTCTCCTCCTGCAAGGTGCTCAGTTTGACCCACATATAGCCAATACCCCTTCCTTGGGTTCCCCTTGCCAAGGTGCATAACTTTGCACTTCATTGTGTTGAATTTCAGCTGCTCCAAATTAGACCATTTTTTTCCAGTTTTTGGAGGTCCTCCTACAGGTCCCTAATCCAAGTTGGTGAGAACCAAATGGAGAATGACCAGTTGTCTAGTAGGTTATTTAACCAGCTTCACCAACAGGCAGTCCTGTAATGTGTCAAAGAAAAAAACGAAGACCATGATTTTCACCAGCCACCAAAACAGGCACAAGCATCTCCAGCTCTCCCTATATACCTACCTTGGTGACTCCCTGGAGCAGGTTGACTCCTTCAGATTCCTAGGAATACCTTAGACCCACACCTGTCCTTCGGAACCCATATAACCAATGTCGCAAAAACAGTGAATACTAGACTGGGTTTACTCTACCACCTCCATCGGCACCTGACTAAAGAGGCCCTCTATGCCACTGTTCAAAGCTCCATTATCTCCCAGATTGACTATGGTCTTGTCATCTATGGCACTGCCACCACCATGACACTCAGAAGGATTACCACCACCCTTAAGAAGGCCTGTCGACTCATCACGGGGGCCAAGCGGCTCACACACACCTGTGACCTCTACTCACAAGCTAACTGACTTCAACTTGACAATAGAATTAAGAACCAAACCTGTGTGGTTGCAAAGAAAATCCAGCTAGTAATTGCCCCCAGGATCTGTTCATTTCTTCAAATGAAAACCAGTTCCAAAATTACCAGGGGATCAAAGCCACAACTGCTCTGGATCCCCCACTTCCAGACAGTCATTGGCCAGCGTTCATTCACCTACAGGGCACCCACTTGGTTTAACGGTCTTGCCAATGATACTATCAATACCACTGGGCTAGGGGCCTTCAAATCCAGGCTCCAAAACACCCTGGTTGCTTCCAGCATCTGCGACTGTCATGGATAATGCTATGCAACACTACTCCACAGCTGCTCTCCCATACCTAGCTCCTTTACATAACGCACTTACCCTAGTTGGCCTCTGCCCCATCCGCTCTTTGCATCTGACAATGCCACCAGCCTGGCTGCTCTCACCCCACCCCCCTCCTCCATATCCTTACTTTACCCCCCTCCTCTCCTCTCTCCTCATTTTTCTTATCTCCCGCTTTCTGCCTCACCCCTTTCATTCTACCATCCCCCCTTCCACCTTTTTTGGCCTCTTTCTTTCCATTTTTCCCTCACCCTTTGTCTGTTCAAATTTAGCTTGTTGATCCTGTGCCCTTATTTGTGAAACAAAATGTTCTATTGTTACGTGATACCAATGTCTTGACGTGGAACCTTTGTAAAAGAGCCCTGGGCTCAAAGGTAACTTGTAATCCTAGAATTGAAATAAATAAAATAAAAATAAAAGAGGGCCTGACTTTTGGTGTGCCTTGATGCTGGAATTTCCCAGTCGATAGCCAGCAGGTTCAGATCATCCAACACCACAAGTCCTTCATACTTCTTCATTCCCCTTACCAACTCTTTACATAGCTCCCTAACTCTCTATCTTCCCCTTGTGCTAGTGGTCTATAGATCACCCCATCTGTATTTTCCTGACTGAGCATGCTGTAAGATAAACCCACAGCAACTGTATTTCCCCTTTTGACTCCTCTTATGTGTCCATCCACCACACCTTCTATGCTCTATGCAACATGTTAGGTGTCCTATAAATAATAGCATACTCCCTGGTCCTGTCAGATGGTGGACAGCTGAGAGTGGTGTGTGGAGGGCTGTATTGCTCACTGTCAATTCACCATGACACTGACAGGATGGTGAGGGTGATGGGGAGCTGTCAGTGCCACAGGTGAGAGGGGCAACTAACCACTACCGAGGTATGGTCTGGGGACCCAAATCAATGTTTATGAACGGGGCCAGAGCTTTGTTGTTAAGGGGGTACTTAATTGCATATGGCCTGTCGCACAGCAGTATCAGGCCAGCTTTCACCATGGGGAGGAGTACTGACAAACCTGGGGGTCTTTCTTCAGTGCTGGGTCAGGGGTCAGGCTGAGGAGGGATCACTGGATACCAGCAATGTGGTTCCTTACTATTGGGAAGGGTATCAGGGGGTGGGACCACTGGACATCAGGGATGCGGTTCTTTACTATTGGGAAAAGCATCAGGGTGGAGGGATGACTAGACATCAGGGTATATAGTTCTAAATATTGAGCATGGGTATGGGTGGGAGGAATGACCACTAGACACTAGAGTATATGATTCTAAACATTGAGCATGGGTGCAGGTGGGGGGGAACTGCTAGACACCAGGTAATCAGATTGTAAACAACAGGCATGTATGCAGGGGGGGAGGGACCACTATTCACCAGGGACTATTGTGTTGAGGTTAGGGGGATGCTGCACTTCCTCCATCGACTGCTAGGGTTGAGTGGGAAAAAGTCTTGGTTTACTATAGATTGGTGGTATTGGCCCCATGTATGGGGACACCTCAAAACACCCTTTCATGGTGCAAATACACTGAATATTGGACTGTGCTAATATTCAGGTTCCCACCCCTCCATTTGCATTGTGCTCCCCTCCATAGTTTGCCCTGTGCAAACCCTGTTTACCCATGCTAACCGGGCTTTTAAATATAGGAAACCCATACAAAACCCGGTTTAAGTGGGGAAACTAGGATTTGTGCCCTGGCTAACTTTTGAATATCAGGTGCCTGACGCTTTTTGTTTTAGTTATAAAATTAGAAACTGAGGAAGATGGTTAGGTAATAATTTATAAATACCTCTTAATAACTCCAAGTATTTTTGTGAAGCAATATGGACTGAGTTGGATTTTCTTTGATCTTCTAATGGGAAGCATTACTCACGTTATAATTTCCTCTGGGCAGGAGATTTTAATGTGAAGATTGGCAAAATGGAACTTATAAATTTAGAAGAAATGAGAAATTAGCTTAAAGACTTGAACATAGCTAAGATTTCATGTCATACAGTAGACAGACTAAAGATAAGAAAATAACAAAAAAATGGAGAGAAACTGAATAACATTATGCTTAATTCTGCCTTTGTACTGCTTAATGGGGACTCCAGGGGTGAATATACTTTTGGGGAGCTTCCTGGCTTCTTTGTTATAGATTGGTCAGATCTAATTTTCATGGTTTAGATAAATATGTTTCACTCAGTATTGTAGATATGTCCGATAGTGGCAATTCTCCACTAATAATATCTTTGAACTATGTTATAGTACATGGCTGCAGGACTGATACCATTCCTGTTGATCAAGATATCAGAACTAAGAGGAAAATAATGATATACTGGGAAAATCTGAATAACATAAATACAATCCTAGAGTAAGGAATGTTCCCAATTAAAAGACCAAATTTTATTATCGTAAGATTTTCAAAGGAAATTTATACTTTATGTACGGAAGTCTTTGACAGGCCTAGAAAGCTATTATACATGGAAGTGCCCATTAAGAAATCCACAAATAATAAAGAGACAGGGTTTACAGAATGATGTAAAAATGGAGAAGAAGAAACTAAGTAGAGTCAGAAAATAAATGAGGAAAAATACTACTAAAAGTAACAGGGATAAATTAAAAAAGCAAAGAAGTAGATATTAAAAAAGATTTAATAGAAAAATAATAAGTACATAGGAAGAAATGGTCATGTCTCTATTTGGCTATTGCTCATATGAACAACAAACTTTTCTGGCAATTGGTTGCTAAAGGAACGAGTAGTTACTTTTCAAATAAACACACTTAGTCACAAGCTGGGTATCATTTTTTTTTTGAATATTCTGTTTATTAAGAATTTTCTTTTACAAACGATACATGTATGACATACAGCAACGAACAACCACACAAACAGACATACTGACATCCCAGGTAAAACTAATAATACATAACAAATAATAACAAATAACAAGTAGATGCAATCAAGTGTGCGTTTCAATCCATACCTTTGGACATATTCAAGTACTCACAGTTAGACACATAAGACCCAAGATATCCATTTCATTCTCATTCTGTGCAAGATAATAGTATCATGAACACATATTAGACAGTGACTACTCAGTTAGCGAGAGGAGCCCTTCCCCCTTGGACTGACATTTATACTGGTGTTTATATATTCAGCCCTGTGCCCAGCATTATGTTTTCAGATATACTCAGGGATGCCAGAAAGGGAGCCCAGTCCCTCAAGAACACCTCCTCCCTATCCCTCATCAGCAATGTAAGCCTTTCCAAAGCTAGAGAGCGGATGGCCATTCTCCACCACTCAGTCACTGTAGGCCCATTCCCTGTGACCCACATGTTCTGAATACAGTGCCTGGCCAGTACAAACAGGACTCTTGTCCACCTGGGCAGTGGCAGCCACTCCTCCTCCCCTCCTGCTACCTCCACCCCAAATAGACAAACCAGGGGGTCCCCAGACAACTGCCCTCCTGACATCTTATTTACCTCTTGTACCACCTCCTCCCAAAACTTAACCAAGGCCGGGCATGACCAGAAACAATGAAAGAAGGTACCCAGCCCCCTGTTACATCTCTGGCACAGTGGGGATACTGCGGGATGTGCCCTATTGACCACCACTGGGGGCCAGTATGCTCTATGCAAAAACTTATAGAAGGCCTCCTTAAACTTATTACACACCATGATCCCCTCTGGCATCCCCAGGACTAACTTCCAATTCTTTTCCGATATTTGTTGTCCTAAATCCCTCTCCCAAAGGGCCTTTGTGGCACCAGTTAGATCCGACAAATTTTGCTTATCCTGTTTAGCCACTTTCCCTATAAATCCTTTTGGATCTGTCTTAGCCTGATATACCATCTGTTCTTCTATATTCGGGTGCAACCCTCCCTTAACCCCCATTCCCATCTTCCCCACAAATGCTTTCACTTGCAGGTATCAGAATAATTGGGATGTCCCCAGCCTCACGTCTCGCCTAATCCTGTCAAACTCACTTGACTCTCCCTTCTCCAGAAGGACACCCACATAAACTACTCCCCCCCTTTCCCATTCTAGGAACCCCCTATCCTCCATCCCAGGCACAAAGAAGGGGTTCTTCACTATCGGTAATAGCACAGTCTCCCTCTGAGCCAAGCCTTTCAGCCGCCACATATGGTCCCACGCCTCCAATGTTTCCCTAACTAATGGGTTACCGCTCCCCAGTTCCCTATATGCCCGAAGTCCCTTACTATGCAGGTAGACTGTAAGTCTCCCTGGGGTCCCCCCTTGTTCCAGCTCTACCCAACTGGCCACCACCGGCCTGTGGACCCAGTCAGCTGTCCCCCTGAGCTGCACCACCCTGTAGTAAGCACCCAAGTCCGGGAAGTTAGGCCCCCCCTTAATCCTATCCGCCTTAAGACTTTTCAGGCTAATTCTGGGCTTCTTGCCCTGCCAGATAAAATCTGAGAACCCCCTCTCCAACCTTTTCACATCTCTCATTATTAGCCTCACCTGCAACATTTGCATAGGATATAGGATACGGGGAATAATATTCATTTTTATTAGATTAATCCTCCCAATCCAGGACACAGGGAGCTGCATCCATCGCTTAAGATCTGCCAGGACCGATTTAATCAGGGGTTGATAATTTAACCTATATAGCTCTTCCCATCTCCACCCTATCCGGACCCCTAGGTACTTAAAGTCCATCCGGACCACCTTAAATCCCATTTGCTGTACCTCTTGGCCAACATCCAGGAATCCCATAACTTCGGATTTCCAGACATTAATCTTATAACCTGAAAAACCTGCAAACCTCTCGATAATACTCATTAAATGCCCCATGGATCTGTGCAGATCTCCCAAGAACAGCAGCATATCGTCCGCATATAATGCCACCTTATGCTCTCTCCCCCCTCCGCATCCCCTACTCCCAACACACCCTTATGCTGGCGTATCACTGACGCCAAGGGTTCGATCACCAAGGCAAACAACAGGGGGGATAGTGGGCACCCCTGCCTTGTACCCCTTCCCAGCCTGAATCTTTCTGAGTGGCACCCATTTACCATGACACGCGCATTCGGCCTAAGATACATGGCCCTGACCCAGCCTATGAACGAGTCACCCAAACCAAACCAGGTCAATACTTCAAATAGGTAGTCCCATTCCACCCTATCAAATGCTTTTTCAGCTTCCAAGGAGATCACCCCCATTTTCCCACGGGTCCAGCCTGCCCGCCATATGATATTAAGCAGTCTTCGCACATTATGATAGGACTGACGCCCCTTGATAAACCTAGTCTGGGTGAATCACCTCTGGAAGTATATTCTTCAATCTAGTAGCCAGGACCTTGGCCAAGATTTTCAGATCTACATTAAGCAACGAGATAGGTCGATAAGCTGTGCAATCCGACTCGTCCTGCCCCCCCCTTGTGTATTAGGCAGATATCCGCATCATAGCATGAGTCAGGCAGCACTGGGATCTCCTCCTCCTCCGTGCCCTCCTTAAATACCCTACTCAATGTGTCGGCCAGCTGCCTCCCCAAAATTCTATAATACTCGATGGGGAATCCATCTGGTCCACTAGCCTTTCCCAACTGCAACTTCTGTATAGCCCTTAGAATTTCTACTCTAGAAATGTGTTGGCCCAGCAACTCCTTCTGCTCATCTGTAATCCTCTGCAGAGGCACTCCGTCCAAGAACTCTCGTATACAATCTTCCATTCCAGTATGCTCTGCCCTATATAACTTCTCATAAAAACTCTTGAAACAATCTGATATTTCCTTTGAGCTAGTAATGATCTGCCCCTCTGCACCCTTCACCCTCAGTATTCGTGTTGAGCACCTACCCCCTTTCATTAACCTCACCAGCATGGGCCCTGGCTTATTCCCCCACTCAAAAACCCTTCTTTGACAATAGAACCATGCTTTCCCAGCCTCATCTCTTAATAAGGCATTAAGAGCTTCCCTCGCCATTATTAATAATCTAGTGGCATCCCCTCCTTCTCCTCCCCCTACCCACTTCTCCAGCTCCTTTGCTTGTCTCTCTAGCTCCTCCCTCTTACACCTACTCTGTTTCTTAATTTTAGCTACATAGGTTATTATGGCCCCCCCTCATAAAGGCTTTTTCCGCCTCCCAGAAAATGGCACTAGAGATCTCACTCATGGAATTCGTCTCCTCATATAGCTTCCACTGCTCTGCCAAGTACTCCCCAAATGCCCGGTCTTTGGCCAGGTATGTAGGAAATTTCCAAGTGGCAGGTCTGTCCTCAGGCACTCCCCACGACAGTTTTAGCATAACCATGGCATGGTCTGAAATAAAGATGGGACCATGGGCTATCTCCCTTATTCTACCCACCCAGCCTCTGGGGATATAGATATAATCCAAATGAGACCAGGTCTTGTGAGGGTTAGAATAAAAGGTATATTCCCTCGCACTGGGGTTAACCGCCCTCCAACCGTCCACCATATCCAAATCTGCTACTCCAATTCGCCACTGGTTCATAGCCTCTGTAACTCGTCCCTTTCCTGCAGAGTGATCCATGCATGCGTCCATGGTCCAATTGAAATCCCCTCCCATAATAAGCCAAGGAAATTGCTCCCTGGTCAGCAGGCCCAGCAAAGAGGTATAGAACTGCGGCTCATATACCGCTGGCGCATATACATAGCCAAACGTAAGTGTCTCCCCACACCACATTCCAGTGACAAAGATATTCCTGCCCTCTTTCGGATCTCTCACAACTCTTTTCACCTCAAAGAGCAGGCTCTTATTAAAAAGTATCGCTATACCCCTTTTGTGAGAGGAGTAAGAGGCAGCCAGACATTTCCCCACCCAGTTCTGTACCAACTTGGCATGTTCCAATTCTGTCAGGTGGGTCTCTTGCAACAAAGCCACCTGCGCCCCCCTCCTTTTCAATGCAGTCAAAAGTGCTGCCCTCTTTACTGGGCTCCCTATGCCTTTTACATTTCAAGAGACAACATTAAGATTCACTACATCGCCCATCCCACCCTAAACATCTTTTCAAATACCAAACCATTTTCACCCAACATTCCCCTGTACATTTCCATTGTATCGGAGCATTTTAAAATAAGCTTGCATATTGTCTGATTTCTACACACTCGACTGCATCTGAAGAAAAAAACTAACATAATTGCACTAACAGTAATAACAGTAACAACCCTACTCATGATAACATTTTTAACTTTACAACCCTGATATGTTCCCCCACCACCTTTCAGCCTCAGCTTACCGCCCTCCCTGCCCTCCTCACTTGTACTTCCCATCCCCTCCCCCCTTATCTACACTAATTGCTAACATAGCACAAGTGTATATTCAAAAAAAACCGAACACTCAGATGTACTCTTCCACAACTGAGATGTGCGTCTCACTGCTCCCCCCAGCAGCCATGTACCCTCCATCCTGGTAACCTCCCCCAGTGGCTTCAACAAAGAAAAGCGAAGGCATGAGACACCAGTCCATCCATCCTTTCCCTCTCCCCTTCCCCCCTGGGGTCACCCCTGCTGCCCTCTCCCCCCCTTCACTCCTGTCTGCTTACTGTCAACCTATCCCCCTACCCCCTCCGACCCCAAGTACCCAACCACTCTTCTAGGCCCCATTCTTATAATCCCCGGTCATGAGACCCATCACTCAATATGGCATCCTGCCTTCACCATGAGGATTCCATTACTCCCACACACCCCTTCCCCCAGAGAAGCGAGGGTACAATCCTGTCCTAGTGGCCCGTTCCGTCCCTTACCTCTAATATCCTCCCAGCCCGCCCCCTGCCTCTCCCTGATACTAACCAGCAGTAAGAAGAAGCTCCTTCAACTATCCTACCCCACCCTGTCCCCCTCAAAGTGTATCCCCTCGGGTTGAGCACTTCCCCCCAACTTATAACAAGGTCCATTTTATCCCCCTCTCCCCTCATCCCCTGGCATCCTCACACTACTTCTGCGAATATCCGTTCTCCTCAATTACGCCACTGCACGACCTCCCTTCCCATTCAGGGGAGAGCTGGACCGCATGGATGCACTGAGGGTATGAGGGCTAGGCTGTGCCAACTACTAGCACGCGCCCAATCTGCCCCTGCCCCCTCCCTACAGGCCCCAAACCTCCAATCCAATAATCTCATGCTCCACGGCCCCATCCCCTTCGGACGCCCATGAGGGGTGTATGATAGCGGGAATGAGAGGCAGAAGAGACCAAAGGAGGCACAACTAAGCAACATGGACTATGTTCAGCAGCTTTAGTATACCCCCGTGGAGCAGTCACCCTACTTCCACTGTCCAGCCTGAACGGTCTCAGCCCCCCCGCCCCCCAACTCTGCCATGCAATCCGTATCCAAAGGCTCTTCCCTCTTAACTATATTACTATCCGACACCCACTCCAGTACAGAGATCAACAGAAACATGCAAAGGGAAGAGGTATAGAGGGACACCGAGGGTGCGAGGGCCAGGCCACGCCATCAAATAGCACACGCTAGGCCCGCCCCTGCTCCTACCTTATTGATAACAGGTATGCAGCCTAAAGGTCTCACTTTCCACAGTCCCCTCATCCACATGTACTCTCGGGGCTCATGAGACAGTAGAGGTCCAAAGGCGAGGCAAGGGGAGATACTGCACAACATCGTCTTCGGCCATCTCAGCCTCCTAATGTCCGATAAATGTCGGTACCCTCCAAACCAGTCACTGTCCCTTCTTAACCGTAGCTTCCTCAAATGAATAGGGTGCAATGGCGCAAACATTTCACACTTAATGAATTCCAAACTGTAAGACGAACCAACAGGAATGCAGCACATATGCACAGACTCTTTTCCGCCCAACCATCCAGCTCTTCCTCACTCTCCCGCTGGTCTTCAGCTCACCCTCCTCCTCAAGGCCTTCACAAATTCTTCTGCTTTCTCAAGCTCCCAAAAGGAATAAGTCACCCCTTCATGTTTAATCTTGAGTGTTGCAGGGTACACGAGAAAGTTTTTCACCTTCAGACTCCTCAGTTGAGCCATGAGCCCGTTGAATGCCTTTCTTTTCTTCAGCAGGTGCTCCGAGTAATCCTGAGAGAGGAACAGCCAGTGACCTTCAAACCTCAGGGAGCCCTTTGCTCGGTACGCCTTCAGGGTCACCTCCCGGTCTTGGAAATTATGGAACCGCATAATAATCTGGTGGGGAGACTGATCCACCGGCGGCCGTGGCATAACTGCCCGATGTGCTCGTTCCAATTTCACATGGCCATGCTTCATATTGAGGCCCAGCAGCTCTGGCAAGACCCTGCTACAAAAGTCCAGGGCATCATTACCCTCTTGCCCCTCTGGAAGCCCTTTTAAGTGCAGGTTCAGCCACCTATGGTAATTCTCTTGATAATCATAGGCCTCCTTGAATTCCTCCAGCTCCTTCTGGAGGGCTCAAACTCGCCCAGTAACCATCAGCACCTCATCTTCCAACCTAGAGATTCTTTCCTCTGCCTCTGTAAGCCTGGTACCTTGCTGCATTTGCTGCTCCAGAACCTCCTGCAGCCTGCAATCCAGCTTGTCCTCTAGCTTAATTAGGCACGGTTCGAGGGCTGCAATTACTTGGCCCGTTAGCTCCTTCCCTAACGCCATGACTTAAGCAGCTGAAAGTGAGACTAGGCCCACATTTTCACTCCAAGAGGCCGGCACACACTTCTTTCCGGTTTTCCTGGTCGCCCGCTGATTTTTGGATGACATGGGGGTTAAAAACTCATCCATCACGCTTTCCTCCACCCGACAATATAGTTTTAGCCACTTAGGGGTGAATTATACCTTTAGATTATCATTAATTAATGGCTGCCCAGGTGGAGCGAGCGAGAAATGTGACCGCTCAGTTAGCTGCTCATTAGCGCCCTCCTGGGTATCATTTTTAAGGAAATATTTTTTGACTGAGATGTATGATGTGGGTGGGATGTGGACCTGGGGAAAACTCCTGTTAAGAAAAGAGCAATTCTCCAAATAATACCTTGACAGGGTGATGTTTAATAAAAAAACAAGGAAAGCCCCAGGACCAGATGTGCTCCCAGCAGAAAACTACACTTTTAATAAATGATGGGATTCAACATTATCACATTGTTTTAATCTGTTATTACAGTTTAATTTCATCCCAGATTCATGGAAGGGCACTGTGATAGTCCTCATTTTCAAAACAAGAAACTGTAGCAACCCACATGTGTATTACCCTATTAGTTTGGATAGTTTGGATAATTTGGAAAATCTTTGTTAAAATAATTCTTAATGACTTACAACATTAGCTAACCCAGAATAATATTATTGTAGAATCTCAGACAGGTTTTATATCATCAAGATCAACACTAGATAATTGTCCTTTTATGAGTCATTTTATTTATAAATACAATGTTATTAAAAATGCACTTTACATGATTTTTGTTGATTTAAGAAAAGCATCTGATACAATAGATATAAATCAGTTATAGAAAGACATGAGGGAGTTGAGAGTTCCATTCCCCTTTTTTTCGTTTAATATGTTTTATTGCAATTTTCAGTAAGTGTGAACAGATATCAGATGACATGTATACTGTCTATCATCCGAGACAACAAATACAAACCATTGGTAGATCAACTTCACAATATAAGATCTACAACTTACTGATTTCTCCCCCCCAATCACCCTTACCCTACCCTTAATTCCCCAGTCTGCCACCAGCCAAATAGTTGAAACCTTATTTAAACTAAATTATCTATGTTACTAAGGCATTACTACATTGAGAGTTCAAACCCCCCCGCCGAAGTCGTTAATTACCTGTTAGCAAAGTGTAGAGAGGCTCCCATCTCTTTGCATATTTCTTGATATTTTTGGCCAGATTAGCGATAGTGTACTCTGCTTGCAGGGCAAACATTATATCCTGAAACCATTCTAGATAAGTAGGAACAGCAGGGTCTTTCCACTTCCTTAATATCACATTTTTCGCACATGCCGATATCAATGCCATATGCGCTCTCTGATTACCCCCAGGTATTAGTGTGTAATCCCCAATTATACATATTTCAATTTGAAAGACCCCTGTCAAGGCCAAAAGGGGATTTAGCCTGCTCTCTATACTTCGCCAAAAAATAATTATTTTCTCACATGACCATAACATGTGAATCATGTCAGCACATTCCTGTTGACATCTAGGACAACAACTGTTACACTGAAGGCCAAATCGGTGTAATTTGAGTGGGGAGTAGTACAAGTTGTGAATTATACGAAATTGCATATATCTATATTTATCCCATTTAAGATACCTATAAAGATGTATCCAAACATGAGGCCAATCAATAGGACTAGTACTGGTCCGAGAGATCTTGTCCCAATGGGTAAGACAGTGGTTGTCCATAGACTCCATCGATGATCTGAGAAAATTATATGAAAACGATATTACATGTGAGGGGGGAATGGTATCTAAATATGGAGTTAGTTTCCTAGATAAGGAGTCCTGCCATCCCTTTGCTCCAAAATGTTGCATAATAAATGCACTAGTTGCAAATATTTGAAAATTGTGGATCTCTCCCAGTGAAATTAGCGCAGCCGTCCTGGAAGGAGATAATTTTATGATCAGACAGTAACTGATCCACTCTCTCAAACCTATCTGAGGCCAGAATATCCGAGCTTTTATTGGTTTACCAGTGATTTGGAAATTGGGATTACGAATATAGGCTGTGCTATGTCTTTCACTCTATCCGCTTTAAGGAAAAGCTAAGTTGTTGCTGGGCCTGAACCAAGGAAAATAAGGTGGTATCTCGCAAGTTTTTGGGAATTTTCCTTTGTGGGATAAATGGTAAGGCCTCTGGTACCCACCCCATGTCCTGACAAAGGTCTCTCTCTATCTTGAGCCAAGAAGGTGGTTGACAATTATCTAAACTAGGCCATAGCCAATGTCGGATTCGGGCCAAGTGTATTGTAAATAATAAGTATAAAAATTGGGTACTTGTAAGCCACCCTCTAGTTTCCTCGCTGTGAGTTTCAGATAACTTTTCCTAGCCTTTTTGTTTTGCCACATAAATTTACTCAGAATACCATGTAACTGATTAAACCAGGAATGTGGTAGTGTTAAGTTCAACATTTGAAGTGGATATAACAGCCGTGGTATTACGTTCATTTTAATAACGTTCGCTCGACCCCAAGGAGTTAATGGTAACTTAGACCACCGTTTAAAATCCTCTATCAAGATCTGAACCAAATTATCTAGGTTAAGTTGCTTCATAACCTTTGGGGAAAGATGGATGTAGATACCGAGATATTTCATCTTACTCTGATTCCATTGTACTCCCAGGTGCATCACCTCAGCTTTCACAGTGTATTTATTTAGGGGAAGAATCTCAGTTTTGTCCTGATTTAACTTATAATTTGAGAAGGCTTCAAATTGCGTTATTATTTGGAATACCTTGGGCAATGAATGCCCGGGATCAATAACATGTAACAGCAGGTCATCTGCATACGCTGAGACCTTGTATTCGTCTTGACCTACTCGTATACCCCTGACCACTGTGGAAAGATTAATCTTTCTAATAAGAGGTTCTAAGTATAAATTAAATAGATAAGGTGACAGGGGGCAGCCTTGCCGTGTGCCTTGTGTCAAGGTAAGCGGGCAGGACATACTCGTGATTACATTGTATTCTGGCCGATGGAGCGGTATATAGTATCTTGATCCAATTTATAAATTCCTCTGGTATTCGGTATCTAGGAAGTAAAGAAAAGATACTCCCATGAAACTCTATCAAAGGCCTTTTCCGCATCCGGGGATACCAAGACATGGAAGTATCTAGGTCCCTGGATGCGGAAAGGAGATATGCCAATTTCCTAAGATGATCTGAGGAGTGTTTGTTTTTAACAAAACCTACTTGTTCAGGACTAATAAGATGTTCCCACACCTGGGCAAGTCTTGTCGAGAGAATTTTACCTAAAATCTTGAAATCTACGTTAGTAAGGGAGATTGGTCTGCAGCTGGACATTCTGAGAGGGTCTCTATTGGGTTTTGGAATGAGAATTATAGTGGCTGACGTTAATAAAGAGTCAGATAAACCATTCTGAAATAAATAGTTAAATGTGTCAAGTAATATGGGCGCTATGGTGACCTTTAAGGCCTTGTAAAAATTGGTAGTGAAGCCATCTGGCCCGGGAGATTTATCACTTGCAAGATCGTCTATGGCCTGACAAACTTCGGATATCACAATGGGGGTTTTTAATAAGTCTATCTGTGAGTTAGTTAGAACAGGGAGTGTAATGTCTTGAAGAAAAGAGTCCATCTGACCTAAAGAAAACTGATTAGGAGGAGCTGTATAAAGCTCCTGGTAATATTCTTGAAAGGCTTTTGCAATACTTGAAGGTGAGTTGAGGAGGGTACCCGAGAGGGAGTAAACAGATGGGATTATTCTCTCGGGCTAATTGGGTGCGTAAGTGTAGAGCTAATAATTTACCTGCCTTTTCACCTTGGTCAAAATAATTAATCTTTGAATGTGTGATCATAAATTCCACTTTTTCAGTAAGTAGCTTATTATATTGGGTTCGAAGAGATTCCAGTTTAATCCAGTCATCATCTGGGGAAGTTGGAGAGAGGGACCTTTCTAATTCGGTAATCTGATGTATTTTAAAAGCTACCTCCACTCTCCGTTGCTTGTTACGTATGGTTGATAAGCTGATTATTTCACCTCTCAGGGCGCATTTTAGAGAACCCCACAAAATATCTTTCTTAGACACAGATAGGGCATTTTCCTCCATATACGTTTGGATAAAAGACTGTAACGTTTCTACAAGTTTATCTGAATTTAGGATCCGGTTATTGAATCTCCATATCCGAGTTCCACGATTATTTTGGAATAGATCAACTTGGAGATAAACTAAACGATGATCAGACATAGCCTGAGATGAATATTGGACTTTAATGACCCCTGGGTTGCAATCTATTGATAGGAGAAAGTAATCTATTCGGGAGTAAGTGTTATGAGGAGTAGAATGGAATGAATATTCCCTCTCCTCTGGGTTCGCAATCCTCCCAGGGATCTACTAGTCCCAGGGTGGAACTTAATTCGTGTAGTGCTCTCTGACTGGGAGATAAACATGGCCTGGAGGTCCCTGATCTGTCTAAGATGTTTGAGAACACAATGTTCCAATCATCCCCCAGTAAGGTTGGCAATTTGGTCCAAGATGCCAATATGGTTATTATGGAAGTAAAGAATTGTGGGTCGTCCAAATTTGGACCATAAATCGAGCCCATTATCACTTCTGTGTGAGTCAACAGACCCCTCACAATGACATATCTACCCTCAGGATCCACAATAGATTGTAGTAATTGGAAGGGAATCCTACAAGCAATGAGAATAGTCACCCCACCTCTTAGTTTCTTTACCCAGAGACACTTGCCCTACCAGTTTCTATGAAAGTAGTTCAATTTGTTGACTTAAGATGTGTCTCTTGAGAAAGGCTATGTCAATCTGCAGATTTTTAAGATGAACTAGAATTTTTAGAACACTTAGCGGAAGTGCGCTCCTTAATATTCCAAGATCCGTATCTTAATCCCATTATGGATCTTAGCTACATAGATTATAAATAACCAGATAGTTTTACTAAAACAATAGTGGTATAATATAGCAATGTATCGGTCCCTGGTGGCAGACCGCCCAACCCCATATGTTCCACCCTACTTCCCCCCCCTGCACCCCCCATATAGCATAAGAGACTAACCCCAGACCATAATAAAATGGAAACATCGTCCATTCCCCGAAGTCATAACAATGTATACATTTCCAGTAACATAGATCAGAATCACTAGTCATATCTCCCCAAAAAAGACAAAAATAACTATCTATACTAAATATGAAATGTCCAAAAACCTTAAACAAACATAAGTACAGTGAATACTCATGTCGTGGGTCAGATTTGACTGTGATGCCCTTCCTCATACGTCCATAGCACATAATGCACTGTCAGTGTGCCATTTGCTGACCGATCTCCCCTCCCCCCCTACACTCTAGTCCTCTCCTGAAGAGGCTTGTTGGTAGTCCAATCTACTCTGTGGCCTTGGGTATGTAAGTAAACAAGGCATAGTATAGTAATCTGAAGTATATGCGTCAGGCATTAGATTTCTGACCCAGCATAACCCAGGTTAACCAGCACTACGTGCCACATCTGGCCAGTAATGTATTGGCTCCCATAACAAAGTGTGGGACCCATTGAAAGGTGAAGATCCCGGAGGAGGAGAAAAGAAAGAAAAACACTCCCACAGCCCCTCCCCCAACCCCCAACTCTCTAGGGTACTTCCCATTTAGTCTTTTTATTATTTATTAAAGAAACCTTGGGTAAATAAGCACCCCAAAATCTAATAGTACTAATGAAATTAAGCGAAAGTGTCGAAAGAAAAATTGCGGTAATATTCTTTCTTGGTAAGGTAGAAGTCCGTCTTGTGCTCTGACCGAACTCCATGGAGTTCCAACGACAGCGAAGGAAGAAGAAAGAAAGGGGAAGGAAGAAAGTTGAAGGGGTGCCAGCGCAGGTTGAGCAACCATTTGGGGTGCAGTGTCTTTAAGAAAAATCACCACGAAGAACAAAGCGAAATGTTCAGGTCCGCTCAGGCGCCCTGTATAGATGCAGTTGTCTCCACTTATGCTGATGTTAGCGACGGATAACCTGTCTATCTGACAGATTTTAGGTCTCCTGCTGGAACTATAGAACGTCACAAGCTCCAATATTCAGCGCGCCTTAAGGAGTAAAGAGCCGCTGCCTGATCTTCTTGCACAGAACTTGCCCCCAGTCTCATCTCTGTCCAACTAATTGCAATGTCTCCATGGGGCTCCTTCAACCAGTTGAGGTCCATGTCTGAAAAGAAAATAAACTGAGAACCAATGTACATAATAACGGGCCTTTGCTCACAGCTTGATCATTAACACAGACTAGTATCGCAGGGATCCATGAACTTACTTCCCTACTTAAGAATTATAGCTAAGATAGGAATATCAGACCAACTATGTGGTAAACTATGTCACCATCCATGGAAATTGGCTACAGCAACTTGTCTTCACCCGCTGCTATTACATTATCATTCATAGACATATTCTACCGCCGTCCCTCTCGATCCATTGTTAGTCCAGGACACTAACCGGTCTTCGGTTAATATAAAGTCAATGAGTTACAAAGAGATCAGGCAAGAGAGATTGCAATGCTGGAAGTGCTTGCTGGGCACCTTCAAAATCATGCCAAGAGCCAGCTGCCTTTACTGAGAGACGAGATGGGTAAGTGACTCTATATTGGATCCCCGCAGCGATCAATTTCGTTACAATTGGGTGGTATTCTGCACGTCTCTGTCTAACAGTGACCGGTAGGTCCTATGTGAAACGGAGTTGCCGACCTTCCCACAACACTTGATGTGATTCCCTGGTCTGCTTCAATACATGCCATTTATTTTGATAATTCAAGAATTTTATTATAAGTGGTCGAGGCGGTTTTCCCACCTCAGGTTTAGGGCGTAGGGAGCAATGCGCTCGTTCAGTAACATATGTGGAGTTGTTTGGAGATGGACCAGTGACTTTAACAAGTAACTTTTGGATAAAAGTAATGAGCATTGCACCCTCCACGTCCTCTGGCAAACCCATTATAAGGATGTTGTTTCATCTGTTTCTGCCCTCTAGATCCTCCAGCTTAGAATCCATTTTCTGTTATTTAGCTCTGATATTCACTATATCACTCTCAGTAACTTCTACCCGTTTCTCTATCGATGTTATATGGGCCAAATTATCCGATGTGGCTCTTTTCGTTTCTGCCAAGTCACTTCTAAGTGATTTTAACTCCGCTGTCAGCTCTTGCATGGCGGACTTTAAAGGTTGCAGCTCTTCTATGAACTGTTTCTCCGTTAACGGGGCATTAGGTTGCGCGTTGGAGGAACCTCCAGCAGATTTCTGCGAGACCCCTGACTGAGATTTCGATCTCTTCGTTCCCTTTTCCGGCATGGACGGAGGTGTGTGAGGTGGAGGAGCCTGTCTCATTTCGGCTTCCATTGCGGCCTAGGCCAGAACACTTCTATGCAGATACGCACTAAAACTTTCGCTGTGAGTCCAACTTCTCCTCCGGTAATAATTAGGTGGTGGGTCAGACTGTCGTTCACTACTTAACAGTAGTCATAAGGATTGAGGGTTTGTTAGATCATAAAATAAAACAGCCCTTTGGAGGGGAGGCGATCGGCCAAGCTGCTTCCACTACAGCATCATCACGTGACTCCCCCCATTCCCCTTTTTTAACATAATAGTCCATTTTATACAGGTACATTAACAAGAATTAAAACCTCCCAAGCTGATGATTTGTCAGATAAATTTGTAACAAATAGTGGAGTTAAACAATAGTGCATTTTAGCCACCTTCCTCTTTAGTGTTTATATAAATTCATTGTTAAAGTCCTTAAATTCATCTGTATTTCATAATCCTAAAATAGGAATTACTTGTATTGGTGCATTACCTTATGCTGATGGTGCAATACTTTTTTCAGTTTTCCAATCTGGCCTTAAAAGAAATTACTGTTTTTAAAGAGATGTGTTTAGAAAGGAAACTTGAAAACAACATTCAGAAAATTAAATTAATAGCTTTTAGCCAACAAATTCCATCCTATACTTAAAATATATACTCATAATTTTGAACCTGACCAAAAAATATTATCTGGGAATAAGATATTCAAATAATAATTTGATGAAAAACATTATAGTTGGGTCAGACATGACCTAAGCAGAACAATAGCAGCAATTCATACATTTAATTATAATACCAATTTTTAAATAAATAAAATTATAGGGATAAGTATGTACAAGATGTGACCAGAGTTATAAGGGCAAAGATGGAGGCATGTCTCTGCATTGGTATGGAATTTGCTGCAGCCAATGTGGTGAAGATTTGGATAAACCTCCAGATTATTTATATAGGAGCATACTAAAACTTCCCAGGTCCACTTCCACTTCCTTAGTATTAGCAGAATTAGGTATATGGCTACTCCAGCCTTGAACAAATACAAGAATGATTAAATATATTACTGTAGTTAAAGGTTTTATCTTTTTCTAACACCACTTGAGTTAATTTGGCAGTCCAGGAGATTATGTCATATTTGAAGTAATCATTAATCCCCGACAGAGGAGGGCTTTACAGGTGGATTAATGCCCGGGTTGGGGGGGTTTCGGCCGAGTGCTTCCAAACACTCACTGGGCATTAATCCACTGGTAGAGCCCAACTCTGGAGGAGATTAATGCGCTTCTAACATGGCAAGTGCAAGGGAATTATTTTTAAGAATACAGTTTTTGTCAGAAGCACATAGACATTCACATGATCCTTACTTGTACTGGAGAAACCATGGTGCAGGCTACTGTTTTTGAACCACTTTAGATCTGTGGCCATGCATGTGCACATTCAACGGTTGACATTTATTTATGTAGTGCCGAGCAATTCTGAAGAAGTGCGGAAATAACATTGCTGTCTGATAGACACACAATGTGCTTTTTTTTTCATTGTGACTGACACTTTTAATGTACTTCCCTTCATTCTTACAGCGGTGACGTACATGACACTAGTGCATTCTGGGACTCATCTATTTTTTATTGCTACTTCAGAGAAAATGTGGCAAGATTGCTTACTTGTACTGTGTGACACTGATCTGATGCAGACCACTTTATTTTAATAACCCTTATCGGTGCATAGGTGGAAACCAATGGTTGCAGCATTCCGATCAACTTATATCACGGTCAGCTCCAAGCCACCTCTTGCTATTTGGCCATCTTTGTCAGTGGTTTACTTCTGCCACTCGCCGTGCTTCTCTCAGAGGTGCCCCTAGCTACCAGGGCAGTCGGTTGGGTCCCAACAATGATTTCTCTCAGTCTTTGATCACCGACGCCATCTACAGGCATGGATACATACCAACACAAACAGTGTCTCTCTCTGTGAAGGTGTTTCCAAGTGTGCTACTGATATTCTCTTTCATTTTACTTGTGGCGATGTAAAGGTGGCTTGAAGAGGTACTACAACAGTGGGCTCTACTGCTGGATTAATACCCACTAGATATTAGTCACCTGTTGGTTTTCCACCAATTGGACACCTCAGTTTCACACAACTTTTTTTGCCATGTTACAAAATGGGATGTAACCTCCCCTTAGACTACGGATATGGCAAAAGTAGAACTTGGTATAAAAGATTGTAATAAACAAAGGGGGCACTCTAATATAGCAGAACAACACACCCATAAATGGTTAGCTGAAAACAAAAAGTATATTTCTTTTGAACCACATTAAAAGATTCCACATAATCCAGTTGGCAGGATCTTAATTACACATTTCAGATTCAAATGTTTCAATAGTATTTTCATAAAGACGAGATATAATAAGAATGGGAGTTCACTGTAACCATACTGTAAATGTAATAATAATTAAACAATTTGTATCGTGTTATGCCGATATGTCCATTATATAACCCAAAGAACTATTTATCTTGAAAACCTGTTATCTGACTTTATTTATTTATTCATTTTATTTATTTATTCATTACAAAAAGGGTTTACAACCTTTGAGTCAGAGACTCATTTACAAAGGCATCTCGTCATGGGGGAGGGGCAGACATCAAGACAGTTATTACAGTGCAGATTAAAATAGAGGATAATATTACAAGTGCAGTAAAAGGAACATTTAACATAGATACAATTAGGTTATATAATGTAGTAGTTTGTATGTTACTCAGGTTACATAATGTTACAAAATTGTGAGTTGCACTCATTGATATAGTAGGTCCTCAGAGAAGACAGTGGGTTACATCCCTGTTTGGACCTAATAGGGAAGGGGTAGGTCTGGGGAAGGGAGAGGCTGTCCAGTGGACGTTGTCAAGCCAGGAGGCAAGGCGGGTGGGAACCACAGGTTACAACAGGAGGTTAGGTGCACCTACAACAGCAGGTATTAAAGATATGATTCCGAAGGGCTGTTTTGAAGGAGCTAATTTTTGGCAAGTTGGAGATGCAGCTAAGGAGGGAGTTGAACCAGTAGAGGAAGTATCTCTGGGCAAGAGAGGTCTTGGTTCTGGGCACCTTGAAAGTGGCCTTAACAGAGCTATGGGTGGTGATGGATGAAGATGGCTGCTGTAGAGAGGTGGAGACCCCCCGGGGGGGGAGAGTCCTAGCAGAGATTTCTTAGTGAGAAGGCAGGTCTGGTAGAGCAGTCACTCCTTAAAGTTGAGAAGATTGGTGGTAGTATAGAGAAGTCAGGTTTGAGTACGGCTGGGGGCACCGGTCAGGAGCCTACAGGCCTTATTGATGAAGAGTTGAATTTTGGAGAGGGCAGTGTTGCCAGCTGCAGCATAGATGGGCAAGCCATAGTCCACGAGGGACAAGATGGAGGAGGTGGTGGCCAGCCTGAGGGCAACCTGAGGCAGGCAGTCCCTGTGCCGGTATAGAAGGCCAATCCGAGAGTTAATGGAGGCTGATATGAATCTAAAGAATTTCTCTTAAGATTATTTACCTCAACAGATCCACAAAAGTTAAAATTAGTACTGTCTTTTGTAAAATCCCTCCCATGTAATCGCATACATGAATTATCACAAGATTAACAGGGGATGCACATATAATTATAGTCTTGGAGTCTGAATGACCACCTTTCCACTAGAGATAAAGGGCTAGATATTCAAAGGTTAGCCCCTGGCAGCAAATAGCACTGCCCGGCATGCAAACCTAGCCCAGAGCAAAATGCCAGCCATATTCAAAACGAATAGCCCGGGGCAAACCCCGCTGAATATAGCAAGTAAAGGAAACCGGGCAAACAGGCCCAGAAGTGCAGTGCAAAAAAAGCCCAGGAATAACACAGCACTGAATATAGCACACAAGACAGCACTAATATAGCACTAGGCAGGCAGTGCAAACACCCAATGGAACACAGTGCAGAGACTGCTTGACCCTGGGACACATGCAAGGCAACACATGCTGGAATGAGGTATCAGAAGCAGACCACAGTGCCCACCCATGAGGATGCCACACAACCACGGGAAAGTCCAACAACAACCCAGACCCGTGTGGAGAACACCAGTAACAGTACAGAGCATGTGTAACCCCAGCACCCAAGAATGACACAGGCCACTGTAAAATGTCATTAACCGGTGTAATAAACAATAATGAACAGGAAAGCAAATGGAAACACTACAGCAAATATAACACATAACATAACGATTAACAAACCCCAGAGTACAAAATGACCCACCCACCACTGAACAACCCTCCCCACAACACTGAAACAGAAGTAGAATATACCCCCCAACCCCCCCAAAACACAACCCCAAATGCCCACCACAGGATAAAATTGGCAACATCAGTAGCAGGGAAAGGCACACAAAGGTAAACAGAAGGACGACAGCAGATGGAGGGATGGGAAGACACAGGCCAAGGGTGCAAAGTGGAGGAGGATGCACACAGGGACAGAAGACAATGGGCAAGGAAGGAGAATCAAGTCCAGTGAGGGGGTGGTGAGGCTGACTTGAAAACAACAGGGGAGATAATTATGTGTCCGCAGGAGCAGGGAGACGAGCCTCCAGGATGTTCACCACCCTCCTGGTCTCAGTAATTAGGATGGCCTGCTGCTCGATCTGAGTCCGCTGCTGCCTCACAATCCTGCAGAGAAGCTCCTCCATTCCCTCAGTCTCCTCGGGACGTGTTGCCCACAGTGATGCCCGTAGTGGCCTTACAAGAGGAAGGGTGATACCATGAGGACAGTACACCACACAGGAGGCAACCAGCAGCCAACCCTTGCCATACAAAGATGGACAGCATGTCCCAATGGGCCATCCCTGGTGGTGCTAAGTTCAGCAGTGGTATGACAACATGGCAGCATCCCACAATGCAGCACAGGGCAACACAGGCACCAACACAGAACCCAACATGGATGATGACAGCGATCCTGACAGCACCGGGGGACATATGACACCACCCACCATGATACAGCACACCGCTAGACATGGCAGGTACACAGCTGGAAACCCTGTGAGTTGGGTGCAAGGGACATGCAAGGACATGCACAAGGGCATACACACTTTGGGACATGCTGCCCAGCCACACATGGAAATGCACAGCAATGCAGAGCGCAGAACAAACAACAACAACATGCATGCAGGAGCATCAATGAACCATGACAGTGTCCTGGCAATGACCAACACAGGCCAGGGGACAACAGTCAGCCAGGGCACAGACACTGTCACTGAAGGGCCTTCACATGCCACCAGGCAATACCACTGAAAGCATATCACACAATGGAGACATGGTACATGCCAGTGTCCCCAACCCACATAACAGGCCCCCCCACACACAGTGAGGACCACCTCCACAGCCACGGTCAACATTGGCAGGGAACAATGCACATAATGTAATAGCACAGTGATATCTGTGCCCTGCAACTAAATAGCAACACAGTGACCTGCATAGCGAGACACACATGGATGGACGCTGCACGTATGGTACAGTGCCAGTATGTAGCACAGTGTGACAGGCAGTGCTACGGCAGGTGTCCAAAGGGTGAGAGGTAAGTCTGAAAGGCATGCCCTGTATTGTCCCACATGCACAGCAAGCAACCACCACCTGTGCAATTGTGAACGTCCTGTGGGTGGTGGTATGGATGCACCACAGAGGCGGGAAGATCATCCATCAGCACGGTGTCCCCATGGAACATCCGCCACCCAAGCAAGCAACACCATCTGCCACATGCACAGCACTGCAATGTGACCGCCCCCCCAGGCAAGGCTGATAGCACCCAGCTGTGGTGTGAAACACACCTGTATCACACACCACACTGCTACACCACACCAGCCCAGTGACCTTTGCAGACAAGTGAGTGGCTGGACACCCAGATGTGGTGCACAGTGTCATGAAAGTGTACACAGCACAGAACAATGTAACAGGTACTCATGCAACACGCCACCGCTATCAGTGCCGCTCTCCTGCGCACGCTGCGGGAGTGATGGGGCCCTCGTGCCGTCTCGTCTCCGCTCCTGTGTCCTGGCCTGATTCGCACCTGCGGGCATGAGCTGCTTGATCCGCTCTACAGTGGACAAATGTGAAAGTGTTGTTAGAGCATGACGCAACATACACATCGTGAAACACAGCAAGATGCACATGCAACCCTAAACTCAATGCACCCCCCCTCCACCCACTGCAATGGCCACCGCATGCACCGTGCCCCTATGGGGAATACATATACCACTGTGCCTGTACACAGTGTGCAACAGCACGTGCACCGTTGCGCACAGCTGTGCACACAGGGACACGCCCACACACCCACACCCAGAGCACGCACCCCCACCCCCACCCCCGCTGCACACCCAAACCCACACACCCACTCACCCACAGCCAGCCCTCCACACCCCTGCACTACCACACCCACACCCACATGTACACAAAGCATTACATATATGCACACTCCACATGCAACACCACTCACCTGGCACAGGCACAGTGCCATCACGCATCATGCACCTGTAACGCTCTAGCTGCTGCCTCTGCCTGCGCCTCAGGTCCGTGTAACAGTGGAGGCACTTCTCAGCATTGCGGGGTATGCCAGTACGCTCACTGAGCTTCCTAGCCACCGTCTCCCACACTTGCATTCGTGGGAGATCCCCCTCCCTCACCTCCCCAAACAGCCTCCTGTGGCGTTTCATCACCAGATGAACCAGGTTTGCAGACTCTACGTCCCCCCAGCACCTGTCACTGTGCACGACTGCACGCTGTCTTGCACATCCAAACATGGCACTATACTGCTGTTGGAGACAAGCACCCTGCCCTACCAGGAATGCACCTCAGTAATCCCTGCAGCGCCGCGCTATCACATGATGTAGTGCGGCGCTACCCGGAAGCAACCACACTGCACATGTGCGAACCCAGCATGGCCCTGAGGCCATGGTCCACGCATGTGTATAGGGCCGCGCTATGCTGTCCAACATGGCGCTACAGCCTATGACTGTGTGATAAGCGGACATGGGGGCCTAGCGAGCATGCGTGTTGGCCGCGCTAAGGCACTTAGCGCTGTGCTATCTGGTTAGCGTGGCACTGCAACACCAATAGCCCTGCGCTGCCATTAGCACAGCGCGGCTGTGCTAGCACGGGGCAAATCGGGGCCATATTCAAACAGGGTATGCAAATGAGGGTACTTGTGCATGCATGGGGCAAACTGTGTGATTAGCATATCATTATGCGCTCATTTGCATGACTCACACGCTTGATTGCCTGGATGAGCTATAAAAGGGAGTGCGGTGCACCATCGGTGTTGTGTTGTGGTACTGCAGCCTGATAAGGAATCTAAGTGTAAACAACATACTGGTGTACAGATGCAACAGGAGGAAGAGCAGCGTGAGGCAGGTGTGTATGACTGCTGTAGAACACTATTGCATGTCAATATCCCAGAACAGGTTCAGCATGGACAGGAGCACAGTGATGCAGTCTCTGGTGAATGGTGTGACCCCTGTTGGACCACAGGCAAGCACTGTGCTGAGTGATGGTGCACATCCCTGGGCGTCTGCAACCAAATGTACAGTGCGCATGCACACTCCCTGCAGGGTGTGTCCTGCAACAATTGCCCCTGACATGACTCCCTGGATGTGTGGCATGGCAGGCCATGGCACCCATGCAGGACGTACGCAGTGTCCCAGAACTGTGCTGGCCCATGCACCATGTGGTGATTGCATTGGGTCCTGACATTGTCTACATACTAGTGCACTCATCCACGCAACCACTGTGGTGAACACAAAGGGCACAGTACAGTGCAAGGTGGTTAGGGTGGGGGTAGTGCATATGCATGTACAGGGCGCACTGTACAGACAAGGTACGCACAGTGACTCTGGTGGCATGTGCACCGTACATGCGCATGCAGCACTCCCATATGTCCATGTGGCCTGTGGCACTGGAGGGGGGGCATTGTGATGTATGTGTAATGCAATGCAGTACCAACACGGCTGATGACACATGTCCCCTATTGACTATCCCATAGGTTGACAGCACGCCAGGGCGTATACGTGCACACAAGTTCGCTGGGAGGATTAAACACCCTTGTGCATGCCGTGAAGGAGAGGAACAGGTGCTCCATGCACAGGGCCACTGGCGCGGTGGTGCACCAAGCCTGGGAGGAGGTGACTGCAGCTGTGAATGCCATAGGGGGACGTGGCAGGACAATCGAAGCCATGCGGAAGAGATGGAATGACCTCCTGCGATGTGTGAAGGAGGAGGAGGCCCAGCGACTGAGGGACAGGATGAGGACCGATGGTGGACCACCTGAACACCAGCAGTGGGTGGAGGAGCCACACATGGCTGTGGTGGCATCAACCCTCAGGACGGTGGCGGTCGCAGGTGTGCCAGGTGGTGGGTGTGAGACGCCTCTCACACTGCCAAGGACAGGTAAGTATTCGCATGTGTATACCCTATGTTGTGTTGCCATGGGTGCACGGCTATGCCATGGGTGTCCTGCACAGGGTGCACAGTGGCATGCCTAACAGCTGCCTGGTATGGGCATGGCCACTGTGGGTTTGGTGGGTGGATGGGGTCACGGGCCTGTGTGAAGGGGGTACGTGTCCTGGGGTGTGCATGGAGTAGTGGTGGTAGTGGTGGTGGTGTTTGCGCACAGTGGCTATGTACGGGTGACTGACCCTGTCCCCATTGTCTCCACAGCGGTGACTGCCAGGCCTGCAGGACAACAGGGGCTGACAAGGATGTGCAGACAGGTCCCAACAGTTGTGGAGGTGGACGATGGGGAATGACCTTCAACATCCGGGCATGGTGCAACAGATGGTCGCACAGATGCCATGCATGTGTGGCACACACATACCCAAGGGCAGCTACTGACTGGGGAGGGATCATTAGGGGTATTGGGTTACACTGGATACCAGGATGCAGCACAGAGGATGGTGGTTGAGGGGATGTCCTACTGTTCACCGTCACCAGTGGTGAGGACACTGATGTGTCTGACTTGGTGCAACACCTGGCTGTGCCTGTGCATGGGGATGCAGGGAAGGGGCTGCCAGCAGGCTGTGGGACGGGTGCCAGTGGTGCATGCAGCATCACCAGTGTGGCTGTACCTGTGTACACGGTGGTGGGCAGTGTAGGGAACAGTGCAGAACCACAGGGTGTGCAGGGTACAAGGCAAATTGGTGTCCATGCCCATACCATTCCACAGACCATCACCTGTAGTCGCCAGCAGCAGGACATGCCTGCCATGCGCCAAGATCCAGTTGCTCCTGTGCAGCAGGCACCTCTGCCAGCCACAGCTCAGGGTACTGTGCCCCTGGGACAGGATGCCCATGGTGCCCACCCACTCCTGCAGGCTGCTCTCACCTCCCAGCAGGGGGCGCGTGTGGACCTTCATGGCATGCCGAGGGAGATGCGCCATGAGCTTGCGCAGATCAGGGAGGCCATCACAGTGGGCTTTGCCCATGCTAAGCAGCGGGCGGAGGACAGGATGGGCCACCTGGTGGGTGCCATCGAGCATGGGTTTGCTGGTCTGTCAGCTGTGGTGGTTGACATAGGGAATGTC
Organism: Neoceratodus forsteri; assembly: GCA_016271365.2. Classification (NCBI taxonomy): domain Eukaryota; kingdom Metazoa; phylum Chordata; order Ceratodontiformes; family Ceratodontidae; genus Neoceratodus; species Neoceratodus forsteri. Next base: position 731,571,115 of record CM057453.1, read on the forward strand.
CTGTGTGGGGTGCATGGGGTTCGCCAGCATGGGATGCTTGGCCGTGGTGCAGACGGCACAGGGGCACACAGGCGGGCTGGCCATGGATGCAGGGCTGCCAGTGGCTCCAGCTCAACAGCATCACACACCCCATCTGTGACCCAGTGCCGCCGTGGCCGTCCACCCACCCTGTCAGGCTCCACCGTCCCCTGGGGGCACAGGAGACCTACTCTTCCTGCCTCGCCTTTCACATCGGCATTGTCCTCTGCACAGAGCACACCAGGGTCAGTGTCCCACGGTAGTGGCACATGTCGCATGCGTGGTGGGAGGTGTCACTGATGACCACACTGACTATGTGGCACAGTGCACTCATCACCCCACATTTGCCACATAGGCACACCCACATGCACGTTCACACATGCACACACACACCTCCACTGCCATGATTGCATCACTTACCCTCACAGCACACATTACATTTCCCCACCAACACCACACTGTTTGTGTCCGGCCCCCCCACGCGTGTCCTGCACAACCCCAAACTCACAGCACATGCACACATGTTGTCACATCCACTGTGTAGGTTTACTGTTGGTATTGTTTTTGTCACTCATGTGTGTCCATGTGAACATTAAAGTCATTATTAATTGTACCTTTTCAAGTTGTTGTGCAGTCTGTACTTACCCTGTTGGCTGTTGCAGTGTCCTGATGATGTTGTCCCTGGGCTGTATGGCCCTGCATCCCATGCGAGGGTCCCTTCTCTCAAGGTGCTCGACTATCCCCCTGACCGCTGGCTCTGGCTCACTGTCAGACTGTCCCTCCGGTTCGAGTGCCTGTATCCCACAGTTCATTGCCATGTTGTGCAGCATACAACAGGCTAGGAAGATACGGCATACCTTCTGAGGTGTATACTGTAGGGCACCACTTGATGTGTCTAGGCATCGGAATCGCATCTTCAGGATGCCAAACACCCTCTCTATGATGTTCCCGGTGCTGGCATGTGCCTCGTTGTACAGCTCCTCAGCCACTGTGGCCGGTCTGAGTACTGGTGTCAGCAGCCAGGGTCGCAGGGGATAGGCACTGTCCCCTGTCAAAGGATGTATACATGTTAGTGACATATGGCAGTCTGTCGGATGCTGTCCTGCATCCTTGTGTAGCCCTCCCACACCCCTTTCCTGGCCTGCAATGCCTGCCCCCATGCATGCTGGTGTGTGTATGCCTTGTATGCTGCTACTCACCGATTAGTTGACCACTGGTTATCCTGCCCTCCTCGAATGCTTGGCACAGCTGGGACTGATGTCAGCTGAATGCGTCGTGGGCACTGCCAGGGTACTGTGCATACACATTGGTGATGCGCCCAGCCGCATCACACACCACCTGGCAGTTGATGGAGTGGTACCCCTTCCTGTTAACGTACACGTCACTGCCATCACCAGGTGGTGCACGGATAGGGACATGGGTGCAGTCAATGGCACCCAGTACAGATGGTAGGTGCGCAACCCGATGGAACCGCTGTATTGCTTCTCTGCGCTCTGCTGCCATGCTGGGGAATACTATGAACTCCCCAGCATGTGGCAGGAAAGCCTCTAGGAACTGGGTCAGGAGGCATGAGGTGGCAGACTGTGATACCCCGAAGGTGTCCCCCATTGGTCTTTGGAACGTCCCTGTGGCGAGGAAGCACATCGCTGCTGTCACCTTCTCCTCCACTGTCATGGCATGGCTGCGTCTGGTGTTTGAGTGCAACTGCTCATGCAGGAGTTCACAGAGCTGCCTCAACATTCTCCTGTTCATCCTGTACTGGCCAGTGATGTGGTCATCAGGCAGGGTCTCGAAGGAGACCCTGGGCGGGTACCACCTGTTTACAGCATACCGTCTCCTTGGCCTGTGTTGTGGCCCATGTTGTGCTTGCTCCCTCTCCACCTCCTCCTCCTCCTCCTCCTCCACTACAGCTGCCATGAATGGCAGCATCACTGCTACAGGCACTGCACACATTCCCACTTCCTGTGCTGGTCTCTCCTCCTCTGTGTTTTGCCCTGGGTTAAGACCAGCCTTTTATAGAAGTGAAATGGCGCGGCGCTATGTGTCACGCTATGTGTCCTGAGTCGGTGCTAGGACTTTGAATATCGCTGCGTGGACCTGGGTGGGCCACCCCCTTCCTGTTGCCCTTGCATACATTAGTGCTTTGCCCGCGCTACTGCTGTTAGCGCGCTATGTGCTGTCCTTTGAATATGAGTAGTCTGCCACCATTCCTGCACTATTCCTGCACTATTGTTTTGCGCACCACGCTATGCTTTGAATATCTGGGCCAGAGAGTTCTAGATCTGCTAGGAATGTGTATAGGTTACCAGGCCCAAACTCCTCATTTACCTACTTTCATACTGGGATAATCTTATTATTTTCTAAACCACATTTTCTGGATATTTTGTTACTCACTATACTGTGACTGTGGTCTAGTTGATTATTTTTATGCACTGTACTCTTCTGTTGTTTCTTGAAAGTGCCAGAGTACTCTAAGTTTTCTCAATTTTATTTAATGTACTTTGGAAATGCCATGAGATCATTTGATATTACCATTAAAATGGAAATCCTTAAAGCAGTAATACTAGTTAGCAAGCAAAAAATGCCTCCCTATCTTTTTTGGCGTTAATGTATTCCTGATAATCTTTGATTCTTTATTTAGGTATTTTAAATTCGGTCAGCTGGTTTTAAGACAGTGTTTAACTACAACATTTGTAATTTGCGTGGATCTGTAATAAAGATGGAAGCCCCCAGCAACTTTCAAAAATCTTCTCCCCAGAGATCACACACTAACTACACACACTGTATTTATAATGCAGATATGTCAGAGTTACCAGCAGGTGCTACTGATGGCCAGCAGTAAAGCAACACCCAGATCTGCTTGCATTCATGATGAAGGACCTGGCAAAGGGCCAATAATTTTTAAGAACATCAGAATCCTGTATCTTGCCATAGGAATAAAATAAAGCAAAAAAGAAAATCAGATATACTGATATTTTGGTTTATCCTAACTGTCAACCAAAGTATTTGAGTTTTTGTTAACTAGTACTGTTGCTTTAAATTATGTAACAGGTGTTACAATTTATCTGTATGGATATGTATCAGAGAATTCCTACTGTGAATTGTATATGTAAACTTTTATAATACCTTTATTAGAGATTAAATAAAAATTAACTGAATTGAACTGAACTGATCAAACAGTAATTCTATAATAACACTTAGCAGGTTAATGCATTAGCAGCTATTTTGGCTCTAAACAGAACTTGTTTGAAACTCTGTGGGCTGCTGTTCCTGCTATACTTCCAGCCCAATGATAAACTTGTCAGACAGGCATAAGTTTTTAAACAGTGATGGCCTACCATGTGAGCATCTGTACCTAGTCTGCCAGCAAAAATAAACATGTCAGACAGGCATACATTGTGGAGACAGTGGCTGTCTACATGGGAACAGTGGCTGCCTGAACCTATGGGTTGCTGTTTGTACCTATATCATCCTGACAGCAAATGTATGAGCCCTCCCACACACCAAACATAGCTTACTTTACTTCCAGTAACAACTACCAGCATGGGGTGCATTCGGGAAAACATCTGTGCAAGCACTTTTAGGAATCTCAGCTCACATGGAAACACAGCTCAGCATATTGAAAGTAAGCCCATATAACGGCACAAATAGCTGTGCTACAGAATGTTTTTTAAACCCATTTTAATTCCTATCATGTTTAATTACACCAAGGAACCACTCTATCAAACAGGAGTTGGCTGCATCCAATAATGGCTACTTTGGCTTGGCACTGATGTTTAAAGTTATATTGCATGTGTGGTTTGCTGCCTTAACAATGCAACCGTACGCACTAAGGTGATACAGAAGCAGCCTTTGCCACCAGTGGCAGACTCCAACAATGACCTCAGTCTTGCTCCCACCCCAGACCCCACAAACACACATGCACATGCACACGGACAAACAAAGCCTTTGGATATCAGCTAAAAGAAAGGGACAGCAAAAGGCTCATATCCTTCTTTCACCACCTCAGCTAGCTGCTGGCTGAATGAAAAGGAAGGGAAACATGCCCACAGTGATCAGATGATTGCTATGAGCACACACTCCCATTCATTCAGTGGCCAGTCATGGTGGTGAGAAGAGGATCTGCACCAGTCACTGACCCATACTTTTGAGTGATATCCTTCTACCTGGGATGCCATTAGGGGTGGAGGACAGATGGGAGCTGCAGTGGGTGGGTGAAAGGGGGTGTTTATAATTTTGCCATGGCAGCTGAGAGGAAGGTGGTTGGAATTGGATGTTTTGAATAGGTGGGGTAAAAGAAAGGATTATTTCTTTCTAGGACTAGAGGAGGAGGGTGGTGGTGCAGGTGCTGATTGCCACAGAGGGTGGAGGGTATAGGGGGTTGTAATACACACAGTGAGCAGTGCTCTATAGTAGAGAAAGGTGGTATGACATGCTTCCTGAAGGTGAGTGAAGGGAACTTTTTCCTGGTAAAAGACGCATAAAAAATTAAAAGGAACTATGCACTGCAATTTTCTGGCAAAGTTCCAACTTTACTAGAGCTATGCATAGTGAGACATTTGACACTTCAACAACAACTTGTTAGTGAAGAAAAACTCCAACACTCCCCCTGTAGTAGTTCCAGTTGCACCAGCCCTGAAAAGCAGCACAGTAAAACTTTGTCTGTGTACTGGGTGCAAGGTACGGAGCTTTGCACTACGTGCAGCAGGGTGAAATTTTCCAGTGTCACCCAACTCCCTTTGGCAAGGTTTTTTTTTTCTGATTGCTTGCAATTAAAAAAACACCCTCCACTGACGTAGATATATAGTATTCTCCCACCCACAGTAGCCCCAACCATTTAATGTATAACCTTCACCCTCATAGTACCTATACCTTCCTCCTCTCCCGTGTACTTGCAAAGTTGTACTTCACCTAATTATTTCACTCTGTTGTTTGTATAACTTGTTAGTTTTACCCTCACCAACTTCCGCCCCATACACACCACATAAGCATAGCCTTACAATAACTCAGCTATTATAGCTCTGACCTCACTCACTCTTTGACCTGCCACCCTAATCTCCACCAAGCCCTGTGCCAGTGACGGTGGCCAGCACAGACCCCACCACTCATCTCCATGATCAGTCACTGTCTGCCTGATGCATGTACTGGTATTCTCTAGGCAGCCTTTTATAGTGATACAGTACTTTCAGAGAATCCACACACCTAAACCAGATTCAGGCACTCTAACCTTGGCACAGCATTTGACTGCTGCCTAGTACCTGACTCATCCATATTTTCTATTCTTTACTTATTATATCTTATTACATCAGCTGCAGCAGCACAACAATGGTGGCACAACGCATGACAACACAAGGGAGACTGCAGATCATTGTGGTCTTTCTTCTCACTGCTGTTGTCTCTGCTGGTCTGGCCAGATACCTGAACAGGACTCTAGAAGGGGTCACACCTAGTCAGGTTCCTCCACTCACTAGTCTAGCAAGAAGAGAGGACAGAAGCAATCAGGTGTCCTGTCAGCAGTAATAGACTTAAGAGTCACAAGTGGGGACTGCCTTGGCCCTAGCCAAGTCCTATTCCTTAACTCCATCCCTAGACAATGTTGATCAGATACAGTACAGGAGACCCACCTGGCTGGATGTGGAGGAGATGCAAACACAGAGAAGGGTGTGTGGATAGGGACTGCAGAAGAAAAAAGTAAAAATACATGCAAAGCTGGGACTTAGATAGGCTTTAATAAGTGAAATGTAGTAACATCAGGGTGCCTAATGGGTCCTTGGGGAGCCTCAGTGTGAGACAAAGTGCCAGGGAATCAGGTACCTTATTGCCACTACATAGAAACATAGACTTTGACAGCATATAAAGACTGCTAGGCCCACCTAGTCTGCCCATTACCCTACCAACAGGATAAGCTGCAGATCCTGGTTAACCAATAGCCTATTTCTTCCTACCCCCCACAAAAATTGCTTTATGTCTGTCCCATGTATACTTGAATTCTCCCACAGTTTTAGACCCCACACCCTCCTCAGGAAGGCTGTTCCATGCATCCACCACCCTCTCTGTGAAAAAATACTTCCTCACATTGCCCCTGAACCACCCTCCTCTATCTTCAAATTGTAGCCCCTTGTTCTTGCACATCTCTTTTTCTGAAATATGCTACCCTCTTGGACTTTGTTGATTCCACTGAGGTACTTAAAAAGTTTCTATCATGTCCCCCGTCTCCCTTCTTTCTTAAGGGTATACATATTAAGCTCCTTTAATCTCTCCTTATATGGCTTCTCTTGCAGACCCTGCACCATTTTAGTTGCCCTCCTCTGGACTGCCTCTATCATGTTTATGTCCTTGTGGAGAGGTCTCCAGAACTGGACGTGGTATTCCAGATGGGGTCTCACCAACTGTCTGTACAGAGGGATAACAACTACCTGTTTTCTGCTGGTGATGCCTCTCCTTATACATCCCAGTATCTCCCCCGCCCTCCCTAACTGCTTTCTCGCATTGCTTGTTAACCTTAAGGTCATCTGATATGATTACCCCCAGGTCCCTTTCCATTTTTGTGGTTGCTACCCCCCACATTGTGTAATCTTCCTCTGGGTTTTTGTTTCCCATGTGCATTATTTTGCACTTCTTTGCATTGAATCCAAGCTGCCATAGTTCTGACCATTCCTCCAACCTTGCCAAGTCCCTTCTCATCCTTTCCATGCCTCCTTGTGTATCAACCCTGTTGTAGATCTTTGTGTCATCTGCAAAGAGGCATAGTTTTCCTTCTGGTCCCTCTGCAATGTCGCCTATAAAGACATTAAAAAGGACTGGACCCAATACTGAACCCTGCAGTACCCCACTAATAACCCCTCTTTCTTCAGAGTGGACTCCATTTACAATTACCTTCTGTGTCCTGTTGTCCAGTCAATGTTTTACCCAGGCTACCACCCTGGGACCCACTCCCAGGCTGGTTAATTTGACTGTTGATCTTTTGTGTGGGACTGTGTCAAATGCCTTGCTAAAGTCTAGGTAGGCCATGTCCACAGCCCCTCCCTGGTCTACTACTTTGGTCACCCAGTCAAAGAAATCAATTAGATTCATCTGACATGACCTTCCCGCTGTGAACCCATGCTGCCTCGGGTCCTGTTCCCCACTGGCCTCTAGGTACTCAACAATTCTTTCCTTCAGAAGTGATTCCATCACTTTCTCTACCACAGAGGTCAAACTGACAGGTCTGTAGTTTCCTGCCTCTGTCTTGGTCCCACTTTTGTGAAGGGGAATCCCATCCATCTTCCTCCAGTCTTCAGGCACCACACCATCTTCCCATGATTTGTTAAAAAGGGTAGTCAGTGGTTAAACTAGTTCTCCCCTTAATTCTTTTAGAATTCTGGGGTGGGTCACGTGATGCTAGCTCTGTAGGTGCAGCCTGATCCTTCAGCTCCATCCTCCCACCGACTTAAAGCTTTTATATTACCAATTTCAGAGGAGTTTGGTTACTCTGTCAGCTCCAATTGGTTTGCTAAGCCTGAACATACTGTTTTAGTGGAGAAATCGGAATATATGGAGGTGGAAATGCGGCGGAATGCCCCCCGACACACGCCGCCAGTCTCCCCGACGAAGGCCCAATCAAAGAAGGCGAGAGTGGGTGCAGACGCCGAAGGCCCTGAAAGTGAAAGCTCAGCCCACGAAAATGAGCCTTTAACGCTAGCGCAGTTCCTGGCTGAATTTAAACCTTTTAGGGAAGAGCTATGTGCGGTCACCGATGAGCTGAAAGCGGTCACCGTAGCTCTGGAGGACCTATCTCGGCGCACGGGAGATACAGAGGCAAAAGTTTCCTCGATAGAAAAGAGACTAACAAAACAGGAGCCAGAAATTGTCAATCTAAGGCAGAAAATTGTTGAAATGGAAGCAAAGATTGAGGATTTAGAGGGTCGGAGCCGGAGGAACAACTTGGTTGTAATCGGTCTCCCGGAACACGAGGAGGGATCCGACCCGATTTCATTTGAGCAGACATTCTTCAAGGAGGTGGTAGGCCCGATGCCTTTTGGAGACAAATTTATTTTCAAACGGGCTCATCGGGCCTTACGTGCGGCTCCTCCACCCGGTGCTCCCCCGCGGGTCTTTATAGTCCGCTTCTTAAATTTTCAGGAACGACAAGTTGTGATTCTAAAAGCAAGAGAGATCAAAGATATAAAGTGGAAGGGGGTCTCTATTAGAATAACTCAAGACCTACCGGTGGCGGTACGTCAGAGAAGAGCGGAGTATCACCCGATGGTATCGAAGTTAATTCCTGCGGGTATCAAATTTAAAGTGCTCTATCCAGCCAAGCTGCAGGTCTTGATCGCTGGCCAGTGGATAACGTTCGAGGATGTGGATGCTGCCAGGAGGAATTTGGCTACTGCCCTCCCGGATCTCTTTAAATAACCCCTGGGTCAGGGTGATCAGTTGTCTGCTGACGGCTACCAGGTTGGTGCGCCTGTCTGGGATTTTAAGTTAGTGGATCACACTGCTCATCGGAATGTAGAACATGGATGTGGTTTTTGTTTCTGTGGCCGTTGCCTGGAGACAAAATTCATTGATTACTCTCGGCTTCAAACCCCCCCCTTTTTTTTTTTTTGCTTGCGGTAAAGAGAGCAGTTTCTTGTTATCGATCGGGCCCATAGATCTTGACCCCGGCATGTACTGGCTCTCTGGCGCACGAAAAGTCATAGGGGAGAAGGGAAAGGCTAACCCCAATTACTACTGGTGGACTCTGTGCCGCGATCGGTGTCTGGTTCTATCATAGCAGTTACAATGCGGTAGTAAGCAGTCTAAGATGTAGGACGGCTCTCTCCCTATACCTGCTTACTAGTGGATGTGGATGGCGATCGAATCTCCTCGATCTCGTTTAGATCGCTATGGTATTGAGTCGGAGTCCATTGCTTGGCAGATGGGAGATGTTATGCCATTAGCTGTGGTATCACGGACTGGAGGGAAAGAGTGTAAACCCGGGTCTGGATCATCGGGGGACTTAGGGACTTGGAATCATTTTGGTGGAATTGATCCATCAGTATGCATAAATTCTCAACGTCGTTTGTTGGGACTGCCTGTTTGGTGAAGACACGGTCTCCAGGGGTTGGTACCCTCGCAGATAAGACTATTTTCAAATCCCCCCCCCCCTTGTTGGGGGTAGGAGGGGATGGTTTTTTTTTTCTTCTTTCCTCTTTGCAGCATTGGACAATTTGAATTTATTATAAGAACTGTGGATGTTACTTAATTTATAATTATATGGGCTGCTGTATGTGGGAAATAAGTTGGGCACTGGGGTTGGGGGTCAGAGTATGAGGGGTTCAACCAACCAAGAGAGGGGTTTTGTGGTATAAATTTAGGGGGGACAGTGGAACTGAAGTATAGAGTTTAGTAGTGGTTTAGGTTAGTCTGAAGTTGGTGCTTAGTGATACTGTCAGGGGGCTGGAGGAAGGGTTGGGTTAACGGAGCTAAGGAAATCATGGACCAGTGTGTTTTGGGGGAGAGGAGGGGGGGGGGTGTTGGGAGAGTGTTTTTAGAGTGTTGGGATTATAATTGTATTAGATATTGATGTATGTACTAGGATTAATATGGGGATTATGGGCAAGTATCGGGAGAGGGGGGATTAGTAAGGGCTTAGAGGAGATAGGTAAGGGAAGATCCGCTCACCCGAAGGTACAGAACGTGAGAGTGATGGAGACGGTAGTGATGGTAAATTAAAGGTCTTTCGAAGATTACCGGAAGAATGAGTAGTTTGTTTGAGTTTTTCACGTGGAATGTGAAAGGGTTCAGGCAAAAAATAAAGAGATATAAAATATTAAAACACCTGCAATTATTAAAGGGGCAGATAATATGTTTACAAGAACACATTTGCTTGGCAGAGAACTCACTACGCTTAGATGCCAGTTCATTGGCCAGGTATTTGGGGCTGGTTTAGTACATCTGGCAGAGGGGTTGCACTTTTGTTACATAGGAGCGTGGCTTTTGTGTGCGAGGAGGAAATAGTAGATCCGGCAGGCCGTTATATAATTGTGGTAGGGCTTTTAAACCAAACAAGATTAGTACTGGGAAGTATATATGGACCTAATGTGGACACCCCTGGGTTTTTTATGGATCTACTAAAAATATTAAGTCCGTTTCGGCATCTTCCGATACTGTTGGGGGGAGATTGGAACTTACCATTTACTCTGGATTTGAACAAGGATGGTAAGCGAAATAAAGGCCTTTCTCCGGCTCAGAGAGCGGTCAGGGATCTAGTTGACAATTTGGGTTTGTGTGACCCGTGGAGGGTTTTGCACCCAACATGCAGGGAGTACACCTTTGTATCAGAGGTCCATAAGTCTAGATCCAGGATAGATTATTTCTTTGTGAGTAGAGGGTTGTTGTCAGGACTATTGAATAGCAGTATCACCCCTGGGATTTTCTCAGATCATTCTATAGTCCGTTGCTCCCTCAATTTGGTCCCTAATCCTCCTAGACAGACTATTTGGAAATTGAATAACCAAATACTTCGCTCTATAGAAATAAAGGAGTATATCGGACGCAGGATTGAACAATACGAAGCGGAGAATAATCACTCAACTATTAGAGGAGACTTGTGGTGGTGTACTCTAAAGTGTGTATTAAGAGGAGAATTTATTCAGTTAGCGGTTGCAAGGAAAAAGAAGTGGGAGGAAAGGATTAGGTCTTTGTTGGGCGAATCAGGGATTTAGAGAGGACTCTGTCACAGAGCACCCCAGAGGAATCTAAGGAATTATTGATCAAATTACGTCATGAATACGATGGGATTCTGGGTGAGAAGGCAGAATACCTGATTAAGAAAACCAAGGCCCTTTATTTGAATCAAGGAGAGAAGTCTGGCAGGCTCTTGGCTATGCGCCTAAGGGCAGCAGAGGCATCTAGAATAGTACAAAGTATCACGTCCCGTGTTGATGGGTCGGTTAATACCTCACCCAAGGATATTGTTAGGGAGTTCAAGGACTATTACAAAGCATTATATAGCCCAATGACCCCTAGACCTAATAAGTCAGAGGTGGATGGTTACTTAGCTACTTGTAACCTTCCTCAGGTCTCAGAAAATCAGAGGAGAGAGCTCTCGCTTCCCATCTCTGAAGAGGAGATTTTGGAGGCAATACGAACGCTTTCCAATGACAAGGCTCCCGGTCCAGATGGGTTCTCACCTAACTTTTATAAGTGTTTTGCGACCCTGTTATGTCCCGGCTTGAGAAGATTATTTCAGAGTATATTGACCTTGAGAGTAGTAGATGATTACTTATTTGAGGCTTTGATAGTGCTTATCCCGAAAGAAGGGAAAGAGTTAGATAAAGTCACTAGTTACAGGCCTATTTCATTGATCAACTATGACATTAAGATTCTGGCGAAGATCCTAGCCTCACGGTTGTCCAAGGTCATGCCTAGGTTAGTTCACCAGGATCAGGTTGGGTTTATGAAGGGCAGGTTGGCGTTGGACCACCTGCGTAAACTGTCTCATGTCTTCTCAGTCTCCAGGGATTGTAAATTTCCATGTGTTTTGATGTCGGTGGACGCAGAGAAGGCATTCGACAGAGTGGATTGGAGATTTTTAGCTATTGCCAAGGAGAAATTTGGTCTTCCTGCCCAGTTTATAAACTACGTATTTGCTTTATATAGGAATCCCAAAGCTAAGGTATATTGCAATGGCGTATTCTCTGCAGGTTTTCCTCTCAACTCGGGCACTAGACAGGGTTGTCCCTTATCACCTCTTTTATTTAATTTATATCTGGAGCCTCCTCTCCAAAATGAGATTAGATCCGAGGGTGGTGGGTATCAGAATAGGGTCACAAGAGCTCAAAGTTTCAGCATATGCGGATGATATCTTGTTGCATGTCAGCTCAGCCAGGTAGCTCAATTAGAGTGAATGGCTATAATTGAGAGTATAGTAGATTGTCCAATTATAGGATTAACGTGAGAAAACCCAAATTTTTCCATTAAATATGAGAGTACATAAGTTTGAGGTTTGGAGTTGGGCATGCAATGGACTCCGCATGTGTTGAAGTACTTGGTATCTACTTGGCCAGAACTGATCGGAAGCTGGTTAGACTTAATTTGGATGCCATTAAGAATACCATTAAACAGGACCTGCAAAGGTGGAATGGTCTCGCGCTCTCTCTCTCGGGGCAGGGTTAACATAGTTAAAATGAATATTCTACCTAGGTATTCTACCCACTCAATATGCTTAATGTAGTAATACCACTAAAATGGTTCAAAGAATTACATTTATTGATAACAGAATTTATTTGGAAAGGGAAGAGGCCCCGTAGAGCTTATAATAGGCTGGCAGCCCCTAGGGAGAGAGCGGGATTGAGACTTCCACACTTCGGTTTATACTATTGGACAAGTAACCTCTGTAAATATCTAAAATGGCTGGCTCCTGCAGGCAAACTTGAATCTTTGCCCTATGTCCCCTCCTGGGTTGGATTGGAAATGGAGGCAGTTAAAGAGGCCGGTATAAATCCATTCGCACTGCTTTATTCCGCTCCCCAGAAGGTGCCTCCTAAATTGACTGTTAACCCAATAGCAAATTCTTTGCGTATTCATAGACAGATCTGTAGTAGATTAGATTATGTTCCGGATAGGGACATGCATCAACCGGTATGTCAAAATACCAATTTGAAAATTGGGGGGAAAATGATACGGGGGGAATGGTTACCCCAACTAGAAGGATTACGTGTTGAGGATTTAATGGGGGATGGTTGTGTTCTCCCAATAAGGGATATTCTGGAAAAGTACAACATAGACTCGAAGCAAGTTTTCAAAGTATTCCAGGTTACCCATTTACTAGGTCAGGTGGGGACTAAATTTCGGTAGGGCGGTGGATGGGAATTGGTTTGAGTCGTTAGCTCAAGTTGTTTGGGAATCACATGCGACTTCTAGAGTATACAAGGTACTCTTGACCAAGTTCTTGTTGACACGGACTTCAAGCCCAAGTATTGGACTAGATGTCTGGGGAACAGGAGCGGACTGGAGACTGTTTGGAGTCACGTGTACAGATATGTTAAACAGGACAGATTGAGGGTGATGCAGTTTTTTTCTTGAATAACCTATTTTGGACCCTTCCAAACTACATAAAGTGGGTAGTAGACCTGATCAAAAATGTTATCGGTGCCACCAGGCAACTGGAGATTTGTATCACATTTTTTGGGAATGTCCACCGATAAAGCGGTTGTGGACACAGATTAAACAGAAGGCAGACCCATTGCTCGGTATTGATCAATATTTCCTCCGGATATATGTTTGATAGGAGACTACTCTGACATCACAGTCAAGGGCGTAGATTTTATATGCCTGATCTCCGGCTAAGCAAAAGGTAGTCTTGCGATATTGGATGTCAGACTCCTTTTACGTTACGGAATGGTTACAAGAGATGTTGTTTAATTTAAACATGGAAAAATTAGGAGGGGAAGGGATAACGGTGTTCATATATATGAGAAGATTTGGAGCCTTTTTCAAGTACTATACCTTCCCAAGAATAGGCAATAGTGGTCAAGTAGGGTAGAGAGGATGGCGGGTGGCGGATCTTCCTAGAGGGTTTGTAGTATGATATAGGGTGGTAAAAGTGGGGGAGGAGATTTTCCTTGGGAAGGGGGAGGGAAAGGCTGGGTATTTGATTCAATTTAGGTCATCTGTTGAGAAGTTATAAATGTTCTTTGCACTATGTACCGTGTTTATGATATGTGTTTTGTCGCAATAAAATTTAAATTTCAAAAAAAAAAGAATTCTGAGGTGAATTCCATCAGGCCCCATTGCTTTGTCCACTTTCAGTTTTAGGAGTTCTTTCAGAACCCTTTCTTCTGTGAAAGGACTGGGATCGACCCCCCCCCATCCAGAGTGCTTCTGTTACTTGCATTAGGCACCTTCCCCTCCTCCTCCTCTTTTGTGAACACTGAGCAGAAATGTTCGGTCAGTATCCCTGCTTTTTCATTGTCCCTCTCTGTCCACCCACCATCCATTCTATTTAGCCTCACTATCCCTTTCTTTGTCTTTCTATGCTCCCTGATGTACCTATAAAAGGTTTTATCCCCCTTCTTAGCCAAGTTGGCTATCTTTTTCTTAATTTGGGCCTTTGCTATTCTGACTTCCCTCCCTGCTTCCTTCTGCCATAAATGGTACAGCTCTCTGTCCTGCTTCTTCTGTGTTTCCTTATACTTCCTGAATGCTATCTTTTTCTCCCTGTCCTTCCCTGTCACCTCTTTTGAGAACCATAGTGGCTTTTTCTTTCAATTTGATTTGTTTATTAGCTTCACACAAAGGCTTGTTGCCTCTGTGATGGCAGATTTGATGTTTCCCCATTGTTGTTCCACCCCTCCTTCTTGCCTGTTTGCTAGTGCTTTTCTAACATACTGACATACTAATTGCCAGTAGATTAGGCTTTATGGTCTATTGAGTCTGCTCGAACCTCGGATCCCTAGTTGGGTACTGAGGCCCCCCCTTGTGTTCCAGAAACCCCTATCATCCATCCCCACCCCCCTGAGCCAGGTCATCATCTGATACATCCACTTTCTGTGTCTGTCCCACCCTCTCTTGAAGCCCTCCACTGTGGATCTGTGAACCAGCTTGCCAGGCAGCGTGTTCCAAGGATTCACAACCCTCTTAGTAAAACAACTCCTCCTCTTTTCCCTCTCACCCTTCCACCTTCCAACTTCAAACCATGCCCTCTGGTGGTACCGTCCTGCTTTAGTCTAAATATCCTCTCCGTGTTTATCCTATTTATTCCTTTAAGGTATTTGAAGACCTCAATCATGTCCCCCCTGTCTCTCCTCTCCTCTCCTCCAATGAAAACAGGCAGAGCTCCTCAAGTCTGTTCTCATACATCAAATCCCCTAGTCCTCGTATCATCTTAGTTGCCCTCCTCTGTACCCTCTCCAGGAGCTGTATGTCCCTCTTCAAGTGTGGTCTCCAGTACTGTACACAGTACTCAAGTTGTGGTCTAGCCAGTCCATTGTACAATGGCAGAATCACTTCCCTGCTCCAACTAAGGCACTTTCCCATCTTGCCAAAATCAGCCCTCCTGAATCCAGTACCCTCACTTTTGTATTGCTTGACTCTGTAGCTGAGTTTATCGTGAAACACACTGTTTGATGGTCACATGTTCCCAGATGGCTACCCACTTCTAGATCTGAGATCCTCTCACTGTCCCCATTTGAGAGTATGAGGTCTAAGATTGCTCCCTCATGAGTGAGTTCCAAAGCTAGCTGTCTGAGGCATGCCACCTGTAGGGCATCGAGAATGGCCCTGCTCTTGGATGTGGCTGCAGCAAATGTGCTCCAGTTAACATCTGGCATATTCAGGTCTCCCATCAACAGTATCTCCCCTTTCTCTGCCATCCTAAGAATATATTCTATCATATCCTTGTCCATTTTCTCCCCCTGACATGGGGGTCTGTATACAACCCCTGTACAGATTGTGGTGCCATTTCCAGTCTCTAAGGTGACCCACAGTGCCTCCTCTCCTCCCTGTTTACTCTTTTGTTCAGTTGCCTTTATCCCTTCCCTTACATAGAGAGCTAGTCCTCCCCCTCTTCTCCCCTCCGTCTCTCCTGTAGGTTGTGTACCCTGGCATGTTAACATCCCAGTCATTGTTTTCTGTGTACCATGTTTCTGTGACTACTACGATATCCAGGCATCCCTCTTCCATCAAGGCCACCAGTTCAGGGAGCTTGTTGCCCAGACTATGGGCATTGGTTCTCATTTCCCTCCATTTCCTGATGGTCTTACTCCTTTTTGTCCCATCCCTGTCCTTATTGCCTTTGTCACTTTCTCCATGTACCCCATCCCTTCTCCCTTTCAACATCTCTATCTTTGTGTTTACCTCACTTTCTACCCTGACTTTTTTGGGGGCCTAGGATTTTCCTGCTCCTTTCTATTGCCTCCCCCCCAGCTAGTTTAAATGCTTGCCAATAAAACATTTAAACCTATCACCTAGGATCCTGGTTCCCCTCCTGGACAGATGCAGACCATCATGCCTGTATAGGCCTGTATCACTCCAGGTGGACCCTCAGTCCCCAATGAAGCCATATCTCTGAGCTCTGAACCAGTTTTTCAACCACTGATTGAATCCCATGGTGTGGAGCACCCTAGCCTCACCTACGTCATAGACAGGCAGCACCTCTGAGAAGGTTCATGCTACTTGTCTAAGGCCCTTCCCCAACTCTATAAACTCTTCCTGCACTGCTCTGATCCCTTTCATAGCCAGATCATTTGTCCCTAGGTGGACAATGATATCTAGCTCCTTCCCCTGTGCAGCTGCTCTGGCGATCCTGAGGATTCACTCCCTGTCCCTCCAAGCGATGGCACCAGGCAGGCACCTTACTTCCCTCTCCCCTCCCTACCCCAGTTCTACCTTACTAACAATGGAGTCCCCCACCAGGAGTTGTTTCCTTCCCCTGTGGGGTCCCATGCCACCCTAACATGGGTCTCCTTTGTGGAGGTTCCCAGCATCCTCCTTGGTCTCCACTGCCAGTGCCTCCATAGAGGAACCACACTTTGTCAGAACAGCATATGAATTGTGGAACCTGGAGGATATGGAGAGATGGATGCTGCTGCTATTGTGAGAGGGAAGACTAGAGGAGACGGATTTACTGAGAGGTGATGGCAAATTCTCACTAATTCATGTTACGTAAAGTGTGTCTAACTCCCAGCTTTGTATGCCTTTTACTTTGTTTTCTAATGTCCACTTTGTGCAGCCCTCCCTCTGTTTGCATTCACTCTCTAACTTCCAGGTCTGGCTGTGGTTCTCCAACAAGCTGCATATTCATCCCTTTATGTTGACTGTTGAATCTGGCATGCCAGTCAGTCACAGACTGAGATATGGAGGTATCAGACAGTGTGGACTGAGGTTCAATGGCTGCAGGGAACTTGGAGGATATGGAGAGATGGATGCTGCTGCTATTGTGGGAGGGAAGACAAGAGGAGATTGATTTACTAAGAGTTGATGGCAAATTCTCACTAAACACTGCTGCATGCCTCATTATCAGGTTTAGTGAACACAACATCATGACCCTGCTGCAATGCATATCCACAGGAAGAACCAGCTTAGGAACTGGTTGTCCTACCCACACAACATCGGAGCAGTGACCTAATCCCTCAGATGAGGCATCATGCTCACTTATTTGGGGAATGCAGGGCCCCTTGCAGCCTGATTTGGTTGCTGGCAGAACTGGATTCCATCTCCAGAGGGGACGCTCACAGAAATTTCAGTTTCCCACTCATAGAGATTGATCACTTCTAAGTTACAGGCAGTCTCTATGCAGATATCTTTGGGCAGGCAGGTGGTGGAGCAGGGACACTCAAAAGTAGCCCACAATTGACTGGATAATTTTCTTTCTTCCTTCTGGCAGACCTACTCTGTAGTGCCCACAAGACATCTGGTGGCTTATGCCAACCAGAATTAAAATATCCACACTAAATCAAGCAATGTTTCTATTTTAGTCTGATCTTCTTTACAACACACTAAAGACACTTCCTATCCATTTCCTAAAAGTGTAAGACTGCACACAGTGAGGGCAGGGAGTTACATGGTTACATTCTTGTACTTTGTTCTTGTGATCTGACTTGCTATTCACCTTTCACGAAGTACAGCTGGCATCGCCAGCAAAGCACCTTGCATATAGCAGCTCATTACACTGTAACTACATTGTAATTATGGAAACTTAAAGCAAAGGGTTACCTTTTAGCAAAGTGCACTATGACCCAGATATGGTGAAGATGGGTCACTTTGCAAAGTTTTCTTAAGGGGTGAAGACTGTGACTTTGCCACCTCTTCACCACTAATGGAAAACTTTACAAAATCTCTAGTTACTTACCTGAAGTTGGAACCCCTATGATCACCAGTGCAGTTCCAATGATTTCACCTGAGGCTGCCTGGGATCCTCACATACCTGGCTATGACTTATATTACATGGATAGAGTTAACAATAGGGGGGAGGGGTAGCTATTTACGTATCGGGTAGCATCCCATCAGAAGCCATTGAAGTGACTCGATTGCCAGGAATAGACATGTATGGATTAAGATAAGGCCAGCTGATAGCTCTAAGATCCTATTGGGGGTTATTTATAGACCTATCTTGATTACCCAACAGTAAGACGAGGCAGTTCTTAATTTTTTAGACTCCCTAGATTCGACTGAAAGGACCATTATTTTAGGTGACTTTAATCTTCCTGGCATAAATTGGGAAAATCAAATAGCAGGAACTCCTAATGAATCAAGATACCTAGGCACATTTCTATTAGCTGGCCTTGAACAACATATAAACAGTAGTACTAGGGGGAACAATATATTGGACCTGCTGTTGAGCAATATGGGTGACACAATTCAGCACTGCAGAGTAACCATCCCCTTGGCTCTAATGACCACTGTATGGTTAGTTTTAAGCTGGAAGGGACAAAAAACTAAGATACAAGGCACGACAGTGAATCAAAACTATAATAAGGCCAACTTTGGCGGATTGAGGAAGGAGTTTTTGGAATGGGATTGGGAAAAGGAGTTTGAAAACATAGCATTAGAAGAACAATGGGATAGTTTGGAAAATAAAATCACATACATGGTTAATAAATATGTACCGGTCAGGAGAAAATACAACAGAGCAGGTAAAATTCCCACATGGATGACCCCAAGAATTAGAAGTATGATAAAAAAGAAAAAAAATGGGCCTTCAACAAAGCCAGGAAAGATGGGCGTGCTAAAAACTGGGAGGTGTATAAAAAACAGATAAGAGAAACTAAAAGAGCAGTAAATCAGGCAATTAAAAAATATGAGCTTAACCTGGTTAACAAGGTTAAAGACAATCACAAATCATTCTATAGCTACATTAATAAAAAGGGAGGTGACACTACTGTTGGACCTATAAAAAATCAGGATGAAAAATTAATAAATGAACTCCAGGAAATGGCGGGACACTTTAATACTTACTTTTCTTCAGTATTTAACACCAAATCAAGGGGGACTAAGGATCATCTTAACAATGTTGGCAATATTATCACTCTAAACAGTGTGGATATTAAAGAAAGATTGTTACACTTGGACCCCAGTAAATCTTAGGGACCTGATGGGATCCATCCTAGAGTCCTTAAGGGGCTGGCCGAAGTATTGGCTAAACCGGTGACAGCAATTTTCCAAACATCATTGGATAGAGGAGAGGTGGCAGAGGTCTGGGGTAGGGCAAACGTCATACCAATTCACAAAAAGGGGTCAAGGCAGGAGATAGGTAATTATAGGCCCGTAAGTTTGACCACTGTCTTGGGGAAAGTTTTGGAGGCCATCATTAAAAACCAAATAGTGGAGTCTATGAATCTGGCAGGGGACTGTGACTATGCACAGCATGGTTTCAAGAAGGGTTTATCATGCCAAACAAATCTGCTGGAATTTTACAAGCATGTAAGTAGGGCACTGGACAAGGGCAGGGCAGTTGATGTCATATTCTTGGACTTATCAAAAGCATTTGATAAAGTCCCCCATGGGGAATTAATAGATGCCCTAATAGAACACAAAATCCCTGGGTATATTACTCACTGGGTTAATGCATGGCTGCGTGATTGAAAACAGAGGGTCTGTTTAAAGAGAACATATTCATACTGGCTGAATGTAGAGAGTGGAGTTCCACAGGGATCAGTACTGGGGCCTTGCTTATTCAACATGTACATACACTCACTAACTGGTGGAGGGGAAGTTTGGGAGTTCAAATTTGCAGACGACATCAGGACTGGCACTAGCATTGATAACATCAGGGACATACAGAAATTACAGGATGCCCTAGCTAGGATGGAAAACTGGGCAAGGGAGTCTAAGCTATCCTTTAATACCAATAAGTGTGCGGTTATGCACTTTGGTAAGAATAACAACAAGAGGGGCTATGTTTTAAATGGGCAACAGTTTAGTAAGGTCACAGATGAAAGAGATCTGAGCGTTAGGGTGACAGATGACCCAAAGTTTAACCAACATTGTAGCCGGATGATAAGGACTGCTAGCGGAATACTAAATAACATAAAGAAACATATTAAAAGCAGAAAGAAGGAGGTGATTGTACCTCTGTATGGCTCTTTGGTGAGGCCACATCTGAAATACTGTGCCCAGTTCTGGTCACCTGGGTTTAAGACTGAAATCAAGAGACTGGAGAGGGTCCAGAAAAGGACAACGAGATTGGTTACTGATGTAAGGGACAGGAGTTATGGTGGAAGACTGGAGGACCTGGGGATGTACACACTGGAGTATAGGAGGTTGAGAGGTGATTAGTGTATGTTATATAGTGCAAGTAAAGACCCAGAATTAGGGGCAAGACTGGGACTAACACTTAAGGAACAGCATTATAACACCAAAACGCACTCATTGCAGCTGAAGGTGCAACACTTCAAAATGATAAAAAGGAAGCATTGGTTTAGTGTGAGGGTAATACTAGTTTGGAATAGCTTGCCTGAGGAGGTTGTTGCAAGTAATAACATGCTTGGGTTTAAAAGGGAGCTGGACAAATATTGTGTAGCAGAGAGCATTGTGGGTTATTACAACTAGAATAATGGCGAGCATTATGGACTAACGTCTTCTCTGGTCTGATACTACCTATGAAACCTATGAGTGTAAGCCTGATGACAGTCATTGCAACAACTATGATTTCCATTGCTTACACCACATGACCACAGCTTTAATCTTTGTAATTTTCATTAAAACAACATCACTGCATTTGATGTCCCTATTATTTTTATTACAAGATCTATGATTTTAGTTACAACCCCTGTGATTTCCCTTGCTTGAGCCCTATGTCCATCGTTGTGGCCTCCCTTAAGTCCATGACCATAGTTTCAATGCCTGTGATGTCTACTGAAGTCCCATGACTGTAGCTGCATATTCCATCACTCCCAATACCATACCAAAGATTTCTGTGGCTTGAATGCCCTGTGACTGTTACCAAAACTCCAATGATGTCCATTGTGACACCTTGATTTCATGGTTGAAACCTGTATAAACTCATAAAATGGTTTCCCCAGGGTTTAATGATATAACATTTGGTAGGTTGGAGTGCTTTCCAAACCCATGAGGCCACTAAAAGAATGCTATAGGTTTGATATATTGATGATGGCCAGCTTTTATAGCAACATCACTTTGGTGAAGTCTCTGAATGAAGCAGATTCCATTTGCCCCATGGAAAATACTCACAAATGAAACAATACATCCAAGCCCCAGCATAGCACATTACACCCTAGAGCCCCTCCCAGGTCCAGCAGTTTTCACTCTAGGTCCCTTCCCCCAGCCCAGCATGTTGCATATGAGACCTGGCCCCTCCCCAACTCAGGAGATTGCACCTAGGCCCAGAGGGCCAAAAAAATAGGCTATTGAATTTCTTGAGTTATATAATCCGTCAGATAATAACCGCACATGAACCATCATGCCCCCATTCATTTGTTTGTAGAGCCCTCACATTTTCCTAAAAATGAATTCCTGGGAAAGGGGGCAGAGAAAAGCAAAACTTGGAAAAATGAGTAAAAAAACATGTAAAAACATAACATACCCACGGCTTGAAAGGTTGTTTCAGGTCATGTGTGGCTGGCTTCTGGACTGTAAGATGAAAGAGATACACAAGAGCAAATTAGTCTGAGTGAACAAGTAACAGACCACTGTTAAATTCCCCCACCAGACTTAAACTGCAAGGCTAATACCCCTCAGAGTAATTGTAACTGCTTCTTTGAAATGCATTTCAGCAGTTTGATTAATGCCTTAGAAAACAAGATAAGCCTAGCAAAATCTGGAATAACAGAATACCATCCATTCTGCCCTTGCCATTCTCACTTCATACCTCAGAAGTCAATGCTTCAGTGCAGCACTAAGCAGCTTTTACAGAGAAAAAACATTGTTGTATTTACTATTCCTGGATTGAAACAAGGTTTAGAAGTAATGGAGCACATATGAGGAATTCTAAATGAGCTCCTGGGGTTCTTCGTTGAATAATTTAAGATCCATTTGCAGAAATTGTCAGAGCAAGTTAAAGTCTAAAAGCCATTATCAAGATTATTATTGTCTTCTTTGATTACCACAAGTGACAAGAAGTGATGAACAGGCATGCGATTCTTTCTAAGAATGAATGTTTGTATATACTACACTGTGGAAACAATGAACAAAAAGCAGCCTGGCTATTAAACTGATCTCGCGCGTTAAGAAATGAAAAAAAATTATGAGCAAAATTGAGATCTATGGGTAATTGCTATACAGTACTTTCAATTATTTAGTTTACTTAGTTTCTTATTCTTCTGTAAATCTCTCAGGAATTCTGCTTTAGCCAATTGCAATTTTATCTGTGCCAATGGAGTGGTGTCACTTCTATTTCATCAGTGTGTGGAATGATTTCCTACCTTCACATTTAGTAGTAGCAGTAAAATGTTTTTATTCATTTCAAATATGAATAAAGAATATACTCGATTGAGCCAATGCTCATTTACAGTGAGGTAGCACAGTGCAAAGTAATGTCTTATTGCAGTTCTATATTACACTGATTTACAAGGTGAAAAAATAGACAATATAATTACACTCCACAAACAAGGTAAAATAATTACAAAATTAAACAATGTAACATATCACTTTATCAAACAACGTATGTGAGATTCTTCTGCCTTGTCGTCTAGCCAAGTTTTTATTTAATTCCATTTATTCTTCCCTGTTAGGGATCTTACGGTGTGAGGAATGTTGTTCCAAGCCACTGACCCCAAGTTAAAACTGTACTTTTTCCTATGTCTAGTTTACATTTAGGGACCACTAAATCCAGGCCTGTTGCAGATCTTAAAAAGGAACTTTTGTTCTATAAACAACATTAGCAGATACATAATCTGGAAGTTGCCCTTTAATTACTTTATGTATAAATGCTAGAATATGTTCATGTTTCCAATCATTCAATCTCTGCCAGCCTACTTCAGCATACAATTGGCAACTGTGTGCCACGTGGGGGGCACTAAGTATAAATCTGGCAAATCTGTTGTGGTAGACATCAAGTCTTGCAAGTTCTTTCTTAGCTCCGGCAGAGGGTAGCATGTCAATTCAGCACATCAATTTCAGTGAGTCATTTACGGCGACTCAGTTACAGCGCTGGCAATTATAGCGAGTGAGTAATATGGGTGACAAACAAGTATAGAGAGATAGGGGGTAGATAACCTACCTCTGAAGTCCAGGCTCACCTCGGAGGGTGTTAATTTAGAAATAGCATGGGGTTCGGGGATGCAGCCCACCAGGGGTGCAGGGGGCACGGCCCCCCTCCATAACACTGTCACTTGGGTTGTGGTTACTACACTGCAGAGGTTGGTGCTAGGTGAGTTATATGTGGCATTAGGGAGAGAGCACAGAGCATGGCAGACAGTACTGCACAGGTAGTGCTCGATAGCACCACCGGAGCACCCGATGCTGTAGCGGGTGCTGTGTCAGATATTCATGCACTAAGATGGACTGTCCAGAGGATTCGGCAGTCACAGATAGTTGCACCCATGACCCCA
This sequence comes from Neoceratodus forsteri, assembly GCA_016271365.2. Classification (NCBI taxonomy): domain Eukaryota; kingdom Metazoa; phylum Chordata; order Ceratodontiformes; family Ceratodontidae; genus Neoceratodus; species Neoceratodus forsteri. Next base: position 731,594,610 of record CM057453.1, read on the forward strand.
GGTAGCTTGGAGGAGTTACTTATACCCCCAACCTATACACGCACCATTGGAGGAGAGTGATTCCTTCTACATGATTCAGGGAAATGGAAATGAGCTGTAATTGCATGTGTTGTGATTGATGGTCGCCATAATCATTATCGCTATAAAATAGTCAGTGAAATTGCATTCGCTAATGTTAATTCGCTGAATTGACATGGAACCCCGGTAGAGTACAGGATATCCCCATCATCAAAAAGCTATAGGATCATGGTATTTATTACCCACCTCCTGGTCTTTTGGGACATACATAGTTTTGCCTGATACAGGGCACCTAGTCATTTACCAACATTCTTTAACAATTGTTCTAGGGCCCAGATATTCAAAAGGGTTGCACCATGCGCAACAGGGATGCACCAGTGCAAGTCTGAAAATGTGCCATTTTGTGATATTCAGCAAGAGGCAGATGCACCCTCCAAATCACAATGCACAAGAACACAATGGTAATGAATGAATGCACAACTGAAGGGGGAGGAACCATGAAGAAATGGCGCAGTGCAATATTCAACAACATGTGCCATGTGCAATAGGGGAGCAAGCGGAAGTTGCGCAATAGAGGAAATGATCCAAAATAAAAAGGAACAAGAGAGAGGTGCAAGAACACTACAGGGAAGCCACATGTTGGTGAACTGCAGGCAGGCATACAGGCACACAGCAACTGTGAGCAGGACAGAGCAGGAGCAGGACAGAGCACCTGGAACCACCAGGAACAGGGAAGGTGTGAGAAGCCTGTGCCACTGTGCAGGACAAAATTGGGAAGTGCCACACAGCACTGACGGCACAGACAGTGGGCAGTATGGCCACTACTGGGAGGTGTTCCCAGTGCAGGGGGAGTAACAGTAAGGACAGCGGGGGGGATGGTAAAACAGCTGCCAGGTGGGGCAACACAAGCCAGGTACATGGCCAGTGCCACCTTCCAGATGGAGGCAGGCAGCAGGGGGGTGAGAAGGCAGGCAGCAGGGGGGTGCAGCCAAGGAAAGGCCCGTCAGTGGTATGCTCCCAACAGGCAGTACTGAGCCCGCACCAGCTTCGTGCTGTACACTGATACTGACATCGTGGGCCGGTACCGCCTGAACCGGGTGATCCTGAGGCAGCCCTGTGAGCTGTGCAGTGATGTGATGCAGGGACCCACAAGACGGAACCATGATCTGTCAGTGGAGACCAAAGTGACAGCCGTCATGTGCCTGCTCACTACAGGTACCTTCCAGAGACCAGCAGGGGACATAACAGGCATAACCCAGTCAGCTGCATCACTCCTTCTCACCCAATTCCTCAGCGCACTGCTGCCACGTGCTGCGGAGTACATCCATTTCCCCAGCACACCGGTGGAGTGCACAGCAAACATACAGGAATTCCACAGGGTAGCACCTATGCCTGGCATGCTCAGGGCAAAAGACTGCACCCATCTGCATGCCACCTGGTACCGAAGGGGCTGCATACATAAATCGGAAAGGGTATGCAAGCATCAACTGCCAGGTGGTGTGCGATGCCAGGGGGACCATAATCAATGTCTGTGCCACCCACCCTGGGGGAGCACATGATGCCTTCATCTGGCACCAGTCTGCACTGTGCCACAGGTTCAAGAGTGGGGACATCCCCACTGGCCACCTAGTGGGTGAGTATGCAAATCATGCAGAAAGACATGGAGCTTGGGAGGGGCATAGTCAGAGGTGACATGGTTACTGGCCTAGATGGCCCATGGCAGGGCGACGCTGATCACCAAACTAATGTCCACCCTCTACACACAGGTGACAGTGGATACCTACTCCGTCCCTGGCTGATCACACCATACCGGCGGCCCACGACCCCATCGCAGCAACGCTACAATAAGGCACATGCCACCACACACAATGTCATAGAGTGGGTGTTCAGGATGCTGAAGGCACATTTCCATTGCCTGGCCATGTCCGGTGGTGCCCTACAGTACAGGCCCTCAAAGGCCTGCGGGCTATTCCTGGCCTGTTGCATCCCGCACAACATGGCCAACAACTGTGGGATAGCTGTACAGGTCAAAGAGGGGGACAGCGATGGGGACAATGAGGACGCTGGTGAAGATGGTGATGGGCAGCCCCCCCTTGGTTGAAGGGACCCCCGACTGATCCGGATGGCACAGCTGCACTGGGACACCATCACAGAGGAGCACTTCAACCAACCCAGGTAAGTCATGGAGCCATGTGCAACCACCAGTGGCAAGGGCACAACCCACAAGCACGCATGAACAAACCCCAGAGGTGCATGTCGTAAAGGGAATTGGCCAAGCATGGAACCGCACACGCTGTCAGGGGTGGGCAAGGTCTAACATGGCATGTGGTCACACACAGACACAGTCTCACACACACACACCCCCACAAGACATGCACAAAGGGTAGGAGGCACGCCGACCCCAACCGCCATCCCTAGCCACACACAAGCCCATAGACCACCATGCCCAGTGCCTGTCATTGTGCATGTGTCAGATGCTGGGCTCCATTGCACAGAGGTGGACAGTGCAATGCAGGCATCATCATGAACACGCCACAGTGGACAGCAGCCAGGAGGATGTGCAGATGGAATGTGTGTGTGTGTGTGTGTGCAGGGCCAGGTACCCCACCCGTGCATTGCACGTTGAACAACACACTGCACACAGGGCAGCGTCAGACAGTAGCCTTGCTGGGAGACAGGTCAGTCACATGCCACAGTGCCACAGCCACCACAGATGCATGGGTGGCCCTGCCGAGACCTGCCAGCAGTGACAGGCTGACCAATGGCCTCATGTTGTGGCACCGACGGTCCCCCAGGGGTTCAGCTGCATGAACGCGACCGAGCTCGCGCAGGGGTCTGCAGCACACCGAACATGCCTGCGCCAGGCGTGCTCAGGATGCCCACAGCTGAACCCGGTGTCGACAAGAAGGGTGTCACACGATGCCAGGAATGGGGGGGGGTGGACATTGCACTGTGTGGTGTCTGCGATGCATGGGCAAATAACTGTGTATCCACTGTGGCCATGGCAGCTGTGATTGTCTGTGTCAGCCTGCCAATGGCAGCGGTCACATCCTCCCTTATCCTGTCCATCCCTGCCAGGAGCAGACCGGTGTCCCTGCTGCACCACTCCTCTGCCTGGCGCAGGGCCACACTGAGTACATCTTCTGCCATCACAAGCTGCAACTGCTGATTGACTGAATCTTGGATCATGCGGGTGTGCTCTTTTAAGAGGTCATCTGCCTGATCAGCATGCTGTCCCTCATGGTGTTCATGGCCCTGATGGGCAGTACCCCTTGAGGGTGGGTGCTGCAACCCAGGGCCATGCTTGGGCATGTCCACAGGCGGTGCACTGACACTGCCACCCAACACTGTACCCCCATGGCCATTGGCCGACTGCTGACACTGCCCCTCCGGCTGCCGCTCTCCAGGGCTCAATGGTGCCACTGCAGCAGCCACAACAGCCCCACTGTCCTAGACACACACCAGTGCTGCCCCACTCTTGCAGACAGGCACAGACTGGGACTATGATGTCACGCAGGCCTCCATGGTGGCACCACCCATGGCCATGCCCGTGCTGTTACCTGCTGTGTGGCCATCCTGCAGCACACACGTATCACTGTCCATGAAGTGAGCTCCATCATCATCAGTGATGGATCCAGCACCAGTCCGAGTCTCACAATGATGGCATCCATGGATGCTGGGACACGGGCAGGGCCTCCTCTGCACCTGCTCCACCAACATCAGTCCAGACAGCCAGGTGAGCCCACTGTCGACCTGACCCTAGGACACCTGTGGAGGTGGATGGGCCCTCCTCTATGTCCACGGTACCACCCTCAGAGGACAAGCCCACCACCACTGACCCATGCAGATGCTCAGGAGCTGTAAGAGAACACAGTAGCATTAATGTATCTGCCCTTCCCTGTCTCCCCCACCAGTGACAGATCAGGACCAGCCATGCAGTGATGGGCTGCCACCTGTCTGGAATCCAACACCTGGAACACCCTCGATGGCACCACGCTGCATGCTGCCAGCAACTCGCTGTTCTTGTGGTGTCAGGCGTTGCACAGCCGGCTGTCCCCCACCGGTCACAGCCCATGCTGCCCTGATGGCAGCCACCTTGTCCTTAATCCTCCACCTATCCATGCCCACCTTCTTTTTGCACTCCTGCACGGTCCGCTGGTGGCTGCCATGCAGGCTGATGGCACACACCACCTCTCCCCTTGCAGCAGCATGGGCCTGTGGTGTTCCCCTCTGTCCACTGAGCAGCGGCTCCTGGTCAAGGTAGGTCTCAAAAAGGGCATCTGTTTCTGCCTTGGTGAAGTTTCTTCCTCCTCTTCCTCCCACATCTCTGTTCCTCTTCCTCCACCTCATGATCACCCATTCTTGATCCTGTGGAAATGACAGGTGTTACCTGTGACTGTGCAGTCCCATGCATGTCCCACACACCACAGTCCACACTCCCAAACAGCATGCAACTCACCACAATAGACTGCAATAACAGACTATGGCCTCTGCAGCCCAAAGTCACATTTATATAGCACAATGCATGCAAATGAGGTGAGGCGCAATTTTAAGTGGATGCTAATGCGGTATCTGCACCACTGAATAGCTGATTAGCTGATTTGCATATGCCGGCTGAATATTGCGCTGTTGCACTTTGCGCAATTGTGTTGAACATGCTCAGGCAAGGGTGCATTTCTGTGACATGCACAGTGGACACCAAACGATGCATGCCCGGGGTGCTGACGCTGATGCCTGCTGTGCTGCTGATGTGCTGTGCACTGGAGGCAATGCAGAGAGCACAGCCACCATTGTGCCAGTGGTGCTACTGCGCTGTTCACATGTATGGAGCTCTGGCACTGGGACGCCGTAGGTGTACTGGGGCCACAGTGCAGTAGGCTGCTACAGGAAGTGGCACACAGGCACCCTACCGTGCTACACGCGGTGAGTACCAATCACGCTGTGGCGGTCCGTGCGCGAGAGACCCCTGACCCTGTGCCAACCTTTGCCCCTAGGTGCCGTGAGTCATCACGGGTGCACCTCTATCGTGCTGTTCAGTGACAGCGTGATGGGGAATGGCAGCACAGTACCGCGCAGCATCCGCATGTGGTGAACGTGCACTACAGAGCACCATTTTGACACTGAAACATTGCAGGATGGCAAGGAGACAGGCACCTATCTGGAGCCAAATGGAACTGGCCAATCTGGTTCAGTTAGCGGAGCACCATGCTGCTACCCTATTTGGGGAGGCACCCTTGGACAGGGCCAGGAGTGTGGTGTGGGAGGAGGTGGTGTTGGCCCTGGAGGAGGCCACTGGCATGGAGTGCACAACGGAGCAGTGCAGGCACTGCTATGGTGACCTGCAGCGCCAGGACCCGAAAGGCTTGCCCGCCTGTGGTCATGCACCAGGAGGGGCACGGTGCTACAGCCAGGTAGGTGCCCCATCCATACACTGATAATGTCCATATGGGTATCATGGTGGCATGTGTCCAGCACATGGGGGGGCCATCCAGTGTGAGCCGTGGTGGTGGTATCGGGGTGGGGGGAGGATAGGTATGGCTATGTGGGATTGCATACACATGGGGGGGACTTTGCTACCAGATTGTTCTGATGTTGCTCTCTCCCTGTTTGCACCCTAGGCCCAGAGGAGCACTGGCTTGTCAGGGAGAGGAGGTTGCACCGTGAGCCACAGCATGCTGAGAAGGTGGTTGGACCAGAATGGTGCAGGGACCAGCCTGATTATGGTGAGTGCCTTACATCCATGATTACTTTTGCATGCTGTGTAACAGGGTGGGCAGTGGGGCATGGCCACCATCCATTGACACCACTGCCATGTGCACAACTTGGTATAGCCAGCACTGTCTGGTGGCACTGCATGTCTGGGAGTGTGTCAATGGTGGTCCATGCATGCACCGGGTACATGGCTGTGCCACTGCCTTCGCACCGCATAGCCATGTCACTGTACAGCCATGGTGGTGCTGTGCAGGACTTGGCCTGTGGGTGTGTGCAGCGGTGTGCATGGCTGTGTGCACCTGAGTGGGCAGGTCTTGTGGACACGATCACTGTGGGTGGTCACACACCATCACAGAGGCATGTCCCATGGCCGTATGCCATGCACAGTGGGTGGGCTGCATGGGGCTGTGCATTCACAGCTATTGACTCTGCTCCCTTGTCCTAGGTGGATGGCAGCTGAAGGCAATCAGGGAGGTGCTGTGGGAGATCCTGCAAGTTGCCAGTGCCTCCCTGGAGATCCTTGAAAGGATGGACAAGCTGGGAGTATGATGGCGGCATGGCAGGAGGAGCAGCCAGAGAGGGAAGCGGGGCTCCCGCTGAGTGTACTAATGCCCCTGATTTCCCATACCCCCTGGACCCACCCTCACACCCCTCATTCCCTCTACCATTTGTTCACCTCTGCCCCTTACCCACCCCCACCTTGTTTGTAGCCCTCCCCCGACCTTTTGTAAATATATGTATATAGTTTTGTTTGATGTGTTACAAAACATTTGCTTTGATATGCCTACTGTAGTGGTCTCTGATTTGCAGTGGGCTATAGGTGCTCAGCTGCAGTGGTGTGCATGGCGTCAGGGGTGATGCAGTCATGTGCTTGTGTGTGTGTCCGTGGGGAAGTGACTATAGTGTGGGAGTAGCTATCAGTCACTGTCTGTGGTGTGTGTGTTGTTCCCTGTGCACTGGATGACTGTGTGCAGTGGTCCATGGTGCATGCTTTGTGTCCATGGTGCACCTGTCAGCCCATCCATGGCCTGTGCAGCTGACACCCTTGCATGTATGTGACCTGCATGATCTGCTGGCATGTCAGTGGTGGCTGTCCATGCTGGACAGCCACTATACCCAGCACAATGCCGGGTAGCCTCCTGTCACTGGTGTGGTGCATGTCTGCCTCTTGGGTGACACTGTGGCCTCCGCTGTTGTTGTCCTACCTCCATGCTGTCACTTGTGTGTGTCACAGGGGATGTGCACCACTGTCTGTCACTTGTGCTCTGGGCGTATGCTGGTGGCATACAGCTCCATGGTGCTTGCACAGGGTGGCTGGCACTCCTGTGCCATGGAGGGGTGCTGGCTGTGTGTACATGGTTTCTGTGGCCACACGCTGGGGGCTTGGTTGCCCCGCTACTGTGTCCCTGTGTTGGTGTGCCCTTGGGTATGGGTGGGTGTTTGTCCATGCACTGTGTTGCATCCTGTGTGGTGCATGCTTCCATGCACCACTGTGGGTGTTTGTGCTAGCTGTTGTGGCCAGTGCTGGGTCACAGTGTATCCTTGAGAGGGTGTGCAGGGTGCTGTACCACTGGTGGTGGGGTCCGGGGCATGCCCTGTCACGTGTGGGGTACCTCGTGTGCTGACGCATGTTTGTTCTCTCAGCTGTACCTCGGGGGGGACATGCATGGTGGCACTGTGTATGCAGTCATTGCATCACTGTGTGCTGCCACCCGCTGATGGGTGCTCATGGTGGGGCTGCCTTGCATGGTTCTGTGGTGCACAGGGTTGCATTGTCACAGTGGGGGTGGTGGCATGCATGGGGTGTCCTGCACTGGTGGACGCTGCTCCTGGGCAGGGTGTCTGGGGATCACGGTGCAGGGTGTGCTCTGCATTGGTGGGATAGTGGGCACGAGGTGGTCGGCCCCTCCTTGTGTGTCAGTCACAGCTTGCCAGGGGGTGTGCTGGGGCACCATGACCCAGCTGTGGGTTTGTTGCTGGTATCCATGGGCCGGTAGTTATTCCAGCTCTCCACCGGTTGTGCAGTGCATGGGGTGTGGGGGAGCGATGTCTGTTCTGCTGTGTGCTCCTCTGCCCATCTGTGGCATGAGTGGTGGGCCCCTGCATACTGTCCCTGCGCATCCCTGGTTGTGCTGTTGCACTGCTGCCCTGCCCCACTTAGCATCCCTGGTTGCGCTATGGTGCATCTGAACTGCTCCACTGAGCATCCCTGGTTGTGCTATGGCGCATCTGAACTGCTCCACTGAGCATCCTTGGTTGCGCTATGGCGCATCTGGACCGTGCCACTGCACATCCCTGGTTGCGCTATGGTGCAGGTGGCATGATATTCAGTCGTGTGCCGCAGGCACATCTTGACATGCGCAGTTTTTGAATATCGCACGTATTGCGCATGGGCGCAGTGGACTTGCACTTGCTCCTGCTGTTGCACACTTTTGGGGGGTAGTTTGAATATCTGGGCCTATGTGTACACCCCATCTCAGGTTGCTATATTGCCATATTCCTAAATATCTATATGAATGAACCTGTTGAATTATGGAACCCTCCTCTGTTTTAATGTTCAAAGTCATTTCTTCTTTTATTACTTCGATTAAATAACATAGTTTGGTGTTTTTTGGATTAAGAACTAATTTATGTTTTTTTAAAAAAACATTTATATTTCATTAAATGCACATTGCAGCTAACTTTGTAATGTCTGAAGAGGTATCAGATGTGTAAATAATTGTATCATCTGCATAAAGATGAAATGAAATTGATAGATCCGTGGAACACAAGTCATTTACATAGGTATTAAACAGCAAGAGGCCCAATATTGAGCCCTGTGGGACTCTAGAAATAATGGTACAAGTTTGGATGAATAATTACCTATGAAAACCAACTGTTGCCTTCTCTTGAGGTAGGAATTAAACCACGCAATAATATGCCCTCCTTTGCCTATTGAAGTTAGCCGAGACAGGAGGACATCATGGTCTATGTCCTACTAACATGGTCACATGACAACATGGTCCATGTCCAACTAAGTCATGTGAAAAAGGGAAAAATCATGAACTTAAGGCACAGAAACCCTCAGGCTGAGAGCAAAATGGGTGGAGAAGTACTGACAACCACCAAAAAGTAAGCAAACTTGGGGTAATCATAACTGATGATCTTAAGGTGACCAAGCAGTGTGACAATGAAGTTAGGAGGGCTAGTTGGATGGTGGGATGCATAGGGAGGGGTATTTCCAACAGAAAAAGAGTGGCAGTGTTGCCTCTGTATAGATCATTGGTGAGACCCCACCTATAGCACTGTGTCCAGTTCTGGAGACCACATCTTCACATGGACATTGACAGAGTGAAGGCTGTCCAGAGTAGGGCAACTAAATGGTGCAGGGTCTGCATCAGAAGCCATGCAAGGAGAGACTAAAGGACCTCAGTATGTACTTCCTGGAAGAAAGAAGTGAGAGGCCTGATTTGATAGTGCCCTATAAATAGCTCATGGGAGTAAATAAGGTAAAGGAGGGGAGTATTTTTCAGAAAAAAGAGGCTCAAGAACAAGGGAACATGCAGTGATGCTGGAGGGTGGTAGAGTCAGCTGAGATGTGAGGAAGAGCATCTTCACAGAAAAAAGTGGTGCATTCCTGGAGCAGTCTTCAAGAGGAAGTGGTCGGGTCAAAAACAGTGGTGGGGTTCAAGAATGCATGGAATAGATATAGTATAAGGGAATCACAGTGGAAAGGAGGGGGCGGGGAAGAGCCAGCAGATCGAGTAATATCTACGGTGACACTGTAGGTAGCGGAAAAGGGTCATACTATATGGGCCAAGCAGTTCTTATCTGCCGTCAAATTCTATATTTCTAAGTCACTTTCCACATCTCAAGTTCATTTGTCCATTTCCAGAAACTACTATGGCCCCATTATTTTTTTTTCAAGGATGAAGAATGAGGCACTATACTCGTTGCCTTTCTGGGGCCTCCCATGGGATATTATTGACTGCCTTGCAAGTCTTTATCTCCTTTTTTGTATTCGGCATCCCCATTTCTGTATCCAAATATCTTCCCTTTTTTGTATCTAGATTTCTCCTTGGTTGTGTTTCTATCTATCTCTCCTTTTGTTTCCATATTGCTTCTTTCTTTCTTTCTTTCTTTCTTTCATTCTTTCTTTCTTTCTTTCTTTCTTTCTTTCTTTCTTTCTTTCTTTCTTTCTTTCCGTCCTTCCTTCCAGATGTAGGTATTTGATTCTAGTATTCCTTTCTGTGCCAAGAACAACATAAACCAAATGCTGGCTCTACAAAGTCAGCGACACCACAACCACAAAATGAACAAATAGACAAACCAGCTCACATGCAGATAACTAAAGGCTGAAGTTTTTATTCAAAAAGAGGTACTCGAGATGGAGCAATATTAGACTTGATTCTCTCAAATGGAGATGGAGAGAGGATCATAGATGTAGAAGTGGGTAGCCATCTGGGAACTAGCGACCATAGAACAGTATGGTTCACAATAAACACAGCAATAGAGTCAAGCCATACAAAGACAAAAGTACTGGACTTTAGGAGGGCTGACTTTGCCAAAATGGGTGAGTGCCTAAGGAATGCACTAGCAAATGGGCAGGAAGGAGGTGGAAGAACAATGGGGAATAATAAAACTGCCATCACAGAGGTAACAAGCCTTTGTGTGAAGCAAATAAACAAAACAAGACGATGTAAGAAACCACTATGGTTCTCAAAGGAAGTGGCAGTGAAGGTTCAAGAGAAAAAGAAAGCATTCAGGAAGTACAAGGAATCGAGAAGGAGCAGACAGAGAACTGTATCAGTTAAAGCAAAAGGAGGCTGGGAAGGCAGTCAGAACAGCAAAGGCCCAAACCGAGGAAAAGATAGCCAACTCAGTTAAGAAGGGGGATAAAACCTTTTATAGGTACATCAGGGAGCAAAGGAAGACCAAGGGAGGGATAGTGAGGCTTAATAAAGGGGAGGAGGGTGGGCAGAGGGAGACTGTGAAAAGGCAGAGATACTAAACAAATATTTTTGCTCAGTATTTACAAATGAAGAGGGGGAGGTACATAAAACAAACAGTAGTAACACTCTGGATACAGAAGTTGATACCAGCCCATTTACAGAAGAAAGGGTTCTGAAAGAACTCTTAAAACTGAAGGTGGACAAAGCAATGGGGCCTGATGGGATTCATCCCAGAATTCTAAAAGAGCTAAGGGTAGAACTAGTGACACCACTGACTACCCTTTTTAACAAATCATGGGAGGATGGGGTGGTACCCAAGGACTGGAGGAGGGCAGATGTGATTCCCCTTCACAAAAGTGGGAGCAAGGCAGAGGCAGGAAACTACAGACCTGTTAGTTTAACCTCAGTGATAGTGAAAATGATGGAATCATTTCTGAAGGAAAGAATTGTCGAGTATCTAGAGGCCAGAGGGGCACAGGACCCTAGGCAGCATGGATTCACAGTGGGATGGTCATGCCAGACAAATCTGATAGATTTCTTTGACTGGGTGACCAAAGTAGTAGATCAGGGAAGGGCTGTGGACATGGCCTACCTAGACTTTAGCAAGGCATTTGACACAGTCCCACTCAAAAGGTTAATATACAAGTTAGCCAGCCTGGGAGTGGGTCCCAAGATGACAGCCTGGGTAAAGAATTGGCTGGAGAATAGGACGCAGAGAGTAACAGTAAATGGAGTCCACTCAGAAGAAAGGAGGGTTACTAGTGAGGTACCGCAGGGTTCAGTATTAGGACCGGTCCTCTTCAATGTCTTTATAAGCGACATTGCAGAAGGACTGGAAGGAAAAGTATGTCTCTTTGCAGATGACACTAAGATCTGCAACAGAGTTGATGCACAGGGTGGGGTGGAAAGGATGAGAAGGGACTTGGCAAGGTTAGAGGAATGGTCAAATGTATGGCAGCTTAGATTCAATGCTAAGAAGTGCAAGGTAATGCACCTGGGAAACAAAAACCCAGGGGAAGAGTACACAATGGGGGGTGAGATACTAACAACAACAAAAATGGAAAGGGACCTGGGGGTAGTCATATCAGATGACCTAAAGGTGGGCAAGAAATGTGAGAGGCAGCAAGGAGGGTTGGGGGTTACTGGGATGCATAGGGAGAGGCATCACCAGTAGAAAACAGGAAGTTATTATCCCTCTGTACAGACTGGTGAGACCCCATCTGGAGTACTGTGTACAGTTCTGGAGACCCAATCTCCTCAAAGACATAGACAGGATGGAAGCTGTCCAGAGGAGGGCAACTAAAATGATGCAGGATCTGCACCAGAAGACATATGAAGAGAGACTTAAGGAGCTTAATATGTATAGCCTCGAGGAAAGGAGGGAGAGGGGGGACATGATAGAAACTTTCTAGTACCTTAAGGGAATCAACAAAGTCCAAGAGGGTAGCATCTTTCAAAAAAAGAGGTGTGCAAGAACAAGAGGGCACAATTTGAAGATAGAGGGGGACAGCTCAGAGGTAATTTAAGGAAGTATTTTTTCACAGAGAGGGTTGTGGATGCATGGAACGGCCTTCCGGAGGAGATTGTGGAGTCAAAATCAGTGGTGGAATTCAAGCATGCATGGGACATTCATAAGGCAATTCTACGGGTTGGGGGTAAGAAGAAGTAGGCTGCTGGTTAACTAGGATCTGCAGCTTATCCAGTAGGTAGGGAAATGGGCAGACTGGGTGGGCCAAGCGGTCCTTATCTGCCATCAAATTCTATGTTTCTATGTTTCTATGTTTCTATGACTACAGCACAGTCCCCTGGCACTTTGTGTCTTACAGATGATTCTTCATCTGAGGGTCTTCAGAAGAAGAGACATTAAGTGGCAGGAAATATGCAGAACTTCCACCATTTTGAATAATCATTTAGGCATTAAGTTTCCCATGTGTGTGCCTGTCTGTGTTTTTGTTCCTGTGTCAACAAACTTATTGGTAGAGTCAAAACAAGCACTGAGGGAACCCACCACCACTGGTACAGAAAAGTCAGTCTCTGTGAGAAAAGCTAAGGGTCATGATTCCTACTCAGTATATTTCATTTTGACAGTTTATTGTTGTACTTTTATGCATTCTGGGGACAATTATTTTGCCATGTTTACATGACTGTCACCTTTCTTGTCCCCCTCTATCTTCTCTAGCTCAGTGTGGAGCAGGGAGAACATACAGTATATATGAATTCCGTATTTTGAATCTGTTGCTGCACTTTGTCCATCCGGTGGGCATCTAGGCTGGCCATCATGCTGATGAATCCATGCTTCTGTAGGGTCTAGTCCCCCGTAACACCTTCTGGAGTGGTGTCACCTGCTGAACCTGGCAGCTTCATAAGGCTTGCCAGCTGTGTGGATATGCCATCCATGACCTTGACCAGGTGGTTGAGCTGATGAATAAATGGTGTTCCTGTGATGGGGCCTGTGAATCCCCCCACTCAGGGTACACAGGTGGGGCTACTCCTAGTGTGCTTACTATCACCATCATTGTACCACCTATTTCCAGTATTGCATTCTCTGGAAGCTGGGGAGGTGGAAATTACTCAGTTTCCCCTGCTGCAAGGGGGCACCAGCCTGTTACTAGCAGCCTTCCAAAAATAAATGCTACACCAGGGACAACACAGCAGTACCTGATAAACCCTGACACATCTCCTTACCATTTGCCTGATGTAGCTTCCTTCTGAACATTTGCTGATGCCTTCCAAGAAACCTTCAGAGAGGAGTGCTGCCTTGGCTCCTGTCTGCCAACTAGTGGCCCACCCATTTCTTAGCCGGGGGCCCCTCCCTAATGGACAGTGCCTGATCATGCCTTGTGCCTAACCATTGGCTATGGTGGGCTCAATGCTGTTGAAACTGGGGCATTTTTTGCTGTCACCCCCTAGTGCTAAAGGGGTGGACACTGGAGACTGGAGGAACACAGTGGAGGGGGATGGGAGGGAGTCATGGAGGGCCAAGGGAATGCATCAAGATCTCTGACCTGGCTATTCTAGTTGTAAAGTGTAGGGGCTATCTATACTATCTCGCTCATCCCTACCCTGCAACTCACAGTTGGTGCTCAGCACAGGACCCTATGATATATAGTGCAACTGTGGTGCTGCATGGACATGGAACGCAGTCCTATTCATTCCAGCTAGTCCCTCTCCCAGTGACGCAATGGAGTTAGTGGCCCTGGAGGGATCCAGTCTCTGATGTGATACTTTCTTGACTTGCCTCCCAGTCAGTGTCATGAACCTGAACCATGCCAGCAATCATCCCCCACTCCTGACTATCCCAACACCTCGAGTCAGCTGTCCTACAAAGGCTGGGGGCTTGAGCGAGACATATGGGGCTAAAGGACGGTGATGATTTTATTTATTTTATTTAGCTTTTGTTGACCAGGTAAGTGCACTAGACAATTCCTGCCTATTTTCAGGCACGACCCGGGGGAGGGGGGGATACAGATGAATGCCAACTGACCTTGAACCAGATTAAGCTGTTGGTGGTATTTTTAATGAATGAGGGAAATTTGGCCAGGACACCGGAAAATTCCCCTACTCTTTTCGAGAAGTGCCATGGGATCTTTAACATCCACCTGAACTACCACCAATCCAGGCAGATGGGACCTCGGTTTAACGTCTCATCCGAAAGACAGCACCTCAACAGTGCAGCACCCCTCTCATGCTGCACTACAGTGTCAGTACTGGGATATTAACCCAAGTGCCAGATGTGGGAACTGAACCCACAGCCCTCTGATCTCCCGGCCTCAGAGGCGAGTGTGCTACCTACTGAGCCACTGACACTGCTACTGCTGATAGATTGTCCTCACTTAGCCTATAGGGTGGTAGGGGAGCAGTCTGAACCAGTAAATCTACTAGGAGTGGTGTGGCAGTGGGGTTCCCGTAAGCAATTTCCCTCAAATGTTAATCTGGATATAAATATATATGTAAATCTATTTTTGATGTTCCATTGACTCTTTTACCACTCCTGTCATGCTTCCCTGCTCCGCTGTGTGCATCAGCTGTGTCACAGTCAGACTCTGCACCCACAAGATCAGCATGCCATCATGTGGTTGAGCACCATAGCTAGTGTGATCTTGCAAGATGGAACAGTGCCAACCAGAGACCCTGATCACAGCTGCCAAGTAGGAGAAAAGTGCGTGTGTGTGTGTGGGGGGGGGAGACTGGTACTCAACAATGCGTGTCCTTAAGGATGCATGAGTTTGTGAATTGTACTGCTCCAAAAGAAGATCCAACTGGCAGAACACTACAGCATAAGTGGGGAGGGGAGTGCTGCCACACTGAGAAGCCCCACACACTGGGCCCTGCATCTTTTATCACTAGTTACTTTGTCTGCTGGTACTAGCCACTGGCTAGAAAACCAGGCTGTTCATTGATTTCAGGGAAGAACCTGCATAACAATGGAAGGCGGGTGTTGCTACTGTAAATGTCTTAACTCCTCCCCAACCTGTTGTTACCTACTTGCCCAAGCTTCTTGCTTTCCACCCCAGGACTGCTGTTCTAGCTCTCAGGTTAACCCTCTGGCCTACAGGCCTGTCTACCTGACCCTTGTAGGTGAAGAAATGTATGGCCTGAGGTAGCAGTATGGCAAAGAAGGGTGGAAACCAGAATCTGAAAGCAACAGGACTGTCCCTATTCTTACTCCAAAGCCATAAGCCTCTCTGAAATCTGCATGACCTTCAGTCACTGGCCACACTGTCACCTGATCCCTCACAGCCTGGCTTGTCAGTCATGTGATCAGACTCTGCAGCTGAGCTAGCCTCCATAACATGACTTTTTTAAAACAAACTCTGGTCAGAGCCAATATGGCTGTGGAGAGCTTTTAGGACCAGCAAGAGCAGTGAGCAGAATATGCTGTGCTCTTGCTGTACAGGAGTGATCCAAAATACTGCAGCGATTATAGTACTGTGCATGCATGATACTCGCACATGTGCAGTTTGCCCCAGAGTCAGCATTGCATAACATGGCGGTGCTGAAATAACTATGTGTAACAACCCAGTCCCCTCAGGTTATTAGAATCCTATTAGTACTATTCTTAGGCAGGTAGGAAAAAGCAGCTGGTGGGGAGGTTATTAGGGGCTTTCTACATAATGACATCATTGTTTACTCAGGTAGCCTGAGAGAAGGATGATTATGTCATTTCGAACTCTCACAGCAGTATAACCATTTTAGAGTTAGCTGCTCTTGGGCAGCTTAGAATGTTCATATGTAAGTTCAAGTGTGGCAATTAGACTGACAGGAGGTCTGCCATTGGGGGTCTGTCAAAGGGAGCCCTGGTATTTCTCACCCTGGTTGGGTAAAATCTTCATTTTGCCTGCAGGACTCTGTAGTTTAATTCCAGGGGGAGTGAGAGAGAATGCAGTTCTTGTGGATCCAAGGAGCAATCCCCTGAAGTTCCTGAAGTTCACAGCTGCCTTCAGGAAGAACAGTGAGTAGAATCAGACAGCTACCAGAGAAAGAAAGCTGCCTTTTGTTCTTTCCATGACTGGCAGGAAGGAACAACTAACCTGTGAGTACATAATTTGAGACTATTCTCTGAGGGAGTTGTCTGAGCTGTGTGTACCCTAGATAAGGCTAGATCACACCAGTCAGGAACCCTTTCAACACAACTGTGCTGAATTTAAAGTTAAAGTTGGGAGTCTTTAGCAATTCATTTGGGATTGGAGACTCATTTCGAGTAACCCTGAAGGAATGGCAGAGGCTGTTTGGGGCAAAGGGTGAAAAACGCCATCTGGAGTTTCAGGCATGGCTAAGTGGTTCGTGGATGGGTACCACTGTTCCCTGGGCAAAGACCATGCACCAGGAGGATTTTGAAGTATGTGACACATCCCACAGATATACACTTTGGAAATGGAAATGTGTTGAAAATGTTTAAAGTGTGTGACACATCCCACAGATATACACTTTGGAAATGGAAATGTGTGGAAAATGTTTAAAGTATGTTGCAAATCCCACAGCTACACACTTTGGAAGAGAGATAGAGATGTTTTGTGTGTAAAACAGTACTGAATAGCAAAGCGTCCTGCAAAAGAGAGTGTGCCTGTATTGCAATGATAAACATTTTGGAGACCACCCTTGCTTTAAGTAACATCTGTAAATAAAGCCATACTGCAAAATCCCAGTTACTGCTTTGGACATTCCACTTATTGCTTCCAGTGTGAATGTTATTGGGGCTCCTCAGCAGTAGGTCTAGCATATGCCTAGCATCCTCTCCCCTGGACCTGGTTGTAAATAAAAAGGTCCATTTTAGTATATACCCCCATCCCCCATCCTCTAGATAATGAGTCTGGTATACACTCCAATGCTAAAGGTGGTACCATGAATGTAGCTCTGGCAAAAGAAAATTGTATGCCATGTAGTTGTCAGTAGTTCTTTTAAAGGGAGTGCCAGCTAGTCAAAGGTGGTGTGGGGGTTACATACATATGCACAATACTCATGCATGCACAGTTTAAGTCTGTGCCACCACGTTGCACACAGTGGCTGTCATGTCCACACTTGCAGAAAGGAAAAGTAGTGTGCCAGGAAGTGGGTATGTTTATGTGGTCCACAGAGGGGAAGGGCTGCATAAACAGAATCACTAGAAACTATGCTGGAAAACTGGGGCAGAACATCAGACAGCAGTCTGGTTATGTGCTTCCACAGTGCTGTTCTAGAAATCTGATGATGACATAACATCTGAGGAGCTTGGCCCACACAACCGTAAAAATCAGACTCAGGAGGAATCTATTAACAAACTAGAGATCTGGTCTTGTATTTGCTCCTCACCACAGTCACTTTCTCGTTCTTTTCTAAGCAATAATTTCTGGTAAATGTGCCTTAACCATATTGATCTCAGTGCTGGTAGACTAATTCTGGTTTTCCCTGATTGTATTAGAGGAAGGTAGTAGCCATCTTGAAGTGATTGCTGCCAGTGGTGGAATGCTCTTAAAAAAGTGGTCCCCATGCTCATCTGCACATTTTAGAAATGACCCTTTGAGTTAAAGGGGGCAGGAATTGATTACCTATGTGCAGCTGTTTGAAATATCTCTATTTTTATAAATTATACTCATACCTCTAAAGGATCCCTATTTTAACTGTGCCTGAATAAAAGCTGAAGCTGTTAATTGTGTTTTGTTTTGGTTTTAGATTTATAGAACTATTATTTAATACAACAGTAGATTTGGTACATATGGACACATGTTGATACATGGACATATTAGGAGAGCAGTATCTCAATTACAAGGGGGTTTGTGTTGAGTTTGGGTTTTGAATGTATATATACTCTAGTCACTTGTTATAGAATTGCAGATATATCATGTTTAAGATAGTATAAGTTTGACTATTCATGAGTAATATGGACTGATTGTACACAGAGTTTAAGAAAAATGTATCTAAACAGTATACTGTAAAATTTGATCGATATCACTGTGTGAAACATCTGGTGAATGCTTAACTTACATTATGTTTTATTAAAGTTTGGCTAAAGTCGTCAGCTACTCTTTAAGCTTATTGTTCCTTGTGTTTTTAATCATTGTCATTTACTAATGCTAGCACAGACATACACAGAGGGTTTTAAAATGAAACTTCAATTGATTTATACCTTGTGTCAGAGAGTGAACTTTCAAGTCAGTGAAATTTGACCTTGGGATAGCTTTGTTTTGATAGGACTAAACCTGTCTTGGCGAAGCAATTTGCAGAGCTGAGGCTGTTTAGAAGTCTAGAAGTTATACTAAACACATGTAAATATTTCTAAAAGTATAGAACTTACAGATAATATACCTTATGGAAGTTGTTCAGGACAACAATACCTTTCAAATGAGCAAATTCATTAAGATGCACAACTTATATTTTTTAAACTATGGCTATCTGATTACCTGAATTTTCATTTCCCATCACAATTTTTACCTTTTGGATGGCTATATTTAAAAAAAATCTAATGAATTCAGATTAGTGACTACCCTCATTTGAAAGATCATTTTGTCCTGAATAACTTTCATGTTAGTTCTATATTGGTAACTTGTATACTTTTTGAGAAATGTACATTTGTTTGACATGACTCCTACTGTGTTCACTCAGAAAGAAAAAAAATAAGGTTTTTTGGAGACCATATTTTACAAAATGTAAAGAATTCAGATTAGTGACTACCCTCATGAGAAAGGTCTTTTTGCCCTGAACAACTTTCACACTGGTTGTTTCTGTGCACCTTGAATAGTCTTAAAGATACTTAGATTTGTGTGGAAGGTGTACACATTTGCTCTCTGAGAAAAGCAGCTTGGAGTTCTGTGTCCATCATTCCAATTAAACAGAAAGAAGGGAGTATTTCTTTAGCTGCCATGGAGATTTGCAGAATGGAAGGATACACTGAAAACTCCTAAAAGGTGTGTTCCACAGAAACACCTTTTTTCAAGTGAAAGTAGGATGGCTGTAGGCTCTGTCCACAGCCATAAACATTGATGCCACTGTGTGTGTGGTAAGCTCTGATATGATACAATGTTGCCCATGGTCTGATCACTCCCTTAAATACCACTTGACAATCTGGAAGCCTGTTCATTCCTGATCCCTGGTCTGTTGCACAAATGGCCAGGCATGCCACAGACTGTGTATGTGTGTCGGGGGGTATTGGAGTGAAGAACTCTTGGGACCAGTGGAGGCTGCCCATACTACCTACCTGCACTGTCAAAAGGACCATACTACTGAACAATTCATAACTCCCAGGGCTTCCAAATGTGAAATGATGCACCCTTACCTGTGAAATGCAGCAGCCCTTTAACACTACTCATGTCAGGAATAAAACTTGTGACCTCCCAGCTATCAGGCCAGCTTCCTGGGATAATGACCCACAAAATTAAGGAAACCTACTGATCAATGCCCACCAGTTAAAGGTTTCCACTTTAGTGGAAATTAAACCCAGATCTAGCTATTACCAGTGGTATGCCCAACCCATGGCTTTAGCTGGCTGCTGAAAAAATGCTTAGTACCCTATATCCTAAGAATGTCCTCCAGGCAGTAGGGGATTCAGCATTACTAAAGATCCTACAGCAGCATGAGCTGTCTTTGATATTTAAATGATATATATACAATCCAGCATACTATAATTTATTTTGAACACAACACAAAATTACCTTTATAATGGCTTACTACCCTCAGTTATGTTCAGTACAAAATACTAAATACAGAAGTGTTCTACAGTACCTGATTGCTGAATGTTCAAGCCCTTTAATTATGTCCCCTTTCATTATTGCAGCAGGACCCTTTTTAAAATCATACATACAGCTTCCAGACCTGCCTACCTGCCAGTTCAATGTGGTCCAGCTCTCTCAGGCTCCTCAGAATCCCAGGAATAAAGGCTGGGTTCTTGAAATGCTAGAACTTATCTTCCCTTTGTGCAGTCCTCTTCCCTAGAATCTTGCCCTGGTACTTATTCCCAGTTGGCTCCCTTGCCCCATAAATAATTAGCCCCTGTCACCCTTGCCTGTGGTTGGACCCAGCCAGAACTCCCTTCCCCTACCCTGGTCAAGGCCAGTTTGGATGTTTGGCTATTTTGACAGGAATGTGGCAGTGAGGGGATAGTGAGTTTTGTGTCCAGATGGTGGAAAAGAGGGTCCAACAATGAAAGTCCCTTCCAGTACAAATTCTCCTGGAAGAGCTACTCTCACTCCTATTGTCACTGGTACCACTCCCAAGGGAAGTACAGCACCAGCAGCATAAGCACTCCTCTGACACACACCACAACTAGTCTATTACCTAGTCACCAACCAGCTTACCATGTTGTCACACAGAGTCACTATCATTATTGCAGGTCCTGCTGCCACCAGATATCACTTTTGTCATCATTATCATCTCCCTCACTGGCAGCAGTACTTTATGGTCTTTCAAGACCATCACTGTATACCCATCATCAAATGCCACTCTGATTGGCCATGCTACTGTACAGCTCCTTATGAATCTATCACTGATCATAGCTCCTCCTCATCCTTTTCCATTATCTGTTGTTTTTAATATAAAATAAGAAAATATACATTGATAGATACTATAGTATTTTTAAAGAGTTAGTGTACTGGCAGAAAAATAATATTAGATTTTAAAAGCAGCAAGCCATTACCTATTATATCTGAGGTACTTTTCCTTTTGGTTAATTAAACAATCACTTACCTGATGTTCTTAGGTGTGATGTGTGGGACAGCACTCTGCCTGGAAGCTGACATATCCATCACTATTCCCCCTACTTCATCATTAGCATTGTGATCTCACTGACTGTGACATCACCGTGACTTAGGAACAGACACTCAGTAGCTACCAGGTCCGTCACCTGTGATATCAGTGTCAGTGTGAGTACAATGCTGATGATGTAGTGGGGGACTAGCAATAGATATGTCTGCTGCCAGGCTGACAGCTGTTCCACTCATCCAACACAACATTATCACATTCAAAAACTTTTTAATGAGTAAAAGGAAAAAAAAAAACTATTTTATAAACTAAAAGTTACAACTGGCTACTTCTTTTCATGTGTATCATTTCCCTATCTGTCTGTTTTTTTTTTTTTTCACTAGCTCTTTAAGTAAATGAGTAGTAGTGGAGGGGAATACTGATACATTCTTTTTTGGGTGTATTAAATTATTTTAAAATCAATGGGTAGAATGTAATAATTGGCATGTAGATACAACAGACTACAGGGGACAGGAACCTTGAGAGCATCAATGAATGTTTATTACTCTAGCTCAGCAAGCCACAGCCTTAGTGGGTTACAAACTCTATAACACCATCTCACACAAAGCAATGCACAGCCCAATGAACAGTAGAACCAGCATTCCTCCCTGAATCAGAATAAAATAGGCAAAACCCAGAAATTCGATGCAATAATTTGTCAGTTTATTAAACTGAATCAGGTATAGCAAACAGAAGAAGTGTATACAGTGCAACTGGAAAAAAAAAAAGACTTTATCCAAATGTCCCAGCACTTCGCTCATAAGAGCTTCATCAGGGGGTGCAATATTGGACGCAATCTCCTCACTAAATAGTTCTCTTAGTAAATAATAAGCTAACCAATAGGCAGCTGTGCCAGGATGAAGTCCCTAAAACTCACGGGGGGGGAGGGAGTTGAAGAAAACACATACGTGAAATTAACTTCTTTATATAAAATTGATAATCAAAACAACAAGCATTATAACCCAATATAAATATGCTTGTAAAATAGCAAATTGCAGTGATCTTTACAGAAAATGAGCTTACTATCATAATATTCAAAGGCAAAACCAAAATACATTGAAACAAGTCTTAAACATAATCTATAGGAGAAATCCATAGAAACAGTTCAATGGTCTTCTGGTTCACTACAGGCATATAGATATCAGAGAAATACAGAATTAAAATGTAGTATACCTACAGGAACTGAAAGCTGACTAGAGCATGCTCCAAATCACTCAGGACAATAGATGGAAGAAGACAGATCTGGGGCAGAGGATGGCATATCCCATGAAGCTGTGATCTTCCCTACAATCAGGTATTATCACCATTAGCAAGATGGGGGATCAGCTAGTTTACAGTGTCCATCCTCTCTGTGATGTGAAGAGAATGATATAAATAATTAGAAAGGGGATAGAAACTGGGAAAGGGTCAGGGAAGGGGGAAGACAGAGGTGAAGGGTACGATTCAGGATCAGGGGAGACAAAGTCCTAAGAGCAAAAAAGGAGTGAGGCTAATATATAGCAACAATCAAATAATATAGCTACAGCTACATATCACTAAATTTATAAGTAAACCAATACTGGGGTATCATAGCTCCAAACAAGTTAAAATTACACAACATCTAAACACCCCTGGGACTTAAAGAAGTGGTTTTAGCTCCCAATCAGTATTGAGGCCATCTGATCTCAAAGAGTTAAGGGAGAAAATCCAGTAGCCCTCCCTTTGTAGCTATTTAGTTAATCTATTCCCACCACTGCAGCCAGGCTTCACCCATTCGATGCCCCTAAAATGCATGTGGAAGGGGTTGTTGCCACGATGTTCAGAAAATGCTGCCCCACATGAGTAGCATCAGAGGACTTCTTGATATTTCTCTCATGTTCTTGTATCCTGTGTTTTAATGGCTGGATAGTGCAGCCAGTATGCAGCTTTGGACAGGTGCACCTCAGGGCATAAACAGTGAAACTGGTGCTACAATTAATGATGTCCTTCACTTCAACTTCCCTAGGGTATCTAGTTCAAATGCAGTGGCTTGAGTACAATATCTGCAGACATTGCAGTATCCACTTTGAATGTACCATGTGGAGGTGCTGGTAGGCAGTTCAAATACAGTATTGTGGTTTCTGCTTTGTTGGTCTGAATTGGCTGTGAATAGATTTGTGTCTGATGTTAGGGGCCTAATCCAAGTGTCCAAGTCACTGATTTCAGAACACTTTCTGTGGAGTCTGAAGTATTGGCTATATGGTATTGAGTCCTTCTGTGCTCTAGGATGTGTGCTGTCTTCCCAGAGTAGACTGCTTGTAACTTTGGGTTTAAGATAACCCTTTGTGGTTACCTTGTGCTCATGGCTATTGTAAGTATAACACCAAAAAAATTGATAGTTCTCTCATCTGTTGTGCTGGTGAAGCAGAGGTTAAAGTTATAAACAGCCAAATAACAAACTCCTACGCTTGTTTCCCAGTACCCCACCAAACACAAATAAGTCATCAATAAATCTAAACCAGTTAGAGATATGATGCAAATATGTGTTCTCTAATGGATTTAAGACAATTAACTTTTCATGTTAATGAAGAAATAAATTAGTAAATGAGGGTGTCATGGCAGCCATCATTGCAGTTCCATATAGCTGGAGGTCAAACTGTTGGTTAAACTCAAAATGGTTGTTAACTAGTACAAATTTCAAGCCCTGTAATATAAAGTCAATGGGGTAGTGGTCACTATCTGGATGGCAACACACAGTAAAAAGTGGGTGGAAGTTGTTTATTTTATATTAGGAACAACTACAATGTGATCCCTGATGCTCCTGTTTTTGAATCTTCCACCTGTGATTACCTGTCATTATCAGTCATCTTAGGTGAACACAAAATGTTGGCCCTTGCTCTCATTTATGCCCTCCTCATGTTCACAGGAGGAAGGATTATGATTGATAGAGGCCTTAAGAGGATTACCCCCTACTAAAAGAGAACTAATAATTCTAGGAGACCTAAACATGAACTAGTTGGGTAAGGATTCACTGAAGTTTAAAGAGACAGTTATTAATCATAGGTTGACACAAATAATAGACTTCCACACCAGGATCCACTACAAATCAAGTTATACCTCTCTATTGGACTTGATCTTGGTCTCTGACACTGATAGGATTCCACAATCTGGGGTCCTATCAGACAATGTCAGTAACCATAGTCCTGTCTACTGTTGTTGGATGGTCAGGAGGAAAAGGGTTCCCCCAGTATTTGTTTTTTTCATACAGTTTAAAAAACTAGATGTTGTGAAATTTAGGGTGGCCTCTGTTGACTGATCGAGAGTGAGCAGTTGACTGAAGTAAATGATACCCTATATACTTTTTGTTCTCTTTTTAATACTGAGAGTGATAGGTTTGTTCCTCTTAGGAGAGTCAGGATCAGGGGAGACAAACATCAGTGGGTCACCCCTGAACTCCTGAAGTTAATGAGAAACTGAGATAGGTTTTGGAAAACATACAGGGAATCTTTTAGTCAGGCTTCACCTGTAGCGTATAAGGCTGCAAGAAACAAATGAAAAATGTTAGAAGGTTCAAAATATCTTTTTTGTAGATAGGCAAAGGGATTTTGAAAGCAAATATACATCTGATACATGGAAATGAATCAATGAACATATGGGTACAAAATGTTCTTCTAGTTTGCCATGTCTTAAAACTGGGAAATTCATGCTAGCACTACGGGGTGTGGGCCTAGTACAACTAGTGACATCTCCCACCAGAGAATAAGCAATACTAGACCTCGTGCTTTCAAACAACAATAGAATCTCGGACATTCACATAGGAACCCATCTAGGATCCAGCGACAACAGATCAGTCTGGATCACCAGCAGAAAATCTGAGAAAATTAGTCATACAAAACTGAAAATCCTCAACTTAAGAAAGGCTGACTATGCCAGAATGAAAGAAATGGTTAAACCCTTGCTTGCATGTAACACAGGATGAAACATTGAATAAAGTTGGAGGAAGATAAAAGACGCATTAACTATGGTGACATTACAATGCACAAAGTTGGTCAGTAAACCAAAAAGGAAGAAAAAAGCCACTCTGGTTCACAAAGGAAGTTGTGTCAAAAATCAAAGACAAAAAAAGGGCATTCAGAAATGTAAGGAAACAAAAAAGGACAGTGATAAGGAAACTATAGAATCAAACTCTGAGAAGTAGGAAAAGAAATCAGAAGAGCAAATGCACAAGCAGAGGAGAAAATTTCATGGGGTAAAAAAAAGGAGATAAAACATTTTACAGATATATCAGGGAAAGGAGAAAAACCAAGGGGGGGGGATTGTCTGTCTGACTACCAAGGAAGGATTTAATGCAGAGAGAAACAAGGAAAAAGCTGAGATCCTAAATAACTTCTTCTGCTCAGTCTTCACAAGGGATGATCATGGAAATGGACCAACACTGATCAAGGCAGACAGACCCAGAAAAGGGACAGACACAATTCCATTTTCTACAGAAACTGAAGAAGCTGTAAATGGATAAAGGAATGGATCCAGATGGGGTACACCCAAGGATACTTAAAGAGCTAGTGGAGGAGCTCACCACATCACTGGCAGCACTGTTCAATGACTCTCTAAGGAGTGGCGATGTACCATAAGACTGGAAAGAGGCCATAGTGGTTCCCTTTCACAAAAGTGGGAGCAAGGAGGAAGTAGGGAACTACTGCCCAGTCAGTCTAACCTCAGTGGTGGGAAAACAAACGGAAGCACTCCTTAAAGAACAAATAGTGTAATACTCGACTATCAGCTGGCAATTGGCCCCCAAACAATAGGGATTCATAGCAGGAAGGTCATGCCCGACCAATATGATTGATTTCTTTGACTGGGTGACCAAAACAGTGGACCAAAGTGGGGCTGTGGATATTGTATATTTAGATTTTAGTAAGGCCTTCAACTCTGTCCCTCACAGAAGGCTGGTTAACAAGCCAGAGCACACAGGTGTAGGGCATATAATTGTCAGCTGGCTAAATAATTGGCTCAGGGACAGGACACAGAGGGTTCTGATCAATGGGACAATGTCTTAAGAATGCAAGATGATCAGTGGGGTACCACAAGGATTGGTCTTGGGGCTGATCCTCTTCAACATATTTATCAGCGAAAATGCTGAAGGGCTGAAGGGGAAGGTATGCCTGTTTGCAGATGATACAAAGATCTGCAACAGGGTGGACACACGGGGGGGGGGGCACCATGAAAACGGTATCTGACCTCAAAAAATTGGAAGAATTGTCCAGGAAATGGCATTTGAAATTCAATGCCAAAAAATGTAAAGTAATGCACCTCGGAAAACAAAACCCAAAGGTGACATGCACCCTTGGTGGGGGACAGATTACAGACACCAAGATGAAATGATACATTGGGGTTATAATATCAGATGATTTAATAGTAGGAAGACAGTGCAAAAAAAACAGCTAACAATGACAGCAGCATCCTCGGATGTATAGGCAGGGGTATTACAAGTAGAAAACGTGAAGTAATAATCACACTATACAGGTCCCTGGTAAGGCCACATCTGGAGTACTGTGTCCAGTTTTGGAGACCTCACTTTAAAAAGGACATCAACCACCTAGAAACAGTACAAAGGACAGCTGCAAAGATAGTGCAGGATCTGCATCATGAGCCATACTAAAACAGACTACAACAACTACAGTTATATTCACTGGAACAAATGCGGGTCAGAGGAGATATGACAGAAATCTTTAAATACATAAAGGGAATAAACTCAGTGCAGAAGGAAGACCTCTTCCGCTTAAACAAGACTGCATGCACCAGAGGTCACTGCATGAAGCTAAAGGGAGGTAGGTTCAAGGGCAACAGAATAAAGTTCTTCTTCACAGAAAGGGTGGTGGACCCCTGGAATAGTCTTCTGCAAGAACTGGTGAAGTCTAAGACAGTCAGGGAGTTCAAGTTAGCATGGAATAGGTGCTGTGGAAAGCTGACAAGAAAAAATTAGCAGGAAGGGGGAAGCAAGATAAAGGGCAGACTACATAGATCAAAAGGTCCCCTTCTGCCATCACTTTTCTTATCATCTTATGTATTTCATCTGAGATAATTACAGACCCACTTTTGATAACTCAGAAATTTAATAAAACCTATTCTGATTTGTCAAAATATATTCCACTTGGTACTGCTAATTTGGGAAAACACAGTAATACTGACTCCGATTTACATTACCCAAGGTTTTATTTTAGATCACTTCTGCCTGGGGAGATTATGGGATATCTTCAAAAGATGGACCCTTGTCCCTCAGTAGGGAGGGATGGGATTGACTATTGTCTTGTTAAGATCACTTCAGGCTTATTGTGTTTTCCTTTATCTTCTGTTTTTAATTTATCTCTGTTATTCTATTTTCCCTATTATCTGGAAGGATTCTGTTGTTGTACCCATATTTAAATCAAGGGATCCAACTAAGGTGCAAAATTATCATCCAGTTTCACTTTTGGCTCCCATATCTAAAGTATTGGTGAGAATACTTTTTGATCAAATGATTAAATATCTTTCAAAATATAGTATCCTTATGCCTGCTCAGCACAGCTTCAGAACTGGCCACATTACTATGACGGCCTTGGTGGTAATCACTAGTACATTCCAGTTGGCCATGGATAAGGGTCTTCATACTGGGGCTGTGTTTGTGAACCTTTTCATTTTTTTTTAATTTTTAATTTGTTTACCGGGTAAGGACACTGGGCAACAAAGCCTTTTTTCAGGACTAACCCGGACAATCAACATAAAATAACAAACAAATTAACTTACAAGTTATAGTTACAAACATTCATAGATTGCAAATAAATTTTATATTGTACTTTAAAGCCTGATAAAGAAGTAACAGACCGTAATTCCAGTGGCCTTTGACCTGGTAGATCATGGTTCTATGTGATAACAGTGAAAGCCTAAAGGCAATCATCACTATCAAGAGTCTAGAGTGCCAAAAACATTTTTGGCACTTTGACACCCCGGCACACAGGAAAATGGTGCAGGGGACTTACTTTTTAATGTTTTCTGTGGGGGTTGTGCCTCACACACTTTAAGACCTTCTTCTTACTAAGGGATTCTCAACCCAGGGGTGCATGTCAAGGGTGTGTGAAAACATTAAAAATTAAAAGGTTTGGGCCGGGAGCAATAAAATTGCACCAGTGCCCGAACCCAAACCCGGTACCACACCTGCCACAGCCATGGACCAACCCCGACACCACAATGCAGCTCAGCAGCTCACCACGGCACCACCCCCTACAGCTCCTCTGTCCCCTCCCAGCCCATGCTCAGTGTATTTGCTTTCCCCACGTGCGCATACATGTAGTGACATCCTGTGGCTATTCTTGCCAACCCCCTCATCTGGCCGCCCTACCCTCCCATCACCGTGAGGGATTCACTGGGGAGCAGGTCTCCGTTATGGATGGTGCCCTTCCCTATGCACCCTCCTCATGGGATACCGTGGATCATAGTCTCTTATTATCATCTTTGGCTGGACTGGGCCTGTCTGGTGTTGTGGTGGGGTGGTTTAAATGTTACTTGAGCCAATGTTCTTGGGTAACAAAGATTGACAGTTAATTCTCACTTTCTGCTTCAGTTTCACTGGGTGTTCTTCAGGGGTCTATTCTGGGTCCTCTTCTGTTTAGTCTTTTTTTGAATACTCTTCCTTTAGTATGCACTAATTCTCAGATTTTACTTTATGCAGATGATGCAGTGATCCTCACGAGCAGATCAGATCTTAATATGGTTCTGAAAAACCTGCCATGTGATTTTCATGCTGATCATAATTGGCCCATCAGCAATAGATTGGTGTTAAATGAAAACAAAACAAAACAAAGACTATGATTTTTCTTAAATCCAGAAGGAGAACAAGGGAGGATGCCTTGTTATTTTTACAGACAGTGTTGGGATAGAACAGTGAACAAATCCAACAAATTGAATATTCAGGACTTTTCATGATGAGGGCATGATGTTTGAATCACATATTATTAGTATGATTAAAGTTGTACACCAAAGATTGGGGGCTTTATATAGACTCAATCCACACTTATTTGCATCAAATAGAAAACTTCTTGCCCAAGGTTTTCTTATCCTTGTAATAGACTATGGTCTGCTGTTTTATTTTTCTGCTGGGGAGGGTCTATTAACTAAAGTTAAAATTTTGTTGAACCATATTTCTAGATTTTCAACACAGTTACTGGTGAGGACTCATCACTGTACATTACTGAGGGCAGACAGTTTTCTTCCTTTAGATTATTGCTTTAAATTACAAATTGGTCTTCTGGCTAAGAAAGTGGCATTGAATAAGGTCCCAGTAGTATCAAATTCTATATTTAAGAGGCACTTCAGCCCTGTTTCTACTAGGCTAGCTGGAAAAATATTGTTTTGCTGTACCTAGGATGAAAACTACTTTGGGACAAAATGTTTTATTGTATGTACTCCCTTGCCTCTCCAGTTCTTTACTATCTACCTTTGAATGTTTAAATAACTCATTATTGTCCTTTAGGATAAAGTTAAAAGATTATCTCATGCTTGAAAATGAGTGTAAGTGTTTTAATTGAACATGCTGTGTTTACATGTTTATTTTTAGTATTATATGTTAGTAATAAGTCTTTACTGTATGTACTGTCTTTTTATGTACATTGGTTGACCATGAAAATGGGTCTGTGGCCCAAGAACGTTCCAGTATAAATAAAAAAAAAAAAAAAAAAGTGTTCATGCACTTGTATGTCATCCTGGTGTCTTATTGAAGTGCATAGTGAGTTTCTGCCAGTTCCTTGCCAGACATGTGAAGGGTCCCATGAAAAATTATTAACTTTCTCCAAAACATCCATAGTATCATAGAGGTGGGGCTGTAGTCTTCCAATATAGCCTTTAAGGAAGAAATCAAGGAATTTACATAAACTGTCCATGAGAGAGCCCACTCTGGACATTATTGGATATCCTGGAAGATTAGTGGGATTCTCATTTACCTTGGGAACGACTTAAAAGGTGGGTATCATAACAGACATGACCCATGAGTAATCAAATAAGTCTTCATTGATTTGCATTGTGATCTCCTTTCCCATAAAATCAAAAGCTTTTTCTTAAATATATCTGTGGGTTCAGATAAGAGTTTCCTATAGTCATATACTTTGTTAAGCAATTCAAGGATACAGTTCCTGCACATCACCTCTAGTATAGCAACAATGTTGCCTCTTTTATCTGCAGGATTAAATGAAACCTGTGGAGTTTTTTTTACCTTCATCCAGAGTTTGTATTTCATTCCAGATAAGATGCTTGCATCTGAATTCTGTGTACTTAGCAAACAGGTTATTAACCTCCACAAACAGTACACATACATTTTTCTACCGGTGTGGGAGAGGTCAACTCCTAAAATCCACTTTAACCTTAAAGGCAAAATGGACTACAATAACAGTCAGAAACATAATGCCATAGTTAGCTATGAATGAACAAATAAGTGAAAAAAATGTGAACAAAAAGTTAGTTCACCCAAAATGAAAACATTAGTGCCTCCCTTTTTTTGCTGCTTAAAGTCTTCAATTTTGTAAATAACTCCGATGTTCTTACTTATCATAGATTTTTAAGGAGTTCTTGGTCTCATCATCCAACTGAATTATGATCATACCTGACAACTATTGCAAAGTGACCACCTCCATTGGTGACCGATGGAGGTGGTCACTTTGCCATAGTGGTCAGGCTTCATCATAATTCAGCTGGATGATGAGACAAAGAACCCCCCAAAAATCTATGATAAGTAAGAACATTGGAGTTATTTACAAAATTGAAGGCCCTAAGCAGCAAAAATAAAGGGGGGGCACTAGTGTTTTCATTGTGGGTGAGCTAACTTTTTGTTCACATTTTTTTCACATATTTGTTCATTAATAACTAACTTTGGCATTATATTTTTGACTGCAGTTGTGATCTGTTTTGCCTTTAAGTTTAAAGTTGATTTTAGGTGCTGACCTCATCCACACTGACAGGTAACTGTGTATTATTTGTGTCACTTACTCTCCATAAACTCATGAGATAGGTGCACTATC
Source organism: Neoceratodus forsteri (assembly GCA_016271365.2). NCBI lineage: Eukaryota > Metazoa > Chordata > Ceratodontiformes > Ceratodontidae > Neoceratodus > Neoceratodus forsteri. Next base: position 731,625,481 of record CM057453.1, read on the forward strand.
TATATATGTGTACAGAGCACCCTGTTTCCTGTGGTATAGGAACTGTTTTGTTTTTTGTAACATATTACACAATTCAGGAGTGTATTCTGTAAGCATAAGCTCCACATATTTGTGAACTAATGTAGGACAAGCACAGCCCACAACTAAAAGCCTTTCACATTCATATGAAATAGGCACACCTACGAGTCTCCTTTTTGTCAGAGCACACTACTTAAAGAGCTGGTGACACGTTCAGGAGAATGCTAACAAAACCTAATATTTAGACACAGTCCAGCTTGTATTTCCCATTAGTGCTGTATTTCTCCTGCCCATAATTTATTACTGAGGTTGTTTGTATGAAAACAGGATCTTTGCTCCTGAAAAGTTTGTCTGTTCCTGCTGCTTTCTCCCTAACTGAAGTTACAGAGCACTGCTTGTGGTATTACAGTTACTCCCATGGCAAGGATTACGAATTGAAGTATGGAGTAAGCTATAAATGAAGATGGACTCTAAAGGAACTCTAAGGGATAAAAATAATATATCCATGCAAATTTCATTAGTAATAAATAATGGGGAGGAGAAATGTACAAAATATAAATGGAATGCAGGCAGAATTGTACCTAATTATTATATTTTTTAAAGTTTTCTTTGAGGCATCAGTAGCTCTTTAAGTAAAGAAGCCAAGAGAGTGGTTCCCTGTAAGACAGAGTGGAAGCAGAGGGGCCTCTGCTCTGAATGGCAAGATAAAATGCAATGCATTTTCCTGACCGATGGAGGTAGTCACTTTGCCGTAGTGGTCAGGCTTGATCATAATTCAGCTGGATGATGAGATCAAGAATCCCTTCAAAATCTATGATAAGTAAGAACATTGGAGTTATTTACAAAATTGCAGGCTTTAAGCAGCAAAAAAAAAGGGAGAAGGGAGAGCGTACTAGTGCGTTCATTGTGGGTGAGCTAACTTCTTGTTCACATTTTTTTACATACTTGTTCATTAATAACTAACTTTGGCATTATGTTTTTGGCTGCAGTTGTGAACTGTTTTGCCTTTAAGTTTAAAGCTGATTTTAGGTGCTGACCTCACCCACACTGGCAGGTAACTGTCTGTGTATTGTTTGTATTATTTGCTCTCCGTACACTCCTGAGGTAGGTGCACTATCTATATATTGTATGTGTTATTAATCTCCCTCATGATCACACTTTAAAACATTCTAACATAAGGTTTGGTACTTATCTGGCAAAACTGAGATTTATTTTTAAAGATACAACCCCTAATGGTAGACATATTCTGACCTGCTATATCAATATATATATATATATATATATGGGATACATGATCAGCATGAGTGTGATATGGCAAATATTGTCACTCCTGCAGAGTGAGCTCTGGATATCTAATGAGTGCCATAGGCAGGAGTGACAATATTTGCCATAGCACACAATCTGTACATCATGTATTTGATTTATACAATAGGGCCAGGAGTTTCAGAAGTATTGTTATGTTGTCTTGTGTTCTGTTCCTGTTTATGTGTTTGCTCATTCTGTGTGAGTTTTTCTGAATGGGCTGGCAGTGTTACAAACTCTGGGAAACCGATGAATGTGTTCTGCAATGCTAAATGAGCTAGTTTTAGGTAGGAGTGAGAAACAGACTATTTTGCGAAGCTGTATTCTTTAGAAGTCTGGCTGCAGTCAAGCTGAGAGTATCACAGTAATTGTGATGGGCTGAGAGGCAGAGTTTGAGGAACAGGTGAGCGTTTTTAGTGGTAATTGAGTTAGCTGCAGGAAGCAGTGAGGAACAGACTGCTCTGTGAAGCTGTGCTCTTTAGAATTCTGGCTGCAGTCAAGCTGACAGTATCACAGTAATGAGCTGGAGGGGAATAGGTGATAGTGTTTTTGTAATGCTGAGTTAGCTGCATTTGTGTCTATGATAACAGCACATGTGTTTCTTGTATGCTGAGGAAAAGCTGCATAGAGTGATGATATCAGTGACCTTTGTGTTACCTGCTTGTGTAAATGGATGATATCATCACAGTAGAGCAGAGGGTAAAAATATCACACTGCAGTGGATGATACACTGTTTTATCTCATTCATTTATCACTCACACCTATTGTGTATGTGTGTGTATATATATATATATATATATATATATATATATATATATATGTGCATATATAAATTCATGCAAAAACTCTGTTTAATGCATCAGTTAGGGTTGTTCCACAGTGACAAAAGTGGGAAATTCAGTGTTAGGGCTGAAAACCCTAACTGTGCATCCCCCCTCCCCACCTTCACCACCACACACACACACACACACACACACACACAGACACACACATGTATGCAAGTAGGGAAGAGCCAAGGCAACACGACCAACACAACCAATCACACAACCAGCAGGAGGTGTATACCTGTGTTACCATAGCAAGTAGGTAAGAACTCTAACTTCAGACATCTTACAGTATTTCCAGACTTGTTTCATGAGATTAGTGAAACAAGGTAGCAGTAGTGAAAACTGTGTACCTTGCTATGTTTTTGATATATGGGTGGCAAAAGACGTCATGGGTGCCGCAATGCTAATCTATGGGAATTTGCTCAATTTTGGAACAGTGCAACTTTGTCATGCTTAAGTATTTTAGCACCAAAGCAGGAAAATGCACATCTGTGGGACCAAGGCTTACCACCCTGCAAATTTCAGCCCAAAGGACCCAACCATTTGCTTGCAGGATGATGGCAGAGATGTGCAGTCATCAGGAGCATACTTTTGCAAAATACTGTCACAAACACAAAAAGTGTCACAAACGGAAGACACGACAGTGTAGCATTTGTGAAAGCATGCAAAATAGTGTCACCAAATATTGTCACAAATACGAAAGTGTCACAAATGCATAGCATGACACTGTCACATTTTCGAAAGTGATATTTGAAAGGATTCCAGGGAATGTGGAAAATCCTATTTTGGTTCTTGTACACCCCCAAAATACCATATGTGTAGTCGTCTTATGTGTTGGTGGCAGCGTGTGGCCCAAGAAGGCCAGTTGTCCATAGTGATATGTGTTTTGCGGTGTGTGGAACATCTGGTATCAGAGTTAGCAGTGATGATCCCATGTCACAGCCCGATGGGAGCATGGGTGTGTGGTTTCATGATTTAGATAGTTGTGTGTTATTTCTGTTACCTGCTGCTGGTTGTGTGTGATTAGTTGTGTTGCCTTGGTTCCTGCATTAAACAGAGTTTTTTGCCATGAATGTCCCTTCTTTTTGAGACTGTGCAATATAAATAGTGAATGGAATGTGGTGATGGGAGCACGGGGCCCTTTGGGCCCCGTGCTACCACCATGCTGGCCATTTGTGCATAATAACCCTAACAGCAAAGATAACACTAACAGTAATGGTGATGCAAATGCAAACAATAATGGTAACAGTAATGCAAATGTGAAAGCAGATGCAAATGCTAAAGCTTATGGAAACAGAAGCAGAAACAGAAACAGTGACAGTAACAGTGACGCAAACATAAATGCAAATGAAAACACAAGTGGAAATGCTAAAGGTAACGGTAACATAAAAAGAAATGGTAACGGTAATGGTGATGGAAATATAAATGCAAACACAAACATTAACGCAAACACTAATGGTAATGGCAATGGAAACACAAACATTGATTTGAACAGTAATGCCCACACATACGTGAACGGAAACGCAAACGCTAATGGCTATGATAACGCAAACGAAAATGCAAATAGTAATGCAAACACAAATGGCAATGGTAATGTAAATGCAAATGCAAATGCGAATGACAATCTAATAGTGATGCAAACAGAAACAGTAACGCAAACGGAAGCACGAACGCAAGTGCAAATGCAAATGCATATGGTAATGGTAACGTTTACAGTAATGGAAATAGAAATGCAAATGGTAACACAAAAGCAAATTGTAATGGCAATGTAAATGCAAGCTGTGACGATAACGTAAATGGAAGCACAAACACAAACACATACGGTAATGGTAACGTAAACACAAATGCTAATGGTAATACTAACAATGACACAAATGCAATGTAAACACAAACAGCAAAGCAAACACAATCGTAAACACAGACACAAATGGTAATGGTAACGCTAACGGTAAGGGTAATGCAAATGCAAATGGTAACAGAAGCATAAACGGTAATGGACAGGAAAATGCTAATGGTGAACCAAACATAAATGGTAACATAAACGGTAATGCAAATGCAAACAGTAATACTAACAGTGACACAAACAGAAACACTAAAGCAAATGGTAATGTAAAAGTGAGTGCAAATGTAAATGCAAACGATAACAGAAACGCAAGTGCAAACGTGAACGCAAATACTAACGCTAACCATAATGCTAATGCATATGCTTTGTGTTTGAAAGAGGTGCATTCAGATGCACAGTGAATACAAAGAATGTGGGCATAATAGTGGCCCTTGGACAGGAAAATGAGCACTTGGAATACCAAATTTCTTATATCTCAGGAACCATAAGACACAGAAAAAAAAATTAAATCTCATATATTTATGACTTTCCAGACTAGTTGAGCACTTAGCCCCCCAATGAAGTTAGGCCCAATAACCCCAAGGCACACCCTGTCACCTGTTTGCCTGTGGTGGGTGTGAGTGGGTTGGGGTGGTAGGGTGTGGGGGGAGGTAGGGTGTCAACCCTAACACCTCATTTCCCTACTTTTGTCACTTCAACCCTAACTGATACATTAATCAAGTTTTTTGGTTTTTTGCAATGAATGAATATATATTCTATTGCCTCTTTCTGAATCTGGAGGCTCAACATCAAGTAGACTTTTCTGAATATCAGGGTTCATCCAATCTTGTGAAGTAAGGGGTTTCAACTCCACATTAACTCCACATAAATTGCTTGGTACATCTATTGATTCCACCTCAGCATGTTCTGTTCAATGTCCTCGGTAACAGATGGCCCACTGATGGTGTCCTGGCTAGCTTCTGCAGAGACAGTCCTGAATAATTCCTCCCATATTGTCAAATGTAATGGATTTTTGAAAAAAAAAAGAAAAGAAAATAATTGAGCATAATTTTCTAATATGATTTCTGCTAGTCCACTTGCACAGAAAAGCAGACAGGTGCTTGTTCTGGAAGTAAAATGTTAAAGTCAGCTAGCCTTGAAGCTCCCTTGGAGATGCAGAAACCCGACACTGCAAGGTATGGACAGTTAGTTCGAGGTTAGGCAGCTTGAGGCCTGGAGGCTGAGAGAGCTGCCTGATGATGTACATGGCTAACCGTTACTATAATAAAGATTGCTTCAGATTCTAATGAATCCATGCACCTGATTAATACTAAACCAGACATGGTACCAGGCGTGGAGTCAGGATCTTTATGAAAGAAAGAAAAGAGAAGTAACAAAGAAGGAGACTTCTTGTGCCAGAGGAACAGACATGCATCACCGTGATAAAGAGTTCAAGTGACTGAAGCTTTTGGTGGGCTGAGTTAAAAACCTCTGCAGTCTGTTGAAATGGAGCAAATCAGACCACCACCAGTGATCAGGTTTGTAGGCAATTCAGAAGAGACATGGAAGCGCTTCAAGCAGCATTTTATCTTTTATTTACAAGCTATTGGTGCTAGATGAAAAAGATGGTCCACAAAAAGTAACATGGTTGCTGACTATTGCAGGCTCAAGCAGATTTAGATATATATTATGCCTTTCGATTGTCAGATGCAGACAAGAAGGACTATGAAAAACTTATACAACAGTTTGAAGCATACTGTGTGCCAAGAAAAAAGGAGACTTTTGAGAGATATGATTTTAGATCCTGAATGCAGAAAGAACAAATGCCCATTGAAGCATTTGTTATTGATCTGAGACTAAAAGCACAGTCCTGTAATTTTGGTACACTTGCACTATTTCTGATTAGAGTCCAGATAATGATGGGCTGTTCAGATCCAATAGTCAAAGAAAGACTACTAAGAAACAGTAAATTAACCCCTGAAAAAGCAATCAAAATCTGTCAGGCTGCTGAACAAACTCACATGCAAATGGAAGTCCTCAGTGGAGAAAAAAACACTAAGGATATCAGGATATCATGGAGGTTGCTACTGTGCAAACCACTAAATGCAGATCCCAGAGGTCTCCTACAGGTTACACTCAGCAAGAGATTAGACAAGACACAGGACAAGAGAGGCATACTCAACAAAAGGCTGTCAGTAAAACCTGCTGCAACTGTGTGAAACAACATGCCTACAGAAACTGTCCTGCATATGGCAAACAGTGTAAAGCTTGTGGACAACTGAACCACTTTGCAAGATGCTGTAGACAGAGAAATGCAGTGCTAGCACTGACAGAAACTGCAGACTCAGACAGCACAGAATAACTCTTCATAGGAGCCCTGCATAAGCAAGGCATCTAGCAAAATGAGGAATGGACAATTCAACAAAAAATCAGCGTCTTGAAGGGACAATGCATGATTGATACTGGTGCACAAAAAATGTGCTTCCCTCTCAATTGTGGTGTCAGATACCAAAAAGACAGCAAATAAAGAAAAACCCTACTGTATTGAAAGCATGTAATAGACTACCCATATCCACTATAGGGTACTGTGCACTCAATTTCCACCACAAGTGCAAAGTTAGTAAACACAATTTTGTTATTGTTACTGGGGACAAGAAGCTGATTCTGGACCTAGAGACCAGTCAGAAGCTGGGTTTGATAGAAAAACTATTTGCAATACATAATAACAAGCTAGTCTCTGATAATATTCTGCCTGAATACAGTGATGTATTTATAGGACTGGGGAAGCTACCTATTACACATAATATCACTTGACAAGAAGGCAGTTCCTGTAGTGCCTGCCACACACAGAGTCCCCGTGTCCCTAAGAGATAAACTGAAAAAAGAATTGCAATGTTTAATAGATCTGGATGCCATAGAAAGGGTGAAAGATCCAACACCATGGGTTCACTCCTTGGTGATTATTGAGAAAAGAGATGGGTCACTACATTTGTGTCTGGACCCTGAAGAGTTAAATGCAAGCATAAAAACAGAACATTTCCACATTCCCACAAGACATGAAGTTTTGGACGAACTATTGGGTGCCAAATTTTTCTCAATACTGAATGCGTCCTCAGGATTTTGGTAAATACCCCTAATGAAAGAAAGTGCACACCTATGTACTTTTAGCACTCCTTATGGGAGGCACTGTTTCAAAAGACTATCATCTGGAATATTCTCAGTGCCAGAGTTTTTTTACAGAATCATGCAGCAACTGCTCGAAGGCATAGAAGGGGTTAAAGTCTACCTAGATGATATTCTTGTCAGGTTTATCACAAAAGCAACATGACAGCAGAGTGAGGCAGGTCCTACAAGTGGTCCAAGAAACAGGCCTTAAACTGATCAAGGAGAAATGTCAGATAAGAAAGACTTGAAATAAAGTACCTTGGGAAAATCATTTCAGAGCAAGGTGTGAAACCGGATCCTGCAAAAGTCCAATCCATAAACAGAATACCACAACCTAACTCTAAGAAAGATTTACAATGCTTTCTAGGCATGGTGAATTATCTGGGGAAGTTTAGTAGCAATCTGGCTGTCAATACTAGCCATCTGACACAATAGCTGAACAAGTCAGCCACGTGGGGGTGGACACCTGCACATGAACAAGAATTTCAGAAGATAAAATTACCACTAACTACTCCATTCACCTTGAAATATTTTGATATTTCCTTTCAGACAAAGGTTTCCAGAGATGCTTCAAAGGATGGAATAGGAGCTGTACTGTTACAGCTCAGAAATGGCAGCTGAAGACCTGTTGCATATGCATGAAGAGCCTTCACAAAGACTTAATACAAATACTCTCAGATCAAAAATGGAGATGCTGGCTATATCCTCTGGATGTGACGCATTCCATAATTACATTTATGGAGCCCCATTGTAATTGAAAAAGATCTCAAATTAATGATAGCCATTTCAAACTGAGATTTATGGCAGGACCCACCCCGGATTCAGAGACTGTTAATTAAACTATAGAAGTAGGATTATAAGATAGAATACACACTGGGAAACCATCTGATAGCAGCTGATGATTTGTCAAGAACTTGGGACAAATGACACAGAACCTCAGCTGAAAGCAAGGACTCAGAAGTGGACATACGCATTAACAGAAAAAAAAACCTCAGGAGCTGTGTCAGTTCAAATGTGGGAAAGAATGAAAACAGAAACTGCACAAGATGAAACACTACAAACAGTAATGTCAGAGATACATGAAAGGTGGAAGGGACAATACACACCCAACAGGTATGTGCCATTTAAGTCTGAGTTATCTGAGGTAGACAGAGTTCTCCTAAAGGTGATAGGATTGTGGTTCCTAGTTGCTTAATAAAGGAAATGCTACCAAAAATTCATGAAGAACACATGGGTATTGAAAAATGTAAACACAGAGCCAGGCAGATAGTATACTGGCCAGGAATCTCGAGAGATACAGAAAACACAGTCTTAGCCTGTCCGATATGTCAGAAATACAGGCCTGCCCTGCAGAAAGAACCTTTGATTTTGTACTCAGAAAACACAACAGTATGGGGAAAGGTGGGTGTCGATTTGTTTACACTAGGAGGCTGTATTTGATGCATTTTCACATTATTCTGAAGTTGTAAAATTAAACACACCCACATCAAACCAAGTGATAAAGTAACTTAAAGTAATCTTTGCAAGATTTGGGATACCACAGATCCTAAGAACAGACAATGGGTCCCAGTTTACATGTACAGAATTCAAAACTTTTGCACAGTCCTATAGCCTCAGTCATATCACTTCCAGCCCCACCTACCCTCAAGGAAATGGACTGGCATAACTGGGAGTCAAAATCATAAAGACACTCTTAAAAAAGGCAATGGAAGAAAACACAGACCCATCTATTGCATCATTGAATTCCAGAGCCACACCATTAGTATGTGGCAAATCTCCAGCAGAATTACTATTGGGATATTAGATTTTAACCTGCTTGCCTAGGGTAAAACTTAAATGTGGCACTGACAATAACACTAAAATGAAAAAAGGGATATTCAGTTCAGGAAACAATGTGAAAACTGACAGAAAGGAGCAGAGTGCTACAGGCAGGTGAAATGTCCAGGTAAGAAGTGAGGAATGCTGGGGAGAATTTGCAGTCATCCATATGTTCATGGCCTCAAGATCATATTTGGTACTCACTGAAAGTGGACAGCTGTTAAGACAGAATAGGAGGCATTTATTGCCAGTGCTGACAGGATCCGGACAAGCTCCTGCAACACCAGGAACAGTACATATAGATTCAGAGTACTTCCCTTAGGAACCCAGAAATGGGCCAGGGCAACAGGATGAGGACAGCGGATAACCCATAATGCCGAACTCTGACTGAGAAACAAATCTTGCTGCTACATACGATGAGCCACCAGACTTTTCTGCCAAATTACAAGGCAAGATGGAATTAAGCACTGCTGCTTGGATGTCCACTGAGACCATAAACGTTGTTGCTGGTGTTTAGTATTCAGATAGCAGGTTCAGATTAAACAGAGTAATCCTTTTCATGCTAGTCAGGGCACAAATACTGTTACAAACTAGAAAGGGATATTGCATGTTACTGTTCTGTACTTCTTAGTAATCAGGAAAGGGAACTGCTGCAGTTAGCAGACTATTTGGCTGTATCTTGTTACCGGAGCAGGACAGTTACAACCTGTGAAGCAGGTGTATGTCTGGAGGAGTGGCTGACAAAGGCTTGCAGGAGGATAAGAGCTTAAAAGGGGAACTTGGTTGTGGGTTCAGTTGATCACTGATTGTGGTTGCCTATATAGTGAGTGTGCTGGGGTATATTTGTGCTGTTTAGGTGATTGTTTCCACACAGACACTGATCGGAGGGACCCAATCCCACCCTCACCAATCCCCACCCACCCCAGGGCACATCCACATTTATAGGTACCTAATTGGAATCAGCTTTCTGTGTGCTAAGAGGACATAGGCTAATTAATGTGATTGTAAGAGAGACACAGAGGGAGGATAGTAAAGAGAGGGGAAAAAAATATTGGTTTGTTTGGGTGACTAAAGAGCTAATTAAGGGAAGACAAACGTAAGACATGATGGGAGTGGTGCAATACAGTGGCTGTGGGGCAGCAGTCTACCAGGAGACATTCTGGAGGCTGTGGTGCTGCCATATGTGTAGGCACATCTCAGGGTTGAGGGCAGAGGCTGCTCATCTCTGGGCAAAGTTGGCTAGGATTCGAAAGACCTCCTCCACCACCCAGGAACCACTAAGGCCACCCCCGCTGCTTCAGAGGATGCTAAGTAAAGAGGGGTGGTTGGACAATGGTGGGCTTTGGGATGGTGAGGGAGGTTGGACAGAGGTACATCCCACCTGTGGTTCCATTCCACAACTCCTTCACCATTCTGGTAGAATGGGGCTATCCCATGGAGGCACCCACAGTGGTGGACAAGGTGCATGCAGGGAACCTCCACAGTGGAGTCCCCACTGGGGGAAGCACGTGACCCCTGAGGAGAAGGAAGCAACTCCTAGTGGGGGACTGTATTATTAGGGGGGTAGAATTGGAGGTGAGTGAGGGAGGAGGGAGAGAGGTAAGGTGCCTAACCGGCACCACTGCTTGGAGGGCTAGGAGGTGAATCCTAAGGATTGCTGTGGCAGCAGCATGGGAGGCCAAGCTAGATGTCATTATCCACCTGGGGACTAATGACCTGGCTGAAAATGAGGTTAGGGCAATGCAGAGGGAGTTCACTGAGTTGGGGAGGTGTCTTAGACAGGTGTCATGCATGGTAACCTTCTCAGAAGGGCTACCTGTCTATGGCATGGAAGAGGCCAGGGTGCTCTGCACCATGGGATTCAGCGACTGGCTGTAGAACTGGTGTGGAGTTGAGGGTTTTGGCTTCATTGGGGACTGGGGGTCCACCTGGAGAAATGCAGGCTTGTACACAAGAGATGGTCTGCATCTGTCTGGGGGGGGTATCCAGGGTCCTGGGTGAAAGGTTTGAATCTTTCATTTGCAAGCATTTAAACTACCCAAAGGGGAGGCAGAAATAAACAGGGAAAACCAAACTGCCCCTCCCACACACACATACTAAGGTAGACAGTAAAAAGGATCCTAAAGATGAGACTACACAAGGGAATGAAACAGGGGTCAAAGCCAGGGGATGTAGAGGGGGATGGGATAGGACTGCTATCAATATGGGTGAGATCATCAAAACATGGAGGGCCATGTATACAAATACCCATAGCCTGGGTAACAAGATCCTTGACCTAGTGGTCTTGATGGCAGAGGGAGATCTGGATAGTGTGGCAGTCACGGAAACATGGTACACAGGTAGCCATGACTGGGATATTAACATACCTGGGTACACAGTCTACAGAAGGGACAGGGAGGGCAAAAAGGGAGGGGGTAGCTATCTACATAAGAGAGGGGATCAAAGCAACTGAGGTAAAGGGGAAAAGGAGGAGAGGAGGCACTGTTGGTCACCCTGGAGACAGGAAATGGCACCACTAACTGTACAGGGGTTATCTACAGACCCCCAGCACAGGGGGAGGAAATAGATAGGGTGATGGTAGAAAACATCCCTAAAATATCTGAGAATGGGGAAGTGTTGTTGGTAGGGGACCTAAATATGCCAGATGTCAACTGGAAGGCCTATGGGGCAGCCACATCCATGAGCAGGGACATCCTGGATGCCCTGTATGGGGCAGTCCTCAGACAGCTAGTGATGGAACCCACCCATGATGGGGCAATATTTTACCTGGTGCTCACAAATGGAGACAGAACAACATGTGTATTGATGGGCAGCCATCTAGGGTGCAGTGATCACCATACAGTATGGTTCAAGGTAAAAACAATAAAAGAAGCATGCATACAAAAGCAAAGGTCCTAGACGTCAAAAGTGCAGACTTTGCTAAAATGGGAGAATGCCTCAAGAAACAATGGCAAAGGGGGGGTAGAAAAGCAGTGGGAGCAACTCAAGAGAGCCATAATAGAGACAATAAGCCTTTGTGTGAAGCAAGTTAACAAGGCAAAAAGAAAGAAAAAAAAATATGGTTTTCTAAAGGAGTGGGAGGGGGTGGAGGGGAAGTGGGTAGAAGAAGACTTAGAAAAAAATGAGATCCTGAAAGAATACTTCTGCTCAATATTCACAAAGGATGAAGAAGGTGAGGGACAAAAATTAGGTAGTAAAAACACACAGGAAGTAGAGTGGACACCAGTTCATTCACGGAAGACAGAGTACTAAAAGAACTCCTGAAACTGAAGGTGGACAAGGCAATGGGGCCAGATGGGATACATCCCAGAATACTAAAGAATTCAGAGAGGTGCTGGTGATACCACTGACAGTCCTGTTCAACAAATCATTGGAGGAGGGAGTGGTACCAAAGGACTGGAGGAGGGCAAATGTAATACCCCTTTACAAAAGTAGGAGCAAGGTAGAAGCAGGAAACTATAGACCAGTCAGTTTGACCTCAGTGGTAGGGAAGATGATGGAATCGGTGTTGAAGGAAAGGATTTTAGAATACCTAGTTGCCAGCGGGGCACAGGATCCAAGGCAACATGAATTCACAGCAGGAAGGGCCTCTCAAAGAAATCTGACAGATTTCTTTGACAGGCTGACAAGGGTAGTAGATCAGGGAGGGGCAGTGGATAAGGCATTTGACAAAGTCTTGCACAAGAGGTTAGTAAAAAAGTTGGACAATCTGGGAGTGGGTCCCAAGGTGATAAACTAGATCAGAAATTGGCTTAGTAATAGGACACAGAGGGTGGTGGTAAATGGAGTTCAGTTGGAGGAGAAGGGATTACCAGTGGGGTGCCACACAGGTCAGTGCTGGGGCCAGTCCTCTTTAATGTCTTTATAAGTGACATTGCAAAGGGACTGGAAGGAAAGTTATGCCTCTTTGCAGATGACACTTAGATCTGCCAGAGGGTTGACACTCAAAAGGGTGGGGGGAGAAAATGAAAAGAGACTTAGGCAAGTTGGAGAAGTGGTCAAGACTGTGGCAGCTCCAGTTCAATGCAAAGAAGTGCAAAATCATGCACTTAGGTAACAGAAACCCAGAGGAGGAATACACAATGGGGGTGCAGGTACTGGCAACAACCAAATTAGAAAAGGGACCTGGGGTTTGTAATAGATAACCTAAAGGTAGCCAAACAATGTGTGAAGGCAATGAGAAGAGTCAGTGGGATTCTGGAGTGCATAAGAAGAAGAATCACCAGTAGAAAACAGGAGGTGGTGATGACACTGTACAGACAGTGTGTAAGACCTCATCTGGAGCAGTGTGCAGTTCTGGAAATTGCATCTCTGGAAGGACATAGACAGGGTAGAGGCAGTCCAGAGGAGGGAAATGAAAATGGTGCAGGGACTGCACCAGAAACCATACAAGGAGAGACTGAGGGCCCTCGATATGTATACACTGAAGAAAAGGACGGAGAGGGGGGACATGATAGAAACTTTCAAGTATTTCAAGGGGATTAACACAGTTCAGAATGGCAGCATCTTTCAGAAAAGGAGATGCTCAAGAACAAGGGGTCACAACATGAGGCTAGGAAGGGAAGACTCAGGGTCAATGTGAGGAAGTATTTTTGCACAGAAAGGGTGGTGGATGCATGGAAAAGCTTCCCAGATGATGCTGTAGGGGCTAAAACAATAGGTGAATTCAAGAATGCTTGGGACAGACAGAAGGCAACCCTAGTGGTAGGAAGGAGAAGGTAAGCTACAGATCATATAGGATCTGGAGTTTATACAATAGGTAGGGAAATGGGCAGACTAGGTGTGCTGAGCGGTTCTTATTTGCCGTCAGATTCTATGTTTCTGTGTTTCTAATGTTTAACGCTACCAGCTTAACCTATTTACAGTGCAGGAATAGTACAGACTGCAAACATAAAGGGATAGTGCATGCTGCTAGATAGTACATACTGTAGTTAGAGGACATGACAATAACTTCTCGTGTCATTCCTTTTATTTTCTTATTCTTTCAGTTCTTGTCTTCAGAAAACAGATGTTCTGGAAGTAAAAAGTTAAAGTCAGCTAGTCTTGAAGCTCCCTTGGAGATGCAGAAATCTGACACTGTGAGGTACGGACAGTTAGTCTGAGGTTAGGCAGCTCGGGGCCAGGAGGCTGACAGAGCTGGCTGATGATGTACATGGCTAACCGTTACTATAATAAAACTTACTACACAAGACAGTGCTGAGTTGGGGACAAAATGCAGACCTTTTCATGGAACAGATTTCTGTGAAGGAGCAAATTCACAGGTTGTCAATTACGTGTTAGTTACTTCCTATTGGCTGTTCATCCTGATCTCCTCAGGACCCGGGGCTAAATTTTTTGTGCCCCTGACAGTCACACAGCTGTGGGAAAAAAACTGTCCCAAATGGGTCAACTCTTGTAGAGCCACAGTTTTTCCCAAAACCACTGTATTTTCAAAAGTGGAGCCATGTTATGACTAGCTCCACAGTTAATGGCAGCTTGTTTCCTGTTTTTTTTTTTAACACAGCTGAACTGAAATGTTATGCCCAGTGAAACCGTGTAACATCCCCCACAGTTGTACCTACTGAAAATGTGAATCTGCGCAGGTGTGGAGATTTTGTTCCACAGTGGTAGCTGCAGCATGGGCTTTAGTCACTGACAGGCTTAAAATCCAGTCCCTGGTTTCCTTCTGTGGTACCTCCCTATCCTAGTTTTTCTCCTTTTCCTTTTTGGGTGATATTTGTGTATCATTTTTGCTTTCAGATTCTCCTGTTTGCCTTGCTTTAGAAAAGAAACAGTTTGGAGGAGACCAGACCATCCATGCCCTCAACATTGCTTTCTTCTGAGCTGGCCACTACTTGATTCTATCTCTTCTAAAATGAAGTGTCTAGGTGCTGTGTGCATCCCCTGGATTTAGTGCATCCCCTACAGCTGAAGCAACCCCATTTCTGCCAAATAAATACTCTCTCTTTTTTGTAATCCAAATTGTCCCTTTCTAATTTTGATTGCTTGTGCTTTATCAATTCTGCTTTGTGTTTGGCTAATTTACTGTTAATGACTTTGTCAAGTTCCTTACACTGTGTCTGATTTATACAAGCTCTAGCCAGAGCCGATACGGCTGTGACAAGCTGCCAAATGACCAAAGTTACATATGTGCATAGAAAACATTAAACACCCGGGTGTAACTTGGCCATTTTTTGGAGGTGTTGCACCAAATTTTCAACATGGCCTTTTTGGGACCCCACCTCATGATGAGTGCCAGCATCATTTTGTTCACTTATTCCGAAAGGTGATTTCACAGAGAAACTGTGTCATTCTGTGCCACAGGTGTGAAAACACATTTTGGGCCAGAAGTGGAATATCACAACTGTACTGTTAATAAGGAAGTGTGCAAAAATGGCAGTGTTGAAAATCTGGAGTGAAAATATGAAACATTGGTGAAAATAGGAACGTACGTAGAAACTGCGTAGTGCACGCTCGTAACACAGTCATCCTTTGGAATTTTTTCACCAAATTTGCAACATGAGCTTTTTGGGACCCCACCTCATGAACTGGCACTGCCATTTTGTTAATCAGTCCTGAAAGGTGATTCTGAGCAGTGACTGCGAAATTACCTTTTGGGACTGATTAACAAAATGACAGTGACAGCGTTCACGAGGTGGGGTTAGGGTCAATCCCATGTTGAAAATTTGGGGCCAAAATTCCAAGTAATGACTGATTTACCAACATAAGTTGAAAACCCTTTCAGGTCAGGACCCCCTCCAACACACATCTGCAGCCTTGGGAGCTCCAAAATGCCACTGCTTAGACTAGCAGGTCAAGACCCCCTCCAAAATACACCTGCTGGCTTGGGAGCTCCAAAATGCCACTGCTTAGACTAACAGGTCAGGGCCCCCTCCAACACACACCTGCTACCTTGGGAGCTTCAAAATGCTGCCACTTAGACTAGCAGGTACGAGTTGCCCTCCACTTCCAGCTGAGGTACTCTGTCTTGGGAGCAGTGAACAGCGGATGTGAACCTAGTGCCTTTCTGCCAGCATACCAGTGCTGACTTCTTTTCTTGCTCACTGCTGTCTGCATTCCACAACTTCCTTTAGTGGTGCAGTGTATTTACACTAAGAATTTGTGAAGGATTTATAGGTAAAAAATTCATAGTTAAAAAACAAGTGTCCAGTTTCCCATTTGCAAGTTATATCCAGCTACCCCTAGAGGTCACTGTTTCCTTCTTCTTCACACACTGAGTATTCCTCTGACATTCTTTTGCATAGCCCTTGCTCAGGTTTGGGGTGCTTCAGCTCAGAATGGAGGATGCTGCGGGCTCTTTTTTTAGTGGCAGTGTCCCTAGCCACCCACATTATCCTACCTCATGGTTTTTCAATAGTTCCCCCTAGATACTCTCTCTGCCTAAATTTTTCTACCCCAAGCTTTTCCCTAACCTGTTACTGTTGTATATCTCAGGAGTTAATCTGAACTTCTTCCTCTTAGTTGACCCATCTTTAAGCTTTAATATGGCATTGGGTATGGTGCTGGCTTGTACTTACTTACTTGTAGTCCTTGGCACAGACCAATTGTTGTTCACTCTCAGGCAGGACATGGGGCAGCCCGAGACCCTCTGTACTCCCATTTCTCATGTATCTATCCCAGGCCAACCTTAACCCTACCCTTATCACCATACATGGGCTTAGAAAAGGGGGAAACTGCTTTATGGTTATGGAATATCTCAGAGTCTACAAACATCAGATCTCTCCCCCCACCCTCCAGGTCACTCCTGAAATTCCTGCTGACTATTAAGTGGTTACTTGCCGGGGATATTGAATCTAACCCTGGCCCTCCATGTCCTAATGTTCCAACTGTGTCACCGTCTTTGGCTGTCTGGGCTAATGCCAAAGGTCTGAAACTAGTCCACATGAATATTAACAGCCTCAGACCTAAAATGTATGAACTCAAGGCATGGGTAAATATGCACTTCCCCTGACATAATTGCCATTTCTGAAACCTGGCTCAAGCCTAGTATCCTAATGCATGATGTTGAGCTCCAGGGGCTTAAGTCCTTTAGACATAATAGACGTGGTAGGAAGGGTGGTGGAGTTATCATTACGTAAAATACTCCCTAAATGCTTCCCTGGAGGCAGTGCCAGACTATACCCAATCAGGTGGTGAGGTGGTGTTCATCAAAATACTGTTTGGTGGGACTAAGCCCCGCTAATAGGCTGTGTCTACAACTCACCTAAGACTGCAAAAGATGCCTTAAAGAGTCTTCTGGCTCTGACCCTGGGGCTACCTCAGTGGGAGAAAATAATCCTTGGTAACTTTAACCTCCACTAGGGTCAGCACAACATTAATGATATAAAATCCAGCTTGCTAGCGGTCAGCTTGACCCAATTGATCCAAGGACCCACTAGGCTGAACATTAAGTCAGGAAACCACACCATACTAGACTGGATTCTTGCTTCCAACCCCAGTAGTTTCAAACAGGCTGGGACATTTGTGGACTCCATAATTGACCATGCCCTTATATTTGGCATCTGGAAAAATGACCATCCCTACCCTCCATCCAGAATTTTTTGGGCTCTGGATTATTTTTTTTTAATTTCAACACCTGCTCCTTTCTCAAAACCCTAGCAGTGGTGGATTGGACTCAAATCAAGCTAGCCCCCAATCTGGACTCAGCTCTTGATTTCTTCATCAATAACTTCCTCTTGGCCACCAATAAGCATGCCCCCCTTAAAACAAACCAGAGTCAAGGGAAAACACTCAAGGTGGCTCTCCAGAGACGTTAAAAAAATGAAGGTGCGAGGCAAAGCTTGGGAAAAATTAAAATCTACAAATCTGACTAAGGATTGGGTGAAATATAGAAATTTGAGAAACGAGATCGAGTCACGTGATGCAGCCAACTGAATAGGATGTGCTCCACTAGTGTTCCGCTCATCTGACTAGCTATTCCAGCTGATTTTAATAATCCTTATGGGGTCCAACAGCTTTCAGAACCTTACCCAGTCCCCCAACAGTAGGATTTGGGAGGAAAAATGGAGGTAGAGATGTGACAGGTGGCACCTTGGCATACGCCACCTGTCACGTCAGAAAAACAGCCCAAGAAGTCTAGGGCAAATATTACTGCTACAGGCCACTCGCAGTCAACTTCAGCCTCTCCTCTGGAAGCTACGGAATTGACCTCCCTTACCTTGGAACAATTTCTTTCTGAGTTCCAACCATTCAAGGACAAAATCCTTTCTCTTGCCTCTGAGGTGAAGGCGATCTCCGACACTTTAGAAGATATTACCAGTCGCACTTCAGACAACGAGGCCCTCATTATCTCTGTGGAGAAATGGATGGACAGAATGGATGTGCTCATTACCACAAATCACCAGGCCATCAAAAAGTTAGAGATTAAAATCAAAGATTTAGAGGGGAGAAGTCATCGTAATAAAGTAATAATTGGAATACCCATGAGGGAGGAAGGGACTGAAACGCTCTTATTTATGCAAAAGCTACTGACAAAAATTACTGGATCTTCCCACTTCAGCCCGACTTATATCCTGGAGAGAGCACACCACGCCCTTAGGCCTATGCCTCCACCTGATGCCCAACCCAGACCACTAATATGCCATTTCCTCAACTTTCAAGAAAAACAGCATGTTTTACAAAAACTGAGGGACATACAAGATGTTCTCTGAGAAGGACAAAAGATCAGGGTAACACAATATCTACCTGCAACAGTCTGACAGCGTCGGACACTATTTCACCCAATAGTATCCAAGTGTATAGCCTTGGGCATAAAGTTTCACATGATATACCCTGCCAAATTTCAAGTACAACTGGATGGATCCTGGTCCTAATTTGAGGAGATAGACCCTGCGATAAACTACCTCAAACAGAAGCGCCTTGCATTATTTACTGATCGCTGAGAGCTTCCTGGTATTTTCAGGTACTAATCATTGGCGAAATACAGAGACTATAAATCTGATGTTTATGGTTTACCTTGTCCTGTATCAGCCAGTAGAAGGACTTAACTGAACTGATTATCAACGTCCATGGTGCTAAGCTATAGGGTACTCTTTTTCTACATTTACTGGCTCGTTACACTGACTAACTTTCCTCCGAAGGGGACATTGCTGCAGTATATTTTGGAACTCCTTAGCTGGGCTACATTAATTCTGGATGAAAGAGAGCTTAATCTTCATTTAGCTCCAGTGGTTCCATGATCCCTTCCCTTCCCCCATCTTGGTTCACCGTCATAAAGTTCAAAGGACACTCTCATTGCCTGGAAGATGAGACCTGCTATCTGTATTGCTTGGGACATATTCAAATTACAACAGGGGACAAGACCCCATGTGTAACTTTAAAATCTGCAAGTTTCCATGTTATTTTATTTTAAATGCAGGATGTACAGACTGCACCTGCCTGCACAGGCCTTGTTTTGACTTGAAAGACTGGATACATTAACAATAGAGGCCCATGGTTAATGAGAGCACTGCCTTATCACTTTCTATACAACCTGGGGGGTCATCCCTGGCCGTAGGTACTGAACTCTCACTGTTTCAATTATGGGGAGCAATGTATGGTATACTGTAGCTCAGAATCAGACCAGTCTTTTTTCCTTTCTCCCTTTTTCCCTGTGTTTTTCTTTAAAATTTCTATCACATACCAGGGAATAGGGGCACCTGTGAATGTTAACAGGGCTCTAACATAAATGTGTTGATGCTGTTTCAACTTGCATAAGTGATTTGAGGGTTTAATAAAATAGTTTATAACCTAATTTAGTTATAAAATGCGACATGTTTAGTTGCAGTCGGGGGAGGAGGGAGGGCTTTCAGTCTGCTGATCGCCACGGACCAGTGCAATGGTGGAGTTGTTCTTATTGTTGCACCATAGGGAACAGAATACATTTCAGAAAACAGAATGATACTGCCACCACTTCTTCCTTGGACATACTGTTTATGGGGGTGGAGGGCAACTGGAGGGTAATAGAGGGTAATAAGGGGGATTTGGGGGGGAGTACATCAGGGATTTCTCTCTTGAAAGCTTCCTATTTTTGGGGGGAAGGTGCCAATTTAGGAAACAACGAATGCAAACTAGCTGGTTAAGCCTAATAGTTAGAAGTACAAGAATGATTATACATGTAACACCTCAGGAGTATGGCGCAATCATTTATTTTGTACATGGAATGTAAAAGGTGCAAGACACCCACTTAAACAGATGTGGCTGCTCAAACACTTAAATATTCTAGGTTGTGATGTGATCTTATTGCAGGAATCCCACCTCCTACAAGCGGAGGAGACCCTTCTGAGGAGACAACAGGTGGGGCAGGTCTTCATCGCAGGGGATTCCTACAACAGTAAAGAAATAGCTATTCTCCTTACTAGGGCTTTTCCCTTTACATGTGAGCAATGCATCAGAGACAAAGAAGGCAGGTATGTACCGGTCATAGGTAAAATCCACTCATTTAACATTTTACTGGGTAGCATATACGGTCCCAATGCAGACTCCTCCTCTTTTTTCATGGAGCTCCTCGCTGCTCTGACACCCTTCTCTCACATCCCAACATTTTTAGGAGGGGATTGGAACATCTCCTTTGACCCCATGCTGGACAAATCATCGGGACCCAGAGCCCAGAGTCTCTCCCCAGCCCAAAGGACCATTAGAGACCTGGTAGACTACATGGGACTCTGTGATCCTTGGAGGATATTGCACCCTTCTGAAAGGGAATATACCTTCCATTCTGCAGTCCATGGCTCAGCCTCACACATTTATTATTTCTGGATGAGTAAAACCCTCATACATGGGCTAATGGACAGCAGAATGGAACTAGGATCGGGTTCAGATCATTCTAAAGTAACCTGTTTCCTTTCACTGTCTTTAAATTGGGACTCAGACAAACAATGGAGACTTAATAATCAAATATTAAAGGGCAAAAAAGTTATGAATAGTATACTTGCCTCCCTAGAATACTTTAAACTTAATAATTGTGGCACCAAGCACTCCTCATCCATTGAATGGGGAGAACTTAAATGTTTCCTTAGGAGATAATTTATTAAATGGTCAGTGATCAAGAAATGAAAAGAAACTCAAGAGGCTGAAGCTTTGTTAGACCAAATTAGAGAAAAAGAGAAATACCTTTCCAGAAATACCTCAGAGCTGGAGAAAGAGGCTCTCATAAAACTACAGGATAAATATTCTGAACTACTCAAAGAAAAAGCTGAGTGGGCAATTTTAAAATCAAAGGCTACTTATAGTGAACAAGGGGAAAAGGCTGGCCAGCTTTTGGCCTTCAGGCTTAAAAAATTATAATAATCAAAATGTATTATGGCAATACAAAATAGCCTCCGAGGACTGCCTTTAACCCAGGCCAAAGACATAAATAAAGAATTTGAACAGTACTATAAGCAGTTATATGCTCTAATGCCCAACTGCCCCTCCCAACAGAAAATAGATTGCTACCTAGAAAGCCTCCCTCTTCCCACTCTCACCCCCACCCAAATTGAAGGAATAACTGCACCTTTTACAGAAATGGATATTATATAAACTATCAAAGACCTCCCCTTAGACAAAGCACCCGGACCAGATGGCTACTCACCCAATTTTTACAAGAAGTTTGCTCCCCAGTTAGCCCCATGGCTACTTGCAGTTTTCTCAAGCATGCTAAATGAGTCAGATTTAGACCCTAGGATACTGCAGGCAATGATTGTCCTCCTTCCTAAACCTGGAAGGGATCAGACATGACTGTCCAATTTCTGACCTATATCCCTTCTTAATTGTGACGTAAAAATCCTTGCCAAATTATCAGCTCACAGATTAGAACAGGTACTTCCTTCTCTCATCAGCTCTGGCCAAATTGGATTCATGAAGGGTAGGTCTTCCGTAAATTAGGTCTTCTGTAAATCACCTCCGTCGCCTGTCTCACATCTTCTCCGCGTCCAGGGATGCCCCTTATGCCATAGCACTGGTCTCTCTGGATGCGGAAAAGGCTTTTGACAGGGTAGATTAGCAGTTCCTGGTCAGGACCTTTCACAGATTTCATTTCCCCCCCTAAATGTATCTCATGGCTACAAGTCCTATACTCTGCTCCCACTGCATGGGTCTTTTGTAATGGGATTCTTTCTTCCTGTTTTCCTCTAGAGGCCAGAACTAGACAGGGATACCCCCTATCCCCTTTGTTATTCAACTTCTACCTTGAGCCCCTTATCGTATCTATACAGACATCCCCTGGGATACATGGAATACAATTAGGTTCGACCAATACTATGATAGCGGTATATGCTGATGACATATTTTTACATATCACATAAATTAAACCCTCCATACAAAATTTATTACACCTAATTCAGGAATTTGTTTCCCTCTATAATTATAAGATCAATACAGAGAAATCATTGGCCTTCCCATTAAACCTTAAGGTTCATAACTAGGGCATTTTGGAGTTGGGACTCAGCTGGGATCCCAAAGCCATAAAATATTTAGGTTTATACCTGTCAACCAGTGATACCCAGCTGTGTAAGTTGAACCTAGATGAGCTTCACAAAAAAAGAACAGCAAGATCTAAAGTGGTGACAGGATCTCCCTTTAACCCTATAGGGCCGAGTGAACATCATTAAGATGAACATTCTCCCACACATCTTTTACCCCCTGAACCTTTTAAATTTATGGCTTCCCAAAGTCTGGTTTAAGCACATCCACTCTAGTCTATCCAATTTTCTTTGGAAAGGAAATCCCCCAAGACGAACACTCCACAAATTGGATACCTCCAAATCTTTGGGAGGATTAAAACTTCCTGACTTCAGTTTATACCATTGGACCAGCCACCTAAGTAAATATCTCCATTGGGCAGCACCTTCCACTCCCTTAGACCCGCCGAACTATGTCTCCTCCTTGCTTACAATAGAAAAGGATCCGATAGCCTCAGCTGGGATAAATCCTGCAGCCCTACTTTTCCTGAAAACCCATAAATGACCATCTATTCTCCATCATAACCCCGTAGGCCACTCGGTACGCATACACATACAACTGTGTTCCACCTTAAGATATGAAAATACTTATGGCCTTTCCCAACCCATTTTCCAAAATCCCAACTTCAAATTGGGAGGGAAGCTAATCCCTGGCAATTGGATTCCACCCATTCAACATTGTACGATTTGTGATTTCTGTAGTCAAAGTCAGGACTAGTTAACCACCTATGAATTACTGGTGACATTCGGCCTTCCCAATAAATGGGCATTTCAAATATTTCAGATCTGCCATATGCTTATAGCATATTATGGCAATAAAGCCATTCCAGATTACCCCTGTGATTGGGTTCCCACAGCCAGAATCTTGGCCTTTGCCCCACATGCTGTCTCCTCATTGTATACGCTCCGATATCCGCTGGTCTTCACAAAAGTGGATGGCATTCCCAACTATTGGAACAGTTTATTTCCTAATTCATCCTCCAAGTGGCCTAAAATCTGGGAAAACTGCCATAAACTAATTCCACAAGACAGGCTATGATTAATGCAAATGCAATTCCTTAATGATATGTATTTGACCCCATATAAACTGCATAGAATGGGAAGGGCAGACACCCCAATATGTAATAGATGCAATAACGGCTTGGGTACCTTGTTCCACTTGTTTTGGGAATGTGCCAGTATCACACCATTGTGGGACCTTATTAAAACCAAAATGGATCCCCTATTGGGCTTATAGGACTACTTCACTGCGGAAGTTTGCTTGCTAGAGGATTTCACAGGTTTTCCATCTATGGTCAGAACTTATCACATCATGATGATTGCCATGTCTGTTAAGAAAATAGTCCTAAAGCATTGGAAGGACTCTCTTCAACCTTCATATACAGAATGGTTGCAAGAGCTTCTTTACAGTTTGCGGACTGAGAAAATGATGGCTAGTCTTACCAACCGTATGGGAGTCTACAGAAAGTAATGGGAAAGTTTACATGTCTTGTATGCCTCATAAGATGAAGAAATACTTTGCTAGCCAGCTAATCTAGATTAGTTTCAAATTATCCATGCTAACTTTGGAAATATTATTGGCACCGATAGGGGGAGGGGAGAACAAGAAGGGAGAGGGGAAGGGGGATGGGAGGAAGGGGAGGCATGGGAGGAGGAGGGATGTTTTATTTTTTATTTACATGTCTGTATCCACTCAATGTATACCATGTATGATGTATACTCATTTAAAAATTCAATAAACTTTGAATTCAAAGAAAAAAAAAGAACATTGATAAACAAGTGTAAAAAGGAACTAAAATCAGCTAAAAGACAATACCTCCAGAACCTACAAACTAAAAACCTTTTGGACCCTAAAACATTTTGGTCCCAAATTAGCTCTCTCCTAAAGGGGAACACCACCCATGAGAAAAGTGACATAGTAGCAAATGGTGTCCACTATACCAACCTACAAGATGCTGCAAATGCACTAAATGCATCCTCACTGACCTGGACACATTTAAAAATAATCTCTCTGGGTCCCTCATCATTTGTATCATTTACAAGAGCAAACCCCTTACTCTAATTTTCACTTCAAACTTGCAACTAAATCTGAGGTCCTGAAATTATTAAGAAAAATAAAATCCTCTGGTTCTGCTGGGTTTGATAAGCTGGAGCACAGACTCCTCAGAATCACATCCCACGTAATTGCATTTACAATTACTTGGCTCATAAACAGATCACTGATTGAAGGCAAAGTCCCCACAGAGTGGAAAGTTGCCTTGGTCACTCCTATCCCTAAAGATGGGGATATTGACCTTGTTGAGAATTACAGACCAATATCCATCCTCTGCACTCTAAGTAAACTGTTAGAGAGGACTGTATACCAGCAGGTCCAGGAATATGTTGAACAGAATAATTTACTAACTGAATGACAACGTGGTTTTAGAAAAAATCATGGTACCAACACAGCCCTGATTAGCCTTACTGGGGATATCTTCACAGCTCTAGATGATGGCCTTCCAACTGGTGAGGTCTTTATAGACCTCACCAAAGCGTTTGACTTGGTGAATCATCAGCTGCTTATCACTAAACTAACATCTCTTGGTCTTGATTGTCTGTCTGCTCAGTGATTCATGGACTACCTTGATGGCAGATTAAAAATTGTCAGATGACATGGAGCTAAGTCCAACAAATGCCCTATCATGGACAGTGTCCCCCAGGGTTCAATACTGGGACCACTCCTGTTTTCCCTATTTGTTAGTGATTTGCCTCAACATTGTGGAGGGGCTAAGGTGACCTTATATGCAGATAATGCCTTGCTTTATAGGTCCTCCCAAGACACTGTCCAACTAAACAACCTTCTTGGTTAAGACCTTGGTCTACTTGAGAATTGGTTTCTTACTAATAAATTAGTTCTAAATAGTAAAAAGACCAAAGCCATGCCATTTGGCCCTAAAAGCCTGGGCCCAACCCGTTCACATTTATTGTCCCCAGCTCTTTCCAATGGCTCAAAAATTGAAGTGATCAATTGTATCAAATATCTAGGTGTATACTTAGACCATGACTGCTCCTTTAAGGGCCACATCAACCATCTGATCAAGAAACTCAACCAAAAAGTTAGGTCTATTATATTGCCTGAGCCCTTTCCTCACTCATGAATCCAAACTAAAGGTTTCCACTGATACACTTCTTCCAGCCTTGCTATATGGGGCCCCTTTACTACATTCTGTAAGAAGCACTGAAATGCAAAATCTAAAAACACTGTATCACAGGATAGGGTGCTTTGCTGCAGGGGCGCCACCATGGCAGCATTACTGCAAGGTACTATTATCTCTAAGGTGGCATTCTCTTGAGGGCAGATCATCATATCCATCACTGTGCCTTGCTTTTAAGCTCCAGCAAAATGGCACTCCTCCTAGCCTAATTAACACATTAGCTCCCAAAATGAATGTGAGAGCACTAAGATCCACTGGCCGCCAGCTTCACCAAGTCCCCAGTGTAATGACTTCCATAGGACTCCAGTCCTATGCTGCCGTTATCCTTCCCATCTGGAATGGTCTCCCTAGCAGTCTCCAGGAATGTACTTCCCTTGGGGGCTTCAAGAAGGGTCTTAAAGCCCACCTGTTGGAACTGAGTCTCTGCACCTGCTATCACTGAGTCAGCCAACTCCCTATTGCCACTTTAACCTCATTGGGGCATCAACCGGACTGTGACTGTCTTGTGTATAATATTACTTCTTCTCCTGTTGATGTTGATTGTAATTAACCTGCCACTATATCCTTGACTGAATAAGTATGTCTATATTGACTGTTAATTGTGAAATGACATGTATGTATTTTGTTATGTTTATAGATGTATGCAATTAGTTCCAGGTTGCCCCTGAAAAAGGGACTGTTTCAGTCTCAGAGGGCCTACTGGGTCACCAAAATTTAAATAAATAAAATAAAATAATAAAACCCCATTGGCTGCCATTATAGCATGCTTATTTTTAAATCTTCAATTTGCAGTTCGGCTTTGAAAAGTGCAGACATGTCTCGGTCCACAGAAGATGACAGCACCGACCTCTGGAGGTATGTATGGTGTAATGGGGGGTACGAGGAGGTGGGTGCTCAGTGGGATGGAAGGGATGGAGGAGGGGGGGAACTGGGATGATAACAAGGGACCATTTTCTTTTTTACAGATAAATAAAAATATATCGGGGATGGTTTTCTTTATTTAGATGGGAAAAAGCATACATTTGGGCTCACTGGGGTGGGCTCCCAGTGTGCCTCATGAGTTGGGGAGCACATGATGCCAACACAGGGATTTGGCACATCGATGTCAGCATTGGGAAAAAAGAAAACAAAAACATACATTTGGGCATGCTGAGGAGGGATCCCAGTGTGCCACATGAGTTGGGGGGTACATAATGCCAACACGGGGGTTGGGCAACCCGATGTCAGTACGGGGAACATAAATTTGGGCACACTGGGGTGGGCTCCTAGTGTGCTACATGAGTTGAGGGGGTACATAATGCCGACACAGGGGTTGGGCATCCCGATGTCGGCATGGAGACTAGGAGGACAGCAGCAGTGGGAGGGTGCAGAAGGGTTTTCTTTGCTGCTGGTGTTGGAAGGCAGCTTGGAGGACTAGAGCAGTGGAAGGGTGTGGGAGGAGTGCCATTTCAAAAGATGGTGGTGGTGACACAACTGTGAATGTGTGGCACTTGCACATGCATAGTTGCGGTGAATGGCATTTTGTCATTCACAACATGGCAGTGCCAGCGGAACTGTGCAAGCACAGTTCTTGCCCCAGAATGTGGAATTAACAGCTGAAATAGTGCAGCTGTTATTCCATAGCGACTGATCATGGCCTAGTGTTTCAGGCTCTGTTGGACTTTCAGAAGGATACTTCCAAAAGTCCAATGGAGGGTGCCATGATCGACCATTTTTGTAAGCTATGATCGATCCCAAAATGGCTGTACGCTCTGCCCACAGCCATAAAAATTGTCCAGGGCTTTTTTGGCATTCTTTATCTGTATATAGCACTGCTTCACCAACACCTCCTGATGCATGAAAGGTAGAATAATAAATATTCATGGCTGACCACAAGGTTTTTATACCTCCCGAGCTGTAGTCTGCTTTACAACCATGCCAATTACTACATGATCAGGTGATGGTTTTCTACCAAATTCTAAATATGAACAAAAGAATGGGGGCCAGAATCAAAGCCCAATTAAATAAATTTTTCTCCCCTTTCTCTCACCATGAAATGGTGGCCCCTTACTGTTGGGACTTTATGTGTAAATGTCTCTGATTTTTGCATTGCCACATTTTTTTTAAGAACTGGCCTATAGCCCCTTTAGTTTTGAAGTTATACATTTGTTTCCAGTGAAGTTCACCCAAAGATAATAGTTGGGTTGTATGATTCAGAATGCCAAGTTACATTCAAAATTAATAAAAATTACACATGAAGAATGGAAGGTGGTTTTAGTCTAAAGCTTTGTTTTTTGAAAGTCATGTTTTATCTTAAGAAAGGACATCTGCAATAGAATAAAATCAGATACAATACTTATATATTATAGTAGATCTCCACCTGCAGCATAAAAGTATAAGACATACTTATTCAGTCAAGATTAGAAAGTTAGAGGGCATGGGATGAAGTTGGAGGGAGGATGATTCAGAGGAAACATGAGGAAGAATTTCTTCACAGAACGGGTGGTGGACAAGTGGAACACCCTGCCAGAGGAAGTGGTGGGGGCTGAAACAATCACGGGATTTAAGAATGCATGGGATAGACATAAAGGAATTCTGGAGGTCAGGGGTAAGGGGCAAAAGACTTCTAGGAAAACATAAACTGAACTTACAAGCTCAAATGGGCAGACTGGGTGGGCCATAGGCCCTTATCCGCCAACACTGTCTATGTATCTACGTATCTATGTATATCTGATTTGTTTGTGGGACCTTGCTGCAGGTGACAAAAAGGTATTATCAATTGCTGTTGACTGTTATCTACATAAGGATGTGGTCAGTGTACTGCAGATATCCTCTTCAGACAAACACACACACACACACACACACACACACACACACACACACACACACTCCAGTAATCCTTGACACATATATCCCAACATTTGCCAAATTTTATATTCATGTAGTGTTGCTAATCATTATATAAACTAACACATATATATATGAAATACCACACTCTGATGCATTTAAGATGTGTCAATCATTTGATACGGTAACAATGTGTGTGGGTATATGTGTTTTTTTTTCTTGTTGAAACAGTCTAAAAAGTAGGTACTGTATAAAAGATGTTTTCCTTGAGACACTAGGCAAAGCAAAGCAACGATTGGAAGATCTACCAGTCTCTTTTTATGTTCATCCTTGTGCTTGCCTAAGGGTGAAGAACATATTGGTAGGATACCAATGGTAAATTGCTAAATTTAGAAGTGTGGGGTGTCCATGAACCACAAATCCCCCAACCCCCCCAGTCTTGGTGTCTGGGGGAAACCTAGGACCCCAGAAGCTATCCGGTCTCAGCTGCATTCTAGCGCATTTTGGGGGCCATTTTGACACTATTTGGCTGTTTTCAAAGCCTTCTTTGACTTGTTACAAACAACCAATAACACTATCAAAATAACTAGTTTTTTATTTTCTTTAAAAGAAAAATAGTCAAAACTAAAGCAAAACATCCAACTTCAGCCACTCTCCAAACATCCAAAAGGGGTGTAGCGAGGATTTGGTGGGGGAGGGGGAATATTTCTAGGTGGTCCACGGGCATGTTCCCTGAGAAAAATGTGAAAATTTAGGGGTCCAATTTTAAAAGACCCCTTAGAGCAATGTGAGTTGCATCTGTTTAAGGCTTGAAGCAAACTCCGGGTGCATCAGGGACCCTATGCCTGATTCCAGAAAAAGGAGGGTCCGTGCACCAAACTCCTCAAGTTTGCTACAAGTGTGGAGGTGTGCCAGAACTTTGGCAGAGCTGCGGACATTGCCTCAGGGTTCTGACCCTCCCCCCACCCAGTGCAACATTAGAAAGGCTGGGATAGTGGGGGTGGGGAAGCTGCTGGACAGGAGAGGGCCAGGCACACCAGGGGCATGGGACATGGCAGCCCTGGTATCGGGGAGACAGTCGTGGCAGGCTGGTGTTCTGTTGGCACTGTTGAGATGCGTTTGCAGGTGCCTGTCAGTTGCCATCATATGTCCGATACTGTAGAAAGAGATATATATATATATATACGACCGCCCTGATCCCCAATGTCCTCCCAGAAATATCCTGATACCTGTCCCTGGTGTTCCAGTGGCCCCCCATTCTTCCCCCTTGACTTAAGATAGCACATCCCTGGTGGCATAGCACCCCCCGCTTCTGCTATCACCCCCATAGTGAAAGGTATATATGTGCTTGGTGGTCTAGTGGACCCCCCCAACCCACCAGGTAGTATCCCACCACCCTGCACCCCCTTCTTGAATTGGAGTTGGCAACCAGCACAGCCCTCCTCTCACCTCCATGGATGCAAGGCTATGCTATGCTGCCTGAGTGTATCCATATTTCTTGGTGCTCCATTGCACTGAGTCAGTTGTCTGGTCAGTCAGCAACAAATCCCTTCCCACCCAGACATGGTCTCCCCTTAGTGATGGGTTCCAAAAACACTGGCTGTCTGATCTTGAAATACTGAAAAGGAAGCATAGCCAACTAGGAGAAACAAAAGTATTCACACTTTTTGAAATACCCACGGAAGCCCCCCCCCCCCCAAGGGAGCAAGCCAATAGTATTCTGCCTAGTGACTGAGTCTTGGTCCCATAGCCACTAAATAATTTGGCTACTTTTTTGTTGCACTCTTGTGACACGCCCGCTCACCTGATACTGCCCCCAAATGCTTGATTGTGTCTTCTACCCACCCCACTCATGTAAGCAGCCAAGAAAACAGGAACAACAGATAAGAGTCAAATCATTAGCATGGCAAGGAAACAAAGACAACCTGTAAAATGGCGAGTGGCAGCTCATGGCAGACAAATTATACTCCAGCATACAATTTTTTGAGAATGCCTGCCGACATCAGTGCAAATACATCAATTTGTAGAATTTAAGAAGTAAGAGAGTGGCACTTCCTCCGAATATGAAGTGAGTCAGTGCTCCCTTGTGATCCCGTAGGACTACACCCCAGTATGATAATGGGTTTTGAGAGGTGTGTCACTGTCTGTCCAATGCATGGCACTCTGCAGGGGGATTGACGTCATCAGAATAAAAAGCATAGAAACCAGCCACTCCTGGAAACCTTTTCTCATTTCAACGTTTTTTATTCTAGCTTGTATCTTGCACAGACCCTCAATTTAATCCCAATGTTTCACCACTAGGGGCTTCATCAGGGAAGATGATCTCTATGTTAAACATATATGGTTATGTACATTGCTGTACAGTTCAATATTTGCACAATATTTAAAATTCATTTTCAGTACTTCCAAAACTGGTATCAGAATGGAAATTATTCGAATGTCTTAGTGCGCTTCTCAGACTATTCTATTCAAGGATCTTAAGTATTATTTATCAATTATCATGGCACATTCCTAGAGTCAGGAACAGTTTTTTGCACATTTAAACTAGAAACACCATTGCTGTATTATACATTTACCACTTTTCATCTGTATAGGGCCTCTGCTGTTGGGGCTGGAGGATGCAGACACTATTAAGGGGTAATACATACATTGCTACAGCAGAAGTGTTTCAGTAGTCTAGTAATATATTCACAGCAATAATGTTTCAGTATTATGCAAATAGGGTAAAACTCAAGAACCTACCTAGGCTATGAAGTCTATTAAAGTTTGTATCATTCAACTTGATGAATAGTTTCTATTTGTAAACATCTGCAGTGTATCAAAGATAACATTAATTTTTAGGCAGCAATCCCTATTTTGTAATTCCTAACACAATTAATCTCACTAGTTTACAAGTCTCATTATGCTGTACACCGCGTGTCTATTTTTATATAAACCATTCATTATTCCATCAGCTGTATTTATAATGTCACTGTTTTACTATGTTCTGGCTGTTCTCTCTTTATGTAAGACTTATCATTAGGCAATTGGCTCAAGATTTTTTTTTCTAGTAAAAATTCAAATTATAATACTTAACATTCTCTTCTTAATAAAGTCATCATTCTACCTTATCTTTGTAGCCTTTGTATTTCCTTCAGTGCTAGTCTCAATATTTCTTAAAGAACAAGTTTTTTTACAACATACTATATAAACATTTCTTTTGTTTCAAAGCCTCATACCTTGCATCTCTAGATGCTTTTTTTTCTCCCAAGAATCAAATCTAGTTGTAAATTTTTTGTCACTTTTATTCACTTAAATACTTTCTGTAGGTAGCAAGCGCTAATACTGTGCTCCCTGGCCCACTCACCTTGTGGATTCAGTCAGTGTAAGTGGCAATCTGCTAGTGTTCACTGCGCTGTCCTCTCATGAGTGTGCAGTTTAAGCAGAACTGAGTCATAAGGGTGGAGATAGAAACATAGAACATAGAAATTGATGGCAGATAAGGGCCACTAGGCCCATCTAGTCTGCCCACTTTTCCTACCTACTGTTAAAGCTACAGACCCTACTTGATCTCCGGCTTTACCTCCTCATTCCTATTGCTAGGGTTCCCCTATGTCTGTCCCATGCATGCTTGAATCCCTCCACTGTGTTTGCTCCCACCACCTGTGCTGGGAGTCGATTACATGTACCTACCACCCTTCCCATGATGAAATACTTCCTCATGCTACCTCTTAGTCTACCCCCCCTTCCAACCTCATGTCATGCCTCCTCATTCCTGGTCATCTCCTTTTCTAAAAGATGCTACCCTCCAGTACTTAGTTATGCCTTTTAAATATTTGTAGGTTTCTATCATATCTCCCCTGTCTCTTCTCTCCTCCAGGGTATACATAATGAAGTGTCCCAGTCTCTCCTCATATGCCCTGCACCATCCTTTGTTGCCTTTCTTTGAACTGCCTCCACTCTGTCTACATTCTTTTGGAGATGGGTCCTCCAGAACTGCACACCATATTCCAAATGAAGCCTCACCAATGATCTGTACAGTGGCATCACCACCTCTTCTTCCTTCTGCTGGTGATACCTCTCCCTATGCACCCCAGCAACCCACTGACTCATGCCATAGCCTTGACACATTGTTTGGCCACCTTTAGGTCATCAGATACGATTACTCCCAAATCCCTTTCCTGTTTGGTGACCATCAGTCCCCCCCCATCATGTAATCCCCCTGTGTTCTTGTACCCCAAAGACATGATTTTGCACTTTTTCACATTACATCTCAGCTGCCACACTCTGGACCATTCTTCCAGTTTATCTAGGTCCCTCCTCATTTTTTTCCACCCCTCCAGGAGTGTCCACCCTGCTGCAGATCTTAGTGTAATCCGCAAAGAGGTACACCTTCCCCTCCAGCCCCCTCGGCAATTTCATGTATGAAGACATTAAACAGGACTGGGCCCAGGACTGATCCCTGTGGCACCCCTCTGGTTACCCTCCTTTCCTCAGATTGAGCACCATTAACCACAACCCTTTGTCTTCTATCACTCTACCAGTGCCTAACCCAGTTTACCACCTAGTGACCCACTTCAAGGCTCCCCAGCTTGTTAACAAGTCTTCTATGTGGAATGGTATTGAAGGCTTTACTGAAATTCAGGCAGGCAACATCCACCACTCCCCACTGACCCATGACCTTAGTCACCCAGTCAAATAAATCAATTAGATTTGTTTGACATGACCTTCCTGCTGTGAATCCATGCTGTCTCAGATCCTGTGCTTTGCTGGCACCCTGTACGCTCTTACAAACATCTTCACCCTTGAGGAAAGACTACAATATCAGTCCTGTCTCCTCACAAAAAAAATTCCACCTAGGGTTAACTCCATTGGCGGTCTTAGCCTCACTGCTGTCATGTTCCCGCATTGTGACCACTGATTCTGCCAACAAACATCTGTGGACCGTGCCCAGGGTCAGAACCTCCCTTGCTCAGAGATCATTCCCCTATAGAGCTGCCGCCTGGTACAATGAGCTCCCCCCAGCCATAACCTCCATTCCCAATCTAGGACACTTCAAGACCATCCTAAAAAAACACATTCTCTCCTTCTGCCAATGCCAGTGCAGCTGCTAATCCTTCTAACTGATCTGCACAGAGCTGCACTATGGCCACTCCCCATTGACATTGCCACCAATTGTATAGGACTAACTGTATAGGACATCTCTGCTGATGATCTCTGTTTCTGCTATATGACAATGCCCTAGAGGCTGCACCTACACTGTAACTGTACCTCCTGTACTAATACCAATAATCTAGCTACTAAATGTATAGGTCAACAGCCACCCAGGCTACTATATGTAAATACTTCCTTAAAATTGTGTTGTCTCACTATTGTATAATCAGTGTTACTATTGTATGACAACACCCCAGAAGCTGCACTTGTATTATAATTGTTCCACCATAATAATATCAATACCTTAGCTACTACATGTATAGACGTTCAGCCACCTTGGCTATTATATGTAATTACTTGAAATGTGATGTCCCACTAATGTACTATCTCTGAATGTATGACTATGCTGACGCGGAGCCTTTGTAAATGAGTCTATGACTCAAAGGGTTGTAATTCCTATGACTGACTAAATTAAATAAATAAATAAATAAATATGTTCCATGACCCTTTGTTTAAGTAATGATTCCATAATCTTCCCCAATATTGAGTGAGACTGACTGGGCTATAGTTTCCAGTCTCCTCCCTACTGCCACCTTTGTGAAGAGTGACTACATCTGCCCTCCTCCAGTCCTCCGGAACCACTCCTGTGTCAAATGATTCATTGAACAGTGCTGCCAATGGTGATGCCAGCACCTCACATAGTTCCCTTAATATTCTAGGATGCATCCCATCTGGTCCCATTGCCTTGTCCACTTTCAGTTTTGTGAGTTCCTTTAGGACTCTCTCTTTCATAAATTGACTGGTGTCCATCTCCCTCCCATATTTGTTCGTGTTGCCTAACTGTGGTACCTCACCTTCTTTTATTTTTATTTATGGAAAGTATCAGAATTACAAACCTTTGAGTCAGAGACTCCTTTACAAAGGCTCCATGTCAGAGATGTTCAAAATAATTAAGGGTGCATACATACAATAAGGAGGATCCAAATAATACAGTGCATCAACAAACAATAACATATTGACACACACAGTGAGGCAGTCGGTACAGATTAAACAAATACTACATTCTACATATGTATTTAAGCAAAATCAGGCCATGCAAGACCGGTATAAAACTTTAAAAACTATAGTATTCAGCAATATTCCAAATTTAAGGGTAAGGGAGGAGGGTGGGTATGTGCGGGATGCAGGAGAGGTAGGTGCTGCTGATGCAGTCAGAGGAGACCTTGTTAAAACCTGAACAGGAGGGGTGGGGGGGGCTAGAAGCAGTTACATTGTCTGGAGGAAAGGAGGTGCTCCCTAAGATTTGCTTTGAAAGGGCTAAGTTTGAGGCAGTATAGCGTAGTGGTTTAAGTCTCTGAGCTGCAAACCTGGAGACCTGGGTTTGAATCCCACAACCCCACTTGCATACTGTGTGACCCTAAGCAAGTCATTTAACTTCCATGTGCTCCCAGGTCACACCTGTAAACAAGTTTCAGCTTAGTGTGTCCCTCCTGGTTAAAGGAAAGAAAAAGGTTCACTTTAGATGAAATACAGGCTGGAAGGGCATTCAACCAGAGTGGAGCCCTGTACATAAACACCCTCTTCCCCAGGGACATTCTGCAGTGGGAAACTAGGAGGAATGCTTTAGTGGAGCTTCTGGTTGCTTGAATTATAGAGGCAGGAGTAATAAGATGTTGGATTCCTGGAGGGGTGAGCCCTGAGGTGATTTTCTTGGCTAGAAGACTTGTTTAATATCTGAGCCTGCAATCAAAGTTGAGCCAGCTAGTCAGTCGGTAGAGGTCACAGGTGTGAGTGCACCTGTCGCATGCATCCACAAGATGACAGGCTTTATTCATGGCAACCTTGATCCTATGGAGAGCTGTGTTAGCAGCTGACCCATAGAAAACAATCCCATAGTCGACTATGGATAGTATAGAGCTTGTTACAGCTAGACAGAGAGCATCAGGGGGCATACAGCATCTGTGTCTGTATAACAGACCAGTTCTGACATTTATGGCAGTGCTTACTAGGTTAACATGATATTAATAAGAGTTGGAGGAGTCAAGAGTGACACCGAGGTATTTAAAACTGTTGACTTCTTCCAGGGGGGAGAGCTGATAATTTAAAAGGTTTACAGGCACTTCCCTGTGTTTACTTTGGTGATGCAAGAAAATCATTACCTTTGTTTTTTTATAGTTCAGAATAGGTTTGTGAGTGGCAAATCAGATTTCAGGTTCTGAGAATAATCTTTGTAGATCTTACTGAAGTGAGGAGGGGTCAGGATGGCTACTGAAGATAACAGCATCATCTGCATAAAGGAGCCCAGACTGGACAGGAAGACTGGAGGATAGGATGGTTTTGATTTGTACTTCTTGTGATCTGCCACTGAGATAGCTGGCAAACCAGGAGGTGGCATCATTGGACAGACCCAAGGATGGTAGGGACTCAACCAGGATGGCATGATTGACCATATCAAATGCTTTTGTTAGGTCTATGTAAACTGACCCAACTAAGTGTCCATGGTCTGGAGCTTTGTGGACATAGTCTGTGTATTCCAGAAGGGTCATGGTGGTGCTATGACCCTTTCTGAATCTGTGTTGTTCCTGGCAAAGTACAGTAAGTTATATTTAGAGGGATAATCAGATACATGTTCTGAGACTATTTTTTCATGGGCCTTGGGGCCGGGATGGAGATGGGTAATAATTACCAGAGGAGATTCTGTCACCTCCCTTCAGAATAGGCATGACCACCACAGACTTCCACTGTGAGGGGAACTGACCTAGGCACAGGGAAAGGTCGAGAATTTTGGTGAGAGGGTGGAGGACTACATCAAAAGCAAGATGAAGTAATTTAAGGTCCAAGGTATCCCCATTAAATCTTGATTTCCCCCAGGACCCTGATTAGGTAGGATTTGGTTTAATTAGGGGAGATAGACCTAAAATGAAGAGGTGGGATCCCTGCAGGGGGTGGAGGAGGAGTTGTAGTAAAAGATTTGTCGAAGACGCCTGGGGGAGAACAGTGCTAAGGTCAGAGACGGTGGTGTTGAGTGAGTTAGCAATCAGCAGAGGGTCCTGGATAAGGGCTCTGTTAATGCTAAGCAGTGGGGGGGGGCACAGATTTCCCATTCAGTTCATTGATGTTGTCCCACAGCTTCCACCCTGAGACCCACAAGGATGAGAGCCTGGTTTGGAAATGGGCAGCCTTGGCCTGTCGTATTTCCCAAGTGCAATGATTTCTGGCAACCCTGTAGTGCTGCCTGTCAGCTAGTAGTCCCGATATGAGGGCTTTGTGCCAGAGATTGTTACGGGTTAGCATGCAGTCGAGTAGGGCTTGAGTGATCCAAGGCATATCGGGCCCTTTGACCACCTGCTTAGTGTAGGGTGCAAAGAGGTTGCATGCTGAGTTAAAGGTGGCAATAAAGAAGGTGAGGGCACTATCTATATTTGTGGCAGTGTCAATGGGAGACCAGTCACACTTTGCGAGTAAATCTTTGAATTGGCCAAGGGATCCTTTGTAGGGTGCGCTGGTAGATGACCCTACGAGATGGTTTATTGGCACTATTTAACCAGTGGCAAAGTATTGGAGAATGGTCACTTAAGGCATTTGGGAGCACAGAGATCTCAGAGAGTCCCTCCTGGTGATTAGTGATGATAAGGTCCAGCAGGGTGGAGCTACCTGTCTTATGGTTTAGCCTCGTAGGGGAGGACATAACCAGGGATAGATTCAGGGCTATAACTGTATCGCTGTACAGGGCAGCAGAAGTTGACTGCCAGTTTATGTTTTAGTCACCTAGGGCATTGATCTCAGCATTATTAGGCAATTGGGAGATACAGTTCAGAACAGAATTAAAGGCCAGTTTTGGTTATGGGGGAATATATACTGACATGACAATTAAAGATTTTCCTGAGTTGCCTTTTGCAATTTTAATAGTCAGAGCCTGTGTCCCATGTTGGAGGTGGTCAGAAGAACATGCCCTTGAATCACTTCCCTGATAAAGATGGCACAGCCACCTTCTCTTTTACCCTGCCTAGCCACACAAAACATTGTGTACCCAATTCAAGGCCACAGATGAGTCAGGTGTTTTGTGGGAGAGCCAAGTTTCTACCACAGCCAGAACATCGGGTTTGTACTGTACTATCCAGCCTTGAAAAATATTGTGCTTCTTCAACAGGCTGCAAATATTGATTGAGGCTAGGAGATCACCTGAGCGACAAAAATTAGTGGTGGATGTAGTAATGGGCCCAGGGTTAGGGTGCACATTACCTGAGAGGAGCAGCAGAAGAAGGGCAAGCCTAAGTAAGGCAAGTTTAAGTTGTTTGGATTTAGGAAACAGGTTGGTGTTGAGTTTGAGGGGTTTGAGCCCAACAGTGGGGATAGGGGGAGAGAGAGGATGTGCAGAGACAGGAGATACGAAAGGTTTAGATAGCTGTGGTAGGCGTAGGCTACTGCGGCCGAAGACTTGTGACTCGGGGGGGGGGGAGCAAAATACTAATAGTGGCTCCCAGCTGTGTAAATAAGTGGGTTGTGGTTTAGGGGATTGATTGGGAGATAAGCAGTGTAAGAAGGGCAGGGATGAGAGGTTGCAAAGAATACCCCATTCCTTGGCTGGGTTGCAGTACTGTTGGGGGGGGGGTCCCAGCTGGAGGCCAGAGAGAGTCTGGAGATGAATGGTTTATTATGATAAATGGCAGAAGAACAGTTGGCCAGGCATGAAGGCACAGAGGTAGGGCTGCTGCCTGTGGTGTGGAGGGTCCAGGGTTCAAAACCTGTTCCTGGTGAGTGGTAGAAAGTGGCTGGTATCTAGATTGTAATTGGGTGAACCAGAGAGGTAAAGCTGGGGATCGGGGACGACAGGGTTAGTGGAGGAGGAAGAGACAGAGTAGGAAGGGAGGAAATAGGAGTGCACTTTACTGACCCCTAGAGGTCAGCAACTATAATCTGCTAATGGAAAACTGTCCTGTTCCTGTGACTGATGATGTCAATAAATTAAATTAGGGGGCTCAGATGGGAGAGGCATTCAAAATGAAGCATTGATGGGCCAACAGGCTGCTTCAGAGAGTGCTGCTGGCTCCTGCTTGTGGGAGCAAATTGGGGTGGGTTGCTGAAGGAGACAGGAACTGTAGAGAGACAAAATGAGAGGGGAACATCACACAAAGGAATAGGGCTTGATGAGCTGTACAGCCCTGGACTCAAGAAAATGGGGAAATACCAAACAATGGTGAGTACTCTGAATTACAGTCTAAATGTGAGTGAACTCTAAACACACAATTTAGAAGACTGCTAGGAGCAGGGCTCAGTCAGTACTCCCAAGCAGCTGTTACAACACAGTGTTTGCCATACAAAATAATCTCTGAAAGATCAGCAGTAAAACAACAGCAAAAATGCAGTACATTGTAAATAAAAACAGGCTGCTTCAGAGTGCTGCTAGCTGCCTTTTCAATTCTCTGTACCTTTGAAAGCCGGTTCCTGTTTCAGACTCTGCTCTGCTGCTTGTGGGAGCAAAGTGGGGCTGGGGGTTGGTTGCTGAAGAATACAGGGAATGTGTATTCTGTATTCTGTGAATATAGAACAAAATATTTGTTCAGTATTAGTGCTTTTTCCAGGTTCCCCTTCCATTCACTCTACTTCTTCCCCTTTAAGCCTTACTATCCCACCCC
This sequence comes from Neoceratodus forsteri, assembly GCA_016271365.2. Classification (NCBI taxonomy): domain Eukaryota; kingdom Metazoa; phylum Chordata; order Ceratodontiformes; family Ceratodontidae; genus Neoceratodus; species Neoceratodus forsteri. The sequence goes on from CM057453.1 coordinate 731,664,640, forward strand.
TTTTTTCTCCTTTCACTAATGTACTTATAAAAGTCTTGTCTTCTTTCTTTATCTCCTGCACTATTTTTCCTCTGTTTGTGCCTTTGTGCTCCTGACTGCTTTCTCTGCCTCCCTCTGTTTGTCCAGATGCACTACCCTGTCCTCTTCCCTCCGTGTTTCCTTTTATTTCCTGAAAGTCATCTTTTTTGCCCTTACCTTCATGGCCACTACCTTTGAGAACCATAGTGGCTTTTTTCTTTCTCTTGCCCTTCTTTACATGCCTAATACAAAGGTTTGTCACCTCCACTATGGCTCCTTTCAGATGGGCCCACTGCTCCTTCACTTCCGCCCCCTTTGGTCCCTCCCTGCCTGGGCATACTTGAGACATATACCCATCTTAGTAAAGTCCACCCTCCTGAAATCTTGGACCCTCACCTTTGTGTGGCTTGACTCTGCCACTGTAATCATGCTGAACCACGCTGCGCGATGATCACTGGATCCCAGGTGTTCGCCCACCCTGACTTCCTCAATTCTGTCCCCATTGGTGAATACCAGGTCCAAAATTGCACCCTCCCTGGTGGTCTGTAGCACTAGCTGCCTGAGGCCTGCCCCTTGTACAGAGTAAAGGATGTCCCTGCTCCTGACTGAGGCAGCAGCTGGGATGCTCCAATCTACATCTGGCAGAATGAAATCTCTTACCAGCAGCACCTCGACTTTAGCTGCCATCATGCGGATGGATTCGACTAGAACCCTGTCCACCTCCTCCTCCTGTGCTGGAGGTCTGTATATCATTGAATAGCAGTACCATTGCCATCTCAAGGGTGACCAAAAGTACCTCTGCCCCCACCACATTCCTGTACCTCAGTCACCCTTATACCCTCCCTGACATAAAGAGCCACCCCTCCCTTTTTACCCCACTGTCTCTTCTAAACAGAGTATAACCTGGTACTGCTACATCCCAGTCACAGTTTCCAGTATACCACATTTCAGTAATAGCTACAATGTCCAGGTCAGCCTCCATTATCAAAGCCTGCAGGTCTGGGATTTTCTTCTCTAGGCTGCGGGCATTGGTATATATGGCCTTCCATGTCCTGCCATTTGTCCTTTTATCATCCCCTCTGCTGTCTTTTTGCCTCCTCTGTTTGTCCTTCCCATTTTCAATGAAGATCATTCCTCCAGTCATCAGTGTCCATTGCAGGACGTCATCAATGATATCATAAATCCTGGCATCATTGCTGGAAGAGGGCTGCTGGTTGCCAAGCAACCATACAGCATTACAGTGTCACCATAGCCAAAAAAGGATCTTTCTAGCTAGAGTGTGCACACTGCCCACCCCTATACTCCAGCAAGTATGTATCAATTTTATAGGATCTTGTAAGGGATGTAGTGTTCAAACTTACCAGATTGCTTGAATTATGTGTATACAGCTTATATGAGTCTTTTGGAGGTTCTGTATCTAGGTAAACTCCATAGAAAAAAATGTTTTGCTTGTAAACAGACATGATTTTTTTCTCACGCATGGTTAAGTGGATATCAGACCTTGAACTTTAATCAACACAGTCTAACTGCACGATATATAGTCCTTTATTTCAAGTGTTGACCTGCAGCCTTGTAATTATTTCAAAACACTATTCTTATTAAACATAGATTAAGCCTATAGTGACATCATATTGTCTGAGCTAATCTCCTAATCTTGTACAAGACCCTATTTTGTGTTTGTCATACTTGTGGTATGAAATCACCTTTAGGGTAGGATTTAAAAAATGTTCTTCACCCTTGTTCATAAGACGGAGTCATAAAAAGGCTACGTTGAAAATTTGCAGTAAAAATTGCCCCACCTCCTGAACATGACAAGTGTCATTTTTCAAATCCTCTCCAAAACCTGTTTTCATAGTCACTCTGCAAAATTATCTTTCAGATGGAATTTTAAAATAATCCACCTGTTTTGATCAAAACATCAGGTCATCAAGACTGTTGGAAATTTGAGGTGTAATGTGGGAGCTCACTGACAATTAAATAGTGTCTGCCAGCTGGCTTTTCCCAGGTCAATACAATCAAAAAAATAAGCAATAGCAGGACACCACTGAAAATGAGATTGCACGTCTCATCTGGTCTAACTTGAGTAAATTTAAAGTAAAATTGATTACAAGCAAGAGACTGTAAAACAGAGTGAAAGTGGTGAACATTCAGCATTGACAAATGCTTGTTTAATGTAGTTTTTACAGTTTCGAGTCTCAGGATATGAACATTCCATCATCAGCAGGTAGCTTTAGGAATCCTATATTGTATGTTAACACAGAAACATCAAATGGTGAAGGTCAACTTATAATCAACCCTTTACAAATGATCCTTGCGGGTTAGGGTCATTGTAACAACCTATTCCTCTTCTTATTGTCTAATCTAGTACTAAGGAGTCTGTGTGATTACATTTTACAGTCACATACAGTATACAAGAGTTGCTTACTTTACTCACTCACTCACTCACTCACTTCATGGTTTCATTCAGCCTCAGCTTTTTGAAGGGCATTTTATAGAAGTGCAGCAAGTTAGCACTGCTGTAATTTCTCAATGACACTGTATGGTGGATTTGGGAAAAGTATATTTTTTCTTTTAATAACATGGTAAGGTCCATTAGGTACAAGTCCTGTTTTCAGGGGTGACCTGGGAGCAGTAGAAAGGTTAAGTGATTTGCTCAGGGTCACACAGTATGCAAGTGGAGGTTGTGGGAATCAAACCCAAGTTTGCGGAATGTTCCAAGTTCATTCACAGGTCATTACTTTAATGCTTATACTATACTGCCAGCCCCCATTGAGTCCCTATCCCATTGTTCCATTCCCAAAAGAAAACAGTTATTTGTAAAATATAACCAAAGCATCAGTAAAGCAATGTACCCATTTGTAATGATTTAGTTGAATGACTCACTCAGCATTTATTGGCCTTCTTTCCAGTTGCCTCATATGGGGCTAAAATCTACAGCACCGTGCTAATAGTGTAAAAATGAACCAGAAAGAATGTATGACAAATGCAGTATGTCAAGGCAGTGTCCAGTGGTTGTACCATTTATGAGACAAAGTTACAATATGGGGATATTACTTGAGGCCCAGAGGTCTGTCTACTTGGAGATGTTACTCCATGTTATCCATATACTGTACATTAACTCACTCCTAGGTAGACTGGGTGCTGAGAGGATCATTCTTAGTGAAAATGCTGATTTTAATGGGAAGACATAAAGTTCCCTATGATTGCAGAGATGGATGGCTGTTTTACATATTTTAAAACTGGAATGAGTTACTTTCCGAAAAAACCTGTAGGCCATTAATAACTACAAACATACATTATTTGAAGGAAGCACATTGGGCCCAATTCTAGAAGGGTTATGCCAGATGTAACAGCAGTTGCGCTAAGCAGAATGGCGCATGTAGTAACTTACTCCAGCAGTTGCCACATGCACTATTCTACAAAGTGACCTGAGACATGTCGCAGGCCACTTGCGCCAAACAGCTGTTACACCGCATAAACCCCCTGTGACATGGCGCTAGAAGGTTTACGGCAGCAGTTGCATCCCATTCTAGAAAGGCAGCCACAAGGTGCCCACATCAGGATTCTACAAGAACCCCTGGAGGAGATCCGGCACTGTAAGTTACACCAGCATTTAGCTGGTATAACTTACGGACACCCCCAGGGGTCCTGAAGACCGGTCGGCTGTCCAGCAGAACAGTGCACAGTTTACCTCCCTCCCATGCCCAGCACACCCCAGCTTAACCCCACTGGGCTACCCATACCCCCAGCCCCTGAAACAGCTGTTGGCAGACACCCTGCAGGGCGGCACTGCCATCCCCCCACCCATGTCCCAAACTACGAGTCGCCCACCACATATGCGGCAATATGCCAGCCCTGGAAGTCTAGTGCCCCCCCTCCCTGAACTGTACATTGCCATAATAAAAATTAATTCCTGATTCCCTGGTAGTCTAGTGGCCCCCTCCCTGAACTGTACATTGCCATAATAAAAATAAATTCCTGATTCCCTGGTAGTCTAGTGGCCCCCCACCCAGCTGTGCCAGTCCACCCAGCACCCCCACCCACCCCAGCCAATGACTGGCACAGCCCACCTCTCACCTCCATGGCCAGCCTCCAGCTGAGTGCTGTGTGGCGCTCAGCACAGACATGCTCAGAAATTAATTTCCGAGTCGTCAGTGCAGTAGCACTAATACTGTACTCAGTCGGCGGCTGACGAGTGGAGGTGAGAGGTGAGCAATGCCAGTCATTGGCTGAGATGATGAGGGGTGCTGAGTGAGCTGGCGCTGGTGAGAATCGCAGGCACTATCAGAGAACAAATTTGTTATTAAACTGGCATTACAGTTGGGAGAGACCTGAACAGGAATTAGTATTATTTTATATACTGGAAATGTACAGTTTGGGGGGCACCAGACTACCAGGGAAATGGGGTGTTACGTGTTATCATTGTACAGTTCAGAGGGGGGTACTGGACTATGAGGGCTGGTGACATGCCGCATTGGCAGTGGGCAACCCGAGGGTTGGGGCACGGGGGGGTGTACTTGCGACCTGCGACAAGGGGTTGTGACATGCTGGCCAGGTATGCCCTCTATGTGGCGTACCTTGCCACAAGTTGCAAGTCACAGGACTTTGCTGTGAAGACTCTGCCCCTTCTAGAATAGGGTGCAGGGTCAATGTCGCAGTTGAGGGTGGTGCAAGTTACATTCAGTGGCAACCTGAGCCACCCTTCTAGAATTGGGCCCATTATGTTTTTCACACACACAGGGTGTGTGTTATGCTTGTTAAACTACTTCAGCTTCACTCTAGTGGTTTAAGTAGTCTCACGCACACACCATGGGTGTGTAACAAAAATCAGTTGCACACTACTGCTCGTACATTATTCTATGTATGATTCACATTACAGGTATGACAGTATCTTTAAACCATCATCTTTATTAAGTATATTACAATGATATACAAGAATAACATAGAGCAAAAGAACAATAGAGTGGTTTCTGAGAAAATCTGAAGAAAACACAGGAAAAATACTGTACCAAATGACTAAAACAAAAAGGGGAAAAGTTAGCTCACAGGACACAGATATTTACATTTCTGTGACAGACTAGTAGTTCAGTGGTTAAGGCACTTGCCTTCCATGTGTTAGATAAGGGGTTGAATCATTGAGTCACTATCCCAGCAGAAGAATGGAAGAAGCCCCAGGGTTTGCTTTCCTTTTTCTGGGAAGGATTACTATCCAGAAGTTGTAAACCACAACTCCCTGGTGACCCTCACACTTCTTTCCAGCATGGACTACAATGGTGCTTTGATGGGAGGGCGCAAGGATGCTGATACCAGGCCCTGCTCAATCCTGGCATCACCAACTTCACATCCACCAGCCCATGTGCTTCTGACACTCCTCTCCAGGCCAGTTCTATAGTGGGCAAAATCAGGGGGGTTCTTGTTCTGGTTTTGGTTATGGATTCAGACCAGTCCCCCCTCTACCAACACCATCTTTAAGAATTCTCTCCCTTCATTAACTTTAACCAATTCCCTCTAACTTTTAGGTGGTTAAAGCCACTTGACAGAGGTATACCCCAGAGCCTCCCACAACATATCTGATCAGTACACCTTTCACACCCAAAACATGTTTAATAGTCCCTCCTCCCTATCCCCTTGCCCCAAAGGAAAAGGAATGCCATTTAATTTTATAACACCTTCATACACACTGAATCCCATGGCACATGGCAATTATTGTAGAAAAATATTCCCCAAATTGCTGTTGTTTCAGCTAAATGTTTGAATAGACTTCATGGTGTTTCCTCTGACAAAGTAATCATTGCATTTATATTGCATTATACCATATGTCTATCTTCTACAAAGCAATCAGTTAGATGCTAGTAATGCAGTGAGTGTAGAACAGAACAACATTTTGAATTATATAGCATCTTTCAAACGCCCTGTATCTCAAAGATCTAATAAAGCAGTGAGCTGAATACTGGTGGTGCAGAAACTGTAGAAGAATATGCAGTTAGGAACTGTATAGTGCCTTTTATGCACACTGTATCCCACATTGCATTACACAGCATTAAGTTAGAAACTGGTAGTGCAGGGACTCTAAAACAGAATACAGTTAGGAGTTATACAGCATTTTTCAAGCACACTGTATCTCATAGTACTTTAGTAAGCAATGAGTTAGATACTGATAGTGCAGGGGCTGTAAAATAGAATACAGTTAGCAGTTATACAGCATCTTTCATGCACACTGTATCCCATAGTACTTTAGTAAGCAATGAGTTAGATACTGATAGTGCAGGGGCTGTAAAATAGAATACAGTTATACAGCATCTTTCATTCACACTGTATCTCACATAGTCAGGGATCCTGGGCTCCTGAATGGGGTTGGACCTGACACCTCTTGCTATACTTTGCAGAACACCATTTTTGGAAGAAGAGCCCCCCCACCCCCCGGTACCACAATCCAGAGGCCTGGTCTATCACATTTCTCATACAAGTTGTGAAATTCACTGCAATAAGTATGACATGAATGAAAAATATGAGAAAAGTGGAAATGTCACCAAATATGATCTAGAACCTTCAATATTTGCCAGATTGGTCTAAAATGTGTACCAGTTGTGCACATTGAGACAATTCACATAACACATGTCTCATTGTCATTGTATCTTCACAGTACAGACCAGTATATGCAATTATTGTAGGAAAATATTTCCCAAATTGCTGATGTTTCAGCTTAATGTTTGAATAGACTTCATGGTGTTTCCTCTGACAAAGTAATCATTGCATTTACATTACATTATACCATATGTCTATCTTCTACGATGTTTCTGCTTTGAAATAAAAGAAACCTACTCAAATACCATGATTTATGACTGAGATATTCAGTTTTGAGTACCCATACCCCTAAATGGATCTGGTTAAAAGTTGCATACATATGGGTAAATAAAACATTTTTTTATGTACAAAAAAGACCATTTTTATTTTATATTATTGATGTAAGGAAAGAATCAAAACAAGGGTGCATCACACTTTATTTTATTTTTTTATTTTATTTAAAGTTTCGGGTGACACCTTTGAGCAAACAGGGCTCTTTTACAAAGTTTCCACATCTTGGGCACTTGACAAGATTAAAACAAGACAGGCAAGTTAACAACAGGTAGACATCACTATGTGATTACAGTACATGAGCTGCCCAAGGCTTTGTTAAGGATCAAAAGAGATTAAGTAAAGGGTGTGATTGAACACAAGATCTGTCATTGTACACAGTATGCCTGAGGTGGTTACATGTAATGAAATGCTCTTAAAAGCGCAAATGTTGAGCAGAGGTAGCTAAGTGTGTGGACTCAGATTACAGAAAACATGTTAAGATTGGGGCTGAGGGGAGAGGGGTAGGTGTTGAGACAGAGAGGAGGGAGAAAAGGGGTTGGGTGTGATGTAGGGCGGGGAGGAAGGTGATATTAAGGGTGGAGGGGAACGTAGAAAAGGGCAGGCAAAGGGATGAGTGGAGAGAGAGAATGAGAACTAGCAGGGGGTCGAGAGTAAAGGTGGGGGGAGGAGCACAATAAGTGTAGGGAAGCTGAGAAAGGAGGTAAGATATGGGTGGGCCAGGGAGATTGCTAGGAAGGCTGACGAGGGATAAGGGAAAGCAATATCAGAGAGTGAGAGGGGGTGTAGGGAAGAGTGCTTTAGAGCAGGGGAGGCCAGGACAGCAAGCAGAGGATTTTAGGTAAAGCAGTCACAGTGGGCGCCAGCCACCATATGCTGTCAAAGTTTGTACTTAAAGGAGCTAATAATCTATGTGTTGGTGACTTCCACTGGAAGAGAGTTGAACGAGTTAGAAGCCTTAACTTTTTAGGAGTGCTGTCCTTGTGTGGTCCAGCAGTGAGGAACAGAGAAAGCTAAGTTTTCAGGGCTCCTGGTTAGGAGAGTGGCACTGAGAAGGGACAGTATAGACTGAACCCCGGGGGGGGGGGGCCCAGTGAAGTTTTCTTTGCAAGAATGCAGGTCTGTTACTTTATTCTGCCAGATAGCTGTAGCCAGTTTGCCTGTTCATAGATATCACATGTGTGTGAGTCGTGTGGCTAAGGTGAGGAGCTGACATACAGTACCTTGTTTAGGGCTAGGGCTAAGCCCTGGAGGGCGGTGTGAGTAACTGATCCGTAAACTACAAGACCGTAGTCAATTAATGAGGTAACTGAGCTCTGGATAGCAAGTTTTAGTGCTTCAGCTGTCAAACAATGCCTATGCCTATAAAGCAGTCCAATATGGGTATTCACAGCTTTAACAGTGAATATGTGTGGAGTATGATAGAGTGTGGTCAAGGGTCACGCCCAGGTATTTGAACTGGTCAACCTGTTCCAAAGCATTACCACTGCTATTGTTGATTAGCAGTTGTTGGAGTTTGTTTTTGTTGTGGGTTCCATGAAACAGCATTGATTTGGTTTTTGAGTAATTTAGGATGAGCTTGCGTGACCAGAACCAGGTTTCAACTTCTAAGAAACTTTGCTGAAGTTGCTGCTGAAGGAGATAGGAGTTAGAGTGGCTTGTGAAAATGAATGCATCATTTGCATATAGGAGAATTCTATCATGGCATGTAGCAGGAAGGACTTTCATGAAGATACTGAAGAGTAAAGGGCCAATGATGGAACTTTGAGGGACTCCCAAGTGGACTGGGATGGAGGTTGAGATGGAATCTCCAATTCTGACCTGCCGGCAGTGGTCACTAAGGTAGCTTTGAAACTAGTAGTTGACAGTTGATAGTAGTGAAAGTCCTAGATGTGATAACTGTCCGGTCAGTAGGGAGTGGCTGACAGTGTCAAACACCTTTGACAGGTCAATAAAAGTGGCACCAACCAAGTGGCTGTGATCTAGTGTCTGGTGGATGTGGGAGGTGAAGTCGAGGGATGCAGTGGTGGTACTGTGCCCTTTTTGAAAACCGTGTTGCTGTGGACATTGTTGGTCATATTTTTCCAGATATTCAATGAGTTGATCAGCAACTATCCACTCCAAGGCCTTGGCGAGTGGGGGTAGGATGGAGATAGATTTGTAGTTGCTTGTGAGAGTCTTATCACCACTTTTGTGAATAGGGGTCGCCACAGCAGGCTCCCATATTCTTGGGAATTGTGAGAGCCTAAGAGAGTGGTTAAGAATTTTAGTAAGGGGTGGTAGGACTTCATCAATGGTGAGGGCGATGAGCTTCAAATCAAGGGAGTCACCACTGTGCCGAGCCTCCCCGAGAGCAGTAGGTGCTTTCTGGAAAGCCCTTCTGAGATTGCCTTAAAATAAAATGGGGATGGGCATTGCTGAGTTGCATGTAGGTTGTCAGGATAGGTTGTTGCAGGTGTTGGGTCAAAGAAGTTAGGCGGAAGCACATGACTAAGGTCTAAAAAGGTGGTGTTAAAAGCACTGGCAATGGTTACTTTATCCAAGATGATAGTACCATTAATGTTGAGCATAATGGGTGAAACTTTGGGGTTTTTCCCCTTTACCTCAGAGAGGTTGTTCCAGAAAATCCTACTGTCAGACCAGGTTTTTGCAAGGGCGTTCCTATAGTAGTTAGGCTTCACCAGGTGAATAACTCTTGTGCCGGCATTCCAAGCTGATTTGTAAGCCTGAGTGACAGCTAGAGTGTTAGACAACTTAGTGAGGAACTAGAGCTGGTCACGGGATTTCATCTGTTCAAGGAGGTCAAGGGTCACCCAAGGGTTTATTGTTCCCCCAATCTTAAGTTTCTTGAAAAGAGCATGAACATCACATGAAGAGTTAAAGGATGTAATAAAGTATTCAAGGGCTGAGTCCACATCCTGGGCAGTGTAAATTGGAGACCAGTCTAGTGATCGCAGGTGGGCTTTTAAAGGACCTAATCAACCAGGTAGTAATAATCTGCTGACAATTAATTTGGGGGGGGGGGTTCTGAATTTGTTAGACCAGAGGGATATTACAGGAGACTGGTCACTTATGGTGTCCGGGAGTACTTCAATTTTAGAGATGTGTTCAGACCGATTGGTAAGAACCTAGTCCAGAAGTAAGGAGATCCCCATCCTGTAGTTTATCCTGGTGGGTGACTATGCCAATTGCGCAAGGTTTGCAGCCACCATGATGTCCTTGTAGTTGTTTGCACTGGGGGCCAACCATTTGACATTAAAGTCCCGAAGCATAATCACTTCCGTGCTATGACCTAAGAAATTGATGCAGTTGAGGAGAGAGGGAAGACCCTGATTTGTCAGTTTGAGTGGAATATATTCTGAGGCAATGGTCAATACCTTATTATGAGCATCAAGTAGCACCTTGATGACTAGTATCTGAATATCATTCCCAGAGCTAGGTAGTGGCAGTACATGACTCACGAGTGATTCTTTTAGGTTGAGAGTGCAGCCCCCACTAGAGATGCAGCGAATTTAAAATTCGCTGGCGAAGTGCACGCAAAGTGGGCACTTCGCCTTGCCATTATCACTTCAAGTTGGCATAATGAGAACACGAAGTAAGGTGAAATCAGTGTTTTTAATGGACTTCACATTCCTCATTATGATTCTAAGTGATCCACTTGGTGTTTCAGACTTGGCAGCCCCCCCCCACAGATCACATGGCTTACAGTACTGTAAGTCACATGCTCTCTAGCCAGGCAGGAAGGAAGTGAGTCACATAGACAGTTTCACTTTCTCCTGTGCAGACTGAGAGAAAGGAGTGTGTGAGTACTAGAGAGATGAGTGTTTTTTTTTATTGCAGAAAGAGTTAAAATTTGATAGTTAACCCAACAGCTTTTTTAAAAGCTACATTTTGTTGTCTTTTCTGTACTGTTTTTTTACTTAATTTGTTCTTTCTGTAAATTTTATTTTTCTTACCTACTTAGTTGCTTGTCTGTGTGTGTGTGTGTGTGTGTGACTGTGTGTGTGTGTTGTGCTTGTGTTGTGAGATGGAGCAGGATGAGGGAATGTCTGGGGCTGGGGCAGCTCTGGGAGAGCATGGTAGTACATGTCATCGTACCATGAGCATGCATGGGGGGCATGGGCACCCATTTGTGTTGGACTGCTCTAAACTTATGAGTGTACAATCCCCAGAAGCAAGACCAGCACTGCCTCCTGACTCTGAGGCAGTTCAACCACCACCACCACCACCACCACCAAGTCCAGCACAAGGTCCTTTGGAGCAGGATGGCCCTGTTCCCCCAGGCCCAGGTGTGGATCCCACCATCAGAACTGTTGAGCAGTGTGAGCAGCCTACTGCCAGTTCATCTGCCCTTCCCCTGCCTCTTCCTGGTCCTCCCCGCACCTCCGTTGTTTGGCAGTTTTTTGACTGTGTCGGGGGGACAGCAGTGTGGTTAAGTGTTGCCTATATATGGTGGAGGTGTGCTGTGACCCCAAGGGGAGTCACCTGGGGACTGGGGGCCAGCGCACCCATATGCTTAATCACCACCAGTTGAAGTGGCAGGCTGCCACAGAATGGACCATGTCTGCACCTGCTGGTCATTCCGTGGCAGAGGGTGTTGCTGTGCATAGCGGGCATGGCATCCCTAAGAAGAGGAGGGCCACAGCAGCACCTGTTGCTCCACCAGCACCACCACCACCACCACCACCACCACCAGCAGGTCAGCCTGTTGAAGGAGTGGACACCAGAGAAGTGCATGTAACACTGTCTGACTTGGCAGTTCTCTGGAGAACAGCGATAGGATGAGTGCTGTGGAGCAGTGGCTGGATGACATAGAAGGACATCAGCTTGAAATGATGTCCATGCTGGAACTGCTGCTGGATCACCATAGGATCCCACATTAGTTTTGTTTCCTCACGCCATGTCCCCCCACCTTCCTTACTGTGCCATAAAATGTATTCCTCCACCATCCCTGACCCTTGTATGTAATTATGCCCTTTTTTTGTTGTCTTCAGTATGCGTTACACTTTGTATTCTGGGGCCCCTTCCTTCTGTTAAGTGTCTGTGTGTTTTGTGTATATGTGCTGTTTTGGTGCCTCATTTTTCTGCATCCGCAAAAGGCATCTGTCTTGTGTCCAGAAAATTGACAAGGGGTAACACAGTGAAATGAGACTGTTTCAGCACATACAAAGTCCCCCAGAATTTATGGCACACTCAGTCATGTTCACAACAGTGGCACAGAGTCCCCAGATTTTTAATGCAGTCCCAGAATGCATCCTCCATGTGTCCAGAAAATTGACAAGTGGTAACACAGTGAAATGAGACTGTTTCAGCAATACAAAGTCCCCCAGAATTTATGGCGCACTCAGTCATGCGCACAACAGCGGCACAGAGTCCCCAGATTTTTTCTGCAGTCCCAGAATGCATCCTCCATGGCCCAGATATTCAAAAGGGTTGTGCCATGCGTAACAGGGATGCACCAGTGCAAGTCCAAAAATGCACCATTATGCGATATTCGGCAGGAGGCAGATGCGCCCCCCAAATCACAATGCTCAAGAGCACAATGGTAATGAATGCATGCGCAACTAAAAGGGGAGGAACCATGAATAAATGGCACAGTGCGATATTCAACAACATGCGCCATGCACAATAGGGGGCAAGCAGAAGTTGCACAATCACGGAAATGATCCCCCCAAAAAAAAGGAACAAGAGAGAGGTGCATGAACGCTACAGGGAAGCCAAATGTGGGTGAACTGCAAGTAGGCACACAGCAACTGTGAGCAGGACAGGGCAGAAGCAGGACAGAGCACCTGGAAGCACCAGGAACAGGGAAGGTGTGGGGAGCCTGTGCCACAGTGCAGGACAAAATTATGAAGTGCCACACTGCACTGAGGGCACAGACAGTGGGCAGTACGGCCACTACAGGGAGGTGTTCCCGGTGCAGGGGGAGTAGCAGTAAGGACAGCAGGGGGAACAGTAAAACAGCTGCCGGGGGGGTAACACAAGCAAGGGACATGGCCAGTGCCACCATCTAGATGGAGGCAGTAATGGGGGGGCTGAGAAGGCAGGCAGCAGGGGGGCGTGGCCATGGAAGGGCCCATAGGTGGTATGCCCCCAACAGGCAGTACCGAGCCCGCACCAGCTTCGAGCTGTACACTGATACTGAGATTGTGGGCCAGTACCACCTGAACCAGGTGATCCTGAGGCAGCTCTGTGAGCTGTGCAGTGATGTGATGCAGGCACCCATACGACAGAGCCATGCTCTGTCAGTGGAGACCAAAGTGACAGCAGTCATGTGCCTGCTCGCCATGCGTACCTTCCAGAGACCAACAGGGGACATGACAGGCATAACCCAGTTGGCTGCATCATGCCTTCTCACCCAATTCCTCAGCATACTGCTGCCACATGCTGCGGAGTACTTCCATTTCCCCAGCACACCGGCGGAATGCACAGCAAACATACAGGAGTTCCACAGGGTAGCACGTATGCCTGGCATGCTTGTGGCAATAGACTGCTCCCATGTGGCCATCTGCATGCCACCTGGCCCCGAAGAGGCCGCATACATAAATCGGAAGGGGTATGCAAACATCAACTGCCAGGTGGTGTGCGATGCCAGGGGGTGCATAATCAATGTCAGTGCCACGCACCCTGGGGGAGCACATGATGCCTTCATCTGGCACCAGTCTGTACTGTGCCACAGGTTCAAGAGTGGGGACATCCCCACTGGCCACCTAGTGGGTGAATATGCAATTCACATAGAAAGACATGGAGCTTGGAAGGGGCATAGTCAGAGGTGACATGGTTACTGGTCTAGATGGTACATGGCAGGGCGACATTGATCACCAAACTAATGTCCACCCTCTACACACAGGTGACAGTGGATATCCACTCCATCCCTGGCTGCTCACACCATACCAGTGGCCCTCGACCCCATCGCAGCAATGCTACAATGAGGCACATTCACCACACACAATGTCATCGAGCGGGTGTTCAGGATGCTGAAGGCACGTTTCCATTGCCTGGACACATCTGGTGGTGCCTTACAGTACAGCCCCTCCAAGGCCTGCAGGATATTCCTGGCCTGTTGCATCCTGCACAACATGGCCAACGACTGTGGGATAGCTGTACAGGTCGAAGAGGGTGACAGTGATCAGGACGATAAGGATGCTGGTGAAGATGGTGATGGGCAGCCCCCCCCTTGGTCAAAGGGACCCCCGACTGATCCGGATGGCACAGCTGCACTGGGACACCATCACAGAGGAGCACTTCAACCAACCCAAGTGAGTCATGGGACCATGTGCAACCACCAGTGGCAAGGGCACAACCCACAAACACGCATGGACAAACCCCAGGGGTGCATGTCGTTAAGGGGACTGGCCGAGCATGGAACCGCACACACTGTCAGGGATGAGCAAGGTCTAACATGGCACATGGTCACACACACACACACACACACACACACACACACACACACACACACACCCCACAAGACATGCACAAAGGGTAGGAGGCACGCCGACCCCAACCGCCACCCCTAGCCTCACACACATCCACAGACAACCACGCCCAGTGCCTGTCATTGTGCATGTGTCAGATGCTGGGCACCATTGCACAGTGGCAGACAGCACAATGCAGGCATCATCATGCACACAGAATTCATTTGTACTCTGAAGAAGGCGTAAGCTGAAACATCAGCTGATTCCTGTGCATCATCACCCATGTGGGCTGTCTGCTTGGCCGGCCTGGTCAATGTCCTGCTACAGTAGAAACACCATGATGGTGTCTTTGTATTTTTTGTTTTAACCATTTAAAGTTGTCACCTTTGCACTCTATTTTGCTGCGGGATGGAAGTTTTATGCACTTTAATAAAAACGTCATGATACGGTAAGCTGTGCGTTTTGATGTATTGAGTGTGCAAACTGTTGGGTTAAGTGCAGCAGACATGGCTTTTGGAATTTCCTAAAGCAGTAGTGCGGCCATCATCATGCACACGCCACAGCGGACAGCAGCCGGGAGGGTGTGCAGATGGAACGTGTGTGTGTGTGTGCAGGGCCGGGTACCCCACCCATGCATTGCACGTTGAACAACACACTGCACACAGGGCAGCATCAGACAGTAGCCTTGGTGGGAGACAGGTCAGTCGCGCACCACAGTGCCACAGCCACCATGGATGCATGGGCAGCCCCACTGAGACCCGCCAGCAGTGACAGGCTGACCAATGGCCTCATGGGGTTGCACTGACAGTCCCCAAGGGGTTCTGCTGCTTGAACGCGACCGTGCTCATGCAGGGGTCTGCAGCACACAGAACATGCCTGCACCAGGCGTGCTCGGGTAGCCTACAGTTGAACCCGGTGTCGACAAGAAGAGTTTCGCATGACTCCAGGAACGGGGGGTGGACATTGCATTGCCTGGTGTCTGCTATGCATGGGCAAATAACTGTGTGCCCACTGTGGCCATGGCAGCTGTGATTGTCTGTGTCAGCCTGTCAATGGCAGCTGTCACATCCTCCCGCATCTGGTCCATCCCTGCCAGGAGCAGACCAGTGTCCCTGCTGCACTGCTCCTCTGCCTGGTGCAGGGCCACACTGAGTGCATCCACTGCCATCACAAGCCGCAACTGCTGATCAACTGAATCTTGGAGTATGCAGGTGTACTCTTCTAAGAGGTCATCTGCCTGATCGACATGCTGTCCCTCTTGGTGTTCGAGGCCCTGATGGGCAGCACCCCTTGCGGGTGGGTGCTGCACACTAGAGCCATGCCTGGGCATGTCCACAGGCAGTGCACTGATGCCGCCCCCGACACTGTACCTCCATGACCATTGGCCAACTGCTGACACTGCCCCTCCGGCTGCCACTCTCCAGGGCTCAATGGTGCTGCTGCAGTGGCTGCAACAGCCCCACTGTCTTGGATACACACCAGTGCTGCCCCACTGGTGTAGAGAGGCACAGGCTGGGACTGTGATGTCATGCAGGCCTCCACAGTGGCACCACCCACTACCATGCCCATGCTGTTACCTGCTGTGTGGCCGTCCTGTGGCCCACATGTATCACTGTCCATGAAGTGAGCTCCATCATCATCAGTGATGGATCCGGCACCAGTCCAAGTCTCAGCATGCTGGCATCCATGGACACTGGCACACTGGGATACGGGCAGGGCCTCCTCTGCACCTGCTCCACCAACATCGGGTAAGACATGTAGGCAGGCCCACTGTTGTCCTGACCATTGAACACCTGTGGAGGTGGACGGGCTCCTCCTCTATGTCCATGGTATCACCCTCAGTGGACAAGCCCACCACTGTTAACCCATGTAGATGCTCAGGAGCTGTAAGGAAACACAGTAGCATTAATGTATCTGCCCTACCCTGTCTCCCCCCATTGACAGATCAGGACCTACCATGCAGTGACAGGCTACCACCCGTCTGGAATATACACCACCTGGAACACCCTCGATGGCACAATGCCGCATGCTGCCAGCAACCCGCTATTCTTGTGGGGTCAGGCATTGCACGGCCAGCTGTCCCCCATCGGTCACAGCCCATGCTGCCCTGATGGCAGCCACCTTGTCCTTAATCCTCCACCTGTCCATGCCCATCTTCTTTTTGCATTCCTGCATGGACCACTGGTGGCTGCCATGCAGGTTGATGGCACACACCACCTCTTCCCATGCAGCAGCATGGGCCTGTGGTGTTCCCCACTGTCCGCTGAGCTGTATCTCCTGGTCAAGGTAGGCCTCAAACAGGGCATCTGTTTCTGCCTTGGTGAAGTTAGGTCTCCTCTTCCTCCCACGTCTCTATTCTTCTTTATCCACCTCACGATCGCTCATTCTTGATCCTGTGGGAATGACAGGTGTTATCTGTGACTGTGCAGTCCCATGCTTGTCCCAAACACCACAGTCCACACTCCCAAACAGCATGCAACTCACCACAATAGACTGCAATAACAGACTATGGCCACTGCAGCCCAATGTCGCATTTATATAGCGCAACGCATGCAAATGAGGCAAGGCGCAATTTTAAGAGGATGCTAATGCGGTATCTGCACCATTGAATAGCTGATTAGCTGATTTGCATATGCCGGCTGAATATCACACTGTTGCACTTTGTGCAATTGTGTCGAATGTGCTCAGGCAAGGGTGCATTTCTGTGACATGCACAGTGGATACTGAACGGTGCATGCCCGGGGTGCTGATGCTGATGCCTGCTGCACTGCTGATGTGCTGTGTGCAGGAGGCAATGCAGGGCATGGCCACCACTGTGCCAGTGGCGGTACTGCGCTGTTCACATGTATGATGCTCTGGCACTAGGGCACCGTAGGTGCAATAGGGCCACAGCACAGTAGGCCACTACAGGAAGTGGCACACAGGCACCCTACTGTGCTACACATGGTGAGTACCAATCGCACTGTGGCGGTCCATGCGCGAGAGACCCCTGACCCTGTGCCGACCTTTACCACTAGGCATCATGTGTCCACATGGGTGCACCTCTATCGCGCTGTTCGGTGACAGCACGATGGGGAATGACAGCGCAGTACTGCGCAGCATCTGCACGTGTTGAACGTGCACTACAGAGTGCCATTTTGACACTGAAACAGTACAGGATGGCACGGAGACAGGCACCCATCTGTAGCCAAATGGAACTGGCCAATCTGGTTCAGTTAGTGGAGCCCCATCCTGCTGCCCTATTTGGGGAGGCACCCTTGGACAGGGCCAGGAGTACGGTGTGGGAGGAGGAGGTGGTGGCCCTGGAGGAGGCCACTGGCATGGAGAGGACAGCGGAGCAGTGCAGGCACTGCTATGGTGACCTGCAGTGCTGGACCCGGAAAGGCTTGCCCACCGGCGGGCACGTGCCAGGAGGAGCACGGTGCCACGGCCAGGTAGCTGCCCCATCCATAAACTGATAATGTCCATATGGGTATCACAGTGGCATGTGTCCAGCACATGGGGGGCATCCAGTGTGGGCCATGGTGGTGGTATCGAGGTGGGGGGAGGATGGGTATGGCTGTGTGGGATTGCACACACACGGGGGTGAGGGGACTTTGCTACCGGATTGTACTGATGTTCCTCTCTCCAGGTTTGCACCCGAGGCCCACAGAAGCGCTGGCATGTCAGGGAGGGGAGGCTACGCTGTGAGCAACAGCATGCCGAGAGGGCGGCCGGACCAGACAGGTGCAGGGACCAGCCTGATGATGGTGAGTGCCTTACATCCATGATTACTTTTGCATGCTGTGTAACAGGGTGGGCAGTGGGGCATGGCCACCATCCACTGACACCACTGTTATGCACGCAACTTGGTACAGTTAGCACTGTCCAGTGGCACTGCATGTCTGGGAGTGCATCAATGGTGGTCCATGCGTGCACCGGGTACATGGCTGTGCCACTGCCTTTGCACTTCATAGTCATGTCGCTGAACAGCCACGGTGGTGCTGTGCAGGACTTGGCCAGTGGGTGTGTGCAGTGGTCCACATGGCTGTGTGTGCCTGGGTGGGCAGGTCTTGTGGACATGATCACTGTGGGTGGTCACACACCATCACAGAGGCATGTCCCATGACTGTGTGCCATGCACAGTGGGTGGGCTGCATGGGGCTGTGCATTCACACCTATTGACTCTGCTCCCTTGTCCTAGGTGGATGGCAGCTGCAGGCTATCATAGAGGTGCTGCGGGAGATCCTTCAAGTTGCCAGGACCTCAATGGAGATCCTTGAAAGGATAGACAGGCTGGGAGTAAGACGGCGGCATGGCGGGAGGAGCAGCCAGAGTGAAGAGAGGTGCTCCTGTTGAGCTTACTACTGTCCTGATTTCCCTTACCCCCCCTGGACCAACCCTCACACACCTCCTTCCCTCTACCATTTGTTCACCCCTGCCCCTTACCCATCCCCACCTTGTTTGTGTCCCTCCCCCAACCTTTTGTAAATATGTATATAGTTTTGTTTGCTTTTGTACAATACATTTGCTTTTATATGCCTACTGTGGTGGTCTCTGATTTGTAGCAGGCTATAGGTGCTCAGCTGCAGTGGTATGCATGGCATCAGGGGTGGTGCAGTCATGTGCATGTGTGTGTGTGTGTGTGTGTGTATCTGTGGGGAAGTGACTATGGTGTGGCAGTAGCTATCAGTCACTGTCTGTGATGTGTGTGTGTGTGTGTGTGTGTGTGTGTGTTGTTCCCTGTGCACTGGATGACTGTGTGCAGTGGTCCACGGTGCATGCTCTGTGTCCATGGTGCATCTGTCACACCATCCATGGCCTGTGCAGCTGACACCCTTGCATGTCTGTGACCGGCATGGTCCACTGGCATGTCAGTGGTGGCTTTCCATGCTGGACAGCCACTGTTCCCAGCATAATGCCGGGTTGCCTCCTGTTACTGGTGTGGTGCATGTCTTCCTCAGGTGGCACTGTGGTCTCCACTGTTGTTGTCCCACCTCCATGCTGTCGCTTGTGTGTGTCTCAGGGATGTGCACCACTGTCTGTCACTTGTGCTCCAGGTGCATGCTGGTGGCGTACAGCTCCATGGTGCCTGCACAGGGTGGCTGACACTCCTGTGCCATGGAGGGGTGCTGGCCATGTGTACACGGTTCCGTGGCCACACGCGGGGTGCTTGGTTGCCCTGCTACTGTGTCCCTGTGTTGGTGTGCCCTTGGGTATGGGTAGGTGTTTGTCCATGCACTGTGTTGCATCTTGTGTGGTGCATGCTTCCATGCACCACTGTGGGTGTCTGTGCTGGCTGTTGTGGCCAGTGCTGGGTTGGGGTGTGTCCTTGGGAGGGTGTGCAGGGTGATGTACCACTGGTGGTGGGGTCCGGGACATGCCCTGTCATGTGTGGGGTGCCTTGTGTGCCGATGCATGGTCAGTCTCTCAGCTGTACTCGGGGGGGGACGTGCGTGGTGGCACTGTATATGCAGTCAATGCATCGCTGTGTGCTGCCACCTGCTGACAGGTGCTCGTTGTGGGGCTGCCTTGCATGGTTCTGTGGTGCACAGGGTTGCATTGTCACAGTGGGGGTGGTGGCATGCATGGGGTGTCCTGCACTGATGGACACTGCTCCTGGGCAGGGTGTCTGAGGATCCCAGTGCAGGGTGTGCTCTGCATTGGTGGGATGGTGTGGCATGGGGTGGTCAGTCCTCCTTGTGCGTCGGTCACAGCTTGCCAGGGGGTGTGCTGAGGCACCATGCCCTGGCTGTGGGTTTGTTGCTGGTATCCATGGGTCAGTAGTTATTCCAGCTCTCCACCAGTTGTGCAGTGCATGGGGTGTGGGGGGCAATGTCTGTTCTGCTGTGTACTCCTCTGCCCATCTGTGGCATGGGTGGCGGGCCCCTGCATCCTGTCCCTGTGCACCCCTGGTTGTGCTATTGCACTGCTGCCCTACTCCACTGAGCATCCCTGGTTGCGCTATGGTGCATCTGAACTGCTCCATTGAGCATCCCTGGTTGTGCGATGGTGCATCTGGACTGTGCAACTGCACATCCCTGGTTGAGCTATGGCACAGGTGGCATGATATTCAGTCATGTGCTGCAGGCACATCTTGACCTGTGCAGTTTTTGAATATCGTGCTTCTTGCACATGGGCGCAGTGGACTTGCGCTTGCTCCTGCTGTTGCGCACTTTTTGGGCGCAGTTTGAATATCTGGGCCCATGTGTCCAGAAAATTGACAAGTGGTAACACAGTGAAATGAGACTGTTTCAGCACATACAAAGTCCCCCAGAATTTATGGCACACTCAGTCATGTGCACAACAGTGGCACAGAGTCCCCAGATTTTTTCTGCAGGCCCAGAATGCATCCTCCTTGAGTGCAGAGAAGTGAAAAGTGATCATTGCAACTGGATTGAAAGGTGCCCTTTGGATGTACAGTAATAGTAGCCTTGGTGAGTGTATATATATATATATATATATATATATATATACATATATATACATATATGCTTGTGTATTTTGTAGGTGATGATGAGGGGGGGTTGAACTTGACATGGACATGTATTCATACTATTGTTCTGCATCACACACAGGTGACTCTATCTCCGAACTGTTGCTGTGCACCGTCCAGTGCTCAATGAGAATTTTATGCACTTAAATGGAACTGGATAACTCTCAAGCACATGAAGGTAAGTATTTCTTTTTTGGGGGGGATCATATTTTCAGTTTTGTCTGTAATGGTTTGTTATTTTTTTATTTCTTCACAGATTTCATCAGCATCCTTCTGGAGTCCGGTTCTTAATGATGGTCATGGTCATGGAATGAAACGACTTCTGCGTGCTGCATGTGTGCCCAAGCTCGGGTCAGGGAGGGGTGTACCTGATCATGTTGATGAACTTCTTGGATAAGGCCACTTTGACAGAACAACAAAGTATCAGGAATTTTCCTAAAAAAAAGAAATGAATGGTTTCTTAAAAGTTACAACTTCATTGTTATGTGTCCCTCCCTGGTTCTCAAATCTCAATCCCTATTGTCAACTAAGTTACATTTCAGAGACACATCTGGTCAAGTACTAAGACAACCTGTTGTTTGCAATATTTGTAGCAGTCTTTACAAAGCAATGAAACAAATGAAATCAAATCTTCATACTTACCAAAATGGATTTCACATGGACATTACATCCCTTCCTCTCTATCTGTACAGTATAGCTACAGCATCTTTCCCAATGAGTAATATTACCGATGCAGACTGTTTTTGTTCTCCTGTAAAGAAACAAAAAAGTAGAGTTTTAGCCATACTGCAGCCTTGAAAGCTACAGAAACAAAACAGACAATTTGAGGAAGTAAGGCAGCATAACAAACTTGAGTGCACATACTCACTTTATGGTTTAAATATTAAGAAGCTTTTGGTGGTGGTGGTGCACTGGTAGACTGGTGGTCCGTGGTGGGCAGACAGACTCATGGTGGCAGCAGACTTGGATAACATCAGTCCCAGTGGTGGTGGTGGTCCATGGGGGGCAGACAGACTCATGGTGGCAGCAGACTTGGATAACATCAGTCCCAGTGGTGGTGGTGGTCCATGGGGGGCAGACAGACTCATGGTGGCAGCAGACTTGGATAACATCAGTCCCAGTGGTGCATTGCGGAGCACTCTGCTAATCCGCCTTTGCTCCACGAATCATTTCGTGGAGCGGATTGAGCCCACTTCACCCACCACTAGCCCCCACCTTTCTTAGTGATTCTGTCTTGCCTGAAGACTATGTAACTGAGAATGGCAATAGCGGAGTCTGGGATCTTTGGGGTCAGCCATGTCTCAAGGACAGATAGTATGTTGGAGTTGTGTAGGGAGATCCAGGCAGTGAGGGCATCAAGTTTTAGTGGGAGGCTGCAGATATTTATACTTGCCAAGGATACAGTAGCAGAGCTGTCAGACTTCTTTAATGCCTGCTGTGGAGGTCCAGGGTTGGGGTGAATATTGCCTGAGAAAAGCAGCAGTAATAGTATTAGGCATTTGAGAAAGGCTTTTAGGTATTTCTCGTGGCATAACTTTGTCCTATCTTTTGATGTTTTTTTCTTAACTTGGTGTAAAGAGGAGGTTAAAAGTAACATTGAGCTAAGGAACAATGAGACTTTCCTAGAGAGTTGGAGGAGCACCCAATGGTTGTGTATTCCGGGACAGGGTTCCTTGTTAGGATTTAGGTCGAAGTTGCTTGTGTAGGAACCATAAATTGACAGAGAATGTTTAAAATTCCAGGGTGTGGACAAGCAGGGTTGATGCTCCCCTAAGGTGCCAGAGCAGGATAGTAGAGCCAAGAAGGAGAGAAGGCCCAGGAGATGAGCAGGCAGCATTATTGGTTAACGAGGTGATTGAAAATAGCAAGCCTCAAGAGTTAAGGTGGCTCTTTAAGGGTAGGGGTGAAGACAGAAAGAGAGAGCCAATGGTAGATGAAAGTGTTAACTGTGGGCTGGGCTTAGCTGCATTTAATAGAGGTTGGGGACAGGGATGGTGGGTGGAACAGTTTTAGTAATATTAAAATAAATACAAGAGCACAAAATACACTTAGTTACAGGGAGTAAAGAGAACAAGTGTGCAGGCTTGTGGCTGGACCAGTCAGGAAATTTCTGGCCCTAGGTGCAGCCAGTTGGGAGCCACCAAGCAGGAGAGCCCTTATAATGAAATCAACAGCAATTCAGCAGCCCGAACCTTCCAGCGGGGCTCCTCCAGTGTTGGCAGCAGGAGCAGAGGTGGGTGGCAGGGTTTCAGTAGAGCTACACTGCCTCAGAGAAGTCAAAGCCCGAATCAGGGGATTAGGAGCTGTGGGAAGAGAGAGAGAGAGGGAGAAAGGATTAACTTATTAGCAGAGAATGTGCGGGGGGTGGCAAAAGATGGCTGGGACAGAGTGAGAACGGCAGGGATTGGAAATATCAGGACAACAAAAGGATTGCTTGATTGAGGGGCAAGTTCAGTGCTAAAACAAAAGGAGAGTCTGAGACAGGGTCTGGCAGTCAGGCACCATCCATGTGCATGTGTGGGGGGGGGGGCTGCAAAGCCTAGGGGGAAAAGGAGAAAGAGTTCATGGAAAGTTAGGTGCAAAACCAGTGGGGGTCAGGAAAATAAAGGAAGGATAGCAGCACAGAGGGTGAGAGAGAGACTTACAGGTGGTTGGATAAGCTTAACCAGAGCAGTGCAATTCAGGAACAGTTTTCAATAAAGTCCAGTTACTATGTAGGAATGCAGTCTAAAGCAAACAACAGTTCCATAAAAAAAAAAAAGACAAAAATATTTAAACAGGAGGCTCAGGAAATTAACAGTAAAGATTACACATTCTACCTAATTTTAGTAATATTAAAATAAATACATGAGCACAAAATACACTTAGTTTATTTATTTATTAAATTTTGGTGACCAGGTAGGCCTACTGAGCCCCGAAGGTCCCTTTTTCAGGGGCAACCCGGGATAACAATACAAGTTGTAAGAATGAACAAGGACATAAGGAACATTTGAGGCATTGTGAGTTACATCATGAGGTGGTTACAGTAAAGAAAAATAGTGGATATAGGCATGGTTACAGGCATGGTAAAAAAAAGCAGTGGATACAGGTATGGCTTACAGGCACGGTAAAAGAAAAGCAGTGGATGCAGACATGGGTACAGGCATGGTTATCATCATGACATGTAAGCAATTGGTAGTACTTTGCATATAGCTTATTCAGGGGTTACACGTGGCCTCTGATGAGCAGTCTGTATAAGGCAGGTAGTAGGAAGGTTAAGCTAGGAGACGGGAGTTGGAGAGGAGGGGAGTACCTTAGGAGCTTTAAGTGCCATGACAGTGGCATGCACTTGAGGTCAGCAGATGGTACTTAAGCCTGGTGTGGAAGTTCATGAGTGAGGAGGAGGCCTGGACCTGGGGAGGGAGCTTGTTCCATTGGCAGATTGGTTGGGAGGAAAAGGATCTTCCGCCAGTGTTTGTCTTTACCCTAGGGACTTCTAATAGCATTCTATCTGAGGTTCTTAGGTTTCTTTGGTTGTGTTTGAGGGTTATGGTCCCGGCAATGCTTGGCAGAGTGTGGGGTTTGAGAAGCTTGTAGGCCTGGACAAGCAAGGGGTGTTGGAGGTCAGCGACCAATGTGGGCCAACGAAGATTGGCCAAAGTGTCACAGTGGTGACATCTCGGGTGGTCTAAGGTTGCAAAATGAGCTATTTTATTATATAGGGTTTGCATCCTGGTAATCTCTTGTTTAGCCATGCCCTGTATAATAGGAGCCGCAAAGGTCAGGTTGAGTAGAAGGACGCTGGTAGCTATGGAGAGCCTGGCTTCAGGGATGAGTTGGTCCCTGAGTCGGTACAGGGTGCCAAGTTTCCGATGTAGGGTCCTGGTGACCTGGTCCACGTGTTCCTTGTATGTGATATTCTAATCCAATGTGAGGCCTAAGTATTTAAGGGAGGGGGACTACATTAATGGCTTTACCAGAGAGTGAGGTTAAGGAGAGGGATGAGGACCTGTCAAATCCCAGGGATCTTGGCCCGAATAGCATTGCCTTGATCTTGTCGGCATTTAGTACCATTCTGTTCTTACATAGCCAAGTCTCTAGTGAGGTGAGATCCTTTTGGAGTAGAGGGCCTAGGACAACCACGTCATGCAGGGGTTGGAAGATGACAGTATCATCATAGTTACAGGGGAGGAAAGACAACAAGTGTGCTGGCTTGCCGCTGGACCAATCAGGAAAGTTTGTTACTAAACCATGTTAAAATTACTAATTCAATACAAAGAGTATAGTTTAGAATTAAATAAATAATTATGATTAATTAAGATTTAATTAACTGCATATACAACATAAAACTCAGTCAATGATCTAAGGCTGTAGAATTTCCTATTTAGTATTACACTTACAATGGCTACTCATTTACTTACATGAGATCATCACTATACTAATCATCAAGTTCATGACTTTCACCAGTCATATACAGATGTGACCTTCAGTGTCACTTAATCACTGTCACTGTCTTCCAAAGTCAGACTCATTTGAACTCAATTACATTTCATGCGATCAGCATTACACATACATGCAATAATACATTTGACATTTGCCCTAGCAAAAATGCAGCTTCATTGACATTTGTTTCTTTTGCATTTGCAGTACTTGGTTTACGCGGCCATTTTTGACTTTGGTTCCTTTGTCATCATATGCGGGACTAGCCTGCCTTCTTGAAGAGTTCACCCAAACAATGTAGGGTTAGGAAGCACTAGATTTCACTCATGAGCCCTTTTGCTGACCGCTATCTGGTGCAGAGCATGCAGCATATGAAATCTAAAGGCATCCTCTGTTGGTAGCAGATTCCGTATGTCACCATTTGTTTCACATACAGGTGAGCTCAGAGTACATCCAGACCACCACTGAACTCATCTCTGTAATATAATTTCATGAAAAACTCACTGCTGAAATGAATTCAGTGACATCTAGACTTACTATAGGTTTGCCATAATCTGTTAATGCATAAAGGTTGGCTGCATTTTCAAGGGCAACTTTTAGAGCACACTTTTTCCCTCTTTTGAAGGGATAGCTGACTGTGTCACGGTCTCTTCAGATGTAAGCACTAAGAACAACTGATGTGAGTTGTGATGCATCTGTGTCACACATAGTGCTAAGTTAAGCTGCTATTGAATGGGATGGCAGGTACATGCCCATTTTCTGAACCCATAGCTCATCTAGACCAGTCATCTGAGTACTATAGTAGATGCACATTACTATAACATCAGTGTCTGTGACTACCACTAATACTCTACAATATCCAAGTGTGTTTACACAATATGTGATATGGGAGATTATTCTTGTATCTGCTTCTTCATTTTTTGTACATGACAATTCAAGAAAAACTACCACATCATCTTTTGAGAGAAGAATAGAATGACCCTAGTCCTTGAACGATCCACCAAGAATCAATTTACATCCCTCTGGTAGATGAGTGTTGTGCTTTACTCATGCATCTCCCAAGAAATCAAGGAGACTGGCCTTGTTTTGAGAGTTGGCAATGAAGTCTTTCCACTAGGGGATGGGCAGGGATTCCCAAGGTTCATATGCTCTGCACTTTGCTCAATGAAGCTGTTCCCATTTTTCTCGTTCCTCACCTTTCAAGCTTACTGATGGACTAACATCATACCTATCTCCTACATAAAATAATTTACTTTACGAGCATTCCCTAAATAGGCAGATTACTAATATTGTAAAACTCCTATATAGTATTTCAAACTATAACAAAATAAAACTGGAAATGCATATATGGCCAAAACTGGGATGCTGATTGTGTCCATTTGGGTGTATGGGTACATAAAATGGAATATCTCAGTCATAAATCATGATATTTGAGTCAGGTTTCTTTTAAATGAAAGTAGAAACATTTTAGAAGATAGACATATGGTATAATGTAATATAAATGCAATGTTTACTTTGTCATAGGAAATGCCATGAAGTCTATTCAAACATTTAGCTGAAAAATCAGCAATTTTGGAAATGTTTTCCTACAATAATTGTATATGCTGGTCTGTACTGTAAAGACATGATGACAATGAGGCTTGTTTCATGTGAATAGCCTCAATGTGCATAACTGGTACAAATTTTAGTCCGATCTTAGCAATATTGAAAGTTCTAGATCATATTTGGTAAAATTTCCACTTTTCCAGATTTTTCTCAGATTTTTCATATACATCATATTTATTGAAGTGTATTTCACAACTTGAACAAGAGTTATGACAGAGCAGGCCTCTTGATTAGTGTTGTGCGAAACAGAAATATTTCGGCTGGCGAAATATTTTGCGTAATTCTGCGAAATTTTTTGCCTATGCGAAACAAAATTTTGAATGTTTTCTTGATTTTGCATAATGGTGAAATTTCACTTAAAATCCTTGGTGAAATTTTTCATCTATGCAAAGTGAAATTTCCCTGGTTCCACGATTTCTCGTAAATGGTGAAATTTCACCTTAATGTGTTGGTCTGTCAATTTTGCCTATTGAGACTCCAAATTTTGAATTGTGGTACAATTTTGCCAGCATAACTTTTGATTTCACTTGCAAAAGTTTGGTCCAAAGGTGAAATTTGCAATGCATTGTGGGTAAATAGGTCAGAAGTCACAAGTAGCTCGTTTACAGCTCATTCTGCTGTGTGTTGAGTCAGAGAGCAGTCTTGTGTGGTGCATCAGAGCCAACAAAGCCTTTGAAAATATAGTTAAACTTGTTTTTGAGAGCTAATTGCTGCAAAATATAAAGTTTTTTCCTAATGCTGCTAGGGAACATTTTTAATTCTGTGGATTTTTGTATAATACTTAGTTTAAATTTGATTTTACTTTTCTCTCTGTTTCTGAAACAGTTGTGGGGGGTAGGGTAGGAGTGTAAAGCAGTGCAGGCTATTTCTAGCCAAGCAGATTGATATTTACTCACAATTGTGAGTTGTTTATTTACTGTTATTTCTTATTAATTTTGTTATATCTTGCCATTTATTTTTCTCTGAACAGTTTCTCCATCCTGTTTGAGAGAGTTCCTGTCACTGTTAGCTGTGTTATATATACCATTCTTCTGCTTTTAGCTGTAAATTGATTGTGAATTCTAAAGTTTTAAACACACAGAGCTGAACCTTTATTTGTTTGTGATTAGTTCTGTTTGCTGGAGTGTTAACTTGTGTTACTAATACTATGAAATCAACAGTTCTATATTTTTCGTATCTTTACTTAAGTACTTCTACTTGATCACTTGAACTTGTCCATTTACAGTTGCACTGCATTGTTGAATTGTTCCCCTGTATGTTATAGCTGGAGCTTGACTCTGCACACTGCGTGGTGTTCCTGTTTTAGTTAACTTACCTTACCCTTTTTCTGTTACAGCATTGTTTGTGTAACACCTGACGTGCGCATTATAAAACAGTATACAGTATATTAAAATAGTCATTTTCAAGAGATTGCTTAGTGATCCCTACCATCCAGACCACTACCATAGTGGGTGGTACTTGCCTTTGTTGGTTGCAGTTTTATGGTTGTCTCTGCCCTTATATAAAATAAAAAATTGTGGTACTAAGTAATAACACATTACAGTACTTTATCTGACCAGAGACACAGGTGATCTGTATTTAAAGTCAGCCACTTGTGCCCTTTTTCCTTGTGTGTGTTTCTTTAATTCCTGTTTAGGTAAAGAAAAAAGTTACCTTTTTGTTTTTCACTAGAATAGGCTGCCTACCATATATGGTATTAGTTGTACTCTAAGTGCTGGTATTTGTCCTGTTTGTGTTTGGACTTGTAAGGAAGCCAGTACTCTAGGTCTGTGATGTCCTCATTCACATGTGAGGTGTTATTCACACAGTTAGTAGTAATACATCCTTTCTTCAAATACTCCCACAGAAAGGCAAAGCTTTGAAGCAGCAGTCATCAAAAATGCCTGCTAAGAAGCGACCAAGTACAGAGGGGAAAAGTGGCAGGAGGAATGAGGGAGCTAAAAAGTCTGCTGAAAAAAGTACAGTTTCAATGCCCGTTACCTATAGCAGTGAAAGCATGCATATGTTTGCATCTGTATCTTCTGATGATCATGTGGGCCCTGGTGGTACAACAGGAAACAGCAAAGGAGCTGGTGGATGAACTGAGTCAAGCATACCTATGTCTTACTTTTTTAAAGCTCAAACTGTTGCAGCCATGCTAGTGAGGGATGCTGACAGTGAGAAGAAGGGAGTCACTGACACCAGCACAGGAACAGCTGTCCAGGACTCGGAGAGGGTTATAAATCTGTCAGTGTGACTGTCCATATTTCTGCAGGAGTTGGTGATGATAGTGTTCAACAAGAGTCTAATAATCTTGGAGATGAGGATAGTCAACCCCCTGAGATGGTTGTAGAGAAAGAAAAAGGTGTCTTCCTCCAAGAAGACAGTGATGGGTGGAGGAGGAGGAAGACAAGGACATCATCGCTATTGGTGGTGATGATGACAACTGGGATGATCTCACATGGAAGCCAGAGTTAAAAAAGGTCAAGGGAGTTGTAGGCCATTTACATGTACAGCAGAGGGTCAGTCTGTCACCAAGCATATAAGCAAACCTTCAAGCAGTCAAGTAACCCCCCTCCCAAATGTAGTTTTATTGAAGTGATGAGAGCAACCCAAAAACACACACACACTTCCACACCGGTTTCTGAATTATCCCAGTCCCAGAAGCATCTGAAGTCCAGAGGTCAAAAGTCCCTAGTTTGGGACTTTTATGTGCTAGATCCTGCTGATGAGACCATAGCAGTATGCCAGCTTTGTCAAGCCCGTGTTAGTCAGGGGGAAAAGGGAAGCCACATAGGCACCGGTGGCCAACACACCACCTGAAAAACAAGCACCTTCTGAGATGGCAACAACCCCAGAAGGATGCCAGAGCTCTTGGTAGCAAGTTACATGTAGTAGAGCAAGAGCAGGAAGAGGGAGGGCAGAGTGGATCGGTGGTGGAGGAGAAGGGTGAGCAATCCTTTGATCTTTCTAGTAGTGGGCATAGCCCCAGTCCCATGAGTCTGAAAAGTACAGCACCACACCCACAAGCAACCAAAATAACTGGTTTCATGCAGTCTACACAGCCCCAAGAGTCCAGTGTCACCCCTAAAAGAAAATCATTGCTGCCACAAGTACAGCATTCTTGTCGGACAGCCCCAAAAATGCAGCCCACTCTGAAGATCATCCTTGAGCAGCAGACAAAGTACCCCCCCAATCATGCTGCTGCATGAGAGTTAAATGCTTCCACTGCTGAAATGCTGGCCATCAACCTGTTGCCATTCTCATTTGTAGAGAATGCTAGTTTCCACAGGTTGATGGACCGTGCTTGACCCCAAATGCAAGTTCCAACTTGAACCTATTTTACTAAGCGTGCCATGCCAGAGATGAACAGTAGAGTTGCTAATTACATTAGACATGCATTGAAGTATAGTGCATCACAATATATCCATCTTAGCATGGATATGTGGTCCAGTGGACAAACAGCAGCAAGCTCCTATCTGTGCATTGCAGCACACTGGGCACATTTGCCTGGGGTGGTACTTGATTTTGGGCCCGTCAAAACATGCGTGAAGCAAAATTGTGGTGGTAGCAACACACCTGGTATTCAGCAGCATGCAACCCTGAGTATGACAAGTGTTACAGGTTCTCACATGACTGCAAAAATGGTTAATGTTCTGCTGGACGAGATTGATGGGTGGCTACACACACAGTCACTCATAGCAGGATTCATCGCAAGTGATAATGGCTCCAATGTAGTGAAGTGCATTAGCAATGGTAGTTTTTTCAGAGTGCCCTGCCTGGCACACAGTCTTAATCTTGTTGTTCAGCAGTTTCTCTACCATGTGGACATTAAGGAAATGGTTACTGTTGCCCATCGCATCTGTGTCCACTTCAACCATTCTGCAAAGGCCTGTGAACATCTGCATGAGAGCACAGTGCAATAACCATCTGCCTCAACACCAGATGAAGCTTGATGTTGTCACCAGGTGGAACTCCACGCTGTACATGCTTGACCGGCTGTATGAACAGTATAAGGCTGTGTCAGAATACCTGCTGCTGCACACCACCCGTGACAGTGCTGGAGTGTCCATCACTCTAACAACAGAGCAGTGGCACCAAATTGTTGGGCTAATGCACATTCTTCATCCATTCGAGTATGTTACACAGGCAGTGAATGGGGACACTGCTTCTACAAGTCAGTCCATACCCCTCATACGTGTGCTGAGATAGACACTAGTGAATGTGCTGCACCGGACAGAGGCAAGTGGGGATCATGGCAGTTGTGATCTAATGGATAACATTCTCCATGTGCCGGACACAAATATCCATTTATCTGGCATTTTACAGTCGGCTGACTTTGCAATCGCCACCATGCTGGATCCACACTACAAACGTGGACTGCCCTCTATAACTGAAGGAAGTCATCAGTGAGTACAACAGTTGGCAGAGAACCTCATTAGAATGGTACATGCAGCACAAATGAAAAATGGATGCACTGCATCAAAACAGGTGTTGCTACCACCACCAGTGGCTCATAGGCAACCCAATCAGAGAAAATGGGCAAGGCAGAGCAGAAAACTGCAAGCAATCCCATTTGGGATGTTCTCTTTCAGGTGAGAGCAGAAGATATGGAGGAAAAGGAGGAGGAGGAGACAGATGAGGCAGCTGTACTCCGGGCAGCAGAACGAATGGTGGAGGCCTACATGGGGGACCCAAAGCACCTTGCCATTACTGATGAGCCACTGCTGTACTGGAGCAGTAAAATGACTGACTGGCCAGCACTAACATCGGTTGCTGTGAAATACCTGAGCTGCCCACCATCCAGTGTCACTGTGGAACAAGTGTTTAGTGTGGCTGGGCCAATTGTGAGTGACCGTGGGACCAATTTGTCACCCAAGAATGTGTCCATGCTAACATTCATCAAAATTAATGAAAGGCACATTCCACACAACACAATGATGTCAGTGGTGTTGCAATGGGAACTGTGTCTCGGTGATGAGGATGATGATGATGATCCCTCGAATAAGGCATCCACTGGCAGTGAGGTGGATGAGGCAGCAATGTTGAGAGAATTCCCACCTGATGAAAACTCCAGTCTTGAAGACTGTGAGGGGTGCTTCTTGGGTGACGTGGAACTGGAAGTTGAAAAAGGCTGAGTTTGCTCCAAGGCCCCCCCCCCAACAACTTTCACTTCAGTATGGTGGCTGGGGTGTGTATGTTATACCTTGTTTTTAGCTATGTACCATTGGATTGGTTATGGTAATGTGTTATGTGCTGCAGTGTGTATAAGTTTCATTTGATCACCCTTTGCCATAACCCATTGATTGGTCACCTCACCACCAGTCCCCAAGCCTATATAAAGCAGCAACAGCAATGTAATTACCATAACCGTAAAGATTTTGCAATTGCATGATTGATTACAGTTCTAATGTTTTTCTTCCAAAAATATCTTACTTTTCATGTTGACTATCAACCCCATCTTACAGCGAGATATGTTGTCTGGATGTCTTTAAAAGTGCCCATGATGGCAAATTCCACACTGCCCCACCGCCCCCTCTCATCATCTGACCTGACCTGACACACCCATGCACTCCATGTGACTGAAAAAAATGTTTCTGCCACTTAGTATTGGTGACATGTACAAGAACCCTGGCTCCTAGTACAAGTAGCATATGAATGTAACATGCTAATTCAACAGTTAACACCACACGTTGAACACATTTTGAAAAATGGTGAATGGTGGCCATCTTTAATGATGTAAAACATTAATTACAAAAATAATCATGACGAGGCTTAACAACTTACAATATCAAATCCCACCAAAAGGTTACTTATGCTGCAGTACCAGGTTAAGGTACACCAAAACAGCAATGGTTCTGGGGCCGGGGGGTCAAGGCAGGGGCAGAGTCTTGCTGTCCTCATTTTGGATTCAAAATGTTCATGATAACTGCAGCTATGCAACCTCCATTGGTTAGACAAGACATTAACCTTCTCCACCTAATTATTTACTAAACACCATCTTAATCATTTGTTTTTGCATATAGTTCCTCCCTGTATGTGGGTGGCAGTGGTGATTACTCATTAATGGTAATGGTATGGACACCAGTCCAGTGGCCAACATTGCAGTTCAAGCAACACCTCTGTCCTCCAGAGACACAACACAGCTCCTGCAGGGCCTGGATGGATGTAGTCATCAAGATATGATGAAACCTCAACAGAGGAAAATGAACTAAGCAAGACCAAAGATAAGAAAAAATGATGGATACTCATGAATCTGCATACCTGCTTTACCAAACAAGTTGGAAGAAGAAGCCAAGAAAAAAATGTATACTTGCCATACCCTGTGATGTCATTAAACTGCAGATATTCCCCACAGGAATATGCTATGCAGTGCACATGATTCCAGACCAAGGTCCATGATGAAGCACAGTAGTACTAGCAGGCAGTCCCCTTTCCCTATCAGCACTGCGTAGCTTGAAATAAGGAAAAAAATAAGAACAAATTTTGAGGATTGTTAAAAAGTTCCCACCACCACCACTACCATCTGTCCACCAACCCCCCCACCACAGAAGACCATAAAAAATGAAGAAATACTTACCTCAAGGACTGAGAAAGTGGAACTATTGCACAATTAAATAAATCCCCTGGATCTGGTTGAGCAGCCAGCAGCAGCGGTGGCAGCAGAATGGAACAAGACTTAAGTTCGCTGGAATTCCTGATGTTGACAAAAGCAAAAAATTACACAATTACTATCAAGCTCAGACAACCAGATGGCAGTAACAGACATACAACACCAGTATGAAAATTCCAATACTTACCGTCTGTGTTGGGAAATTGGGAAATGCGGTGCATTCAAAGATCCATAAATCTTTTGCCTGGCCTGGCATGATGATGTCAGCCACAGCACATAGAAAAATAATATAAGAGCAGTGCAAGCATATTAGAACTCAAGATGCCATAATACCAACCCACCAACACCCTTACCTAACACAGGAAAAAAAAATGAAGATAAATACGTGTTCAGCAGCAGCAGCAGTACGGACTGTGTGAAGATAATCCACCATCAACCATCCAGAACAGTAGTTCTTGTGGCAACTTGGCAAGTAGCAATCAGAGACAGCAGCAGGCAACAAGCTACAGTGCCCCAAAATGTCATTCACTCCCCACCGCCAGGCAAGCTTCTACCACAGAGTCAGTCAGTCAACACAGCTAGACAATCAGTACAGCAGCATAGGAATAGGGAAATAAGTGTACATTTCTGTCTCAATCAATTGAAACAGCAGCAGCAGGAGGAAAGAACGGCAAGTAGCAGCAGCATTTTACAGGAGGAATCAATTTTCTCTGCATGGGTTGGAACCCCCTTTTCAGGCACACCATAAAACAGTAGGATTGATGCCACATTTCAGTCTCAATTTGATGTAACATTTTTCCTGTAACATTTATGGACTTGTAGGCCCTGTTTGGCACCAGCAGCAATGAGTTTCAGCCAGAAATATTTGGCAAACAGGCCCTAAAACAGCTGTTTAATGTCTGTGTGGTGGTGGGGGGGGCACCTTAAAACATCATTGCTAGTTGCACAAAACAATAAAGAAGCAGAGACCAGATTTCTGACTGAATTTAATGCACCATTTTTCCTGCAACATATCTGGACATTTACTGCCTGTGCTGCACTTTCAGAAGCAAGATGTGGCGTAAAAACAATTTTAAATAGTGGCCAAAACAGCATTTTAATGTCTGGGTGCTTGGGAGTACCCTAAAACATCAGGACTGATTCCACATTTCTGTCTCAATTTGATGTAACATTTTTTGGTAAACATTTCTGGACTTGTAGGCCCAGTTTGGCACCAGCAGCAGTGAGTTTCAGGCAGAAATATTTGGCAAACAGGCTCTAAAATAGCTATTTAATGTCTGGGTGGTGGGGTGGGGGGAAACCATAAAACATCATGGCTGAGACCAGATTTCTGTCTGAATTTGTACCAGTTTTTAGAAAACATCTCTGGACATTTACTGCCTGTGCTGCACTCGTAGAAGCAAGATGTGGCTTAAAAGCAATTGTAAACAGTGGCCAAAACAGCATTCTAATGTCTGGGTGCTGGGGGGTGGGCATCATAAAACATCAGGACTCACAGCAGATTTCAGTCCAAATTTGATGCATGTACAGTATGGGGGATCATGGGCTGGGGGGAAGATGCCCAGTGGGGCACCTACAGCAGTGTTCTGGACATTGGGGGAAGGACACATGGCTTGGGTGTGGTCTGCTGGCAGAGCTACACAACCCCCGGAAGGCATAAGTACAATTATGCCAGCTAAATGCTGGTATAACTTACATTGCTGGTTCTCCTTCAGGGGTTGTTGTAGAATCCTGACCTTTGGGATTTTGTTGCTGCCCTACCAGAATTGGGCACAACTGCTGGCCATAATCTCCCTAGCGCCATGTCACAGGGGGTTTAGGGTGTAAGTGCTGGCATATGTCCACTTTGCAGCAAGTGGCCTGCTACATGCCGCAGGTGTTACATGAGGTCCCTGCACCCTAATTGGTACCCCCACAGGTACACTGCAGACAGCTAGCATTTAGATATATTTTATACTAATAAATAGGGCTAAGGGCATCTGCCATATAAGAGTAGATGTCAGGATATGTATGCACATTATCGCTATACACTTTACTTTCCAATATTCACATGTATTTCTTGCTTATAAGATGTGAGGACATCTGTGTCCTTGTAATGATTATGATATATGAGTTGGCATTGCCATCTTCTGATGATTTGTATTATTACTACACGGCTATGTACAAACTATACCTCTTTGTTTCTACAAAGTGATGACTATAACAAAATTGTATAACGTTATCTTAGACTGAGGAGCCACCTCTAATTTAGCCAATAGGGCTCATCTCTGTAACTGGAAATGTTTCTATCTTACAGTAACCATGGTAATTATCTTAGGTATATAATGTAAGACATTACGTCTTCTACCTCGGAGACCCCAGGAGACACAGAGATTCCTCAAGGTATAGGGAATGTTTATCATTGACTCCCAGTTCCTATTGGTTAGCTTAGGGCAACTGTGATTTTCCTTTTGGTAATGATAAACAAGCTTTATTGCTCTTATGCAATGTGTCTGTGATTCCTTGCTTGCCCATTATTGCCAAGAACCTGAGAGTGAGGTTTAGACCTCCTGACAATTGACGACCGTGGGCAGGCAATATTTGGAGTTTGCAAAGTTTCACTTGTTGCTACAACTTTCCCCTTCCCAACAGGGACAGCAGATGTGCATTCCCACACCACATCTCCCATTTTTCACTCATTTTGTAATCACTTACAAAGTCTGGCTGCTACCTGGGTGTGGTCAATGCTGACTTGACCCACCCCAGAGCAGTTTTGAATTGCAAGCTTACAACTGCACAGTAGCCTGACTGTGAACAAGTGCACCTGTTGTGGATCGATACACAGCATGACACCTTTTCACAGTGTGATTTTTTGTTCCCTCCCACACAATGGCCACCGTATCACGTATCACTGTATGGTCACCGTATCACCGTATTTGCTTAGAACTGAGACTCGATGTCTCAAACTTCCTTGCCTCCCATGGAGGATGGGCTGACTTCACGCAGGATGCAAGTCAATCTGAAAACCCTATACTGGGGATTTCAATCCAGTACACTGAGACAAGACAAACAGCCAGAAAGCGAGAAGCTAAAGGGCTGTTGGTAGTGGCTTTCCATGCTGCTCTGGAAGCCTCCGAAGTGAGGTTTCGATCCCTTGAACTGCAAATTTTATCTCTTAAGCAGGAGATGGGATTGCAGGAAACTGAATGTGTGAGATGAGAGCAGGATTTGGAGTCTGAGCTCCAGACACTGCGAAATGAAAAGGATTCCCTTTTGCATCATTCTGCTCAGGCTGGCGAGCAGGAACTTTGTATGTTGAAGTTGGAGCGTGAAAGTTTGAGACAGGATAAGGGGCAGGCCTTGCAAATGAATGACTTATTAATTAGAACGAATGATAAGATGCGTGAGGAGTTGGGTGAGTTACAGGACGAGATAAACCAGGTACGTAATAACTTAGGGATAGCTACTAAGGACAATCGTGAATTGAGCGCCCCGTATAGAGTGTTACAGAAGCAGATGTAGGATGATGTGGATCAGAATGTTACAAAAGTGAGTCATGAGGAATGTGAATCTAAAATGGTGAAACTGTGCCATCAGTGAGAGGTGCTGGCTGGTCACGTCAAGGCGATGGGAAGCGTAGCCCCTGCTTTCTCGATGTCATCTGAAGGGGAGGAGTCAGATAATGACATTTCTCAGTACAATGCCCAGTCACACCCCTACTATGGCCCAGACACCCCTTCCCCCTCATCCACAACATGGCAGGCCCCTGTCACATGACACCAAATCCCTGTGTCATTGAAGGCATGATGCACATCATGGCAGACACCAACATGGTGACCCCCATGATGGGGGGGAGCAGGCCTAGGCCTAGTCCTGACGGCACCACCGATAGCTGTTATTAATGTGGAAGACAGGCAGGAGATAGAGAAAATGATTGAAAGTGCCTTAGGCACCATGCCCATCTCTGAGGAAAAACAAATGGATTCACAAGACCCAGATTAGGCAGCTTCTACATGAGGCTGGTACACAGGAGGGCAAGGTTCATTCTGTGACTGAAACCATGGCTCAGGCAGCCCTGGAGGTGCCCGAGGTAATCTACCTCCACTTGATTGTCCTAATAATCCCATACAAATGGCCTACTCTGTTCTGCAAATAGCTGACTGTATTGGTCAGATGAGCTCATCCGACAACCTCAGTTGTCACTTGGAGAAGGTGCATGCTAAATGTGAAATGCTTAGTGTCCCTGCAGATTACCAGGTCCAGATCCTACGCCAGACCATCGATCCTGGCCTGTGGGCAAAACTCCCCGATGTTGTCTGCCAGAACGGCCATGCCGCCTTTGACAAAGTAGCATCTAAGCTCATCTCTGCACACAATCCAGGTGTGGTAGGAGTGATGCTTGCATACCCTGTGAAATAGAATGCAAAAGAAAGTCCACTGACTTTCCACCAGGGGCTCTGGATGGCCTACCAAGCAGGGAAGCACCTTGCAGGAGAAGCCGCAGATGTGGACCTCATTGAGTATAAGACCTTGTTCCTTAGGAACATGATCCGTGCACTAAGAGAAAAAGTAGAGCCTACCACCTATCCCAACATGGAGAGATTTGCTGCCATTCTTCAGAAAACAGAGAGAGTTTATCAACTCTACATCCATGATTCAGGCTCCGGTTCCAAGAAAGTACAGTAGTAGCAGCGAATTAGTCAAAGGATTTTTAAGGATTTTTAAAAATCCCTATTGAGAATCGTGAAACCTTTAGTTAGGGATTTTGTTTTGTTTGTTAGTGTGTTCACTGCTACCCAGAGAGGGTTGTCTCATCTGATAGTGTAGTTGAAAATCTACCAGTTGGCATCTTAAGTACTGTAATAGGAACTGGCCTCTTTCTGTAGGTATAACAAAAAGAATTTTAGAGGATTTTTTTCCCTAAATTTTGTGAAGGATAAATAAGGATTCTCACAGAATTGCTTGACAAATTCGGTGCTATTACTGTAGCTGCCGTGGAAGCCATTCCGAAGGCCACGACATGCTACATGGTAGAGGGGCAGGCCCAAGAGAAACAGCCCCTCCTCACAGACAACCAATACCCCCAGCAGGCCCAACAGAAACAACAACAATCTTGGAGTGGGAACCGGAACTACCGTAAAAATAAGAAGCACCATAAGAACAATAAGGGTAAACAACAAAGACCAGGCCCTTCACATAGAGAATCGGAGTCTCTGAGACCTCCTTGGGAAAGTACGCTCTGTAGCAGATGCTGTTCTGGTACAGGCCCTTGCTGCAATACAGCCAAGAGAGCAGGCCTCCATTGGCCACGGGGACACAGGAAGTCCAGGCTCTCAGGCCCTTACAGGCCTGAACCCGGAAGCTGCTCCCTGTATAGCATCACTACAGCATGGTGAGATGGTTCAAATGAACCAGGCCCAGATTCTCTTTCAGAAGTTCCCCCATGCTTCCACTGGTACAGATTAACAATTACAAGCCCCAGTCTGTATTGTAAACAAGCTGGTCTTGGCTACAAATGGAAGGCCCTGCACAGAGGCCGAGGTTGGGAGCCACCTACTGACAGTATTACTGTGTCTGTATTACAGGATGACAACCCAGACACATCATCATGGTCTACCGGATGGAGGACCAATATGTCTGGGGTAGACAGAACTAGGTTACCTGCATACACTCCCTGCCACTGCCTGTGATATTGGGACACCTGAAGGCATAGCACACCTTTCAGCTAATGGTACTGCATGATCACCCTAATATAATCGGAACTGACTTTTTGGCACCACACAGCTGTGTGGTAGATCTAGCCAACATGTTAATGATCCAAATTCAGGGACAATATCACACCATTATGATCCCTGACTCACATTGGTTGCAACAATTTCTGCAAACAACAAAGAGTATGACATCATAGATTTGTTTAAGAACCATGAACTTTTCCCAAAGCTCCTCCCCATTCTACAAAGACATCTGGAGGCATTTGCCACTAACAAGCATGGCTGTGGCAGGATGCACTCTGTCATTAAAGTGGCAGGCCCAGCACATGAGAGGCAATGGCAATACCCCTTTCCACCTGAGGCCTTGCCTTCTCTTAGGAAAACAATTAAATCACTCCTCAAGCAAGGTGTAATCAGGACATGTGTCTCCACTACAAATTCCCCAGTGTGGCCTGTGAAAAAAAACACAGGTGCCTGGAGACTTACTATTGACTACAGGAGACTAAATCAGGTCACCCCCAGTTGTGCCCCAACTGTGGCATCAGCACCAGATGTGCAATGACTACTGACCCCTGACCAACAATGGTTTAGTGCCCTGGACATCTCCAATGGTTTCTGGTCATTGCCATTGGCCCCCAAAAGTCAATATAAGTTTGCCTTCACCTTTGAACAGCAGGCAGTACATGTGGACCTGCTTACCACAGGGTTTCCACAACAGCCCCTCACTGTTCCATTTGCACATGATGGACACCCTTGAGGGCTTCTTTACACCCCAGTGTCTCTTGCAGTATGTGGATGACCTGTTGTTGGCTACAGCCACACAGGAACAACATCTGGATCTCTCAGATGAATTACTGACCCTCATCCAGTGGGCAGGCCTCAAATGTAACCCTGCAAAAGCACAACTATGTCAGAAAGAGGTAATTTTTCTGGGTCTGAGGATAACAGACAAAAGCTGAAGCCCTACTTGGAAGAAGATACAGTGATTGCAAGATTTGCCACTGCCTACCAGCGTGGCCACCCTTAGAAGGTTTCTAGGAATGGTGAACTATTCTAGAGATTTTATTTGTGATTTTGCTCAGAAGGCCACCCCTTTGTATGAACTACTGAAAAGGATGTCTCCTAGACTTGGGGCCCCATTCACACCCAAGTTGTGACATCACTGAAACAGGCCTTGGCCTCAGCTGCAGCTTTGGTTAACCGCAATCCATCCCTGCCATTCCATCTGGAATGTGCCACCTTTGACATTGCTATGTCTGCAGTGTTGGCCCCTGAAGATCCATGCACCCTGAGACCCACTTCATATGAATCACAGCTCTTGACCCCAGTGGAACAGAAATACAGCCTTTGTGAAAAGAACCTTCTGGCCACCTACTGGGCTGTCAAGCACTTTCTGTATATCATTGGGTACTCCCCCTGATCATCAATACAAACCACACCCCAACAACCTTTTTACTGCCAGACAGAGTAAAGGATGGGTCAGTCTCCAATACCAGACTGATATACTGGTCCCTCCTTCTCCAAGACAGAGACATCAAGGTCCACCCAACCAAAATGCCATCCATGCTGGCACATGGTTTCCTTTTTCTTGGAGAGCCCCATGACTGTACTCTGCATCCACCTGATCTACCAGATCCGGTTCCTTTCCTTCCTGCTACACCACAGCTACTTGAGAACACCTCATTGTGTCATGTCTTCACAGATGGATCAGCTTCCTATTACCAGGGAGAACAGATAGCAGGAATGGGCATATTAGTAATTTACCCTTTTGGTAACACTGTTAAGATTTCTAAGCATTGCAGTGTGGCATTATCACAGTATGCAGAGATGGCAGCGGTGGCCTGCGCCCTCGAGTTCATCCAGCATGGAACCAAGGATACCATTATTTTCACAGACTCTAACTGAGTATGTTGTTCTCTTACAGAATTTCTTCCTTTCTGGCAGAAGAACTCCTTTACCTCTACTGATGGCACACCGGTGAAACACAAGGAACTGGTAACATACATTCATTCACCGGTGCAGATATTTGCACACAAACTCTATGTACACAAAGTTAAGGCCCACTCCATACACGACCCTTATCATGCCTTCAATGACACTGCTGACATCCTTGCAAAGGAAGGGGCCCGAGGGGAGGACACCTGGATGATAGACCATACAGAGGCCAGAGCAGCCGTACATATTGCAGCAGTCAGAAAGAAACCTGAACCCTTCACCCCCTTGGATTTGTCAGAAGCCCAGCATGCTGACTCAGAACTCAAAGATGTGTTCAGATTCCTGGACAAAGGTACTGAGAAGAATCTACCTACCCACAACCCCTACCAAAGGCATGAAGGTAAGTTACACCTGTTCCCTGATGACAAGCTTATCTGGTATTAACCAGATGACACCCCCACCAAATTGTGGGTGGTCCCTCATCATCTTAGGTCAGAATTTCTGCACCAAGTGCATGACACCTCCACTGGTGGACACCAGGGAGTGGAAAACACACTCCAAAGGCTCAAGACAACCACCTGGTGGCCTGGTGTCACCATGGATGTTAAACAGTACATAGCTAACTGCCTTGTTTGTGCACAAAATAACCCCATCCCTACCAAATGAAATGCCAAACTGTTTCCACAAAGACATTCTGGCCCTTGGTATGCCATACAGATCGATTTTATTGGTCCACTGACCAATACCAGCAGAAACAACAACTACGCCCTTGTGGTAACTGATCTTTTCTCTGAGTCGAAGCTTTCCCCGCTAAGATATGCACTTCTAAAACCACTGCCAAAATCCTGGTGGAACAGATTTTCTCCAGGTGGGACCTATCTCTCAAGGAAGACTCTGACAAAAGATCCAGTTTTACAGGTGGGTTGATGAAAGAAGCCCTTGAACTCCTCGGAGTTCATCATAAGTTCCACATACCTTACCACCCACAATCCTCAGGTCAAGTAGAGAGGACCAACAGATGGATTGAGCAAATGCTTTCCAAATTCATTGAGGACAATCCCAAGGATTGGGATTCCCTACTGCCATTACTCCATATGGCAATTAGGGGCACGCCCTCTGCCACCACCCTGTTAACACCCTTCAAGGTGATGACTGGTAGAAACATGAGATTACCTGAACACCTATTGTTTGACCTACACCCCCCCCCACTGCAGACTGTGTCTCAGTGGATCAATATGTGGAAAAACTCAGAAAAGACCTCATACACACTCATTTGTATGCTGCTAACTGCATGGGCAAGGCCCAGCAACAGTCCAAAATCCAGTTTGACAAACACACACAAGAAGTGGATTGGCAAGTTGGAGATCAGGTAATGGTTCTCAGATTTGCACATCCCACATATTCCTTCTCCAATAAGTGGGAAGGACCTACCCCAATGTCAACAAGCTCAGTCCAGCAGTCTATTAGGTTAGGCTCATGCAAAAAAAAAAAACTGACTGACAAATGGTTGCATGCAAACCATCTGAAACTGTACAAAAGGAGTATAATTACTTTTCCTCACCCCATTGGGTGGAATAGTACTAATTTGCTAATGTTTGATTTTCCTTTTCAGATACACTGACAAGATGGCTATCTTGTTCCATTTTCTCCTCATCTCAGTAGTTATCCCCTGCATCCAAGGCATGGTAAAGCACCTCCTTCCTCACTTTGATCCACCTGCAACTACCCCAGAGGGAGTCTCCATCAATATTCCTGACCATTTGATTACTGTCCAGGAAGGTTCAGATGCCTGCCTCACTGCCTCAGTTGTTGCTCCTAATAAATCTACCCTACAAATTGAATGGCAAACCAAGTCTCAAGGACAAATACTCCCCATGGCCAAACTCTCCAGGGGAACTTTCCATGGATGGCCCAATGCAAAATTATCCCCAAATGGCACCTTGTCCTTGCTCCAAACCTCTCTTAGACATTCTGGTTTATACAATATCACTGCCTTAATTGACCCTTCATATTGTGATTCTTTGTCTAAAGATTCTGTCAGAAAATTTTGTGCTGTACACAACATGGCCTCAGCTGCCATGTATTTATCTGTGTTACCCCCTACTGAGAAATAGCTTTTGGAATGTCCAAAACAAACTCCTGGTCCTCGTAATGGTCTCACAGCCACTGCTTTACCTGGCTCACTTATTAACAACTTATAATTTATGCATATACCTGTTTTGTTTAACTTGACTTACTGGAATATGAAAGAATTTGGTATGTGTCATACTACTAATACATAATTGTTTTATAGTACCTTGTTACTTGATAGCTTAGCAGCTTTTCAGATTCGTAACCAAGACCCTATTGCCAGGGTACACACCACCGAGCATAGACAATTTTAGGAGAAAACTTAAAACGTATGATCAAAGTTATAAAAGAAATACCTGTGACACATCTGATGTCACTGGTGCCACAGGCACCGTTACTGGTGTTTTTGGTACAGCAATGTCAATATGGAATAAAGTTGACATTCCTGCTATCAAGTCACATTCACAGAAGTTTCAAACTGGTCTAGTAAATGATATCATACCCCCATTATTGCATGGTGTGGATGACCTTAGTCAGGAAGACAGATACACTGTATACAATATGCATACCATTGTTAAGGCATTTTCAGATTCTAAAGATAAGATTAATGCCCTAGTTGCACAAAACAATACAGAAGCAGCTAAGTAATACATTGCCTGTGAAATCTTATGTTCAGCCTATTGCTCTTATATTATCACTACC
Source organism: Neoceratodus forsteri (assembly GCA_016271365.2). NCBI lineage: Eukaryota > Metazoa > Chordata > Ceratodontiformes > Ceratodontidae > Neoceratodus > Neoceratodus forsteri. The sequence goes on from CM057453.1 coordinate 731,708,416, forward strand.
ATCAACAATCTATTCCATGATCCAGAATCCAGAAGAATCCCTGATATCATACATGATAGATGTATCGCTAAATGGTATTGTCCTCATTGCAAATCCCTTAACTGTGTTGCCATGTGTATGCTACAATCTTTAACTATTCCTATTTCTACTGCTAGGAATTTGGGTTTTGTGACCAGGCACCCTAATACTGGTCCTTGTTTTACTTCTAAGATAAGTTCAATTAAGGATACTATGTTTGTGTCTTTTACTGTTTCTTTACCACGTTTTGAGCCTACTACAGCTATATTTTATAAACTAGCATCTGTTCACTCCTTTGGACACCTTGATGAAGACATCTACAGAGAACACCTTGACTTGCCTCCTCTACTGGTTTTCCATCCTCTTCTGGATGTGTGGGTCTAGCCGCACATGGACTGCTGTGCTAAGAAAGGGTATATTTATTTGTGTCGATGTGACGTTTTTGATGTTATTTAACCTGTATGTGGCTATTCCCTAGACAGTATCAATTGGTCTTTTTCCATGGACGAGGACATCACCACTAATGGCACAGAATACCAGGACTCAACATCTGCTCCAGATGATTCCTAGTTGTACCAGTTTTATTGGAAGGAGGTTCACCACCTGTCAACATGGATTTCCAAACAGACTTATACTTGCCCAGTTCAATTACAGAAATGGAGACTGCCTACTGTAAAAATGCAATATAATTCAGATGGTGAATATTGTGTGGTAACTAATTTTAAAACTTTTAAATACAGAGAGCAGACATGTTCTATTGATGCTCCCAATTTTTGTTTTGTCCCATATCAGACAACTGTTATTGGGCACACAGTTATAACCCCTCTCCTCATTATGGACCCCGATATCATTGATGGTAACCCTGATTATCTACTTAATTTCTCAGAGTAGTTACCTTACTTTAATGCACACATTGATCCTTTAACTTTGACATTAAAATCACTTTTAGACAGGAAAGGCACCCATCTCATCCACATCAGCAATAATATTTCCAAAGCAGATGAGGCCGTACTTGCCCTCATTAATGATTGTGATTTGAATAGTGTACTTACTAACACTTGGTTAGAGATTTCCTTTAAAGGTTTTGTTATTATACAAGCATTTTTGATATTTTTCCTTATTATTATGCTTTGCTGCCTATGGCGCACATTATGCCAACACCGTGAGCAGCTGGAGTTCCTTTGCAAGGCTCGTGCATTGGGCAACAAGGTGGGGGGATGTTACATGAGGTCTCTGCACCCTAATTGGTACCCCCTCAGGTACATCGCAGACAGCTAGCATTTAGATATATGTTATACTAACATATAAGTCTAAGGGCATCTACTGTATAAGAGTAAATGTCAGGATATGTATGCACATTATTGCTATACATTTTACTTTCCAATATACACATGTATTTCTTGTTTATAAGATGTTAGGACATCCGTGTCCTTGTAATAATTATGGTATATGAGTTGGCATTACCATCTACTGATGATTTGTATTACTACATGGCTATAGACAAGCTGTACCTCTTTGTTTCTACAAAGTGATGACTATAACAACGTTGTATAATGTTATCTTGGACTGAGGAGCCACCTCTAATTTAGCCAATAGGGCTCATCTCTGTAACTAGAAATGTTTCTATCTTACAGTAATCATGGTAATTATCTTAGGTATATAATGTAAGACATTACGTCTTCTACTTCGGAGACCCCAGGAGACATGGAGATTCCTCAAGATATAGGGAACACTTAACATTGGCTCCCAGTTCCTATTGGTAAGAACTGCTTAGGGCAACTGTGATTTTCCTTTTGGTAGTAATAAACAAGCTTTATTACTCTTATGCAATGTGTCTGTGATTTCTTGTATGCCCATTATTGCCAAGAACCTGAGAGTGAGGTTTAGACTCCTGACACAGGCCGCTTTGTAGAATACCATATGTCACAACTGCTGGCATGACTTGCTACTTGTGCCATTTTTTTTTGGCCCAAGTCATGCTACGCCAGTTGTATCTGTTCTAGAACTGGGCCTCAGCAATTTATTTACAAAAGCAGATGCACACAGCTTGAGGTAGGACCAAGACTGCAGCCACAGCTCTGGGTTTGGTCCCAAATTAAATCAGCAGTAATATCAGTAACAAACTCCAGCAAGAGCCAATACAGCTGCAAAATCCTGGTACTGTGGGCAGTAAGAAATGTGTAAACTAGCAACTTTTGCATTAACCACTGAGCCATCTAACTCACTTTCTAATTGTTGTGATACTTTGACTAATATGTATACACATATATGCATATATATTCCAGTATAACATAGCAGTGCACTGTCTACACACTATTTCAGAGATTAAAAAAAAGACATTAAGGGAAGGTGCTGTTTCCTTTTTTTCAGGCACCAAGGGACAATGGATGGTGGGGGGTTGCCACTACACACCTCACTTAAATCAGCAATGACATGCATAAGGATGAAACTGATCTAGATAGTGGGGGAATGTAGATTAGTAATTTTTGCACTAACCACTGAGCCACCTAACTGCACTTTCTAATTGTTGTGATACACACACACACTGACTAATACATATACACATATATATTGCAGTATAAGATATCAGTGCACTGTCTACACACACAGAGCATTGCCACACACACACTTACACACATACATTGTCTTATATGACATTTACTTACTTTTACATCTAACCCTAAATTTTACTGTACTTTGGATAAGCACTGTGTTTTGTATTAACTCATTGTACTAGTCTACAACACGACTGGGTAACTAAGGTAGTGGATCTGGGAGGTGTGGTGGACATGGCCTATCTGGACTTCAGAAAGGCCTTCAACACTGTCCCCCATAGAAGACTGATTAACAAACTGTGCAGCCTAGGGGCAGATCCTAAAATAGTTCTGTGGGTGGAGAACTGGCTGAATGGCAGGAGTCACAGGGTTGTGGTAAACAGAGAGTACTCTGGAGAGGTGATGAGCAGGTGCCGTGGGGTCAGTGTTGGGGATGGTCCTCTCTAATGTCTTTATTGGGGACACAGCAGGGAGACTGAAGGGGAAGGTATATCTCTTTGCAGATGATAGAATGGTATGCAATTGAGTGGACATGCTAGGCGGTGTTGAAAGAATGAGGGAAGAACATAAAAAAATGGAGAAATGGTCTGAAGAATGGCAGCTTGGATTCAATGCAAAGACTTGCAGAATCATACACATAGTGCACAAGAATCCAGGGGCAAAGTACAGACTAGGTGAGGAGGTATTGACAGTCACAAAGCAGGAAAGGGACCTAGGACTTATCATCTTGGAGGACCTAAGAGAAACTAGGCAGTGTGATAAGATGGCTGGAAAGGCTAGCCAGATGTTTGGGTGCATAGGGAGGGGTATCAGGAGTATGAAGAGGGAGGTCTTCTTGTCCCAAAATAAGACACTGGAGAGAGAGAGACAGCACCTGGAATACTGCATTAAATTCTGGAGGCCCCATCTGAGAAAAAACATAGACAAGGTGGAGGTGATGCAGTGGAGTTCAACTAAAATTGTGCAGGGCCTGTGGAATAAGACCTAGGAAGAAATACTAAAGGAGTTAAATACGTATTCCCTGGGAGAAAGAGGGAGACATGACTGAGACATACAAATACATCACTGGTATAAACAGAGTACTGTACAGGATGGAAGCATCTTCCAAAGTAAGAGATGTTCCAAGTCAATGGGGCACAAAATGAAGTTGGGGAGCTCAGGGAAACGTGGGAAAATATTTTTTCATGGAGAGGGTGGTGGATGCCAAAATAGCCTACCAGAGAGAGTGGTAGGGGTTAAAATGGTCACAGAATTTAAGAAGAAGTGAAGTAAATTAGGTTAACTGTCTGTATTGACAATGTTTTTTTTCATGTTTAAAGAGTAGTATGATGAACAACACATTTTTCTTTTGTGATAGTATATACTGCTAATCACGCAAAAGTATCCTGTTACCGCACAACGCACGTCATTGTGAGGTAGCGGTATACATGTTATTCAATGGTACTGCACATTTGCACAGTAGTGGTATACCACGCTACCAAGAAACTTTTGTGAGATTACCTCTGTATAGCATAGTAACATAGTGACTTCCTACAAACTAAGGTCAGGTAGTTATTTGTATTTGTTTCTGGTGATGGTTTTGATACAGCATTTAAAAATCAACTCGTTTTGTAGACAACTATGTGCCCATTAACAAGTTTTCATAACACATTTTAATGATTTTGCAGTGTCCATATTGATATTTAGGAGCATAATTTAATATATGTTTATGCACACAGAGTTTTTGAAAAAAATGCTTAAAGAAAGCAGACAAGGAAGACATACATTGTGAAACTATTAAGGTAATGTGGAGACTATTCTATTCCATATTATAATTTAGGCTGTCAGGGTTCCACCAAGTCGCTTCAACAAGAAATTTGTTGAAGGACTTTACAGTGACAGCACTTTGCCAACAGTGATCACATCACCATGGCAGAGTGCTGAAGGACCCAACAGTGGCCAAGTAATGTATTGCTTGTGGTGACTCCCATGAACTCCCCACATGAGTCTCCCCACTCCCAGGACATTTAGATTCCTAACCCGGGGCTGATGTTGGGGATAGTGGCCAAACCTGGGGCCAACACCATTCATCGCTCCCACAACCTGTATGACACTGTGGGTGTCTAATAGGTTGAGTCGCTATGGGGGATTTGTTGTAACAGCATCACTGTTACAATGTCATATGGGTTGTCAATATAGCCTAGAAGTTAATGAGTTATAAATGAGCTTGGTACAGCCAGCAGACCTGGGTTCGATTCCCACAACCTCCACTTGCATACTGTGTGATTATGAGCAAGTCACTTAACCACCCCACTGCTCCCAATGTGCCCTTGAAAACAGGCACTTGTGCCTAGCAGGCCTTACCCAGTTACCAAAAGAATAAAAAAAATGATTACATGAATTATTTTGTGAGGTATGTTATCAGTGAAACATTGCATACCACTTTTATGATTATTATGTGAAATTCATCCAATTCCCTGATGAAGTGATTATGGTCTTGCAATGTTGCATGGTTTGGAATAAAGAATATTGACTGATGAAAAATAAAATGATTCACTTCATGTGAAAGTAGCTCTCTGGTCTGATTTATCATTTATATTTCAGTTTTTGTTTGACCTGTCTGAGGCCTTCCCCCATAGCATCTACAATCTGAAACGTCCTCTCAATTACCATTTATGCCAGGGAAAGGCTAACTGATTTGACATGTTTATTCTAGCTATGAATATTTCTTGAAAGATAATTCTACTCAGATTGAACTTAGCGCACAAAATAGTGCTTTGAAACACTCCTCAGCAGACTGCTTCAATTAAGTAGCGCAATGATAACACAAAAGCTCCAATTTTATCTAATCAGGAATCTGGTAGGGCTTCCTTTTTCTCTTGAAATAGCAAAACATCTGCAGGGCTCCACCCGCTGCAGCAGTAATAATTCAGCAATAAGCGTCCCTGAGGCCTGCCATGGAAATCATTTGCTCTAAATAATTATTGTCACAGAATAACTTATTAATTTTTCCAGTTTTATCTCCAACATCCCAAGGGCAATTAAAATCTCTACCTAAAATGATAAACTTTGCTGTGTGTAAATAGGGATAGAGTAACCTAAATAACCCCACACATGAAGTTTTGTTTTGGGTGCATATATGACCCCAAGCTTCGTGGGCATTTTTTTGTATCATTACATCTAATAACAATAACTTCCTTGGTTCTACATCCACAATTGTAAACATTTGTATATTGATGGAGTGAAACAAAATACCAACTCCTGAACAAGGGTTATCTCCCATGGACCATACCAACAGTCCCCAGGGCCAGGCTTTCTGAGCTTTATAGATATCATTATTAGCATTCAATCTAGTGTCTTGCAAAAACAAATAATAATCTGAGTTCCTGAAGTGCTCAGAGATGAAAAAGTAGTGAGCTTTCCACTATAATTCTTAATGCTATTAACATTCAGTGTAACACTTTTCAAAGGAGGAAAAGACCCTTGAGCCGTTTAAAGCAGGAGAAAGAAAGAGCAATTTCTCAAGAAAGGCATACTGTATTCTATCAAGTCTTTTTTTTCCTAGCTCTTTTTTGGGCCTTCATAGTATCTGCACTGTCCCCATCAGTGTCAGAAAGGTCTTTTTGTGAGGAGAGGATACATGATGCATCAGAGTCACCATCCTCCTCCTCTGTATTCCCTTGCAGGACAGTATAGCTGTCGTGGGTCAACACAGTGACTTTCATTAAAACCTTAGGCTTAGGTTGAAAATGCTTGCTCCATCATTTCCCTCCAACCACTTTAAAATAATTTTGAGGAAGTACAGGAGGGGGCATAGCAGATGGGTGCTGTGTATCTGAAAGTTCATGCTGGACCTGGACATAGGTCCATGTGCATCAGATTGTAGAGCTTCTCAGGCAGGGATTATAGTGCCCATGAGGGGAACTGCATTCAAACAAACTCTGGTGTAAGATCTTCCATCAGGGTTCAGTGGGTAAAGGTTCAACAGGCAAGTCAGTGTCCATAGAATCAGTATCAGGTACATGTGAGGGTGCTGTCTCATTAGTCAGGACCGGTTCTTCCCATATTCTCTGTTGTTGTGCCTCTTGTACCATGTCATCCTGGTCATAGTATGATCACTTTTTATGGGCAGCCCAGGGGCAATTTTTATAGGAATGCCTCAATTCTTCACAGAGATTGTATCACACAGGATTAGGGCAAAAAATGGCTTGAGTAACCTATTCCCAGACAAAAGTCACATACTACTGTTTCACAGGCATTGCTGAGGTGGGACAGGGACCCACATCGGTGGCATGTTTTGGGCTCTCCTGCATAGAAGCAAAAACCCCTGTCATGACATAAATTGAAACTGCTGGGTAGGTACTGTGAGCCCTGACCATTAGTTCAATCTCACTTTTATTTTCCATCCCCCAGTCTAGATGTTGCACTGGGTGTCCCCTGACATATGTATCAGAGCAAAAATGTCTGTTGCCAAAAATTGTAAGGATTCTTTTAACAGACTGCAGGTTGTATATACCCAGTCTGGAGGTTCATCTAGGTGACCTTTATATTTTAGGCAGACAGCATTCCGGTGCTTGGCTGGTTCCCCCAAACTGGCAAACAAATCAGACAATTTAAAAGTGCCTTTAGCATTTTCCTTGTATGTTTGCTGAGCAGAAGTTTGTTCTGAATGAGTAGAAGCTGAGGCCCCTGTGATTGATGGCTCAGCTGGGGGGGGGAGGGGCTCAGGCAGTGTGAGAGTTAGCTTCTGTAGCAATGACAGGTGATGCAGTAGACTGTCCATCTGCCACCTCCACGTGTCAGCCAAAGAGGTGGATGGTTTTGCATCAGTCCAGAGATTGCACTTCTGAGAGGAAATAGTATTGGGCTTATAAGGTGCAGGCTGTTAATGAGCAGCAGAGACATCACTAGGACCCTCCATAATATTCTGCATTTATGAAATATCTGTAGCCTGTTGCTTCCAGTCTTTGTTTTGTCAGAAATTCCCAACTCTATCAGGAGGAGTATGAGAAGGGGAACCACATTAGAAGGCTGAAAAATCACTGAAGCAGCAGGTGTATAAGTTTTTAAATTTCAAAAGCAGATTCCCCACTGGCTGGCTGCATTGCCATAGTGACCAGATTGACAGTCTGAGCTGGCTCACTAGCAGAGTTGATGATAACAACCTTTGCAGGCACAAAATCAGAACTTAGAGAATTAAAGGCAGTACTATGAGCAAGTTGCTGAAATCCTTTTGCCATGGGAGTCGTGTCAGCCTCCTAGGTTGTTCTGTCCTTGGATCGGGTCCAGACCCCTTCTAAAAGGGCTTTATCTGGAGACCAGGGGGCTCTCACTGCAGAATTGGAGTTTTCAAAAGAAGGGACTACATCGTTCAGTACCATGGCTGATGCTGAGGTAGGGATAACAGGTATTTTTGAGTGGCAGAGTTCCATGGCTGAAAGCAGCATTTCAAGGTTTTGTGCTCCAGTGCGAGCCTATAAAGTTGTGGCCTCATCTGCAAGAATCTATAAGAGCCGGAGGCATCATTCCTGTGTTCCTGCCACTAGTTCTATATTCAGCCAAATGTTACAGTTTGCTTGGCGACATTGTAGTCAGCATCTACTCAGTTGTGCTACTCACCTGAGGCAGGGCTATAGCAGATTGCTACTGGAATGGTGATGATGCAGGCATACAGTAGTAGCCACAAACATTGCCAGCTATTTCCAGATATTTCACGAAATTTCTGAAGAGTTTCTATCTGCTGCCCTTACTGTAGAAATGCAGAAAGTAGGAGATATTTCTGGAAATATCACAGAAATTTTGGGAAATAGTTGGCAGTGTCTGTGGCTGCTACTGCATAATGAATTGGGACTTCATTTGCTGTCATCCTAGGAGATAAATCCAAACTCTCTGGTATAGTCATAGAACTGGTAAACACAATAGTGTTATCAGACATCTCTGAACTGTGACAGCTACCTCCACCTTCTCCTCCTGAGTGAGCCATCTTGCCAACCCGATGGCCAACATCTCCCTCAACTGGCATGTGTAAGGGATTTTCCCTGGTGTCCTGGCTTTCATTCCCCTTCCCATAAAACTGGTTCATGCAGTTGTCCTATGCTGTGTGTGGGTGTTGATGTGAGAAATAGCTGTCAATACACATTCAGACACTTCACTACTAGTCTAGCATTACTTGTAAAGTGCTTTGGGATACAATGTGTATGAAAAGTGCTATATAAATGCTCCTTCTCCTTCTCCTTCTCCTTCTCCCTTGGGTTCATAGCTGCACTGGTCTTCCACCATTTACATAGGTCTTTCCAGACATAACCACCTGCCTGCTTAGAATTACATCCATTTCTTGTCCACCATTAGCAGAAACCCTGGACACTTTTTGCAAAAGCCACAAGAATTCCCTCTTTAAGGGTGAGTCTCCAACAGGCCCCCACTGTCCCTAATCTTGGTGTCCAGTTGTAGCCTGAGCCTTTGGAGACCTGCACTGGAGGGAGCCACTGCCAGCATGACCCAGAAGCTCTGTCACCATTCCCAGGCCTGCTGGCCACCTTGGCTGGTCATGGCCAGAGAATCAATCCCAAAGGTGCTAAGACTGGAACTGCACACAGACACTCCAGACCAGAGCCTCTATTTATATGCCCCTAGTGGGCAGGAAACATTTTCCTGGGTATGCTCCCAATTAATGGGCAACTGCAAGCACAATGCTGGCACCTTGATATAAAGTCACTAAGCATGAATACACATTGCAAATAGAAAACAGGATACACATCGTTAACATTCAGAACATTAATACACTGGACTAACTTAACCTCATAAGTGTAGTTTAATTTACTGGTACATTATTGTAACCTTTGCAGGCTATGTCTCACATAGGTTATGTAACAGTTAATTACTTAGCACCTATGTGGGTCCTGGTAACACACTGTTATGAGAGCTGGGTTATACTTGTAAGCTGCAACCCTTCCTATCCTACTCCCTTAAGCTGGTCCACTCTTGGCTAACTCAGTCAGAGCTGTCTCTTCATCTCAGTTCCAGCTGGCAATTGTTCTAAGCAGTCATATGAATGTCTTTTATACTTATCTGGATCACACATGCACAGTTGCTTGATCTCTAGAGTTGAGCTGGTGTGTGCACACTTCAATACATCTGCTGCTGTGATGTGACCTCAAAAGGACTTGTCAGCCAGTGTCACTTGAGCTTTAAAGGATTGTGGGTATGTGTATACGAGCAACATCAAAATAAAAAATTACAACAAATGAACAAAAAAAAGCAGTGCCTAATCTTAGCAGAACTGGCAAAGGTAGGCTTCAATTTTGTTAAAACCAAGCCATCTAAGTTCATAGAAGTGCAGATTTGCTCCCAGAGGCTCTGCATACTTCTACAGGGAAGATAAGTCACATCCCTTCCTTCAAAAAACAATTATTGCTTAATCAGCATCTCAGTAACAGAAAACAAAATGTATAAACTATACGTAAATCTAATATTGCCACAGTCATGTGTGGCATGTGGCATCCCCAGATAAAATAATGTGAATACTTTCATTACAATATTTACTGTACCTTGGTGCAAATTATGTCACTGTGTCCTTGTTTCTTCACTTATAATGTTTGTTTAAAATTTTCTCTTTTTTGCCATTGGCTGCCAGCCCCTTGGCACCTTCCTGCACACCACTTCCTCGCTCTCCTCCCCCGGCTGATACCTCCTGACTTACCCCTTCAGGGTGGGGCCAATGCCCGGGTCCAGCCCGTCTCCTTTGGGAAAGGTGCCAGTAACAACTGGCATGGCCTCCCTGGCTCCCCCCCAGGGCAGGGTTCTGGGTAGGACAATGCATCGGAGCCATAATTGGTCAGCAGGGGGAGGCAGAGCAATGAAGGTCATGGCGCCAGGTGCGCGCATCATCTGCAGTGGTCAATGAGGTTTTTCTGGCTTTACCCCAGGGGCAGGGACATGCAATGATGACCTGCATCCACCCCGCCCCACACCTCTTGTAGTAGCCGCCAGTGATTGTGATTCCCCCGGCCTCTGCCAGGCGTCCTTCACGTGCTGGACACACACCCAACCCTCCCCGCAGAGAAGGAGAGCACCTCTGAGGGCACTCAATCCTTCTCCTCCTGGCTGGTCCTCTGGCTTCCCGGGTCTGTTCCCGAACCCAGGCCACCGGCATCGCAAGCAGAAATACAACCACTGCGCGGTCAGTCCAGCCCTTCATTTATAATAATGTATGACACTGGATTGCTCCAGCCACAGTTATTTCTAACCAATAACAGACCAAATGCATATCCATAGGTGGTTAGCCTTATATATGTAGCATCCAGGAAAATCATGTTATTTACATGTGATAAGAAAGTTTCACATTGTCATTGCAAGGTTATAACAATTATGAGTGGTTGACCTTCATTTTGAATAAGAAGCTGATAATAAAGAGTGTATTTTTTAAATCAATTTTTTTATGACTTGTTGAAAAATTGCACTGTCATCAGTGTTTAAGTAGTGTTATGTCAGGTAACTTTGTCTGATCACTTAAAGTATCTACGGTCCCTTATATAACCAAAACGTCTTCCACATGACCATCCACAGGCCCTATTAATGGTATTGGTTGACAGCAGACCCTGTGATAACCATAAGTGTGTCTGCAATAAAAGTTCAGGATGAATTTGATTGACTTTCTGATGTTCTGGATCTAAACGATCATGGCCATTGAGTGTTGGTTGTAGCTGGATGACAGAACCAGAAAAAATAACAACATCAATGAATATAAAACTGATATGTGAATAACAGGCATTGGCTGTTTATTGGGATAGGTTTCTAGTTGACACTCATTTAGATTTGCTGGCTGGCTCACACCGATAAAAAAATGTTTTTTTCACATTTTGCTTTGCATGTGAAAAACCCACATCCAGAAGAACTCAGCTGTAATAAGTGTTCTTCAATAAACTGGTATTTGCCTTGGTTTTCTAACATGTATATTTTGGCCTGGATATTCAGAGCAGTTGCGCATGGCACAACTGAGTTGCATTAGCACAAGTACGGAGATGTGCCGAGGAGCAATATTCTGCAGGAGCCGTAGCGCAGCGCAAAACCCATTGTGCCAATGCACAACTATAATATAATAACAGGCTTCCCCTTTTTCCTATAGGGAAACCATGGCATAATTTGCCGTTACAAAGGAGCATTTATAACGGAAAACACGTGCACGGTTTCCCTTGCTGTGTGCATGCTCATACAGCAGCGCCACCACTCAAGACCGCTCACTGCTACCATCTCTCCAGAAACAGCACCATCAGAAGAACTCGGTGGTAAGTTCTTTTATTGTTTCCCCCATACACAGTGAAACCCTCGAAAACCTTACAAACCAGGACGAAAAAAAGAACTATTTAAATTTGCCGATTCAGATCGGCACTGGACAAAAACGAAGCCACACCGCGGATGCATCGGAAACTCATTATTTTATATAATTGCTGAGGTGAAAAAGGAAATACAGCAATTATATAAAATAAAATGGTGGGGTAACAACTCGATTCCACACACCCTCTTGTGGGATGTTATTAAACCCTAGGCTTTACCGGGTTTATGTAGCAACCCACAACTCAGGTGTATGTAAAATCTCGTTACACACCCCGAACCATACTTTATTCTCTATATAGTCCATGCAAGTGCAGGGGGGTGGTTCCATGAATATGCAGCGCAATGGTATATTCAACCATGAAGCCATGGCACAAGTGTGGAGCAAACCGAAGATGTGCCAACCAGACTTGTTCCTATAAAAACAGGGCGCAAACACACAGACAGCAGTTGTGCCAAGAGTGACAGTGAGAGATAGTGAGAGAGACAGACAGACACAAGAACAGACACAGAGGGAGAGAGACAAAGAGGTGGTGTGGGAGAGGGAGAGAGGAGCAGAGAGAGAGAGAGACACACACACACACACACAAACACACACACACACACACACACAGAAAAACAGTGTACCAGTGTGGTACACAGACAGCAGCGAACCACCAAGGGGAACATTGGACAGAAGGAGTGATGGACAGTGCATCGTTCCTGATGGAGGCAGTAATGAGGGGTGTGAGGAGGCAGGGGGAACAGCTACATGGCTGACGAAGGGCCTGTCGGTGGTATGCCCGACACAGGTGGTACCGTGTCCTCATCACCTTTGAGAACTATAGTAATACCGAGATTGTAGTCTGGTACCACCTGAACAGGGCCATTCTGAGGCAGCTCTGCAAGCTGTGCAGTAAGGAGATGCAGGCACCCACCAGGCGGAGCCATGCCATATGTGTGGAGACCAAGGTGACCGCCGCCATGTGTCTGCTCGCCATGGGCACCTTCCAACAACCAAAAAGGAACACCATGGGTATCACTGAGTTGGCCATATCCCACCTTCTCACACAGTTCCTCAATGCTCTGCTGCCACGTGCTTTGGAATTCATATGTTTCCACAGCACACAGGTGGAGCATACAGCAAACATGCAGGACTTCCACAGGGTGGAATGCATGCCCGGCATGATTGGGGCCATTCACTGCACCCACATGGGCATCCACATGCCACCTGGCCCTGAGGGAATGGCATACATCAACAGGAAGGGGAGCCCGAGCATCAACTGCCAGGTGGTGTGTGATGCCACGGCATGCATCATTAATGTCTGCGCCACACACCCTGGAAGTGCACATGACACATTCTTCTGGCACAGCTCTGCGTTGTGCCACTGGTTTGAATGTGGGGACATCCCCACGGGCCACCTAGTGGGTGAGTATGGCACGGGCAAGGGGCGATGGGCATAGCAGACCTGTGGATGGGGTTGGGCAGGGTGTGCATGGTGGCGTGGGTGCCAGGGACAGGCAAGGGGTGCAGTAAAGAATAGCATAGGGATAATCATGACAGTCTTCACACAGGTGACAGCATGTACATACTGTGACCCTGGCTGCTCACCCCCTACCGGTGACCATTGTCCCTGGCAAAAGAATGGTACAATGAGGCACATGCTAGCAGGCACAACATAATTGAACATGTCTTTGGCATGCTGAAGGCATGATTCCATTGCCTAGACAGGTCAGGTGGTGCCCTACAGTGCAGTCCCTTGAAAGCCTGTGGCCTATTCCTGGCCTGCTGCATACTGCACAACATGGCCATTGACCATGAGATAGCTGTCACAGCAGATGAGGGCAACAGTAGTGGGGATGACGGAGACAATGGGCCGGAGGGTGGTGGACAGCCACCCCCTGGGCAGAGGGACCCATGACTCCAGCAGCAGGCATGATGCCACTGCAACACTGTCACACAGGAACACTTTGGCAAACACAGGTAGCTGGTGCGGTACACATGCATGGGCCACACAGACAAGTACAGCACACATGCAGGGACATGCATGGTGAGGGGCATTCACACACAAAGGTGCAATGGGTAGGGGAGGCAGTGGCACACAACCACACACAGCAACACACACACACATGCACCCACCCACCCACCCAGGTGGTGGAACGTGGTGTGGATCAGATGCATGGCACCGGTGTATAGGCACAACTGGTGCTAGACTGCCCTCATCACCCACACCACACGGTCCAGCAGCTGGGCATGCACACACACAGGCAGCATGCGACACGACATACATGCAGCCTCCACAGGCATGGCACACACACACACCGCCCATGTGCGCACAGGTCATCAGCAGCAGACTGCGGTCAGGGCAGCACACAGCTCAGGGCAGCCATGCTGTACCTTGGCCACAACAGCCCTGGGGGTTGCCATGCTGGGGCTGATCGGCAGCCGCAGGTTGCGCATCAGCCATGTGGGGGTCCTATAGCCCTCCAGGGGTGGAAGCATGGGACTGCAACCATGTCCTCCCGGGGGTGTGTAGGTGGTCAAACAGGCCAGCCCCAGCCATGCCTGGGATGCCTACATCCAAGCCTGGTGTCCACTGTGTTGGGGTCACCAGATGCCAGGTCCATGGGGTGGACAGCACACTGCAGGGGGTCTCCTGTGCATGGCCATGCCCTGTGGCAGCCAGCAACGCAAATCCATCTGCAATTGCACCGGCAATGTGATCCAAGGTCGCAGTCATGGCCTCCTGCATGTGTTGCATCTCCCCCAGGATCTATGCAGTGCCGCTGTCCTGCTGCTCAGCTAACTGGTGCACCTCCACCCACAGTGCACGCACCTCAGTGGTGAGCAGCACCTGTTGCTGAATGGATGTTTGCAGCAGCCAGGTGTGCTCAGCTAGACGGTCCACATTCTGGGTCTCTCAGGCAGGCCGGCAATCATCAGTGGGTGACCTGCCATGCTGTACAGCCCCCCCCTCTGGTGGACGCTGCACAGTGGGGTCTGCAGGGGAAATGGATATGGCAGGTGCACCAGTGGTGGGGCACTGGGCCTTGACACTGCCTGAGATGCAGGCCAGGATGACTCGCCCACAATGTCGCCCATGCTGTCCAGGATCAGTGTGATGTCAACATCAGAGTCGGACCCCACCATGATCTGTGTCTCTGCACACAGGACACCAGGGCTGGCATCCTGCAGGAACACATCCATGACCTCATTCGACCCTAGGCCAAGGACACCCACAGGCACCGTGGTGCTCATCCATGGCTTGTCGGGCCCCCAGATGCTGGTGGACATTGATGGTTCATCCTCCAGGGCTGTGCCAGCATCCACTGGTGCTGTAGCCACTGCCATTGCCCCATCTTCTGCACGGAGGCATGCTGGTGCTGCAAGAGAAGGATGGAGTGTCAGTGATGCATTGCCCACATGTGCCCCCTCGTACATTGGTGCCGCATGTGTTCAGCAGCATGGCATGCACGTGGGTGCTCACACGTGCATATGACATGGAGGACAGCAGCATGCACAACAGCATGCCTGTGTATTCACCCTCCAGGCCACTACCTGTGTGGGGCTGACATGCATACCATGCAGTGATGGGCTGCCACCCATCTGGAAGCCCCCTCCAGTCACACCCTCCACCAAGGTGCAGTGGATGGTGGCTGCCACCAATACCTCTGTTGGCAGCAGTGTGGGTGCATCTGCTGGCCCTCCTCCGGTGGCATTATGGAATGCTCTGATGGCCGCTACCTTCTCCTTTATGCACCGCCTGTCAGTCCCGACCTTCTTGTGGCACTTCTGTGCTGACCGCTGGTGGCTGCCTTGCTGGTTGACATAGGTCGCCACCTCCTCCCATTCAATGGCCCTGTCCTGTGGTATGCCTGTGGCATCACTCAGCAGGGCCTCTCTGTTGAGGTAGACCTTGAACAGGGCATCGGACTCTCCCTTAGTGAAGTTGGGCCTGCGCTTCTGTGCAGGCCCATGCTCCTTGCCCTCCTCCTGTCCCGACATGTTGCCTCCTGTGAACATGGACAGCACAGTGTGTCAGTGGCAGCATCTCCCTGGTCCATCCCACCTTACAGTACTGTCTGCTCCCAGTCTGCTGCTGTGGCATCCCCCACTTACCTGTCATGATTGCAATACCGGTCCATGGTCTATGTGGTTCCATGCCGCTAATGAGGTGCAACGCATACAAATCAGGTTGTTTGCAATGGTAATGATATGCTAATGCACCCCACTGCACCACACATTGGCTGATGAGCTCATTTGCATGTGGTGTCTGAATATCGCAGACATGCGCCATGCGCAATGGTGTTGTACCAGAGTAGACCTTAGGCGCAATACCCACGCATGCACGGTGCACAAGTCTGCAATGCACATATGCACTATGCTTTCATGGATCCAATTGAGCACCACGCATGGACTGCGCAATGCATCAGCACTGTGCATGTGATGCATAGGTGGCTATGCACAAGATTGCGCATGCTGTCATGCGCCTTATTGCTCACTTGCTGCAATGAGCGCACTGGTCAGTGACCTCTGACCCCTGATACACCTACATAACCCCATGACCCCACTGGGCCATGCGTAGTGCTCATGCCCATCAATATGTAATGGTCAAGCACTGCACATTCTCCCACGCATCTCACATCCTGTACCTGTAGCAGCCACGTGTGCCTGTCCCCGCCATTTTTACTGACACACCATGAGGGGACCATGGCACAGGGTAGGGGATGCCGTTCCAGAAACTGGAATGATGTGGAGGTGATCAACCTCATGGCCTGTGTGCAGCCATTCAGTGAGCAGCTGTTCAGCCAGGTGACCCTGCAGCAGGCCAGGGGCAGGCTGAGGCACACCATAGTCATCCACCTAGAGAGGAAAACAGGAGTTCCCCAGACAGCAGAGCAGTGCAGGCACCGGTATGGTGACCTGCAAAGGAAGGACCCAGAATGGCTCCAGAGGCTCCAGGCACACATCAGGCATGGTGCAGTGCCACAGCCAGGTAGGTGTACACTTGTTGCATGTCTGCCCTGGCACTGTACTGTGGTGGTGGCATTGCTGCCTGGCATGCCCTGCGGTGGGGTACACTGTCAGCGTGCATGTCACTGACTGTCATGGCCAGCTGCTGCTTGCTTTGTGATGCAGCCGTGCTGGTCTGCAGGACATGGCAGGCAGGGGCACGCCCTGTGCACAGAGGGCTGTAAGGTGGGGGGGCTGCTGGTATGGTCGGGTACTGATGTGCACCTGTCTTCTTTCCATTCCCAGGGCTGGAGAACCACAGGCAGACCAGGGCAGAGGCCAAGCACAACTGGGTGGTGCACCCTGATGGGGGCCAACCCACGCAAGCTGCACTGCAGAGGGCAGGTAAGCACTGTCATGGTCATTCTCACTGTACATGGGGGTAGCAGTGGGGAGTGGGTGTGGGCATGGCTGCCTGTGCCATGTATCATGACAGCTGTCTGTGTTGCACTGTGTGTCATGCATGCCACTGTGGCATGTCCATTGGACCCATGTGCCAGCTGTTGGTGGGGTGGGCATGCGCCAGGCTGTCGCCATTGTTGTTGCAGTGCTGCCGGTGCAGTGTGCCATGTGACTGTCATTGTGCAGTCATGTGGCCATTGTCCGGTGCGGACCACCTACATGCAATGCCATGGTGTGCCATGTTGCTGGCTGAAGTTGGCCCACCCCCCCTGCAGGTGTCCATTCCAGGCCCTCCAGGGGTGTGTGGTTCCACTGACCATTGTGCACTGTGTGTGGGCATGGTTCCTTGATCCATTGCACTGATCACCTGTCCTGTCCCTTGCCATAGGTGTCAGGCATCCAGCGCAGAGACCGTCTCAACGGATGCTTTCAAGGTTGATGCGGCAGATGCTTCTGGTCATGTCCAGTATTGTGGAGGTGGTGGTCACCATCTGGTGAGATGAGGCTTGCTGGAGTGGCTGGAAGGGGCCCCCTGTTCATGTTTCAGTACACAGCCCCAATTTTCCCTGTTGCACCTTCCCCTACAGTCCCCCCTTCCTCTGTACAGTCCCTGTTCCCTGCCCCTTCCCTCACTGTACCTACCCTTTCCCCGCCCCTGTTATTTGTTGTTCATACTTACCTAGTCTATAAAGCTTTTCTCACATACCTGCCTGTGTCCGTTTCTGCTGTGCAAGTGGCGTGTGGAGCCATGCTGCAGTGGCCCAGTGTCTGTCTGTGGTGTGTGCATGGCAGGGAGTGCATGTTGTGCTTCTGTGGTTCATTGCTATGTACTGTGGTATGTCCCGCTGTAGTGGTGTCCATCCCCTGGTTCAGTGGCTCTGCTTCGGGGTGTCCATGGGGTGGCAGTTAGGGGTGTGTGGCAGGTGTATGCATGGTGGTGGCACACGGCCATGGTCATTGTTCCAGTCCTGTCTGCACACTGTGTTGGGGTCCTCTGCTTGGCATTGGGCACACGGCCTATGTGGTCTGCCATGCTGCCTGCGTCCTGGCCTGTTCAGTGCCCGGTGTGTGGGCTCCCTGTGTGCCTGTGTGGTGTGTGTGTGTGTGTGTGTGTGCTTGGCTTCATGTTCCTGGGTGTGGCCTGCTATGGTCACATTGTGGGGGCACACGGCCAGCAGCCTGCCTTCCATTGGCCATTGGCCCCTCCTGTTGCCTACTGTCCATGCCACTATTGTATTCTGGTGTCTGGTACCTGGGTGCCTGTGTGTACCCTGATGTGCCCTGCTGGTGGGGGGTTCCTGTGTCCACTGTCACTGTGCTTTCATGGCTCTGTCCCTGGGTCTGTTCTCTGTGCCCTGCCTCCCTCTGTTGCTGTGCTGCTCTTTCCTCCACCATGGTTGCACCAGAGCATCTCTGTTTGTGCCATGGTGCACCTCTGTTTGCACCATGGTGCAACTCTGCCATATTCAGCCACGTTGCGCTGGTGCTGTTCGGCCTGTGCAGCCTCTGAATATGGCACCCATTGTGCCATGGTGCATCAAATTTGTGCTACATCAGACTTGCGCCAAACTTTGGTGCATTTCTGAATATCTGGCCCTTTATGTATAATATTTGGATTGGATTCCTTTCACAATTGACTGTCAATAGACTTTATGCAGCATTGTTCCATATTTATACCTAAAAGAAAAAAAAAGAATAGTCATTACCATATCATTGCCAAATGATACCCTGTGTGTCTATAACTACAGTAACATTACTTGAATGAAGGCACACTGCACCATAAAGAACAACATATCATACAGAACAAAACATACCACCCTCTACATCCCAGGGTGCAGTAGTTCAACATGCATTTCTATGTGGAATTGATGCCTTCCATGGTGGCATTAGCCAGAGACTCAGAGGCAGGTATTGGATATCTGACCCCATATGAGCCAATTAGTGAACTATTGGACTTAAACATCCTCAGTGAGGTGATCTATCTGGAAAACGTTGGATCAAGTAATGTGATCTATCTGTAAAACCTTTGAACAAGTGCCACATAGGAGGCTGGTGGAAAAGATAGAAGGCATGGGTCAAGACACCAAACTGGTGAGATGGATTGGAGAGTGGCTGAAAGGAAGGACTCAGGTAGTCAGCATAGGTTATTCACTATCTAATGCCTATCAGTGTTACGAGTGTAGTGTCATGGGGCCAGTTTTGGGACCTACCCCATTTCAATTATATTTATCAGATTTACACGATGGGATTGATAGCAATATTACAAAGTTTGCAGATGACACAAAAGTGGGGGGACCAGCATTAACAGATGAGAACACATCAATAATACAAAATGATTTAAATAAAATATTAAACTTGTCTGACATTTGGGGTATGACATTTAATACAGATAAATGCTGTGTTATGCACTTTGGCAAGCTAAACCTAAGGAAACAGTGCTCACCCCTTGAAAGAGCAGGCAAACACAATTTCTTCAACAAAGCTCCTTTATTGCTTGAATTCCTTCATTCTTGAACACTGTAGTGGCAAGCAAACAGAATGTGATAGGTACCCCAGCGCTCCTTACTTTTCAACCCTTCTGGGGCTTAGTCAGAGGACTAACAAATATGAGTACTCAGGTGGTTTTTATACAACTCTTTACCAATCAAAATTGTGCATTATTTTCTTCATTCTCATTGGTAGAATTTTTTTCCCCCTGATTCTCAGAAGTATTTTAAATCAACATTTAGTAATCAGTGCAAAATATCCCCATGTAAATGAAGATACTATTTAATGCAACTGTGACTGTGGGGAACAGAGAAACAGTGCCTACTTTTCTCACATCTCCTGATACATTCTCATATAGGCTCCTGGTGCCACAACCTGGAAGAAGCAATTGATAGTTGAATACTTTACAGATCAACTTATTTTTATTTTATTTACACAGCAACTGGATATTTTGCACTGTTGTTGATTTAAAATGCTTTTGAGAATCAGGAAAAACATTTTTTCCACCAATGAGAAAGAAGAAAATAATTCATGATTTTGATTGGTGGAGAGTTGTACAAAAATCACCTGAGTACTCCTCGGATATCTGACTCCCTGTGGTGCCTCACAGAACCAAGTTCAACATGCTTTTCAAAAAGTACTGCCCCATAAGTAGCCAATCTACATGTTTGACTTTTGAACCTTGCCTCAGAGGCAGATACTCAACATGTTGAATTACTTCTGGCCTCCAAATAAGGCATTCGACTTGTGTTACTCAAACCACCATGAATGTAGGTATTGTGCCGGAGGCAATAATCAGTGACTCTGAGGCAGGTATCAGTTATCTGATCTCATTTGGTGCCTCATAGAACCAAGTTCCACAAGCTGTTCAAAAAACCCTGCCTCACAGGCAGCCAGTCTACATTTATGGCTTTTCAATGCTAACTCTGTGGGAAACACATTGCATGTTAAAATGGCAATGGCCTCCAAGGAAGGCATTCACTATTTTTTTCTGTGTGTGAATTTAGTGGTTGTGAAAGGTGATGGGCTGATAGCACTGGAACCTGAAGTCCTCTGTTCATCCCCATGAATGGTACAAGATGGGTGATCACAGTGCCAGTTTCCCCAAACAGCCTCAGCAATGCACCTTAACCCTGCCATGGAAGGACCACCACATAGGTGAGAGGGTAGCTCAGACTGCATGCCCGTTCACAGTAAATTTACAGTTCAAACTGTTTCCATTTACCTGCCTGTCTTAGGGCTATCACAAAAATTGTTATAATTCAAGAAATATTAATATATTTTTTCAGCAAACCATTGGAAGGCACACCCTTGGTACATATCCCATCATCCCTAAAAAAAAAATTCAGAGAAAAATGTCATTCCCTGTGGGCTGTAGTTGATGGTTTGGAATTTTCATCTGAAATTTTCCGGGTAGAAATGGCTTGCCCCAGAATGGTGCCTTTCATTGGTTTGGTGAAAAATATTAATTCATTTCCAAGTCATAAGCATTTGAAATTTCAGTTCTGAGCATGCTCAGTAGGGTATCAAACATATATCCAAAAGAACCTACTGAGTATGCTCAGAACTGAAATTTCAAATCCTTACAACTCGAGCACAGATTAATATTTTTTCACCAAACCAATGAAAGGCACCATTCTCGAGCAAGCCCTTCCTACCCTGAAAATTTCAGAGCAAAATTCCAAACCATCTAGGTGATAGGCAATGACAAAAAAAACCTGCAAAAACAGAAAAAAAAAATGATTTTTCCTAAAAATGCTGTATAAGGATTTTGAAATCTGCATATCCAACTGGAATGAAACTTGGCCCTTCAAGAAATGTTGTCCACCAGACTGTGTTTGCAAATGTGTGTGTATAAATCTGTTAAACAGGGGCATTGCTATTAAAGTGCAAAGTTAGGGGGTTAATTTTAAACAGCCTACTCAACCCCAACTATAGTAGCAGCACCACTCCAGTATAGTTTATCTGAGTCACACCATTGTGTATTACCCAATCAGTATGATTAATGAAATAATGTTGGCATTATAGCTTGTTTCAGTGAAGATTTATTGTAATTGTTGTAACAATTCATTCTTAATTATAATGTATCATTGTTGTTCAGGTATGTATTAAAACACTTTATAGTAGGTATTACAGTAAATATACAAGTCATCATACAAAAAGTAGTACACATTTTTATAATATAATTCCATAGTCTTGTCATAATGACACACCAGTACTTACATTTGGAGTCATATTTGCATAGTATTTTCCTTGCACAGCCACATACCCTCACCCCAAAAAATTGTTCAGTGGCAAACTCTTAATTTAGTAGCAGGTAATATACTATATGGATAAAAAATCTGGCATTGTTAATTGAGGAAAATAGTATTATAAGCTGAGAGAGAGATATGACAGAGTTATATAATATAGTCATTGCAAAAAAAAATAACTTTGTTAATGAACCAGTTAGGGTTAACATGACAAAAGTAGGAAATGTAGTGTTAGGTTCCCAACCTTAACACTCCACTCCCACCCTGCAATCAGCAACAGGAAAACCTGTTACAGTTTCAACTCTCTTGAGTCTTTACAAATCAGGCATAGGGTGTGTCTTGGGGTTGTCAACCCCAATACTCAACCTATTCTGTTAGTAAATAAGTTAAGATATGTAGAGTACATGAGAATGGGGTAAGCATTATGGTTGACAACCCCAAGGTACACTCCATGCCTGCTTTGCAAAGACTCTGGAGAGGTGAAACCATAATGTTTTTCCTGTTGCTGCCCGCAGGGTGAGGGTGGGGTGTTAGGGTTGGGAACCCTAACACAACATAGTTGAGAATCCTAAAAAAACATTTCCCCACTCTAGTCACTTTATAACCCTAAATGGTAAATTAATAAAGTTTTTTGCAGTTAATTTCCTTGGTTTTTGACGTATGCATGAACATAACTATTTGAATGTGTAGAGATGAGATTTGTAGGGTCCATGAGAATGGGGTGAGTGTTAGAGTTGACAATCCCAAGGTACAACCCATGCCTGATTTGCAAAGACTCAGTAGAGGTGAAACTGCAATGTTTTTTTCTGTTGCTGCCTGCAGGGTCAGGATGGGGTGTTAGGGTTGGGAACCCTAACAGCACATTTCCCTGCTTTTGATGCTTTACCCATTACTGGTGCATTAACAAAGGTTTTACAATGAATTGCCTTATATTTTGGGGTAGTATAATCTTATTCTCATTTATGCAGGTCCATCTGGGACCTTTATGAACATATATATTTGCCTATAGAACCCATGCATCCATGTTGGTGTAAAAGTGCAAAAAAGCAGTTTTTTTGCTTGGCTGTATGGCTAGTTTCATGTCATAATAGCAATCACAAAATATCAATTGCTATTATGGTGAGTGTATTTTACCAAAAAGCAAATTGGCAATATACACATGCTGGCGACCCAACATCTGGCAACAACACTAATTGCTTTTGTGGGAGGGGGCTGCTTTGTCCCCTGCACCCCCTGACTACAGATTGTTAACTCTAAGGGGGTACATATTGGGGAGGAGTTTTTAAATGAAAAAGCCATACGAAAAAAGAATCACAAAAAAACAGTCCAAAATCTTTTCTACTATGAGGGCATCCTTTCTCATAGGAATTAAAAAACATACAAAACAGGAACCCTACATACGAAAAAAGGATCAGCCAGAAATGTCCAAAATCTTTTTTCGTATCCGGGCATCCTTTTTAGAATGCATGGAAAAATCATATGAAAAAGGATACCATCATACGAAAAAAGAATCGCAAAAAGAACTAAGTCCAAAATCTTTTTTTGTATGAGGGCATCCTTTTTTTCATATGAACAAAAAAAAACATAGAAAAAATGATGCCCTCAAACAAAAATGTAATTGGAAAAAAAACAAAGTTCAAAATCTTTTTTGTATGATGGCATCCCCTTTTTGTATGAATGAAAAAACATACAAAAATGGATCCCTTCATACGAAAAAAGTATTTGGACTTAGTATTTTTTCTGATTCTTCTTTCATATGAAGGGATCCTTTTTCATAAGTTTTTCTCTTTCATATTAAAATGGATCCCTTCATATGAAAAAGAATCAAAAAAATCTAAGTTCAGAATCTTTTTTCATATGAAGGGATCCTTTTTCGTATGGCTGAATTTTGTTTTCATCTGGCCATATGAAAAAAGGAAATCGAGTAATGAAAAATAATTCTAAAATAAAAAAAAATTTCAAGGTCATTTTTTTCCAAGACATAAGTGCAGAATCCATCAAACAGGGTCTCAATTAGGAAGATGCATACGAACATACGAACATACGAAATTTGCCAGCAAATAAAGGCCTAGAGGTCTATCAAGTCTGCTCGAATGTGCAGCTAGCACCCCTTATTCTGCAGCTGCCCCTCCCTTCCACCCTTCTCCTTCATTAACCCTCCCCCTTGTCCTGTCCCATCCTCGTTTGAAGCAGTCCACTGTTCTACTGCATACCACTTCTGCAGGTAACGCATTCCACCCAGCCACCACCCTCTCTGTAAAAAAGTGTCTCCTCATCTCCTCCTGAACCTTCCTCGCTCCAGTCTCATATCATGGCCCTGGTGGCCTCCCTCCTTACTTTGAACAGCCCCTCTGTACCTGTCTTGTTTATTCCTTTCATGTATTTAAAGGTTTCAATCATGTCCCCTGTCTCCCTCTCTCCAGTGAGTACATGTTCAACTCCTTCAACCTCCTCTCATATGATAAGTCCCCCAGACCCTTGATCATCTTTGTCGCCCTGCGCTGCACTCCCTCCAGTAACTTAATGTCCCTTTTCAGATACGGACGCCAGAACTGCACGCAGTACTCCAGGTGTGGTCTAACTAATGACCTATACAGTGGCAGAATCACCTCCTCCTCCTTGAGGATATACCTTGCAATACAACCCAGCATTTTGTTGGCCTTGCAGCTGCCTTCCTCACTGTGCCGAGTTGTTCATTGACCCGTGATGAGCACACCCAGATCCTTCTCCTCCTCTGTCTGGGCTAGCTGCACTCCTAGCTGGTAAGTCCTCCTTGGGTTCTTCATCCCAAAATGCATCACCTTGCACTTTTTGGCATTAAAGCCCAGTTGCCAGGTGTCGGACCAGGTTTCAAGCTTTGCCAGATCATCCTGCAACCCCTGCCATCCCCCAGGTCATCCACCACCGCCAACCTTGGTATCATCAGCAAACAGACTGATCTTGCTCTTGATGTCCCATGATATGTCTGCAATGAATATCCCAAACAACACTGGTCCCAACACGAGGCCTCTGTGGGACACCACTGTCACTGCCCTTGGGTGTGAGAGCTCCCCACCCACCACCACCCTCTGTTGCCTTCCCTGCAGCCAGTTTCCTACCCATCTCACCAGCATTGCACCTGCCCCTGTGCCTACTAACTTCCTTCCCAGCCTTCCATGTGGCACTGGGTGAATGCCTTACTGAAGTCCAGATACGGACATCCACTGCATGTCCCCAGTCCAGTTGCCTAGTTCCCAGTCATAGAACCCGACCAGGTTGGTTTGGCAGGATCGCCACGCATGAAGCCATGCTGTCTGCTGTCCCAGTCCTTGGCCTCTAAGAGGGCCACCAGCCTCCTTCAGGATAGTCTCCATTAGCTACCCACGATGGATGTGAGGCTCACTGGTCTGTAGTTTCCGTTCCTTGGGGCCACTCTTGTGGAGGGCACCACATGAGCCATCCTCCAGTCCTGAGGTACACACCCAGATGTAGTGAGGCATTAAATAGGTCTGCCAAGGTCCTGCAAGGACCTCTGCCAGCTCCTTCAGTACCCTGGGGTGGATGCCATCTGGGCCTGGTGCCTTGTCCACCCTCAGTGCCTTCAAACCCTCTCGAACTCTGTCCTCCATGATTTCCCATCTGTCACCACTTCCCCCCCGTGCCTGTCATTCACCCATCTTGGGTGTCACCCCTCTTCTCTTTAGTAAATACTGAGCAGAAGTACTCATTTAGTGCTTCCGCCTTATCATACCCTGCTTCCACCCAACCCCCTCCTTCCTAATCCTTACTATGTGGTCCTTACAGCTCCTTTTCTCCTGATGTACTTAAAGAAGTCCTTCTCCCTTCTTAATGCCTTGTGCCAGCCTGAGTTCCGTAGATGCTTTGGCCTCCTACTGCCCTTGTCACCTCCTTCGATTCTGTCAAGTACTCCTCTGTCCTCCCCTCCCTGTTTTCTTGTATTTCTAAAGGCAGCTCTTTTCTTCCTTACCTTTTCCATGACCTCCTTGCTCAACCAGCTCGGTTTCTTAGCTCTAGCCTTCTTGATCTGGGCTTTGCAGCAGGTTTTGGTTGCCTCCACTATCCCCAACTTTATGAGCTCCCATCTCTGGTTAGTATCCATACTAGATTGAATTCTGGCCAGGTACCCTTTACCACTTCCCCATCCTCCCAAAGTCAGCCCTCCTGAAGTCCAGCACTCTTGTGCAAGATTCCACCTTCCTTGCCCATATCCAATGTGAGCTATACTGAGTGGTGGTCACTCCTCGACAGCGGTTCCTCCACTGTAAGTTCTCTCACAAAGTCCCCATTTGCCAGCACAAGGTCAAGGGTATTCCCTAACCTGGTTGGTTCACTGACCATTTGCAGCAGGAAGCTGTCCTGGAAGGCATCCAGCAGTACCTGCTCCCTTCTGTTCCTGGTTGTTGGGGTGCTCCAGTCCACTTCTGGCATGTTGAAGTCCCCCACAATCACCACACTACCCTTCTCGCAGGTCCTCCTGATCTGTCCCGCTAGTTCCCTGTCTAACTCCTCCATCTGAGATTGTGGCCTGTACACCACTCCCATTCTAAGACTCCTATTCTTGGAATCCTGGATTTGCACCCAAAGTGACTCTGTACTGCCCTCCTCCCCTTCCTCCCTTACACACTTCAGTCCTTCCTTCACATATAGTGCCACCCCCCCTCCTTTCCCAGTCACCCTGTCCCTACGAAATAACCTGTACCCTGGTACAGACAGGTCCCAGTCATTATATTGGGTGGCCCATGTTTCCGTGATGGCTGCAATGTCCACCTCTCCTCTGCCATGAGAACCTGCAACTCTGCAGTTTTCCTCCCAAGGCTCCTAGCATTAAGGGTAACCACCTTCCACCCTTTTCCTCCTCCCATCCTGCCCTCCTTTCCTAGCATCACCAATAGTACTTGCCATTTGTCCTTTGTCACTGTTATGGGGGTAAGCTCATATGATTTCCCAACCTGTGGTCCCTGCATATCTCTTCCCCAACTGCCACCCCCACTCCTAGTTTAAACTCCAAACTTCCTCTATATGTCTTCCATCCTCTGCTTCAACACTTCTTTCCTTCCTCACTCAAGTGTAGTCTGTCCTTGGCATAGAGACTACTGTCCTCCCAGGTCCCTCCCCACCCCCCAACAGCCCATACCCTTTAGCACAACACCAGGTTCTTAGCCATCTGTTAAATTCCTCTATTCTCAGCTTTTGTTGTGCTTGTTTTGGCACCGGAAGTATCTCGTAAAGTTACTGATCTTCCTGCCCCTCACATAATTGTGCTAGTTCCTCAAACCTCCTCTGGACTATATCCACTGTCTTGTCAGCCAGGTCATTTGTCCCAAGATGTATAATTAAATGAGGCTTGTCCCTACCCTTCTAGCATATTTCAGAATAGACTGTCCCACCCTTTCCGCTGTCATTCCTGGCAAGGCCTCCACCCAAATGCGATCATGCCTCTCCGCCTTGCTACCCCACCTAACTCCTCTTAGTATTGAGTCCCCAGCACTAAGATTCCACCCTCTTACTCCTGCTTGCTTCGCTCATCTCCTCCTCATTTCCAGCTCCTCTTCCTCCTGCACATTATTATGCCCTTTACCCCTGTTGCAGTTCTCCCAGCAGAACTTCCCCCGCTCCAGTTTGGTCCAGGCATTTATCAATTACTCCTCTAATTTCATCACTTCCCTCCTCCACCTTCTTCCTCTCTAGCAGTGCAAAACTATTTTCTGAAGATCCTTCACAAATGCCTGCTCCCTCTCTCTGCATAGTAACCTGTTCTCTCCTTTCCACTCCATGACTTTTGCCACTTCTTCGCCTCCCCTCACAAGTCCCTATTGCCTCCTTCCATTTGACTTTTGTCTCCTGACCTGGTTTCCCCGGCAATCGTTCTTCCTGTCCTGGGCCCCTTTGTCTCTGCTTCCTTCTTCTGAGCCTCCTCACCACTGTTGGCTTAAATTGCCCTCCCTCATCTCCCTTCCTCCTCCCTCCAGTATTGGGCTAAACCCACCCCCAATCTGCCTTGCCTGTTTTAGTTCCTCCTGCAGACCTCAATCTCCTTTCTAAGTTTTTCTATGTGGTTGCACACTAAACATCCTCCTACTCTCCAGGCAATGTTTAGAAAGATTGGTGCACCGTAGTTGTTGCAGCCTACCACCTCACCCATTGCTGTCGTTGCTCACCAGCCACCCCCACCCTTCCAGATGCAGGATACCAAACACCCCCAAGTCCCCACTCTCCCTCTATCAGTGCAAAACATTCTTTATGTCCCTTACCTCCTTTGTTGCACACGTTTAGATATGTTGAGCAACTGCTTTGTATATTCCTATCCACACTCAAAAAACTTTAAGTAGCCATTGCACACCTTCTTCAACTCCTACTCCCCTTTACCCAATGCAATAACTATGTAGTAGTAATAATGAAAGCGCCTAGATTTGCATTTACTTCCCTTCCACTGAGAGAGCCGTCACCTCTTCACTTGCTGCAGTTCCTTTCCTGGATGTCTGCTTTGTTATGACAGGTGCAAACTTTGCCTGTTTGAGGAAGTGATGTCAGAACCCCTAGTACAAAGGGAATAATTGACCAGGGGTGGGACCAGCCCAAGTCCTCTGGAAACAATCAGGTAGCTGAGGCCTCTAGTCAGACAATTAGCACCCTTCCCCCACTCAAAACTTTGCAGCTAGTGAAGCCAGCAACAATGAATAAATTCTACCCAAACAGGACACCAATTCAAACAGCTTCACCAACAATACATCAAAATAGGTTTGGAATTATAAGATATAGGTCTCCAATTCAAAGAAACAGACCAGTTAAATTACACCAATTATGTTTAAAAGAGAAGAAATAGGCCTCTACAAATGCAGCCTGCCACACCGTAAACCAAACAAATGAGCCCACTTTTAGCTACCAAAACAGGTTTCAAAATTCCAACAGCCCCAAACAATACCCTGCTAGCCCCTTAGTAGTAAGGAAGAAAATAAACATTCTACCAAGTAGAATCCATGAAAAACAATGTAAAACAAGAAGCTACTGTACTGTAGATCTGATCCTGTCCCCCTTCCAGTTCCTTCTGATGCATTCTTATGCATTCTTATGCATTCTTATGCATGTGCTGGTGTGTTTGCAGGATGTCATTTCTGTAGGTTTTTAATTTTTTTTTAATGTAAACAAGATTGTGGTCACATGAAAAAAGGATTTTTTTTCCTCATGAAAAAGGATTGCCCCATACAAAAAGGGATCCTTTTTCATATGGACCAAACCCTTTTTTCATTCCAAGCAAGTATCCAAAAGACACCATACTGAGCATGCTACGAACTGAAATTTTAAAATGTAATAACTTTGGAATGGATTAATATTTTTTCACCAAAACAGAGAACTACACCACTGAAAATAAAAAACAAGCTAAGCCTGTGCTCTAATGTTTTTGTCTTTTAGCTTGTTTTTTGCTTTTATTGGGCTCATCACAACCCAACCCAGATAGATCAACTTAGGGTAGCTGGTTCATTCCACTGGGGTGTCATACAGACATGGCACACTGATGAGTCCTGATAGGAAGAAACATGTCTCTGTGTCTTCTGTTGGCACCCTTTGCAGACTGTGTGAGAGGCTTTTCGGCAACATGCATTTCTGCTTAAAGTTGAACCAGCATAGTATTTTGTGGTGATTTGCATATACAGCCCATGATGCTTTGCATTATGGGGGTATGTGTGTATTTGTATTTCATATATATATATATATATATATATATATATATATATATATATATATATACCAATAAATATTCTCACAACAATATTGTTTAAAATATATTTATAAACAGAGGAGCATCAGACACTAAAAGGAAAATAAAAAGAATTAAGAAACAATATAATGGTAAATACACACTACTACACAGTTTTTTTTTTTTTCATGCAGAACAATATAATATTAGTATAGTGGCACTGTTGACATCTGGTAGTTATTTGTACTTTACTTTTTGGGGGGCACCATAAGACATATGCTGTTATGAGTAACTGAAATAATTTAATTAATTCATTTTACACTTAATGTAAGCTTAATTTGTGACTACCAAACTAATTTTGGGCTCTGACACTTTCACAAATCACACTGTGCACATGCATGAACTATTCTTTGTACATCTGAAAAAACATCATTTTCTAACACTTATTTTAAAGGTAGATATATCCACTGTTGTAGTGTTGCTACAGAATAAACAGTTTATTAGGGAAAAATTATTTGTTGTACTGTGGCAATAATCTGAATTTAGTTGTATGTACTTGAAGGTTAAAGCCACTGCTCCCACCACAGAAATCTGGTGGTTATATGGAGGATAATGGATGGCCATCAGACAATAACCACACTGTAATCACTTCAAGAGGTTTCCATAACAACATGGTAAACCTCGAGAGCATAGCTCGAGAGGTTTGTTGTTTTCATGGAAACCTCGAGAAGTAATTAAGGCGCGTTGTTGTCCAATGGATATCCATTAGCTTTTATGTTGAATGGGATCCATACACCATAAAAGCTAATTCCACTTAATTTTGCTTTTCTCTTCTTTTCTTGCCCAAGTGATCAGACTTGACAGATGCCTCTCCACTTACACACCCACACACTCACATAATCAAGCCCCAAGCCATTCTCTCACTAGCCCAGAGTGTATTTTTAAAAAATAACTTATTTCTGCCCCATCAAGGGAAACATCCAGCTCGATTGAAGTTTGTGATGGTACCTTTGTGCGGTTCTCCCATTCTGTCATTTACACATAGTGCAGAAAGAACGAGAGACACGCATGTGCAGAGGTGCCAATGCTATAATCCCATTACTATGACATACTCAAGCAGGGTTTACAGGAGCCTGATGTCATAGCGATGGGATTATAAGGTTGAAAGACATAGTTTTCAGGCATTAACAAATGCTCCTCATATTTTATAATAACATAACAGAGTGCGGAAATTATGTATTATTGATTATGGAAAAGGTACTATTTATGAATGCTAGTGCAACACATATAACAACAATGAAATGTTAACCTAAAATAAAACAGTTTAATGTGTGAGTTTATAATGTTTGTCTATTTTTTCTTGCGCTATCAAAATTCATTTACTTTCAACATACCTGCCACACTGGGATGACACAGCAAACAAATGAACATCCTGGTCAATCTTCACTACACTTTATATAAGTTGATTTGGCCTCACTCTCAGAATATTGGTGTTGCGGCTGTTAGAGGGCACCTTGCTCCATATTTTATGGCATTGTCCCAAATTTCAAACTTAGTGGTCTCAGTTCTTGACATTGATGGAGCAAATGATGGGCTACACTGTTCTGAGTGATGCATCCCTCATGCTTTCAAGGAATACTATTTGATTACCCATACAGCACAAACCTCAATGTGCTTGGTTTATGGCTGCTATCACTGAAGTCAAGAGACTCCTGCTTTGTAGATGGAAGATGCAAGAGGTCCCTTCTGTTACTGAGTGGGCATATAATATGTTCAAACTTGTGGGCTATCAGTAACTTTCCTACTTGACAACTGGTAAGAGACAAGTTTTGAAGAAATCTTGGGTTCCTTTTCATCCTTGCATAGATCTGACAGGGGAGTTGGGTAATGTGCTCCCCTCTTTCTCAGTCATGATGTTGAGCCCAAGGAGCACTGTCTATTTGGAGCTCTTTTCCTGGGTATACCACAGGCAGCAACATGACCCTTTCTGGACATTACCTTGCATACTTTGAAAGATAGTTCAGTTAGCTAGACCCCAAACATCAACATTTTTTTCTGCTTATATTTTCTCATGTTTTCTTTATAAATGGTTCCTGTGTTTGCAATTGTTTACCCTTCATGTTTTCTTGATTGCATTTTTAATGGAGATTAATGTTTCAAGCGGATTATTAGATTAATACTGATTGCTGTTCTCTATGGTGGCATGTGGGCTGTTGTTAATGGCATCTAGACTGCAAAAAGGCCTCTTTTACAATGTATATGGCACAATCTCTGAGTGTTCACTTTAGTCTGTAGTCCAAGGAGCATTTGTGTTAGCTCTGGCCAGGTTGGGAGATTGTTATTATACTTTATCTTAAAGATTGTTATACACTTGTGTATCAGTGAAAAACCTCAGTAAACTACAAATTATAAAAAATAAAATCTTCACAACACAATCAGCATGCAATTGGTAAACATAAACATATAACCATTATGGTCAATACATGAGCGCCTAAGTATATTTATTTATAATTAGCTTCTGAAAAACAAAAACAGTTTAATGAATATTATTATTTTTGCATATCAGTATAATAATATAATATAATGATTACTTATTGTGCTCTCCTCACTCTCCTGGATGTGTCATTGGTGTCAGTTGGACCTGGAAAGCAGGTAGGTAATTCATCTGGTAACCTATTGTTTAATAGTTGAAAAACACCAAATTGTTACCATTGGGAAATGTTTACCATAGTTAATGGATATATCTACATATTGTAAATAAGTATTGTATCTTAAAAACCTAAAAAAGTAATTTCATTTTGATCCATAAAAAGGTATTTACTTTTATGTATAATATACATTCATATCAAAGTAATGCAGTTAACGAATGCATTTTCTGGGTCACACCTGGAAATGAGCATAGGCTCAGTGTGCCTTTCCCAGTTGCCAATTTTCAATAAACTAACTACTATGTATTCCATTGTACTATATTCCATTTGTATAATCCAAATATATATATTTATGCAACAGGTGTCTGAATAAATCTGCACTGATAAATCCATTTATCTGTGCTACTATGTGAATAAATTTATTTATCCACATAGTAACTACATCATCACCCATTTATTCACACAGTAACTACATCAGTAGCTCATTTATCTACACAGTTCTCTTCAGAATTCATTTAGAATGTTCGGCCTCAGAAGCAGTACTAACCGTATTTAAATGTGAATAACTTAAAACCAAAAAAGAATAACATGGTACTGTGAGCACAAAAATTGTTCAGCACAAAATTATCTGCAAAATGAATAATGTTTCATTTATATAAACCCTGTATATTGTATATGATTAGCAAGAAAACAGGAGAAAATGTAATTTTTTGTTCACTTTTTTGACAAACAAATATGAATAACATTAAAATAAAAAATGATAGCATGGTACTGTGATCACGAAAAATGTTCAGCTCAAAAATATCTACAAAATGAGTTGTGTTTCATTTATAGATACTATTTTTTTTATAATTAGCAAAAAAACAGTATAAAATTCAATTTTCTTTTCCTTTTTTTGACAAATTATTTACACCTACCAAAATCAAAATGTTCACACAACATCTAAACCTGTTGCATAAATGGAATATGCGGTTCAGTGTGTGATAATGCATTTATTTGTAGTTTCCAGTGACCTCTCTTCACTCTCACTCGTGCCTTGCACTGTGAGGTTACTTGGAGGCCACTGGAAACTGTAAAAGATAATGCTTTATCACACACTGAACCACTGCATATCCCATATATATATATATATATATATATATATATATATATATATAAATTTATATACTTCACCATTATTTTGAAGAACACAGTTTGCCACTGCTCAGATATATGTGTGTGTGTGTGCGTGTGTGTGTGTGTGTGTTTGTGATTGTGTATGTTGGAGGGCAGAGTAGTAATTTGAGCATGGGGTGTGAGATGATCAATTATCTGAGTGATTACTATAATCTGTATATTGACATCGTCATGATAGTGTTGAATGAGCATTACTGTGGTATAAAAGTCATACTATGGGGTCATTACTACCAGTTCCTCTAGGTAACTGTTTTGGACATTAAAACGTTCAAGTAGAATGAGATGTTTGTGTAACTGTGACCCATATAGTAATGATAACCCCTATCCAAATGGAAGGCATTCACCTAACCTTCGAATAGCAGTCAGACTATTTTCACCTTAGCAGTATATTAGCATGAAATTAGCCTTCAAACTGTTTTGCAAAGTTAACAAGAATGTAATAGTTATCTTGATGGCCTTCACAGTCCAAAGCCTTAAGTTAGCCTGCCTGTAGCATGAAATATTTAAATCAGAAGCCTAAGATAGCAGTTTTCATAGCAGTCTTAGCAGTCTGGATGATGGTCAAGGACTGCTTTTTAGCAGTATATGTTATTGCTTATGCTTGATTGATATATATTTAAGGTTAAAAGTATTGCTACTGAATGGATATGTAAGGTTAAAAATATTGCTTAGGACTGGGCTTTTACTGTTAAGTGACATTTAGTGTTACAAGTCACTTAACAGTCCCATCCCAGTCAGAAGCAGTAGTTTCAACATTTTAATAATCACATCCCAGTTCGATGCAGAATTTTTAACCTTAAATATGTAGAGTCATTTGTAGGCTTGAAAAGAATGGAGTATATTTTACCTTCAACTTGTACATAAATAGTGTCCGACAACCTGTATCATGACACAGTCTTATCTTGTGAAATGTTGTCCAATGTCCATATAAATAATACATTAAATAATAAATCAAAGTGTTTTGCCTGATCTCAGCACCATGATTGCAGGTCATGTGATCTGTTATACATGGCAAGAGTAACACCTTTTAGAACTAAAAGTTTTTGTTGAGCAAGAAGTGCTGTTATCAGGCAGTAACCCATACCTCAAAATGGCTTTGCATCTCCCAAGAAATTTCCCAGTGTTAAGAAAATAAAACGATCTCACCTACTGTGTCCAGAGTCATGATAAGTCCATGCATAAATCCCATGTTCTCACACCTTTTTCAGTGTTCTTGAAGGCTGTTAAACATTGTCTTCTTCAGGGGTGTTATCACAGACCTCAATCTGCCAAAATGCAGAAGTGTCAATAAGGGAATGACCAAAATATAACACTTTAGAATTAAACTGAAAATAACGTTATATGGTCAGTCTCAAACTGCTATATCTGCATAGAAATTTCCTGCATGTTACTTAAAATGAAAACAAGTGTACATAGAGTACAAGTCACATTAAACTGTTCCTCCAATGAGTTGTTTAAGCATTTCTGACTGAGTTGCATAAGTGTTGCTGGATCCAGCACACTGTCCTGCACAAACTGTTTCTTAAGAGCTAAAATGCAGTTTTGCATTGCATTGTGCACGGAGTGCAGATACATTCCAAATGAGCTGTAAAAACA
The DNA here is from genome assembly GCA_016271365.2 of Neoceratodus forsteri. Classification (NCBI taxonomy): domain Eukaryota; kingdom Metazoa; phylum Chordata; order Ceratodontiformes; family Ceratodontidae; genus Neoceratodus; species Neoceratodus forsteri. Next base: position 731,743,548 of record CM057453.1, read on the forward strand.
TTTTAATAACATTGCTCTTGAGCTACTTAAACAATGCAATATGAGTTGCCAATGCACTGCCAACTGTAAAAAACAATGCTAAACCAACTCATTGGCGGAACAGCTTAATGCGACTTCTACTGGAGAGCCCATAGTATCTTGCTTATCTGTATATTATTATTAACATAGAAACATAGAAACATAAACTTTGACGGCAGATAAGGACCGCTAGGCCCATCTAGTCTGCCCATTTCCCTACCTACAGGATAGGCCGCAGATCCTAGTTAACCAACAGCCTATTTCTTCCTACCCCCCACAAGAATAGCCTTATGTCTGTCCCATGCATTCTTGAATTCTCCCACAGTTTTAGACCCCACAACCTCCTCAGGAAGGCTGTTCCATGCATCCACTACCCTCTCTGTGAAATAATACTTCCTCACATTGCCCCTGAATCACCCTCCTTCTATCTTTAAATTGTGTCCCTTGTTCTTGCAAGTCTCTTTTCTGAAAGATGCTATCCTCTTGGACTTTGTTGATTCCACTGAGGTACTAAAAGTTTCTATCATGTCCCCCTCTCCTTCTTTCCTCAAGGGTATACATGTTAGCTCCTTTAGTCTCTCCTCATACGGCTTCTCTTGCAGACTCTGCACCATTTTAGTTGCCCTCCTCTGGACTGCCTCTATCCTGTCTATGGCCTTGGAGATGGGGTCTCCAGAACTGGACACAGTACTCAGATGGGGTCTCACCAACTGTCTGTACAGAGGGATAACAACTTCCTGTTTTCTGCTGATGATGCTCTCCCAATACATCCCAGTATACCCCCAGCCCTCCCTACTGCCTTCTCACAGCTTCTAACCTTAAGGTCGTCTGATATGATTACCCCAGGTCCCTTTCCTTTTTGTTATTGTTACTACCTCCCCACCCATTGTGTATTCTTCCCCTGGGTTCTTGTTTCCCAGCTGCATTATTTTGCACTTCTTTGCATTGAATCCTAGCTGCCATACTTCTGACCATTCCTCCAACCTTGCCAAGTCCCTTTTCATCCTTTCCACGCCTCCTTGTGTATCAACCCTGTTGCAGATCTTCGTGTCTTCTGCAAAAAGGCATACTTTTCCTTCCAGTCCCTCTGCAATGTCACTGATGAAGATATTAAAAAGGACTGGACCCAATACTGAACCCTGCGGTACCCCACTAGTAACCCCCTTTCTTCAGAGTGGACTCATTTACAATTACCTTCTGTGTCCTGTTGTCCAGCCAATGTTTTATTAGGCTACCACCCTGGGTCCCACTCCCAGGCTGGTTAATTTGACTATTAATCTTTGTGTGGGACTGTGTCAAATGCCTTGCTAAAGTCTAGGTAGGCCATGTCCACAGCCCCTCCCTGGTCTACTACTTTGGTCACCCAGTCAAAGAAATCTATTAGATTCGTCTGACATGACCTTCCCGCTGTGAACCCATGCTGCCTTGGGTCCTTTGCTCCACTGGCCTCTAGGTACTCAACTATTCTTTCCTTCAGAAGTGACTCCATCACTTTCCCTACCACAGAGGTCAGACTGACAGGCCTGTAGTTTCCTGCCTCTGTCTTGGTCCCACTTTTGTGAAGGGGAATCACATCTGCCTTCCTCCAGTCCTCGGGTACCACACCATCCTCCCATGATTTATTAAAAAGAGTAGCCAGTGGTTTATTATAAGTAAATGATTACAAAATGTGCATATCTTTGTTCAAGAGCAGTGATATTGAAGTTTCAGATCTCCCATTGTGTTCATCATTGCACGTGCACATTGGGCTTCTGCAGTAAAAATAATTTAAAAAGACATGCAAACAGATTGGTAGTAGAGCATGGTCATCTAGTTTGACAGAATTCCCCGTCAACTCTGGCACATACAGTCTGTCCTAGTTACTAGCACTCACCATCTTCCACCCTGGTTTTGGTGACCTTCCATGTGTTTCTGCTTGAAACAACTGATATTTATCACTGCATCACCTGGCATATTTTTAATATATCCACCATCCAATGCCTGGTTTTGGTGCCCTTCCTTGTATCTCTGCTTGGAACAATTAATTGCTATCACTACATCATCTGTAAGATTTTTCAATGGATCCACCACCCTCTGTTCATTAGACTTCTTGATGTACCTCTTAAACCTCCTACTTGTGAGTGGCAGATTTTAATGGATCCACCACCCTCTTTGTTAAATATACCTCCCAATCTTCCTCCAAGTTTCCCCTCATGTCCATATTACCTTGATGTACCAATCTGAATAGTTCCCACCTAGTAACCTAGTTACCAGTTAATCCCCTTTATGAAATGGCAGGTACTATCATAGCCCCCCCTTTCTGTTCTAGTCTCCAGGGATCATATTACCTTGATGTACCAATCTGAATCGTTCCTACATTTACTTAGTTACCAGTTAATCACCTTTATGAAATGGCAGGTAGTATCATAGCCCCCCTTTCTGTCCTAGTCTCCAAGGATCATATGGATTACTTTGAGACAGTCTTTGTACTACCTGTTTTGCAAAATGTTCTTCAAGCACAAATCATGATCAATGTAAATGTCTACATTTTGTCACCTATGCAGATGGTTTGCTTCTGAAATCAATAACTGAGTAAATGTGAAATTCCTTCATGCCATTTGATGGCACACCACTCTTTAAATTCAGATTTCTTGCCATGCAACCATGAACAGCACCCAATCCACTGTCCCCTTAATCAGTATGTAATTAATTACACCATTACATTTTGATCACCCTTTTAATGGCCAATTTTCTTTTAATGGTATTTTTCATATTTTAATGGCCCATTAATCATGCACAATGGTGGCATGACCCATATGTGTTTTAATGGTTCATTAATTTTGCTTAATTTCAGCATGACTAATATGCACCAGAAGAGTGCACATTATAAAATAACACCCAGTAAAAATTAATTATTTTAAAAGTACCAGTCGCTGTTTTGAAATCAGCACTCATGAGGGAGTTTGCCTGTCACCTGTATGTTTTAGAAACAATCTGCTGTATCATTATATATAACAAACCCGTCATCTTGCTAAATGCACTGGTAACATCACACCTTGTGTGGTCAGTGTGAGGTGAACAACTTGTTCTGTGCAAAGTGGAGCTTAATAGTCTCTACATGTGCCTGCAGCCTTACCACCTTGGCACCTTCTGCTATCAAATCTCATAAGTAAGCAAGGTCCAATTTGGTAAGTAGAAACCTCTAACAAACACCATGTGGGGACAAGGCTGAAACAGCTCTCCTTTACAGGTCATAAAATACAGAAATCAAGTTGCTACACATTACAATGGAGTGGGTATCTTGTTATATGCCACACACCCAACAGGGCAGTTAGGTAATTAAATTGGACTTACCTGCCCCATCAGTCAGGGAATACAGAGTTGGGGCGTCCTGGGTTTGAGGAATTCTGGCATGATCCGAAAGGAACAGAGAAAGTTGAGGAGACACAAACAGTCAGAAGTCCTAGAGGAGAGCTGGGGGGGGGGGGGAATTAAACAAAGATACTTATCTTATTGGTATACAGTCTGGCCAGACCTGTAGAAATAAAGAGAAAAAATAGATTACTATGGGGAACATATAGCAGTGACAGAGAGAGAGCGTGTGAAGAGGAGCAGTGGGGTCTGGGTGCCCATGACCAAAAAGTACATTAAATAACAAAAAAAAGATGGGTACAGTACAGCACAGGAGTAAAAGAAGGGGAGTTTTAAAGTAAAAGACACACTTAAAGTCACAGCAAGAAAAACATAGGAAATAGAAACACAGACAGCTAAGAAAATAATAAAACGATATTGAGGGCTCAACAAAACCCCCTTAGCACCACTAGTTGGCCTGCTGTTGACCAGCAAATTTAAGTAATAGCCCTAATGGGCTAGTGGGGGTGCTCTTGGGCTAGTGGTTCCTGCATCATTTAAAAAGACACTGGTGGTTCAGGGGTCTTGAGTTGTCCCAGGAGCCCAGTATTCTAAATATAAAGCCCTGGTGGTGTAGTGGGTCAACTCCCACATGGCTAGTGGCAAATAGTGTTTTTTTTTTGTTATTCTGTTTAACCTTTACCTGGCATCTGGGGGGGGGTGTCCATGGACCCCGACTGTATGTAGCAGGCAAATAGGCTGGTCAGAAATCTGATGATCAGAAATGCTGCATCTGTTGCTATGCAACCATCAGTTTAGCGCTACTATGTTAGAGTGACAGTGCTGGCAGCCATAGGCCAATGCCTGAAATGGGCTTAAAAGTAATGGTGTGAGGCAGGCAGGGAGGAGTATATGGGCTTCTTAAAAAGTCATGAAACAGCAGGAACTGCATACAATAGAGCTGCACAGCAGCTAATGTCAGAGCACCAAGGTCTACTAAAGGATTGGGGGAGGAAAAGAACAGCATAAGAGCCAGGAGATCTTATAATTAAAAACAAAGAGCAGTAAATAGAAAGAGCCCTGATGAGCTATAAATATAAATAAATTTATGCAATGGGGTGGACATAAATAGAGTGTGATAAATACCAATACATGTATCTGAGTAACTATGTATATAAATGTAGAATCTTACATCATAGCCACTCTCACCACCCCACCAGCACAGCCACTCTTCCCCACCCCATCCCACCAGCATGGCCACTCTCCCCACCCCATCCTACCAGCACTGCCACTCTTCCCACCCCATCCCACCAGCATGGCCACTCTCTCCATCCCATCCCACCGGCATGCCCACTCTCCCCACCCCATCCCACCTGCATGCCCACTCTCCCAACCAAATCCCACCACCACACCTACTCTTCCCAACCCATCCCACTACCATGCCCACTCTCTCTACCCATCCCACCAGCACAACCACTCTCCCCACCCCATCCCACCAGCATGCCCAATCTCCCCACCCCATCCCACCAGCATGGCCCTCTCCACAGGATGATGACTCCCCACTCTGACCCACCAAACATGGACAGTCCCATGGCCCAACCAGACACAGACAGTACTCCTGCCCCTCCAGACAGTCCCCTCACCCCACTAAACCCACAGCTACTGTGTGCCCATACCACCAACATGGACAGTCCCCCTACTGCACCAAATGCAGACAGCCTCCCTCAGACTTGTAGAGTTTGACAAGTCAGTTGATCCCTGAACAACACCTGTAAACTTATGTTTGGGGTAAACAGAAAGGACTGCATCCCTAGAGCAAGTCTGCATTGGGGCCGGGGAGGTGGGCTCACATCCTGTGCTTCCCTGAACAAACCTGAGGGCTTCTGTTGCTTGCCCCAGAACAAGTTTGGGGAGTAGCATGGCTGTGTTCCTGAACAAGTCTGATGGTCTCTGTTTGCTTCCACAGAGCAAGTTTACAGGGGATCACACACTGTGCAGTGTTGTCAATATATGATGTGACCCCACATACCCACAACTTGGTCTGAGGTCCTTGGACTTGCTCAGGGACCACCCCTGAACTAGGTTAGTGTATCATACAACCCCCACCACTCAACATGCCACTCTGTATGTAAAAATCAAGAGACCTTCAAACTTGTTCAAGGATACATAGTGACCAAGGATCCCCCTCCTGCAAAATCTGAGGGCCTGTGTTGCTTTCTATGTCCCCACACAGAAAATGTGGGGGATGGAGAGAAGTTTGTTTTATGTACTGACCAGGGGCAAATTGGAAGGAAAGTTTTCATCCATGTGTCTTTGAGTAACATTAACTTCCCCAACTTGCTTTGGGGAACACAGAATCACAGACCCTTGGACATTTTCAGAGACACACCAACTCCCTTCCTCTGCAACTTGCCCCGGCTACCTCTTCTACTCAAACTCTGGGCACACAGAAAGCAACACGAGAGCCTTAGATTTGTTAAGGGTGTAAGCCCCACCCTCCACAAAAGTAGAAAAGTCTGTGTTACATTTCTGACTTTTTCAAATGAAGGCATTTTCCAGACAAAGTTCACTATTAATTCATACAGACACAGCCAGGTAAAATTTTTTGTCAGGGACAGCATTGAAGCTAATCTGGTGATGGCAGCTCTGTTTTCTATACTGGCTAGTGGTTTCCTGACTGTCTTTTAAAACGACAACTGTTTTATTTAATTCAGCCACTAGACCTACTAAGTGGCACACTAGGGGCAACACTGGCTGGGCAGAAACTTCCAAAACAGCATCAGGATGCATGTAGGTTACTTGCCAACCCAGGCGTATCATAGGTGAAGGTCAAATGGACATGGGTCTCTCAAACCATAAGACTGACACTGCTGAAGGGATCTACTAGGGGAACTGTAAAAGCAGTTTTCATTACCTTAACCAGTGGCAGATACCCTTACCCTTACACTCAACCACTCACCACACTGAAGAAGTGTGATACATGTTCGACTTAGGCTTAATAATAGAGACAGCACAATATCTGAAAGTAAAAAAAATCCAGGGCTCTCAAAAAAATGGATCAGATACAGATTACATGCTGCTTAATCAAATCAGCTCCAAAGACTAACTCTGAATACCAGCTCAGATTTCATTCCTATGCCTTAACTGCAGGCAAGACAGAATCAGAATCTGAATTGGAAATTCTGAAAATCTAAGGTACTGACAGAATGGATTCCAAAAAATTCAAGCACACCTACTGGATAGTACTGTGGGTACCTGTCTGAGCTCCTGATGCCTGTGACCTCTGCCTGCTGTGACCTCTGCCAACTCCCTCCACTCCTCTTCAAGGGGCCTCCTGGACATTCCCAGGGTTCGGCTCAAGACCTCTAGTGACCAAGCGTTTAGTGTCTCTGGTTTGACCCTGTGGAATGCGCTTCCATCTGCAGTCCAGGAGGTCCCCTCAATTAGTATCTTTAAGCAGAGGCTTAAGGCCCACCTCTTCTGCCAAGCTTTCAGCTCATAGAATAAGCTGCCTTATCTTTTACTATAGTATAGCTAACTTTATATGTAATTCAATTTGTAGAGCATTGATTTTAACTTCCCTACTGCTGTTATAATTGTGTTTTGTATTTTATGCATTTTTTTTCTTATTATGTATGGTGCCCAGAGCTTCCAGGATTGGGCTCCTTAGAAATAAAATTGCCTTACCTAGGGAAGGCCTTAAAATACACATATTCACATTGCATTTATTCATCCCAGAAGTGATGGTTACAGGGACATGATGAACCTAGAGTTCCTTAGGACCCTAAAAATAAATTACACACACATAACCCTAGTACACCTAAGTCAGACTCTACTTACGTAATAGGTAAATCATGTCTGTAAGACCTGTAAATGGTTACCCTTTGTATGAGCAGAATGGTTTGAGGATCAACAAAAGCAGTATAAGTAGGACCTGAGGAAGAAATCCCCACAATACAGTTCACCCCAGTTTAGAAAAGACAGTAATTAAAGGTAGCACTTACCTACTTCTGGGTGAACTTAGGGGAGGGATCCAGAAAACATACTGTAGACGGGGCACCTGTAAAATAAGAATAAAGAGAGTGATCAAAAAGGATCCATGGTTCTTGAGAAAAATAAGGCTACAGATAGGACAGGTGAGAAAAGGTAAATAATACTTATCTGATGGGTTGTAGTGAGCTCTGTAGACTTGTTAAAAAAAGAGAGAGAGAGAAATATGTTAGTACAAGAAAAAAGTTCCAGAAAGCAGGAAAACTGGATATGAAGTGATATCCTAGCATGGCTATTGTTGGGGGGGTACAGACCGCCATCGTTGGGGGTACACCAGCTATATTCATGCCACAGATGGCAACATACCCCATCACTTGCAGATGCTCCCAAGTTCTGCAATATTTCAGCCATATAGCTAAGCCTAAGTAGTTGTAAAGTGACTAGGTCAATAACGTGTTGGGCTGGGGGGCGGGGTTACAAAGAACACAATAAAAAATCTGCATTCACTCCTACTGAATATTATGCATTTTTAAATATTTTTATTTTATAACTGTAATTCATTTTACCCAGGTCAGATCTCATTGCTAGTGTGATCTTGCTTCTAAACACTAATTCCTACAGCTGGGTGGACTACAGGTTAAGCGACTGACTACAGTATAAGAAACAAAAATTAAAAAGAACACTTTAAAAACAACAGTTCATAAAAGCATAAAATCCATGTCAGACATTGGTGGCATAGACTGTTCTCTTTCACAAAATGTTATTCACACACACAGCCACAAAAATTTCTTCAGCTAACAATAAAGCTTGCAACATGATACCCACAGCAGCTACAAACACTGTCATTGAATGCAAACCAGCCCCTCCCCACGCACAAACACATGCTATAACTGCAGTTGCACATTTTTTAGTCTGAAATGCCAATTTCTGTAAGACAAAATTTTAAAAATGCAGTAAAAACAAAGAATGCACTAATCAATCTTATTTACAGCAAGGAAGTATAAATGAAATCTGACCCAGAACAGCAGGGCTGAGCTCCAAAAACACAATGTATTCAAGCTAAAAGACTCTCTCTGCAACTCTTCCTAGAATAATAAGCTCTTTTCTGAGCTGAAGTTTTAAAAAACTGTAGAAAAATACCTGAAAATTCTTATGTTTTCTCTAGTCAGGCTCGCTAACAAGTATCCAGATGAGATCACAAACCAGTTTCAACTGATCAAGCCTGTTTTCAGAGCAGCAACAAACTAGGAAGTGAATCACTCTGGCAGTATCATATCCTGCCAAGAAGCCAAGGGGTTATGGGAAATGATTTTTTTTTTTAGATTTGAAGGCAACAGACAGTTTTTCAAGATGTTCCAAATTATTTATGGCAACATTTTGGGTCATAAGGATGAATACATGAGGATGCATCTTAGAGTACTGACTTTATTTAACCATTTACTTACCTAGGGTTGTCAAATGAAGATGAAGGATCTCATTTTCTGTGAAGTCCTTCTTTTTCCGCTCAGTTCTTCCGAAGGTATAGCTATGGGTGCCATGTTTTCACCCAAATATGCTAATCTGTATCTAGGACTTTGGGAGAAATTGGTGGTCTATGACACACAGGTCAATCCTTTTTACTATAGGATTGACCTGTGGTGTCATTTTATTGATGACATTTTCCTAAGGGAAGGGCACTGAGGACAGGTTGAGAGAATTTGTCCTATATTTGGAAAATAGTAACTCTAATCTCAAATTTAATGTTATGTGTGATCCGAATGTGGTATCTTTTTTGGATATACAGATTAGAAGACATGAACAGGATGGGATACAGACCTCCCTCTTTCGAAAAAAAAAAACAGAAATTCTCTCCTGTGCACCCCCAGTTGCCATCCAAGACATATTATCAACAACATTCCCAGAGCACAATTGCAAAGGGTGCATAGAAACTGTAGCACCAAGAGTGATTTTGAGACACATGGCATGGAAATGTGTACTAGATTTCTGGAGAGGGGTTACCCAATAACATTGGTGGAAGATGCCATGCCTGAGGTTTCTGGTCTTGATAAGGATGAAGTGATGGCCCCCAAAAAACATGACAAGGATACCGATAGGATACATTTTGTGACTACTTTTTGTAGACAATCTGGTACTGTGGAGATCATTAAAAAACATTGGCCACTCCTGAATTTGGATCCATGGCTGAAAGGCATAACTGATAGGCCACCACGCATTGTGTACAGGTGTGGTAGAAACACTGGTGACATAGTCACCAAAAGTTACCAGCCCATACTGAGGGCTGAGGGAAGTGGGAGTACCTGGTTGCCATGTAGACCATGTGGTACCTTTATATGTAGGAACTGTAAGTATTGTACTGTAATTTTAAAAAGCAATACATTCACGACAATTAATGCCCCAATGACATTTGAGGTTAAGTCCTTCTTCAGTTGTACCACAGAAAACCTGGTGTACTTGGCCACATGTACATGTGGGCATTTTATATTGGAAAAACCACACACCAGTTTAAGATTAGGATTGGGGAACATATGCGGGGTATTTTTAATAAAGATGAGAGGAAAGCACTGGCTGTTCATTGTGGCAGGTACAATCTGGATACCAGTGAACATAAATTCAAGTTCTGTGGTATTGAATTTATGAAACTAGGGCCTCGAGGAGGCAACATAAATGATGTCCTACTAGATACGGAGGCCTACTGGACCTATATTTTGGGGGGCCTAGGACAACCTGGATTAAATGATAAGCTAGATGTTATGCCACTGATTAAGAAACGAAGGAGATAGAACTGAACAAGTTATTAATCAGTCTGTAGAAATGTGAATATAGAATTTTTGGCTGTGAGATTATTATTCATTTTTTAATTTTTTCTCTTTTTCTCCCCTAGATGGCGCTGATATTGTTTTAAAAGTTTTCTGAATTTGCTATATTATGAATAGCTTTATCTATACTCAAATCCAGTCTTAGTCGGCAAGACTGGTCTCCCATATACAATGCACTGGATGTTGACTCGGCCCTTGATTATTTCATCACCACATTCAATGCTCCCTGCGACTCCTATGCCCCAGTAAAAAAGCACAAAGTCAAGGCACTCTCCAACCCTGGCTCACAGCTGAGCTACTGGCTCAGTTAAAATCAAGGGACCACCTCTGGACAATAGCTAGGGCCACAGGTGCTCAACTGGACATTCAAAACTGCAAACAGACTTGCAACAACTGCACAAAACAAATATGACAGACAAAGAGTACCTACTACAAGGAAGCCCTCGCCAACACCTGGGGAGATGGGAGAGCTTTTTGGGACAATATTAGGGAAGTCACAGAGAAGCAGTCCAAATCCTCCCCAACCCTACTGATGGTTGACAGAGCCACAACCCTTGACCCAAAGGTCATTGCCAATACTTTCAATGCAGCCTTCACCGACCTTAGTGCTGTTCTCCCCCTGGACTTTTTCTCCCAAACTGACTCCCCTGCTCCAAATTCCCTACCTACCACCTCAAATCATCCGCAGTTCCACTTCAAAAAAGTCGAGGCGAATGATGTCCACAAATACATAACAAAGGCTATCTCCAAGTCCACAGCCAGTGGCGATTCACTGGACCTTAAACTGCTATCTCTCACCCTTGAAGAGGTATTGCACCTGCTTACCAGAATCTTCAACCTCTCCCTCAGCCTCAGTCAGTTCCCAAGCAAATGGAAATCTGCTATTGTCACTCCAGTCTTTAAAAGTGGCAACAAGTCCATACAGGGGAACTACCGGCCGATCTCTATATTACCCCTCCCCCAAGGCCCTTGAGCGCATTGTTGCTGACCAGCTTACAGACTACCTGGACAAATATAACATCCTATGTGCACAGCAGCATGGGTTCAGGCAAGGGCACAGCATATCAACAGCCCTCCTGGAATTCACTGGAGTCCTTCACAACTCGTTGGACAAAGGCCATCTAACTAGAGCTGTATGCATCGATTTGACTAAGGCATTTGACACTGTTCACCATGGCCTTCTTACCAAACAGCTGCTGAATGCCGGGCTCTCCCAGGACTCCGCTGCATGGTTTAACAGCTACCTGGACCAGAGCTCATAAAGGGTAAAAATTTCAGGAGTACTCTCTGACTCCAAAACTGTTCACTCAGGCGTCCCTCAGGGATCCATACTGGGCCCACTACTTTTCAACCTTTTTCTGAACTCCCTTCCACTATCTTGCCAGAACAAATTATCCTCTATGCTGATGACACTGTGCTTCTCACTCCCATAAGGACCCACAACCATTACTTCACAACCTACAGCTTGCTTTCTCCACTGTTGAAAACTGGTTCGCAAAACATAAACTGGTTCTAAACCACAAAAAGACTAAATCTATGCTTTTCTGCAGTTTGCAAAACAAACACAGGCGATACCCCCTTGATATCAATACTAGCACTGGTAACACCCTCGAACAAGTGTCATCTTTTAAATACCTTGGAATCTCACTTGACCCTTGCCTATCTTATGGGGCTCACATTGATAGAGTTGCCAGAGTGGTAAACTCAAGCAATGGAATTCTCTACCGAAATAGACAGCATCTCACCTAGGCAGCACTGAAGATTGATATCCAGAGCTCTGTGGTCTCCATCATAGACTATGGCCTCATAATCTATGGCTCTGCCTCTACTACCACCCTCAGGCACATAACAACCTCCCTAAAGACCCTGTCAACTGCTTACTGGATCCCACCGACTCACACATACATGTGAGCTTTACACTCAGACGGGATGGCTTCAACTCACTAACCACATAAAGTACCTTACCTGCTTGATGGTGAAAAAAACTACTTTGGACTTAACTCCACCTAGTGTCCAAGCCCTCCTGTGCCCAAACACTAATCCTCATAACACCAGAGGGTCTGAACGTCAGCTTCTACAGGTCCCCCAATGCCACACCACTCTGGGCCAAAGATCCTTTGCACACCATGTACCCAGCTGGATGAATGCCCTCAGCACTCACATCACCTCCACCTCCTCACTGGGTATATTCAAATCAAGCCTCCATAATCATCTCACGGCCCCCAGCTCATGTGACTGCCACCCCTAACTTTCCTCTTCCCTATTGAGATCAACCACCCCCCCCGAGGTTCTTTGACAATGCAGTGAGCAGCTTTAGTCTCTTTTTTGGCTGCCACCCCCCTATCCTCTCACCCTTCCTCCCTGATTTCTTCTAGGTTTCTGAAATGATTCCTTGTATGTGTTATTCATGTATCCTATTTACCGTGATGCCATACATGAACTGATGAATATGGTTGTATGCTGTCTTTAATGTTATATGCCCTTGTTTAACATGTATGTATCCTCCTGACATAGAACCTTTGTAAAAGAGCCTTGGCGCAAAGGTAATTGTAATCCTAGATCTAAATAAACAAATACTGTTGAAGGAGAATGGAGTCTAGTAACTAAATAAATGTACTGAATAATGCTAATCTGTATTTATAAAAAAGGGACAAAGTAAACAGGTAACTGTATGTAAACCTTAGAGTAAATCAAAGATGGCTTTGGCTGGTAATGTCTATGGATAGAATTTGGCTGAATATGTATAGCCCAATATTATGACAAATGATTATAAGTGAACTAAATGTAGACATAGTTACCAAATGACTATTTAATAGGGATTGGGCTAATAGCCCTCCCCCCCTTTTCCCCTTTCCCCCTTTTTTCTTCTTTTTCTTCCTGTCTTCCCCCCTTTACTCCATTGCCTTTGATTCTATTCTCTTCTTTTTTCCCCTCTCAACCCCCTTTCCCCTTTCACCCTCTTTTTCTATCATAAAACTGTCTAGTATAATAAGTAGGGATTAGGTGTTGATATATGGCACAATGGATTATGAATAATTGTTATGTGCAATTATATGGACACTGTTTGGAGTCATGAATTTACTGCACAACTGTCACTTTAAGATGGTGGTATTTATTGGTGTGGGCATTATGTGTTACATTCTCCTGATGAAACACGAGTAGTGTGAAACCAGTTGAGGCTGTTAGTCCTGAGCTGCAGGGTGACTGGTGTTTAAGCTTTTAGCTTTAAATAAATTGTTTCTGAATACCTGTGGTGCCTTTGTTTTACTTTTGGCAGAAGATGAATAGACCCTAGGGAGGTCAAATGATTGCAAATGGCCTAGATGTAAATCCTCATCCGTAAATCGTAGTGACTGAGTAAACATGCCATCACTGAAGTGACATTTGTGTTAAGAGCATAAGACAGGTGCAACAACATTATTTCTATGATGGTTGCTGTAGCAGCAAAGCATGAGTCTTAGTGAGTTCTTTTTCACTCTGCATGCTCTACTCCCCCCCACAACACTACCCTCCCCTTTGTAGTCAGCTACCATCCCTGCAGCTGGGCTGGCCTCCTTACCACCCTCCCTACAGACAAACCACCACTCTACAGCTCAACCACTGTCTATTCCCCCAAACTCCCTGCAACTGGACCAGGCCTAAGTCCAGCATTCCTCTAGCTGACCACTCTCTCAGTAGCCAGAACTGCCACATATGGCTTTCCTTCTGCTACTACATTCTCCTTTCAGGACCCTGACCAGGTGCCTCATGCAAACCTCTTTTGGTTGGTATCACTGGTGGTACAGTGTGTGCAGGTGGTATACATGGCGGGAGACTCTGGAGACATTGAAGGTGTTGGAGGGGACTATGGAGGGACTATTGGTGCTGCAAAAACTGTGGGGTGATGGGGCTGGAGGAAGAAGGTGGTGAGGGGAGTTAGCACTGGGTTGTGGATGGAGGGGTTACTCTGGAGGGAGCTGCGGAAGAATGTGGAGGGAAGGTGGGTGCAAGACAAAATAATCAGTAACGTTGATATCTGAACCCAGATATGGGTGCAGCAACCCTTCACAAAGCTGGTAACTCTAATCTCTAGGCTACAAAGCCAGCACGGCTGTCCCCAGACAGTAATGTCTACATTATTTATTTACTTATTTATTTAAAAGTTGATAATTGGGAAAAGCACAATGAGCCAGTGCTCATTTCCAGGAGCTACCCTCTACCTGTACTCCCTACAGTGTTAAACGACACTATCATAGCTCAAATAAACAGGCGCTATTAACACAAGGTCGTCAAAATGAAATTTGCTATTTTTGAAGCGCTCTTATTTCCTCGCTGTTTTGCACTCACTCTTTTCATGGGATATGTGTACTTATCACTTTTGCAATGCCCCAAAAGTGTAAATGCTTACTTTGCAGGACCAAGCTGATAATGCATGCTAACTTTTTCACTCTCAACTGCCCCCGAGGACTTCTTTGTCATGGGAGAAAAGAGGAATGCTGTTGCCAGATATATGAACCTACTACAACAAAAGAAATTATAAAAATGGTCTCAGAACCAGCCCATTGGCACAGCCGTAGTGCTACCACTCACAATGCCAGTGTCTCAGGTTCAGAAGTGAGCCCTGATCATTAGACATCGACTGGGGGAAGGAGGATTAAGCATACCACAGGGTGGGTCACTGCTTCTGCTGCACTACTGCCACCTAGGTGACCACCTAGGTGACCACTGCTGGCAGTGTAATGGAGATGACAACCAGCTTTTGTTTTGGCCCAGGCGCCAAATCCCTGACACAGGAGCTTAGCCCCCACTCCGCACCATCCCATCATGCCCTGGCTTATCTCCCTGGTTAGGGTGCCAGGCAGGCACCTCCTCCCAATGGACAAGAAGGTGCACCCCCCCAGGATGAGACCATGGGGGCAGGACTCCCCAGTGGGCAAGAAAGGTCAGTGGGAGCAGCAGCGGATCAGAGGCATCATACTTGGGGATCAGATGTTTGCTGCTGCAGTATTCCCCTGGAGGTGAGATGTGCAATGACATCCATGGGACAAGCCCAAAGTCTGTTCAACCTCCCAGACATTTAGGCACCAGTTGCAGTAGATCCCTCTACCTTATTATAATACATAGATACATAGATACATAGACAGTGTCGGCAGATAAGGGCCTATGGCCCACCTAGTCTGCCCATTTGAGCTTGTAAGTTCAGTTTGTTTTCCTAGAAGTCTATTTCCCCTTCACCCCTGACCTCTAGAATTCTTTATGTCTATCCCATGCATTCTTAAATCCCGTGATTGTTTCAGCCCCCACCACTTTCTTCTGGCAGGGTGTTCCACTTGTCCACCACCCGTTCAGTGAAGAAATTCTTTCTCATGTTTCCTCTGAATCGCCTCCCTCCAACTTCATCCCATGCCCTCTAGTCCTGAAACATCTTTTTGCTTAAAATAGTGTTTTCTGCACCCTGTTCCTCCTGTGAGATACTTGTATGTCTCTATCATATCCCTCTCTCCTCCTCTCCAGGGAGTACATGTTCAGTTCCTTCAACCTGTCTTCATAGGATTTGTGATGCAACCCATGCACCATCTTTGTTGCCCTCCTCTGAACCTTCTCTACCCTGTCTATGTCCTTAGTGAGGTATGGTCTCCAGAACTGTACACTGTACTCCAGGTGGGGCCTCACTAGTGTCTTGTATAGGTGAATTATGACCTCCTTTTCCTGCTGGTGATGCCCTCCCTATACATCCCAGCATCCTATTTGCTTTACCTGATGCCTTGTCACACTGTTTCCTACCTTGAGGTCATCAGAGATGACAACCCCAAGATCCCTTTCCTGCTTGGTGCATGCTATATCCTCACCCCCCAACTGATATATTGTGCCAGGGTTTTTGTGCCCCATATGCATTATCTTGCACTTCTTTGCATTGAATTTCAACTGCCAAACCCTTGACCATTCTTCAAGTTTCTGCAGGTCCTTCTCATTCTGTCTACACCCTCTGTGTCTACTCTGTTACAGAGCTTTGTGTCATCTACGAACAGTGAAATTCTGCCTTCTATATCGTGGTGTAATGTCACTGATGAAGATGTTGAATAGGACCGGTCCCAGCACTGATCCCTGTGGTACCTCACTGGTCACTCTTCCTCTGTGGAGTGACAGCCATTTACCACCACCCTCTGTGTCCTGCCACCCAGCCAGTTACCCACCCACCACACTACTGTCCTGCCCACCCATATTCCCAGTTTGTGTAATAGTCTTCTATGTGGCACAGTGTCAAAGGCCTTGCTGAAGTCCAGATAGGCCATGTCCACTGCCCTCCCTGATCCACCTCCCTAGTCACCCAGTCAAAAATTCAATGAGGTTGGTCTGACATGACCTCCCCCTGGTGAAACCATGCTGCCTTGGGTCCTGTAGTCCATTGACAACCAGATGTTCCACCAATCTCTCCTTCAGTAGTGCTTCCATGATCTTCCCCACTACCGAGGTGAGGCTGACTGGTCTGTAGTTCCCTGCTTCCTCTTTGTTCCCACTTTTGTCTAAGGGGACTACATCTGCTGTCCTCCAGTCTTTGGGTACCTCCCCTGTTTCCAGTGATTGGCTGAACAGGATAGCCAGAGGTTCAGCCACCACCTCTTAGTTCTTTAAGGACCCCTGGGTGCACCCCATCTGGCCCCATTGCTTTGTCAACTCTCATTACTTCCAGTTCCTTCAGGACCCTTTCTTGTAAAGGGACTTGTGTCCATTTCTGCCATTCTCACCCTTGTACTCCTTCAGACCCATTACCCCTCTTCCTTAGTAAAGACTGAGCAGAAATACCTGTTCAATATGTGTCAGCTTTACTGTTGTCATCCTCCACGCTGTTCCATCCTCCCCCCTTCAGTCTAACTATCCTCCTTTGTCCTTCTTTTTTTCACTTATGTACCTGTAAAAGGTTTTGTCCCTTTAACCACTGATTTTGCAATGTGTTCTTCTGTCTGAGCTTTGGCTCTTACTGACTTCCCTGCCTCCCTTTGTTTCTCCTGGTACTTCTCCCTATCCCCTTCTGCCTGTGTCTTTTGTATTGCCTGAATGCAGTCTTTTGGCTTACTTTCTTTTGCTACCTCTTTGGAAACCATAATGGTCTCCTCTTTCTTTTCCTCTTGCTAACCTGCTTAATGCATAATTCTGTTGTTCTTATAATCCCCATTTTAAATACTGCCTCACTGTTCCTCAATCCCTGATTCCTGTCCCATTCCCTTAATGCCTCTTTCAAGCATCTCCCATTTTCCCAAAGTCTGCCCCCTAAAATCCAGGATACGTGTTTTTGTGTGGTTTGGTTCTGCTCTTTCTGTGATTTCAAACCACAATGACTGGTGGTCACTGTTACCCAGGTGCTCCCCACTGTTACCCCCATCACACTGTCCCTGTTTGTGAGCACAAGGTCCAGTATTGCCTTCTGCCGAGTTGGTTCCATGACCAGTTGCTTGAGGAAGGCACCTTGAAGGGAGTCCAGGATAAATCTGCTCCTTAGTTGATGCTGCTGCTGGGATGCTCCAGTCCACATCTGGTATATTGAAGTCTCCAACCAGTACTACTCACTTTTGTCAGCCATCCTTTGGATGGCTAGCATCAGCTCCCTATCTGTTTCTTCCTCCTGGGCTGGTGGTCTATAGACCACACCTGTGCGAATGGCTGGCCCCATTTTCCTTTCCAGCTTAACCCACAGTATCTCTCCCCATTTTGTTCCTCCTGGATCTGTGTGGCCCTTTATGTCATTTTTCACATACAGTGCCACCTCCTCCCTTCCTGCCTGCTCTGTCTCTTCTGAATATGTTGTAGCCAGGTATGGCCATCTCCCAGTCATGGTTATCATTACACCAGGTTTCAGTGATGGCCACAATGTCCAGGTCTGACTGTACCATGACAGCCTCCAGATCTTCCATCTTGTTGCTAAGGCTCCTGGCATTTGCACACATGGCTTTCCATGATTTGACCTCCCTAGACTGCTTCACTGTTCTACTCCAGCCCCTTCCTTGGTTGTCATTTATCCCTGGTTCTCCTTGCTGTCTGCCCTTCTGCTGAATTTTGCCCCTTTTCTGCTTATCCACCTTTTGGACACTAATCTCCAACTTTTGCACGCTGCTTTGCAGAGATAGCCACCCTCTGGTTCACTGGTTCCATTACTAGCTGTGGGGTGAGGTAGGTACCATCCTTGCTGGCCTGCCACCCTTTGCTAGTTTAAATGCTTGTCAATGTAGCATTTAAACTTATCATTGAGTGTTGATTCTCCACAGGATGGATGCTGGCTCACAGCTTGAACAAACCTCCATCCCTCCAGATGGGTCCCCAGTCACCAATGAATCTCAAACCTTCCTCACAGCACCAGTTCTTCAACCATGAGTTAAAGTTCCTGGTGCATGCACTCTTTATGTTTCCTTGCCTCTCACAGGTAGTACTTGAGAAAGTGACAGAAGTAGCTACTTGCTTGAGACCCTCCCCTTCCTAAATCTCTTGAACTTCCTTTGCCCCATTTGCCAAGTCATTAGTACCTAGGTGGATAATGACATCCAGCTCACCTCCTGTCTTGCCTTCCCAGTGATCCCCAGTATCTTCCTTCCATCCCTCCATGCCGTGGGCACCTGTAGGCACCTCACCTCCCTGTCCTCCCCTCCTGTGTTCCTAGCTGGATCCTCTATGATGGAGTCCCCCACCAGGATTCGCTTCCTCCTCCTCTGGGTCCACTGCTTTCCCCACTGAGGTCACCTCCTTGCCTAACCTCCACATCCTTTCCTTCCACTTCCTGGGTACTTTATTTGGTTGTCCTCATTTGCCAGTGTGGCATATGAGTTCTGAGAGGAATAGGATCTGGGATGTGCCTCTGCCTGACTGCTCTAACCTCCCTGAGCCCACTGTCATCCAAGTGCTCCTCGCTCGGCATCCTTTGAGGCAGCTGCATTGACTGGGTGGTTCCTGGACAGGGTGATGGTACTCCTGACCCAGTTTACTTCCGCCTGAGTCTGGCTACCTCATCCCTCAGTCCCAAGAGATGCATGCAGATAGTGGGCAGCACCTCAGTGTCCAGAAGGTCTGCTCTGAATATGGCTGCCCCACAGCCACTACATTGCAACCACTCCCCACATTATACCGCAATTCCACTACTTATCTGCTACTGAAGCTCTCTTAGTTCTCTTTTTATTTATTTACAGTATTAAAATCCTGTAACTGATCCTCAGATATATATTTTTTAAGGAAAAAGAAACCAATAAATAAATAAATGAGTCAAAACACTTGTGCTGAGGGTGGTCTCTTCCCTTATGCCCTCCTACTTCACACCTCTTACTATACCCTGTGTTTAGCTCTGTCAATCAGATTTATCAGGCATATAATTAAGAGTTGGGGAAGGGGGGGGTGGGAGGGCGTTGCAGCAATTAAAGACAGCACAGAATTACACCACCACTATTTTTTAAATTTTCAACAGCCCAAAACAATTATAAGTAAAGACAACACAGAAAGAAAGTATAGTGTCACACAAGCCTGCAATCTAAGTTTAAAAGAAAATACCAGTTACCAGTTACTCTGAAGCACTGAATTGAATATTTCTTTCCTTCACCTTCTGGCTTCTTCTGAGAAGATGAACTTTTGTTTGCTGCTTTAACTGTGACTAAGCCCACCTTCAGTTATCACGTAGCTGAGGTCAGAGGCCAGACAATTAACACCCTTCACCCAGCTACAGGACAGTCAGACAAGCCAAGATAAAATTTGCAGCATTAAAGACAGCACAGAATTACACCACCACTATTTTTAAATTTTCAACAGCCCAAAACAATTATAAGTAAAGACAACACAGAAAGAAAGTATAGTGTCACTACAAGCCTGCAATCTAAGTTTAAAGAAAAATACCAGTTACCAGTTACTCTGAAGCACTGAATTGAATATGTTTCCTTCCTTCACCTTCTGGCTTTTCTGAGAAGATGAACTTTGTTTGCTGCTTTAACTGTGACTAAGCCCACCTTCAGTTATCACGTAGCTGAGGTCAGAGGCCAGACAAACACCCTTCACCCAGCTACAGGACAGTCAGACAAGCCAAGATAAAATTTGCAGCAATTAAAGACAGCACAGAATTACACCACCACTATTTTTTAAATTTTCAACAGCCCAAAACAATTATAAGTAAAGACAACACAGAAAGAAAGTATAGTGTCACTACAAGCCTGCAATCTAAGTTTAAAAGAAAATACCAGTTACCAGTTACTCTGAAGCACTGAATTGAATATGTTTCCTTCCTTCACCTTCTGGCTTCTTCTGAGAAGATGAACTTTTGTTTGCTGCTCTTAATGTGACTAAGCCCCACCTTCAGTTATCATATAGCTGAGGTCAGAGGCCAGACAATTAACACCCTTCACCCAGCTACAGGACAGTCAGACAAGCCAAGATAAAATTTGCAGCAATTAAAGACAGCACAGAATTACACCACCACTATTTTTTTAAATTTTCAACAGCCCAAAAACAATTATAAGTAAAGACAACACAGAAAGAAAGTATAGTGTCACTACAAGCCTGCAATCTAAGTTTAAAAGAAAAATACCAGTTACCAGTTACTCTGAAGCACTGAATTGAATATGTTTCCTTCCTTCACCTTCTGGCTTCTTCTAATATTGTATGTTTGCCTCCATCAGGGGTCTCTATTGTGCTGGACACTAGCCCCCCCTTCCCCTGGAGGAGAGCAGTCCCTTGGATGCTCAATCCTTCTTCACCCAGCCAGCCCTCTGATACCCGAGTCTGTTCCCATAGGTTGGCATTGCATGCAGATGCCTTTCCACTGTGCTGGCAGCCCAGTGCCCTGGACCAACTTTTTCAGAGCCTGGCACTGACCTAAGAAGGTCCCTGACCCATCCTTCATCTGCAGCTGAACTGTCTCCAGCAATGACATTCTGCCTCAAAGCTCCACTACAGAGTTTCCATATCAGTTTTGCAATGGTAAGTTGTAGAGAGCTGCTAGTCGGGTATCCATTACCAGGGGTCAGTGTCTACTGGGTGCCAGTGCCTGCTGCACTCCAGAGAAGGAGAAGGAGAGCAGTCTTTGGGATGCTCATCCTTCTCCACACCCCCCCACCCAATCCTACAATGGCAAGAATTCACTACTGAGCTCATATTGTCAGTGTTGCAAGCAGTCACTACCAATGTGCTGGCATGCTGGCCCGCATTGTTAAACTTTGTAAAGTAGTTCAATCTTATAATTTGTTTTGAAGGGGTCCTACCTGACCCACATAGGTTGTCCCGCTACTCTACTGCTACCCCACCAAGCATCCCACCAGCTCCCCTTTCCACCCGAGCACCGCAGCTTCCCATCCCCCCTGGGCAGGGCTCCCTGGCAGAACTGTTATTTTATTTAATTTTTTTTTCATTTATTGAGAAAATTGGAATTACAACCCTTTCAGTCATAGACTCTTTTGCAAAGGCTCCTCATCAGATAAAAGAAAAAAAACATAGTATACAGGCAATTACAGGGAGAAGTTAACAAGGTGCATAATACAGACAATATGGTGTAGTACAAATAGTATAAAAGGGGAAAGAGTAACCTGTTCAAAGGATTCAGTGGGGAGAGACAACCCAGTGTCATGCAAGATCAATAAAAATTCAGAGTGCATAGGACAATGATCCATAGTAGTAAGATACCAAGCATAGTATATTGACATTTAACCATAGTAGTAAATACATAAATACGATTGTACCAAACTAAGTACATACAGTGTTAATACAGTAGGTTGACTCATTCCAAAATAGTAAATACATACAATGTAGGACAGAAGGTAGACTTGTTGAGATATGGAGCAGATTACACAGTCCAATTTATCAGAAATAATGAGTTAGAGGGGAGGAGGAAAGGAGCAGAGATAGTGGGGGGATCCTAGTTGTAGTCACAGGAGGAGCTCCCTGACAGAAATTCCCAGAGGGTGGTTTTGAATGGGCCAATCTTAATCAAGGCAGAGACTGGAGCAGGTAGGCCATTCAGCTAGTATGGAGCCCTATAAAAAAGGCTCTTTGACCCAGGGATATCCTGCAATGGGGAACCACGAGGGTGGCCTTGGAGGTGCTCTTGGAGGCCCTTGTTATGGAGGAGGGTTAGATGAGGTTATGCAGTCCCAATGGAGAGAGTTTACATTGAATTTTCTTAGCCAGGAGACAGGTGTGGTATTTAAGATGACATTCAAAGTTTAGTCAGTTTGAACAAGTGTAAAGGTCACACATATGAGTGCATCTATCATAGCCTATCACCAGTTGACAGGCTTTGTTCAATGCAGTCTTTATTTGGTGAAGGGCAGTATTGTCAGCCAAGCCATAAAACACAATCCCATAGTCCAGAACTGAGAGGCCTGAGGATGAAATAGCCAGGTGAAGCGCCTCAGGAGGCAGACAATGTTTGTACCAGTGTGGAAGTTCAATTCTGATATTGATGGTGGTGCAGAGGAGATGGATATGTGCCTGATAGGAGAGGGGTCAAGGCTAATATCCAGGTATTTGAATGAGTTGACCTGCTCAAATGGGGAGCCTTGGGAAGTGTGGACTAGGAAGGTAGAGTCACCAAAGTGGGTTCTGGTGGTGGGAGAAAATCATTACCTCGTTTTTTTATAGTTTAGAACTAGGCAGTGCTCAGGGCATGCTGGAGGGGTATAGGTCGGGGGTGGCTCCAGAAGAGGACTGCATCATCAGCATATAGAAGTACTCATCCAGAGCAGGCATCGGGTAGTGAGTTTAGAAAAAGGCTGAAAAGGAGGGGGCCCAGGATAGAGCCCTGGGGGACCCCGGAGCAAACTGGGAGGGTGATTGAGAGGGTGGATTTAATTTTGACTTGCTGGCTCCTATTACTTAGGTAGCTGTCAACCCAGGACATCGTTTCTGGAGTTATCCCTAAGGAGGCCAGGGAGTTAAGGAGGAGGGCATGGTGAACAGTATCGAATGCCTTAGTTAGGTCGATGTAGACCGACCCAACTAAGTGTCCGAGATCTAATGTCTTATGGATGAAGGAGGTATTATCCAATAGGGCAGTAGAGGTACTGTGCCCCTTATAGAACCCATGCTGCCCCAGACACAGGAGATTATACTTTGAGAGGTGTGCAGTGAGCTGATTGGCTACTATTTTTTTGAGAGCTTTGGAGAGTCAGGGAAGAATGGAGACGGGCTGTAGTTATTTGGGGAGGTAAGATCTCCACCTTTGAGGATTGGGGTGATGACTGCCTTTTTCCAAGGGAAGGGAAACTCACCTCAACAGAGGGAGAGGTTAAGGATTTTGGTGAGGGGGTAAGGACGGTGTCAATATAGAGGTGCAGGAGTTTTAAATCCAGGGTGTCCCCACTGTGGCGAGTCTTACCTAGTACTCTGGAGAAGTAGGCTTTGGCCTCCCTGGGTGATACAACCTGAAGGCTGAAAGGCGGGGAGTTGGCAGGTGGGGGTGAGATAGGTGGAGGAGAGAAGAGGAGGGGGTTGAAGAAATTAGGGGAAAGACACTACTGAGGTCCGAGAAGGCTGAGTTTAATACATTGGCAATTAGCCGGGGGTCATGGGTTAATGAGCTATTTACCAAGAGATCGGAGGGTGTGGGGGGGGGATTGTTTTACACAGAGTTCTTTGCTTGACTCCCAGAATTTATGACCATTGGCCAGGAGTCAGAAAGGGCCTTTCAATAGTAGTTAGCTTTAGCCTGGCACAGTGTCCAGATACACTTATTTCTGGCTTCCCTGTACCTTTGTCTGTCCTGAGGCAGCCCAGTGGCAATGGCTTTATGCCAGACACTGTCCCACTACTGCATAAGGTTGAGAAGTGACATGGTTAGCCAGAGTGTATCACAATCTTTTAGTACTTGTTTGGAGATGGGGCGAAAAGGTCACAAGCCGCATTGAAGGGGTTGATGAAGCAGGCAAGGGCACTTTCAGTGTTCCTTGCAGTATCTGTGGGTGTCCAGTCACAGCTTGAGAGGTGTTTTTGTAGATGGGCTAATGAACCCTTTTTTAAGCAGCAGTAGTAGATGGTTTCAGGGGGAGAACTGGGAGCTTTGCAGGACCACCAGCACAGAACAGGTGAGTGATCACTGAGAGCATCAGGGAACACTGTGACCCTCAGATTACTTTTGGGGTGGTTTGTAAAAATTAGATCTAGTAAACTGAATGTCCCTGTTTTGTGGTTGAGTCTTGTAGGTGATTTGATGACTTGAGTAAGGTCTAAGGCCATGGTGGAATCGTTATAAGGGGCAGGAGATGGCAACATCCAGTTAATGTTGAAATCTCCCAAGACTAGGGTCTCACAATTAGGAGGGGGTTGTGAGATGCAGTTGGTGACAGCAGTAAAGGGCAGATTTTGATTGCACAGTAGAATGTAGACCACCATAGCATAAAGGGTCTTTCAAGGGTTGCCCAGAACTAGCTTTATAGGGAGTACTTGAGCCTCATGCACAGGGGAGGGATGTGGACAATCATTGCTTGTATTGTCGTCCTGGATATAGCTCGCACAGCCACCACCTCTGTTTGCCCTGTCTATCAGTCCGAAGACTAGAGTAGCCTTTCAGGGCCACTTGAGAGTCTCTAGTGTCAGGGGAGAGCCAAGTTTCTGACAAGGCTAGGATATCAGGGTTATGCCTCGCCATCCAGCCTTGAAGAATGTCAAACATTTTTAGTAAGCTGCAGATGTTTAGGGAGGTAAATTATATGCCCCTCTTTTTGTCACTAGGGGAGGGTGAAAGGGGAGTGGGTCCTGGGTTCAGGTACACATTCCCTGAGAGTAAAAGGAGGAGGGTATGGCGGAGTATAGCAGTTTTAAGCAGCTTTCATTCTTGGATGCTAGACAGTAGGGGGGTGTTAGTTTAGAGCTGTGAATGGGAAGGGGGAGTGAGGGAATGTGTGGTGCCAAAAGGAGTGTGGAGGTGAGGTGAGAGGAGGTTGGGTGTAAGGTATTACAGGGAAGTTGGTGATGGAAGGGGGAAATAGTGCCACTAAAAGAGGTACTAAGAGGAGGAGATGGGGAGCCTAGGGTAACAGGGGTGGGCTCAGAACAAGTGGGGAACAGATGGGGTTAAAAATCAGAGAGGGGGAGGAGGACTAGAAGGAGGTACATCACATGGGTGGGGAGAACAGCTATGGAGGTGGTGACTGAGATAGCCTTGACTGGTATCTTTGTTATATAGGATACAGCACAGAGAAAGGCTTGGTTGCAAATGTCAGATCCAGTGGTGCAGTGGAAGGGAGCCCAACTGAGGTGCAGGAGGTTGCAGGTTCAAAGCTGGCAAAGGGAGTATGAAGACAGAGGTCCTGGAAGGCAGTGGGAGGTGAGGGAAGAACTATAGGTTAGGATCAAGTCCTGGGGAATATAGAGAATGAGGGGGGACAGAGGAGCAGGAGATGCCAGGATTCAGTCAGCACAAGCCTGACCCCTTCTGGTCAGACAGTATAATTCCCCTATGAGAAAATGGACACTTAGTAAATTGAGTATGGGTCACTTGACCAAGTGACGTAAAATAACTTATGGTCTGACCTTGGTTGGGAGTGTGGGGAGTCGAAGCAAAGCATCAACTAGTAAACACCCCAGAAAAGGCAGAATCAGGTGATTGAAGTTGACTTTACCTTTTTGTGTGGCCCAGGGCTGTCCACTCCCATTTGTCAGTTGCTCTGGTGGCTGCAGTGGTCTGTGGATGTTGGAGAGAGGGGTTCCAGCAGGGCTTAGGGGGTGGAAGAAACAAAAGGGTAGGTCAAATTACATGTTCCATGGCAGGCAGCCAGACAATGGGATCTCAGCAGCACACACTGCACATGAGCATCGTGTTAGGAGTAGAGATGCAGCAAATTTAAAATTCACTGGTGAAGTGAATGCGAAGTCACCACTTCACGTTGGCACTTCGTTACTTGGAGTACCCCAAAGGAAAGGCTCCCTTTGCCTTGTTATTATTACTTCACATTGTCATTCCTCCTTAAACGCGGAGTAAGGCAGAGTGACAGCAATACTGGCAGCATCCCACCCACACAGTCACCAGAATAAATGTGCATCCCCAAAGTGCTACTGTCTTGCGTCCAGAAAACTCCCTAGTGCTGATGAAGTGAAATGAAAGTGTAACAAAAAATGCAAAGACTCCCAGAATTAATGGCGCATTCAGTCATGCGCGCAGTGGTCAGGTCACATACAGAGTCACCAGAATTAATGTGCATCCCCAAAATGCTACTGTCTTGTGTCCAGAAAATTCCCCAGTGCTGATGAAGTGAAATGAGAGTGCAACAAGAATTGCAGTCTCCCAGAATTAATGGTGCCGTGCAAATGCACAGACAGATTAAGATTTTGTTGCATACTCAAGGGATGCATATGAAAAGGCACAGCAACAATTAACCAGTGCTCACAAGTCACAAATCCAAATCTGGAAAGGAATACATTTTGCCAATTGGGGGATTAGTGCATGGCAGTGACAATCCACTACCAGGAAAGATACCACAAAGCAGTATAACAAATTCTTGCAGGTGCGGTGGATAGCAAGTTCACACTGCTGCAATTACTCTATAACACAATAAAAGGTGTCTGATTTAATGGCACACATCACACACACACTCATACGCACTAGAAGTAATTTGTAGTGAATTAAAAACCTTTAGTAATATAACCAAATGTTTTAAACAAACTGAACTTATACACTGCTGCACCACAACAATCAGCCAAAAAATGTCAAGAAGTACTGAAAATATTACTGTGTGTACATTAACAAAGTTATACAAGAAAAATATAGCCAAAATAGAAAGACTGCCTTTTTCTTCCAGTTAATCTACCTACACCACAAATACGCCCCTCTCCCAAAGCACACTTCACAGTACACAGACTGACTGTTATAAATTAACATTCAAAATCCACACACAACAATAAACACTCAATGATATCAGCACAGGAGGGTTTCCTACAATCGATGTACTAAATTGTGAGCAAAAAATATTGCTTAAAAAGGCATTTTAAACAGCTTTTAGAGGTTTTGAATCACAGAGCTCTGAGAGCAAACTGTCTCCTGCTACCACTGCACACACACACTACCCAGGCCGGAACTGAGGCCATGCCGAACAATCTAGAGCCCATGTGACCTGCAATCCCATGAATAACTGCAGAATTTCATTTGGAGCACAATTACAGGGTGAATTGAGGCAAATGACATTGGTTTCAATATACTTTGCCTTAAAATTGGTGGAGAAGTGGTTTGGGGAGGGTGGAATAACGCTAAGTCATTGGTTTCAATGGACTTCGCGTTCCTCATTATGAAGCAAAGCACTCCACTTTACATCGTGGAGTTCTCCACGGATTCCACATTACTCAGTGACTCACTTCATGGAGCAAATTGGGGCCACTTCACCCATCAGTACTTACAGTACTGTAACTCACATGCTGCATGGGAAGGAACATGAATGCCTATGGCTGTACTTCCCCGATGAGCTGTAGCACAAAACTCCCTGACTTAAAAACATGCTTACAATACATCCAAGTAACTAGTAAAAAAATTAATGTTGTGATTCATGACGTGATCATGAATCGTGATTTGTGGCTGCATTTGTGACCATGATGATGAAGAACATGACTCAGTGTTGACGGTGTGAGATAAACAGTATGGAACTGTATTGGGAATGCAAATGCCTACAGCTGCACTTCCCCGATCAACTGTAACACAAACTCCCTTGCTTAAAAATGTTCATTAATGAGTACAATGGCAGGGTGGTGAAGCCTGGAGAGACACTACAAAATATGCTTACAGTGCATCTAAGTAACCAGTCAAAAAATGAGTGTTGTGATCTGTGACGTGATCATGAATCGTGATTTGTGACTGTGATGATGAAGAATGTGATTTGTATCACGAGTTACTCGTGATGATGGTCATGACGTAAAAACACATATTAATAAGTACAATGTTAATGCAGAATTATGTACCACACCTCCCAGTACTCTGAAGAGAAGCCAAAGAAACAACTGTGACTTAAGTTACAGATGGAGATTGGGCCCTAAAGAGATGCAAATGCACAGACAGATTAAGATTGCTCTGCACACTGAAGAGATACAGATGCAAAGGCACAACACCTAACCAGTGCTCACCATCAGAAATTCAAATCTGGAAAAGAATACCTTTGCTGGTTGGGGCGGGCCATGGGGGGCAGTTTACTGCACTGCTTCAGTAACAGTCACGAGTACTAGTACCAGTAAAGATACCACAAAGAAGTACAAAAATCACACAGCTGCAATGGATAGCAGGTTCACATTGCTGAAATTATTATGTGGCACTATAAATGGTATCTGAATTCATGACACACGTCACACACATACTCACACACACACATACACTGTCTCCTTTACGCTGGCTTAAATTGGCTGTCACCTAAGGATATTCGAGCCTACTCCCTGGGCTGCTTTATCGACTCCCTGTCTAGACCTCCCTGCCCTGTCTATCTTGCCAACCTCCTGACTCCTGCCTCACACACCTGCACTTCTGGTCTTCCTCTGTCCCCATGCTCTCCACTAGACCTTGCATGACAAAATGGGTGAACAGGCATTTGACCATTTTGCTCCCAAATTCTGGAACTCACTCCCCCTTATGGTGAAAACGTCATCCTCCCATTGAGAATTCAAAAACTCGCTGTTCACCCACCTCCTAGCCTCTGGCCAATGCAAATGATCTTAATTTGCTTTGTCCCACTGCAGGCTGTCGGGTCTGACCCTGAGTACTACACTAATGTTTTCCCATGCAATACGTTTGTCTAGGTGGCTATGAACCTTGATGTCTTTACTGTCCTCAGCTGTCTTATGGTTACCCTAATTGCTTTATTTTACATCCTTATTATGATCTATGCCTAAAATGTACCCTTATGTAACTATTACTGTGCTACCCAATGTATATCTTGTTTTGCTGCTGTACACCTATATTATGTCTGTGCATTTCTGCATATTGTAACCAATGTCCTGTGCTCTCCCGGGTCGTGCCTGAAAATAGGCAGGTCTGTTGCCTAGCGCACTTACCCGGTTACCAAAAGCTAATAAATAAATAAATAAATAAATAAATAAATGCATAGCAAATTGAAAACTTCAATAATATAACCACATATTTTAAACAAAGTAAAATTATGCACTGCTGCACCACAACAATCAGCTAAAAATGGCAAGAATTATTGAAAATATTACTGTGTGTACATTAACACAGTTATACAGAAAAATATCACCAAAACAGAAAGCACTGTCTTTTTCTCCAAGTTAATCTTCCTACACCACAGATACACCCCTCCCCCAAAGCACACTTCCATTGTCTCTCAGTATACAGACTGAATGTTGTACATTAACATTAAAAACCCACACACAAACAATAAACGCTCAATGATATAAGCATAGGAGGGTTTCCTATAATTGATGAACTAAAGTTTCAGCAAAAAAAAAAAATGGCTCAAAAAGGCTTTTTAGCAGCTTTTAGAAGGCTTGAATCACAGAGAGCTCTCAGAGCAGATTGTCTCCTGCAGCTGCCTACACACACTACCCCAAACTGAGGCTGTGCAGAACAATCTAGAGCCATGTGACCTGAAATCCCATGAATCACTACAAAATTCGCTTTGCAGCTTAAAAACAAGCGAAGTGAGGCAAATACATTGTTGTCAATGTACTTCCTTATAGAAAATTAGTGAAGTAGTGGTTTGGGAAGGTGGAGTAATGCAAAGTCATTGTTTTTCAAATGGACTTCAGTACTCATTATAACGCTGGCACTTGCTTTCAAGGCATGGAGCACCTCTGTAATCACTTCATGGAGCTTAATCAGCTACTTCGCCCATCTCTAGTTAGGAGTGATGGCAGGCAAAATGGTGAAACAAACATACAGGTAATGCAAATCACAAGCCAGCTACATGGTAGTACACCCTAGTCTATTAGTGCTGTTCCAGAAAAAGCAACTCCCCATGCTACATGTACTGTAGCTGCCTAATATTCCCCCTAGCATACCCTTCGGATTACAGTTCAGTGAGGAATGAAATTGTCCAACAAAAACAATCAGCACAGTTTAGCCAATTAAGGTGCAATCCAAAAGACTCCAGGAAAGGCAGAATCAGGTGAGGGAAGTCATCTTTACCTTTCCATGTGGCCCAGGCTGCCTACTTCCATCTGCCAGTCACTCCGGTAGCTGCGGCAGTCTGTGGATGTTGGGGGGTTCCAGTGGGCCTTTCTGTATGACCCAGGCTGTCCACTCCCTTCTGCTGGTTGCTCCAGTAGCTGTGGTGGTCTGTGTGCTGTCTGTGAACTGCTACTATGCTACCAGGCAGAGGGGGAGGTTTCCAACACCTCAGCTTATCCCCCAGGGCAGGGCCGCCAGCTTCCTGGCAGGCCTTAAGCAGTTGGCAGTGAGGGTCAGGGGCATGCAGCAAGGTCCAGGTGACTTCATTTAGTTGGTGAACCATTTTTTATGCTATGCTCCCCAAGGGGATAAGACATGCAATAATGTCACAGGCTGACACCAGACATCTGTCCTGGCCCTCTGAACTATGTCAGTGCCTACTGCAGCCACCCTCTTGGTCTCCATCAAAGGACAGCAAGTGCCAGTCACACTACCCACTCTCACCCCAGAGAGCTGTTCTGAGGATGCTCGATCCTTCTCCCCCCAGCCAGACCTCTGACATCCCGGGTCCATTCCTGAACCCAGGTCATCAGTGACACAGATGGTCACCATGCCTCTGCACCAGCAGGCCAGTGGGTTCAATCTTATTATAATGTTTGCATTTAATAATTTAAAGATAAAAAAAAAATATGCTGTTAATCTGCTCTTAACTGTTCTGAATTAATCTTAAGCATAGCAACAAAAAGTAATTTGAAAAAATGTTTATAAACAAGCATTTCAGCAACTTTTACTGATCCAGTTGTGTTCTGCACAGGTGCTCATGGAGTATGTTAGATATTTTCCAGCTCTGTGAAAGTCTGTCAACATGGGTATCAATAAATTGTTTGCTTAATGAAAACAAAGTTCTTGCAAAACTATAAGGGTGGGATATTCAGAAATGCGCCAAAGGCATGCGCAACCCTGGCGCAGCGCAAGTCAACTGCTCAATGGAACAGTGAATGGCGCAGTGGGAGGTGCACCAGGGAGCAACCAGAAATGCACCATAGCGCAACCAGGGATGTGCAAGGGGCAGAGGAAGATGTGCTAAAGCACAGCAGGAATAGCCAGAGGCACAGCAGAGAGAGATGCAAGGGGAAAGAGGGGTGGAACAGTGCTGGAAAGTGGGAGCACCAGGCCAGGAACACTGGCAGGGACACAGCCAGCACACAGGTCACCATTGCACATGGAGTGCAAGCATGCAGCAGCACCCCCCCCAGGAGGACGCAGAGCACAGGCGGCACTGACATACAGGGGTGGGCACCCTTGACCACCACACACCGATGGGAGTGCAGCCACCCGGCCAATGACAAGAACATCCCAACACATGGCACCCACCACACACACATGCCACACATACCGAGCAGCCATCTCAGGGCCACGCCAAGGCACAGCCACTGACCGAGGGGCATGCCAACACCATGCACTCACCACGTAATGACACAGGTGCACCACACGGCCACCCACCACACGACTGCAGCATGGACCCACTCGCCAGCTGCAAAGCAGACATGGACACAGAAGGGTAAACATGTAATAAATAATAATTGAAGAAAGCAACACAGTTAAACATAACACAAGTAACAAAGGGGAGGGTAGGCATAGGTGAGAAGGAGTCAGGGGAAAGGGTCTGTACAAGTGTAAGGGGGAATGAGGGGGAATGGAGGACAGAGGAGGGATGGTGGCTAATGATCCTCATGGCTGGCCATGGCCTGCCACCACCCGAAGCCTTCCCCTGCACCGGTTCTGGAGCACGAACCTCCTAGTCTGCCTTACAACCTCCATAGTGTGGGACGTGATGAGGAGGATCTCATGCAGGACACATTGATAGAGTGGCAGGCGGGATCACCTCCGGACACCTATGGCAGAGGAAGGGACAAGTGATCAGTGCGCATCCATTGCTTCCTAGCTCCCCTGTGCGCAGTGGACAGGGGAACACATGACCCTAGATTGGCACCCCTGCCACCCTCAGTGGGTGGGCCTACACCTACCACCAAACCGGCAGGCCACGACAGTGTACAGCACTGGAGACCGCTGCCCATGGGTCACCCGACAGCACAGTGGCAGGCAGGAGGCATGGTGCTGCACTGGTGGCAGCCAGATGCACAACCAGTCCACCAACAGCTGACACACACATGCAATGGCCACCCCATGGCGCAATGCACACTGTACCATGTGCTGCACATGGCTGCCATGGCACATGGCCCAGGAGGCCAAGGCCATACCCCCCCTGCAGACCACCCAGCACAACAATGTGGGAATGCACAGTGCCTACCTGCCCTCCATGGTGCTGCGTGCACTGGACCCACTGCTGCACCACCTCCTCTCGGTCTTGCACCCCCAGTTGTAGGACCTGCAGTGGCCTGCTGCAGCCCACCAGGTGCACCTGCCACTCTGGCATGTCTCTGGTCCTCAGACCCTAGGACAGGAACACAGACAGGCACACATCAGAACATAGCCACAGCATGAGTCCACTGCCCCCACCCCCAAGCACAGTGTGCGCCCTGGCTGGGCAAGGCCGCAGCACTGTGGCACAACACACCCAGTGACTGGCAATGCCATGCCACAGGGCACACAATGGCAGACCTCCCTCCACCCCAGCATGGCATGCAGCCCTGCCAGTCTCATGGAACAGTGGTCATGCACAGACGCAGTATGAGCCCACTTACCTGGCCGTAGCACAGTCCCCCTGTGGATGCATGCCTGCAGAGCCCTCAGCCACTCTGGGTCCCTCCTGAGTAGGTCACAATACCAGTGCTGGCACTGTTCCCTGGTGTGCTGTACCCCAGTGGCCTGGACCACTCCATCCACAATGTCCTGCCACACCTCTGTCCTGGGCCTAGTGAAGAGTTGCTGGCCGAACAGGCCAGCAGCATGGGGTTCCACCTGGGCCACCAGGTGCACAAGCTCTACTTGGCTCCAGTTGTTGGCAAGGGGAAATGCGCAATGTGGTATTGTGCACAGGATGCGCACCTCGCATAGAGATGGGCAGTCCGTGGCAATCGCGCATCCCCAGGGATGTGTGGCATGGGTGTTGCCACACCTGCACATGGGGCAGAGGTCACTAGGGGGCATAAGGCACGGGTCGGGGGTCAGCATGCACAATGTGCACGAGTGCACTATTGGGCTCAGGTCACATATTGCGCAATAGGGCCATATGGACAGCATGCCCCATGGGTCTAATAGCGCCCGAGCACCATAGACCCAATAGCACCTGAGCAACATAGATCCAATAGTGCCCGTGCACCATAGAGTCAATGCGCCCGAGTGCCATAGACCCAATAGCACACTAGCACTATAGGTTGTATGGCGCATGAGCACCATAGGGCCCATGGTGCATGGCTGCAATGGACCCTACAACACACGCTGCACAATAGGTGGAAGCAGCTGCCATTGCACATGCACATTGGTGAGTCTGCACTGCACATGTCACGGCATTGTGCAAAGACATGCGCCGGAGCAAGCCCATTGTGCAATGCGCAATGGCGTGATATTCAGCCGACATATGCAGATTAGCTCATCAGCCTATCTGCAGCACACTGAGGACATTTGCATGTCATTATAGTTGCACATCAGCTCATTTGCATGTGATGCGCTATAAAAGCGCTGCACAAAGTCACAGGCCATGGACCGGTATTGCAACCATCAGAGGTAGGATGAACCTGCCAGGGGAGGGCCAGCACATGGTGCTCGGCTGCTGGGGTGGGCCACTGCAGCCACTAACCACATGTCCATGTCCACAGGTAGCAACTTGTCCGAGCATGAGGAGGGTGAGGAGCATGGGCCTGCCCTGAATAGCAGGCCCAATTTCACGAGAGTGGAGGCAGATGCCCTGTTCAAGTCGTACCTCGACAGGGAGCCATTGCTGATTGGCACCACTGGCACACCCCAGGCTAGGGCCATGGTCTGGGAGGAGGTGATGGAGGCTGTGAACCAGCAGGGCAGCCACCAGTGATCTGCACAGGAGTGCAAGAAAAATGTGGGCACTGACAAGTGTCGGATAAAGGAGAAGGTGGCGGCCATCCGGGCCACCAGGTCGGCCACAGGTGGGGGCCAGGCCACTCTGTCACAGCTCATGCCACAGGAAGAGATGGTGGTGGCCACCATGTGGTGTAGTACAGTGGAGGGTGTGCCAGACAGTGGCTTCCAGACTAGAGGGAGCCCATCACTTCTGTCGTGGCTGCTGGCCCAGCCATGAAGGACTGGCCATCCACTTCCATGGTCATCCGGGGGCTCGATAGGCTGGGGACCATCACTGCCATCCAGCCACATGTCCTGGGCATGGTAGCAGATGAGGTCCTGGCTGTGTTCCAGCAAGATGCCAGCTACAGCATGCTCTTTGCGGAGACACAGATCAGGGTGGGGTCCAACACAGATGATGATCAGACCATTGTCCTGGTTGGCGAGGGGCTTGTCAGAGGGGGAGTCACCCATACCAAACGCCAGCACTGGCTGCATGGCTGGTGGCCTGTCGGCAGTGGAATAGCTGCCTGCCACTGACCCTGGCACTGCTGTGTGAGCAGGCACAGTGGCACAGGGTGGTGGGGCACCCACACAGGCACTGGCCAGTGCACAAGAGCTGGAGGGGTGGCAGCAGTGGATGGCTGGAGTTGTTGGAGGGCCAGGCACCGCATCCACTGCTGGGGCTCCTGACACAGCCCATCCCCATGATGGCCATGTTGTGTGGCCTCCACCTGAGCAAGGGGCCATGCAGCATGGTCGTATGACACCGGTGGGTCAGTGCCATGTCCATGCTCCCCAGGGCACCGATCCCTTGGCTGAGCACACCCAACTGCTGCGGTCCTCCATGGAGCAACAGGTGCTGCTCGTGGCTGGGGTGCGAGTATTCCACGCAGAGGTGCGCCAGGCAGCCGAGCAGTGTGAGAGAGCCACCGCGCATGTCCTGGAGGCCAGTCAATGCCTGCAGGAGGACTTGACCGCAGCCCTGGACCACATTGCCAATGCAATCTCGGTCATCCTTGCTCCGCTGGCTGCCACAGGGCATGGCCAACTGCCACAGACACCATGGAATGCAATGTCCATCCAACGGCCCTGGTGTCGGGGAACCCCATCCGTGTTGATGCCAGGCTGTGCTGTAGGCATCCCAGGCATGCCAGGTGCAGGTCTGTTTGAGAGCCTGCAGACCCCTGAGAGGACCCAGTCATAGTGCTGCAGTCTGACCCCCCCCATGGCCATTGTGCAGCCTGCGACTATTGGGCGGCCGCGGCATGGCCGTTCCCGTGTCTGTGGTGGCCGTGTGACTGTGTGGCAGACCTGATGTACATGCCCCCATGTCAGCTGTCTGCAGCCACTGCACTGTGTGCATGTGGGCGTTGTGTGTGTGTGCATCGCACGGTCGTGGCAGCCGTGTGGTGTACCACACACTGCCTGTGTGTGCACCTGCCCAGCTGCTGGCCTGTGTGGTGTGTGTGTGATGATGCCATCTCACCACTGGTTGCACATGTGCACCAGTGCCCTGCATCTGATCCATGCCACGCACTGGTGCCCGCTCGCATGCATGCAGATGCCACTGTGTGGGTGCCATTGTGCGGTGCTGTGTGGTGTTGCGTGTGGCAGTGTGGCACTGCCCTGCCACTGCACCACGCCTGTGTGTGCATGGCCCTGGCCATGCCCACACATGGCTGTGTGCCCTGCCACTGTGTCAGTTCTGAGCACATGTGTGTGTCCATCTATCTGCATGCACCATAGTGCTCCTGCGCTATTGTGTCTCGCTGGTGGCATGCCAGTCATTAGCCAATGATCCCTCCAGCCAAGGGGGGTTGCCCACCACCTCCTGGCCCAACGCAAGCATCATCCCCATTGCTGTTCCCTTCATCAGCCTCGACAGCTGTTCCATGGTCAATGACCATGTTGAGCAGCATGCAACAGGCCAGGAATAGACCACAGGCCTTTGAGGGGCTGTATTGTAGGGCACCACCAGACCTGTCCAGGCAATGAAACCATGCCTTCAGCATCCCAAACACATGCTCAATGATGTTCTGTGTGCTGGCGTGTGCATCATTGTACTGCTTTTCTGCTGGGGACGATGGATGCCAGTAGGGTATGAGCAGTCAGGGCATGAGTGGGTAGCCACTGTCATCTGTGTGTGGGGAGAGAGACAGAGGGACAGTTAGCCTGGTGACCCCTGTCACTGTGCCCCATGCTCCTCCCAGTCACACATGGTGGTTCCACCACCCTGTCCGCCCCCTTCCACACCCCACTGTACCTTGCTGCCCATGGTCTTGCAATACTCACCCACTAGAT
This sequence comes from Neoceratodus forsteri, assembly GCA_016271365.2. Lineage (NCBI taxonomy): Eukaryota > Metazoa > Chordata > Ceratodontiformes > Ceratodontidae > Neoceratodus > Neoceratodus forsteri. The sequence continues at coordinate 731,780,034 of CM057453.1, forward strand.
GTCCTGTGGGGATGTCCCCACTCTCAAACCTGTGGCACAGTGCTGAGCTGTGCCAGATATAGGCGTCATGTGCTCCCCCAGGGGATGTGGCACAGACATTGGTTATGTGCCACCTGGCATTGCACACCACCTGGCAGTTAATGCTGGGGTAGTCCTTCCTGTTGATGTAGGCTACCCCCTCCACACCAGGTGGTATGCGGATGCCCACATGGGTGCAGTCGATGGCCCCAGCACGGCAGGCATACATGCTACCCTGTGGAACTCCTGCATGATTGCTGTACGCTGGGGAAGTGGATGTGTTCTGCAACATGTGGCAACAGGGCTTTGAGGAACTGTGTGAGGAGCCGTGATGTGGCTGACTGGGTTATGCCTGTGGTGTCCCCTGTTGGTCTCTGGAAGGAGCCTGTGGTGAGCAGGCACATGACAGCTGTTACTTTTGTCTCCACTGTCAGAGCGTAGCTCTGTCTAGTGGGTGCCTGCATCTTATCACTGCACAACTCACAGAGCTGCCTCAGAATCGCTCAGTTCAGGAGATAACAGCCCACGATCTCTGTATCAGCATGGGTCTTGAAGCTGATGCGGGGCTGGTACCAACTGTTCCAAGCATACCACCAACGGGCCTTTCCAGGGCTACATTGCTCTGCCTCCTGCCTCCTCACACCCCCTCATTATGGCCTCCATCTGGAATGCTGCACTGGCCATGGCCCCTGTTGTCCTGTCATCCCCTGGGCATCCAGCTCGACTGGCCCGCCCGGCTCTGTGGGGCAGTGCCTGCCACTTGGCTGGACCCCCTCCGGTGTACCCTGCCTCTGGCTGGCTATTGCCTGCAGGCTTCATCGACCACTCCTGTGGGTGCCTGTGTCGCTCCCTTTGGGTCTAGTGGCTCTGTATGGCACCCACTCCCTCTCACCCCCTCCTTCGGCCTCCCTGTCTGTCTCACTCTCTCTCTCTCTCACTCTCTCTCTCTCTCTCACACCCTCTCTCTCTCTCTCTCTGTCTTTCTCTTCCTCGCTCCCTGTCTCCTTTCTCCTCTCTCAGACTGCCTGTCTGTCTCCCTCTGTCCTGCTCCCCTCTAGTGCAAGTGCCCTCCTCCTACTTGCTCCTTGTATTTATAGGCTCAAGTCGGCTCCATGCAACTCTCAGTTGCTCCTCACTTGAGCCATTGGTCGTGGGTTGAATATCACGCTGTGCCACATATTCATGGGTACACCCCCTGCCCATTACTATTGCGCATTGGCGCACTGCTACTTGCACTGCACAGTTGCTCCCACTGAATATCGCTCTACGGCACATCTCTGCAGTTGCACATGTGCAACTGCTTTGAATATACAGGCCTATGTGTTTTACAGTCCCGTTGAAGATTTTGTGGGGTCATATGTCATGATCTTCAGTAACTATTTGTATTTATTTTAGGTTTCTGTCCATGCACTGCTACTATTGTTCTGTGAAATCTTTATACTGCTTCTGATTGCTAATGACTGTTAACAGTAAAAGTGTTAGTAGTATTTAACATTAGCATCGGGTCAGAATGACTGCTAAACTGAAGGCTAAATACTACTAACAGTAAACGTATTAGTAGTATTTAACATTAGCATTGGCTTGAAATGACTGATAAACTGAAGGCTAAACTAACTAACTGGTAAAACAATAATAAGGAACTCTATTTTTGCAGTCAGGAAGTCATCTGCATGCTAATCTATTGTTAATATAACAGTCTTCTTGGGTAAGGGAACTTGATGTGCATTGTTAATAAATCTGATTGTGTTAGGCATTTCAGCTAAGCATCAGAATAATACTGCAGTGGTTATAGATAGTGAACATGGATGGGTTATCTGTGTGAGTAGTCTATGACTACCTCTGTTGGCTGAAGATACAAAACTAATATGTTTATGTCAATGACTCATCATTTTTATAGTTCTATGTATTTGTCTAGACCTCTGTTTCTGTTTCTCAAAATATGGTGCTCACTTTGTTGAACACAATGTACAGTACTTATATGGCGTTGGTGCCTCCTGTTCTTCCTCCACATCTAAAAAAAATACAAAATGCAAAACATATTTTAAGTTATAAAGCACATTGCAAACATTATCATTGCTGCACATTATTTACTAACTATATCATATCTGTATCACAATAATAGACTGAGCATTTATCTAATATATTAATTTACATAAATCAGTAAGCACAGAAATAACTACAAACGCACTAGTACATTGCAATCAAATATTTAAGAACAAAATACCTTTACTTTGGTTTTGTTATTCTAGTATAACAACACAAATAAAAGTAGATTACACAATATACTGAAAGATTAAACTGCCATGCACACAAAAAATTATATTTGCAAAGTGAAATAATTTAACACATGTAGGGTAATGTATAGGCACCTTTACACAACAACCCTATCTCTGAATTGAGAAGTTTCTTTTGAAACATGAAGTTTGACAGACATGCTTATAAGGTCCCTTGATTTGTGAACTAATCTTTAAACGAAGAAAGAAGGTTGTAGGTGTATGGATGAATACATACTGGGTGGGATATTCAAAGGGGTTGAGCGTGGTGCAACAGTGTTGCACCAAGCACAACCCACTGATGCACCCCGGCATGATATTCAAAAGGGGATGTTGCACTGCTAATTTCTGATGCACCGTGGTGCACCAGTAATGTATGCAGCACAAGTGCGGGGGGCATGCCCATACATATGCGGCACATCACGATATTCAGCCCAGGATGTGTGGCGCATATGCAGGCACAAACCCACCTTGCGCTGCACAGGGGGTGCACAGATCCACCTGTAAAAGCAGGAGCAAGGCCTGGCCACCCACAGGTGAGCTACTATATTGCAATGCACAACATGGCAGCCGTTAGCTGTGGGTAGCCACCCGACCTCCCGAGACACAGTCTGGGCATCGTTGCCCCCCCTCGCCTGATTGCAGGCATAGAATTAAATTATCCCTGGTGGTCCAGTGGACCTGCTCCCCTGCCTGATCGTGGGCTTTTGATATAGTAAATATCCCTGGTGGTCCAGTGGACCTGCTCCCCTGTCTGATCACGGGCCTTTGATATAGTAAATATCCCTGGTGGTCCAGTGAACCCTCTCCCCAGCCCGATCATGGGCAAATTATTAAATTACTTTCCCTGGTGGTCCAGTGGACCTGATCCCCAGCCTGATCGCAGGCTTCAGTTGTAAATAAATGCCCAGGTGGGCCATCGGTACCCCCTTCCCCACCCACCTTCTCAGACCCATCAGCCCTACCCCGGTCAGCGGCGGGTGGCGTACCACCCGCAGAGTGGCCGCCCACCGTGACAGCGTACAGTGCGGCTGATACCCATTGGTCCACTGCATGGGCCAATAGGTGTGCAGACCGTGCTATCTACCTAATCAAAAATGTGAATGGTTCATTCACATTTGGAACTATGTAGTACATTATGGTCCTGCACACCCATTGACCCCGCGGTAGACCAATGGGTGACTGCTGTACTGTGCGCTGTCAGGCGAGCAGCTGGTGGCTTGTAGTGAGGACTGCTGCCTGCTGCTGACTGAGAGTGAAGTGATGGGTCTGAGTAAGCGGGTGGGGAGGGGGGTACCAATGGCCCACCTAGGTATTTATTTACAACTGAAGCCCGCAATTGGGCTGGGGATCGGGTCCACTGGACCACCAGGGAAAGTAAATTAATCATTTGCCCATGATTGGGCTGGGGATCAGGTCCACTGGACCACCAGGGAATTTATTTCATACAACAGCCCATGATCTGATGATGGGATAGGGTCCACTGGACCACCAGGAATTTTAACCCTAACCACAGCCCATGATCGGGCATTGGGGTGCGTTGCTCATGGAGGAGCAGGGGGCGTCGGTCCCCAATGGCTGCAGCCTGACAGAGCGCCAGGTGCAAGTCGCTGGGGATTGATGCACCTGCATGCAAATGGGGCCATAATGACATGCAGATGGCCCCATTTGCGCCTTGCATGCATGATGGCCTCATTTGCATGCCCAGCATTGAATATCGTGGTTGCTGCACCTAGCACACCCGCACTTGCTCTGGCGCATCCTCCTGCTCTTCACTTGCTATTTGCACTGGTGCAGTGCCACTGTGCTGTGTGCAGTGCAGGCGTGTCCAGTACCATATTCAACTGTGCTGAGCCATGGTGCAGCATCATTGAATATCACCCGGGCCATGCCCTGGTGCATCCCAGTTGTGCTGCGCCCAGGCTTGTGCCCATGCCTGGTGCATTTCTGAATATCCCACCCTTTATATTTTACAGTATATGGCATGCATGCTCATTTTGCATACTCTGTTTGTTTTCAGTTTCATTTCATGTCATTTCATTATTTACCTTGGAAAGGCGTGTTGAACAATATTGCCCTTTTTTCAAGTGTGACCTGCATTTACAAACAGAAAAACAATACATTATATAAAAAACACATAATTACATTATTTGCAGCAACAAGATGACTGACCATCTAAAACAACTTGACAAATGTTTCTTAAAAACAAGTGCTGATCTAATAGTCTTAACTGTTTCTGGTAAACAATTATAAGTGTTTGGTTCAACAAAATAAAAAACTCTTTGCCCAAAACAAGTCTTACAAAATGGTATTTTAAACAAAATTGATTCATGGGATCTAGTACAATGATTTTATGTTGTGTTGGAAATAGTCCTACTAATGAGCAAGGAATCTTACCCAGGATGACCTTGTGGAAAAAAAATACTAACATTTTTATCTTCACCAGGTTATCCAATGAAGGTAACTGTGCAACCTGATACAACAAACAGTGGTATTCAAAGGAAGTCCAGTCATAAAATGACAGATTGACTTGTAAACTACTCTTACCCTGGTTAATACCCCACTTTCTGCACCTGAATAAATTAATAATCTGTAATCCAAGACTGATAACAGTAAGCTCTTTACCAAAAGAACACGAGTTTCTGGCAAAAAATTACTCTGGACCCTGTATAAAGGGCATACATGTTGGTGTATTGTTTTTATAACACTGTCAACGTGAGGTTCCTAAGTCAAAGCACTGTCCAAACTCCCTGACACCTAAATTTATTAACTGTTTCAATAGGATGACAATCAAGGGCTCTCAACAAATATTCACTGTTCCCTATTTTTATCCATTTGTTCTACTAAAGATCAGTTTTAGTTTTCATGGTGTTGAGGATCATCCCCTGAACATTGAACCAACATTGTAATTTATTAAACTCTTTTTGAAGTATGTCATTAAGGGCCCCCCACATCCTTCCCCTTCCTAAAAATGACTGCATCATTTGCATATACAGTAAGAGCATTTCAGAAAAAGGACAAACTGAAGGCAAGTCCTTTATGAAGAGGGAAAAGCATAGATGTACTAAGATGGAGCCCCTTTGGGACAGCACAGCTAACTTAAAGAAAACTAGAATGGTGGGTCTGATTAATAGTTCTGTGTTCATGGCCCCAAAAATGGTCCCCAAAACAGTTAATAACATCATCAGAGAAGTTACAGTGTGACAATGCCTGTAAAACCAAATCATGGTCGACTAGATTGAATGCTTTGGTGAGGTCCACAAACACAGAGGCCATTAAATTCCGACCCTATCACCTGATGAATGTAGTTTGTGAACCACACCAATGCAGTCTCAGTATTGTGTAGTGCATGAAAACCATATAATGTATGGTAGAACGCTATTAACCTTAGGAAATCATCATTTCCTAAGGTTGTTATACCATTGATGTGACATAGTAATGTTGTTAACCTATTGATGCTAAGTCACATCAATAGGTTAACAACGGGGATTGGTCTGTGCATGTGAGCACCTTTTTTTACACTCAGGAACTGATGGATGCATGCAGCGGTAAGGGAAGGACTGAACAGCTGCGACGGTGACTATGTTACGAAAAGTAAGGAGCCGTTTTCCCTTTTTCTCGGGACAATACACTATAAAAAATAATGCATGGTCCTTCTATCAGCAACCGGTTACTGTTAACCATCTCAAGGTTGCCATGGCGACATAAACCTCTCGAGCTTCACTCTCGAGGTTTACACAATCGCTCTGGCAACCTCTCAATTGTTAACAGACCAGTTACCGATAGAGGACCATACATTATCCTCTATGTTGTGCATGAGTCAGCAAACAATATTTTGACAAGAATTCAACTATTTGATCCTTTACAATATGTTCGCAAAGTTCTGACATTGAAGTCAACTAGGAAATGTGCATATAATTAGAGACTATGTCCCAAACTGCACCCAAAAAGTGAGCAACAGCAGGAGCAAGCGCAAGTCCATTGCACCCATGCGCAAGAGGCGCGATATTCAAAAACTGCGCAGGCCAAGATGTGCCTACAGCCAACGACTGAATATCACACCACCTGCACCATAGCGCAACTAGGGAGGTGAAGCTGAGCATATCTGATGCACCATAGCGCAACAAGGGGATGTTCAGCTGAGCAGTCCAGATGCGCCATTGCACAGCCAGTGATGCCCTCCAGCAGCAGGGCAGCAATGCAACAGCACAACCAGGGATGCAGGGGCCCATCAAACATGCCACAGGTGGGCAGAGGAACACACAGCAGAACATACATTGTCCCCCCACACCCCATGCACTGCACAACTGGGGGAGGGCTGGAATAACCACTGGCCCATGGAGACCAGCAACCAACCCACAGCTGGGTCATGGTGCCCCATCACACCCCTGGCAAGCTGTGACCAGCATACAAGAAGGGCCAACCACCCCATGCCACACCATCCCCCCCAATGCAGCACACACCCCTGCACTGTGACCCCCAGACACCCTGCCCAGGAGCAGTGTCCATCAGTGCAGGATACCCCATGCATGCCACCACCCCCACTGTGACAATGCAACCCTGTGCACCACAGAACCATGAAAGGCAGTCCCACCATGAGCACCCATCAGTGGGTGGCAGCGCCCAGCAATGCAACGACTGCATACACAGTGCCACCACACACATCCCCTCGAGGTGCAGCTGAGAGACTGACCATGTGTCGGCACACGAGGTACCCCACACATGACAGGGCATGCCCTGGACCCCACCACCAGTGGTACAGCACCCTGCACACCTTCCCAAGGACATACCCCAACCCAGCACTGGCCACAACAGCCAGCGCAGACACCCACAGTGGTGCATGGAAGCATGAACCACACAAGATGCAACACAGTGCATGGACAAACACCCACCCATACCCAAGGGCACACCAACACAGGGACACAGTAGTGGGACAACCAAGCCCCCAGCATGTAGCCAGGGAAACCATGTACACATGGCCAGCACTCCTCCATGGCACAGGAGTGCCAGCAACCCTGCACAGGCACTGTGGAGCTGTATGCCACCAGCATGTGCCTGGAGCACAAGTGACAGACAGTGGTGCACATCCCCTGCAACACACACAAGCCACAGCATGGAGGTGGGACAACAACAGCGGAGGCCACAGTGTCACCCGAGGCAGACATGCACCACACCAGTGACAGGAGGCAACCCGGCATTGTGATGGGTACAGTGGCAGTCCTGCATGGACAGCCACCACTGACATGCCAGCGGACCGTGCAGGTCACAGACATGCAAGGGTGTCAGCTGCACAGGCCATGGACAGGTGGACAGGTGCACCATGGACCACTGCACACAGTCATCCAGTGCACAGGGAACAACACACACACCACAGACAGTGACTGATAGCTACTCCCACACAATAGTCACTTCCCCACAGACACACACACACACACACTCACGCACATGACTGCACCACCCCTGATGTCATGCACACCACTGCAGCTGAGCCCACTGCAAAACAGAGACCACCACATTAGGTATATCAAAGCAAATGTATTGTAAAAAACAGACAAAACTATTTACATATATATACAAAAGTTTGGGGGAAGGGCCACAAACAAGGTGGGGAGTGGGTATGGGGCAGGGGTGAACAAATAGTAGAGGAAGGAGGGTGTGAGGGTGGAGTCAGGGGGGTAGGGAAAATCTGGGGCATTTGTATGCTTATCGGGAGCCCCGCTCCCTGCTTTGGCTGCTCTTCCCCCTATGCCACTGTCGGACTCCCACACAGTCAATCCACTCTAAAATCTCCAGGGAGGCCCTGGCCACCTGCAGTATCTCCTACAGCGTCCGTTGGATGGCTTGCAACTGACATCTGCCTAGGACAAGTGAGCAGAATCAATTGGTGTGAATGCACAGCCCCATGCAGCCCACCCACTGTGCATGGCATACGGCCATGGGACATGCCTCTGTGATGGTGTGTGACGACGCACAGTGAACGCATCCACAAGACCTGCCCACCCAGGTGCACACAGCCATGTGGACCGCTGCACACACCCACTGGCCAAGTCCTGCACAGCACCACCATGGCTGTTCAGTGACATGACTATGTGGTGCAAAGGCAGTGGCACACCCAGGTATCCGGTGCATGCATGGACCACCATTGATGCACTCCCAGACGTGCAGTGCCACTGGACAGTGCTGACTGTAACAAGTTGCATGCAAGGCAGTGGTGTCAATTGATGGTGGCCATGCCCCGCTGCCCACCCTGTTACACAGCATGCAATAGTAATCATGGATGTAAGGCACTCACCATCATCAGGCTAGTCCTGCTGTCTCTGTGGACCTTCGCCCCTCCCGGACTGATGGTCCTCCTGCTGGCGCCTCCTCTCCCTCGCCAGCTGTCGCTCATCTGGGCCTAAGGTGAAAACATGGAGAGAGAAACATCAGTACAATCCTGTAGCAAAGTCCCCCCACCCCCATGTGTGTGCAATCCCACACAGCCAGACTCACCCACACCACCCTGATAACACCACCAGCCTTAACAACAACCGTGATACCCATTATGGAAGATAAAAGTGTATGGATGTTGCACCTACCTGGCCGTGGCACCATGCCCCTCCTGGCAAGTGTCCGCAGGTGGGCAAGCAGGTCCAGGTCCCTCTGCTTCAGGTCCCCATATCTGTGGCAGCACTGCTCCGCCATCCGCCCTATACCGGTGGCCTCCTCCAAGGTGTCAGCCACATCCTGCCACATCTGACTCCTGGACCTGTCCAGGCGTGCCTCACCAAATAGTGGGCCAACAAGTGGCTCCACAATGGCAACCAAGTTTGCCATCTCTACCACCCCTCCCACTATACTGCTCTCCTCGTGCCATCTCTATTGCTCAATTAAGTCAAAATGGCGCTCTGCCGGTAGCCGGTTCCGCCCGATGCAGATGCTGCTCGATACAAGCACTGCCATTCCCTATCATTCTGTCACTGAACAACACGATGATGGTGCACCCATACCTGATGCATGGTGCCGAGGAGCAAGGTCAGACACAGGGGTCAAGGGTCTCTGGGCATGAAGGGACAGCCACAGCGCGATTGGAACCCAATGCGTCTGCATGATTGGGTGCCTGGTGTGCACACCTTCTGTGGCAGCTACCATGTATTTGATGCCCAGATCGCCTACAGATGCCCCAGTGCCACAGCGCCCATATGGGTGAACAGTGCTAGCGCGAGCTGGCACAATGATGGCCGTGCCGTGCCTCCCTCAGCACAGCACACCAGCAACATGGCAGGCACCTGCATCATCAACTCGGGCATGCGCGGTTAGTGTACTGCGCATGTCACAGAACTGCGCCCTTGGCTCAGCACATTCAACACAATTGGGCAAAGCACAAAAGTGCGATATTCAGCCTTCATATGCAAATCAGCTAATCAGCCATTCAATGGTGCAGTCACTGCATTTGCATCCACTTAAAGATGCGGTTCGCCTCATTTGCATGAGTTGCGCTATAAAAGTGCGACATTGGGCTGCACTGGCCATAGTCGGTTACTGCAGTCTATTGGTGAGTTGCACGCTGTTTGGGATTGTGGACTGTGGATTTTGCGACATGCATGGGACTGCACAGTCACAGGTAGCACCTGTCATTCTCACAGGCTGAATCATGACCGAGCAACCTGTGGAGGAAGAGGAACAGAGTTGTGGGAGGAGGAGGAGGCCAAATTTCACAAGACGAGACAGATGCCTGTTGAGGCCTACCTGAACCAGGGCGCTTCTCAGCAGGCGCCAGGGAACACCACAGGCCCGTGCTGCTGCGGGGAGGTGGCCCATGCTGTGAACCTGCACTGGCAGCCACCAGCACTCAGTGCAGGAGGTGCAAGAAAGATGGGCACAGACAGGAGGAGAATTAAGGAGGAATGGCTGCAGCCAGGGCAGCATGATGCTAACAGGTGAAGGAGTACAGCTGGAGTGCTATGCCTGACCCCACAGGAGAGGGTTGCTGGCAGCATGCAGCATTGCGCCATGGGTGTTCGGGTGGTGGATTCCAGATGGGTGATAGCCCGTCACTGCATGGTAGGTCATGGTCTGTCTATTGGGGGGGCAGGGTAGGCCACATGCAGTAAAGCGACTTTGTTTTCCTTTACAGCTCCTGAGTGTCTGCATGGGTCAGCGGTGGTGGGCCTCTCCACTGAGGCCAGCCAGATGGAGATGGAGGTGGGCCAATCCACCTCCATAGGAATACGCAGCTCAGTGCGACAGTGGGCCTGCCTGGATGTCCAGACTAATGTTGTTGGAGCAGGTGTGGAGGAGGCCCTGGTCATGTCCCAGCGTGCCAGCATCCACGGATGCCGGCATGCAGGGACTCAGGCTGGTGCTGGGTCCATCACTGATGATGATGTCACTAACAACATGGGCAGTGACATGTGTGTGCCACAGGATGGCCACACAGCAGGTAATATCGTGGCCATGGCTGTGGGTGGTGCCACCGTGGAGGCCTGCATGTCATCACAGTTCCAGCCTGTGCCTGTCAGCACCAGTGGGGCAGCACTGGTGTGTGTACAGAACAGTGTGACTGTTGCGGCCATTGCAGCAGCACCAGTGAGCCCTGGAGAGCGGCAGCCGGAGGGGCAGCATCCAGCAGTGCCATTGGGCAGGGGTACGGTAGCTATCCGGGGGGGGTGGCGTCAGTGCACCACCTGTGGACATGCCCAGGTTTGGCCCTGGTGTGCGGTGCCCACCCTCAAGGGGTGCTGAGCATCAGGGCCATGCACACCCTGAGGGATAGCTTGCCGATCAGGCAGATGACCTCTTGGATGAGCACATCCACATACTGCAAGCATCAGTCAATCAGCAGATACAGCTTGTGACGGCGGTGGATGCACTGAGTGTGGCTCTGGAGTGGGCATAGGAACATCGCAGCAGAGAAACCACTCTGCTTCTGGCAGGGATGGACCGGATGTGGGAGGATGTGACCGCTGCCATTGACAGGCTGACGCATACAATCACAGCTGCCATGGCCACAGGGAGCACACAGTTATTTGCCTATGCAGCGCAGACACCGCACAGTGCAATGTCCACCCCCCATTCCTGGCATCGTGCAACACCATCCTTGTCAACACCAGGTTCAGCTGTGGGCATCCCGAGCACGCCTGGTGCAGGCATGTTCAGTGTGCTGCAGACCCCTGCGCGAGCACAGTCATGTTCAGGCAGTGGAACCCCTGGGGGACCATTGGTGCCACCCCATGAGGCCAGTGGTCAGCCTGTCAGTGCTGGTGGGCCTCAGTGGGGCCGCCCATGCATCTGTGGTGGCTGGGGCACTGTGGCGCGTGACTGACCTGTCTCCCAATGTGGCTACTGTCTGATGCTGCCCTGTGTGCATTGTGTCATTCAGTGGGCAATACATGGGTGTACCCGGCCCTGCACGCAGACACACAGTCCATCTGCACACCCTCCCACCTGCTGTCCGCAGTTGCTGCGTGTGCATGATGATGCCTGCATTGCATTGTACGCCAATGTGCAATGGTGCCCAGCATCTGACACATGCACAATGACAGGCAGTGGGCGTGGTGGTCTGTGGACATGTGTGTGGCTAGGGGTGGCGTTCTGTGTCAGTGTGCCTCCTACCCTTGCATGTCTGGTGATTTGTGTGTGTGAGTGTGTGTATGTATGTGTGTGCATGTCTGTCCATGTGCCATGTTAAACCTCAACCATCCCTGGTGGTGTGTGTGGTTCCATGCCCGGCCACTTCCCTTGATGGCATGAACCCCTGGTGTGTGTCCATGCATGTTTGTGGGTTGTGCCTTTGCCACTGGTGGTTGCACATTGCCCCATGACTTACCTGGGTTGGCTGAAGTGCTCCTCCGTGATGGTGTCCCAGTGCAGCTGTGTCAGCCGGAGCAGTCAGGGGTCCCATCACCCAAGAGGGGCTGCCCATCACCATTGTCACCGGCGTTCTCATCGTCCCCATCGCTGTCCCCCTCTTCGACCTGTACGGCTATCCCATTCATTGGCCATGTTGTGCAGGATGCAACAGGCCAGGAATAGCCTACAGGCCTTTGAGGCTGTATTGTGACAGGCACCGCCCTGGAGGTGTCAGGCAATGAAACATTCCTTCAGCATCCCGAACACCCGCTCAATGACATTACATGTGGTGGCGTGTGCCTCATTGTAGCATTACTGCGATGGTGTCGCGGGCCGCCGGTATGGTGTGACCAGCCAGGGATGGAGTGGGTATCCACTGTCACCTGTGTTAGAGGGTGGAGGTTAGTTTTGCGATCAGCATCGCCCTGCCCGGACCATGTAGGCCACTACCCATGTCACCTCTGACCATGCCCCTCCCAAACCCTATGTTTGTCTGTGTGGTTTGCATACTCACCCACTAAAGTGGCCAGTGGGGATGTCCCACTCTTGAATCTGTGGCACAGTGCTGACTGGTGCCAGATGAAGGCATCATGTGCTCCCCCAGGGTGCGTGGCACAGACATTGATTATGCGCCCCCTGGCATCGCACACCACCTGGCAGTTGATGCTAGCATAGCCCTTGTGATTCATGTATGTGGCCCCCTTGGGGCCAGGTGGTGTGTGGATGGCCACATGGGTGAAGTTTATTGCCCCTAGCATGCCAGGCATACGTGCTACCCTGTGGAACTCCTGTATGTTTGCTGTGTGCTCCTCCGGTGTGCTGGGGGAAATGGATGTACTCCACAGCATGTGGCAGCAGTGCGCTGAGGAACTGGGTGAGGTGGAGTGACGTGGCCGACTGGGTTATGCCTGTGGTGTCCCCTGTTGGTCTCTGGAAGGTACCCATGGTGAGCAAGCACAAGTCCTCAATGAAATTTTAGAACCACTTACAAAGATCTTCAATCTCTCACTTAGGCTGGGCCATTTCCCCTCTCTCTGGAAGAAAGCCACTGTCATACCGGTTCACAAAAGTGGAGATAGGACACTGCACACCAATTACAGACCTATCTCACTCCTCCCCCCAATATTTAAAGCACTGGAGTGAATAGTGTCAGACCAACTAGTTGAATTCCTGGATAAATAAAATGTACAGTGCCCAGAGCAGCATGGCTTCAGAAAAGGGCACAGCATCACCACTGCTCTACTGGAATTTACAACCTTCATCCATGCCATGCTTGACAAAGGGAATTGTGGAGGGGCAGTATTTATAGACCTTACCAAGGCATTCAACACAGGTAACCACCCCCGACTGCTCAAGCAACTGTCTTCCATTGGATCTTCAGTGATACCCTTCCATGGTTCACAGCTACCTTGAATCAGGATCCAGCGTGTAAGGATTGCAGGGATCTCTTCAGATAGAAACGGTCCACCGAGTCCCCAGGGTCTATTCTGGGCCTCTACTCTTCTCCCTCTTCATCAACAATCTCCCCAGTGCCTGCCACCAAAAAATATTACTATACGCAGACAATGCAGTCCTGTTTTCCAGCCACCATGACATTACAGTCCTTGAATCCCAGCTGCAGCTCAACTTCAAGTGCATCGAAGACTGGTTCAATTTTCATAAACTTGTCCTGAACCACAGCAAGACTAAAGCCGTGTCCTTCTGTAACCGACGGAGCAGGCACAACTCTTTGTCCCTCACCATCAAGAACCGCTGGGAACCCCACTTTCGAACATGTCAAGAGTTCAAGTACGCCTATTACCCGGATAGTACCCTCTCTACACTCTGCATATTGACACTGTTGCCAAGACTGCCAATATACGGATTGGACTACTACACAAATGCAAGCACTGTATGCCTGTGGATGCCCTTAAACTAGCCATCTACAGCTCTGTCACCTCTATCATTGACTATGGCCTTGCCATCTATGGCTCTGCCTCAACAAGTGCCCTCCACAGGATCTCAGTTTCTCTCAACAAAGCCTGTAGACTACTAATGGGTGCGGCCTGACAAACTCACACCTGTTGACCTCATCGCAGGCAGCTGGCTACCCTTACTTTAGCAGGAACACAATACCAGACCCTAGCCTACCAAAAGATTCTCCTCGGTCTCATGCCACCTGGTGTTAGCTCACTCCTTACTACCTACAGTGGCACTCTTAACAAACACGTGGTGCCCAATCTCTAACCTTTCAGGTTCCCAAATGTCGTACCTCCATGGTTCAGTGGTCCTTTACCTATAGAGCCGCTCAATGGTTCAATTCCCCAATAAAGGCACTTTCCTCTACTACACTTGGACCCTTCGAAGGAATCTCAAACCTACCTCACCTCTACCACTCAATGTGACTGCTTCCTCTGAACAGAGATCTCTAAACACCTCCCAGCTCACTCATGTCTCACAGCCCGCCCTTCCCAGTCTCATTCCTCTGGCACCGGGCCTTCCTTGTGACTCCTTTCCTGCTTTGCATCTCCACTGGTACAAGACATTTTCCATCACCATTGGACAGTGGCCCATTAGCCTGCCAGCTTCTCTCCCGGTCGTATGCCTGCAATACTAACTTGCCTATGGTGCCCTCTATCTCTTATTGTTACCGCAGCCTAGCTGCCTACTCAAGCTGCTCATTATATGAATATTATCTCAAAGTATGTTATAACTGAGTATCTTTATTTTTCTTTTAGTTGTTTTGACATTACAGTCCTTGAACCCAGCTGCAGCTCAACTTCAAGTGCATCAAGACTGGTTCAATTTTCATAAACTTGTCCTGAACCACAGCAAGACTAAAGCTGTCTTCTGTAACCGACGGAGCAGGCACAACTCTTTGTCCCTCACCATCAAGAACCAGCTGGGAACCCCACTTTCGAACATGTCAAGAGTTCAGTACGCTCATTACCCGGATAGTACCTCTCTCTACACTCTGCATATTGACACTGTTTGCCAAGACTGCCAATATACGGATTGGACTACTACACAAATGCAAGCACTGTATGCCTGTGGATGCCCTTAAACTCAGCCATCTACAGCTCTGTCACCTCTATCATTGACTATGGCTTGCCATCTATGGCTCTGCCTCAACAAGTGCCTCCACAGGATCTCAGTTTCTCTCAACAAAGCTCTGTAGACTACTAATGGGTGCGGCCTGACAAACTCACACCTGTGACTACAGGCCAGCTGGCTACCCTTACTTTAGCAGAATACAATACCAGACCCAGCCACACAAAGATTCTCCTCGGTCTCATGCCACCTGGTGTTAGCTCACTCCTTACTACCTACAGTGGCACTTAACAAACACGTGGTGTCTAATTCTAACCTTTCAGGTTCCCAAATGTCGTACTCCATGGTTCAGTGGTCCTTTACCTATAGAGCGCTCAATGGTTCAATTCCCCAATAAAGGCACTTTCCTCTACTACACTTGGACCCTCGAAGGAATCTCAAACTTCACCTCACTCTACCACTCAATGTGACTGTTCTCTGAACAGAGATCTCTAAACACCTCCCAGCTCACTCATGTCTCACAGCCCGCCCTTTCCCAGTCTCATTCCCTCTGGCACCGGGCCTTCCTTGTGACTCCTTTCCTGCTTTGCATCTCCACTGGTACAAGACATTTTCCATCACCATTGGACAGTGGCCCATTAGCCTGCCAGCTTCCTCTCCCGGTCGTATGCCTGCAATACTAACTGCCTATGGTGCCCTCTATCTCTTATTGTTACCGCAGCCAGCTGCCTACTCAAGCTGCTCATTATATGAATATTATCTCAAAGTATGTTATAACTGAGTATCTTTATTTTTTCTTTTAGTTGTTTTGGTTGTTTATTGCGCATTCTTTTACTACCTCTGTATGTATGTTGACCCTCGTCCTTTGACGTGGAACCTTTGTAAACGAGCAGTTTCTGCTCAAACGTATTTGTAATCTGGGAATTTAATAAATAAATAAATCATATGCAAGCTGTCACTTTAGTCTCCACTGACAGAGCATGGCTCTATCGTGTGGGTGCCTGCATCACATCACTGTACAGCTCACAGAGCCACCTCAGAATTGCCCAATTCAGGAGGTGCCGGCCCATGATCTCAGTATCACTATACAGCTCGAAGCTGGTGCAGGCTCGGTACTGCCTGTTGGGGGCATACCGACGACGGGCCCTTCCACGGCCGCTTCCCCCTGCTGCCCACCTTCTCACCCCCCTCATCACTGCCTCCATCTGGATGGTGGCACTGGCCATGTCCCTGGCTTGTGTTCACCCTCTCTGGCAGCTGTTTCTGTGTTCCCCCCACTGTCCTGGCTGCTACTTCCCCTACACTGGGAACAGCTGACTGTGCTGGCCTCAGTGCTGTGTGGCACTTCCCCTTCTGCACTGTGGCTGTGGCTCCCCACACCTTCCCTGAGCCTGTGGGTTCTAGGTGCCCTCTCACTGTCCTGTCTTGTGTGTGTGTGTGTGTGTGTGTTGTCTGTGTGGCTGGTTATAGTTCAGCAACTTGTGGCTTCCTGTAGCGTCTCTTGTGCCTCTCCTTGTTCCTTTTATTTTGCCATTTCAGCTATGGAGCAACTTCCGCTGTTCTATTACATGGGCACATGTTGTTGAATATTGCACTGCGCCATTTATGCATGGTTCCTCCCCCTTCAGTTGCGCAAATATTCATTATCATTGCGCTATTGCTCAGCATGATTTGGGGGGCGCAACTGCCTCCCACTGAATATCGCAGAATGGTGCATTTTCGGACTTGCGCCGGTGCAACCCAATTGCGCATGGCGCAACCCTTTTGAATATCTGGGCCTATCTGTTTAGAGCCAGATTTGTGTATGGGATGTATTGTGGCCTGTTTTCACCTTACATGATATACTACTTGACACAATGAAAAATTCCGCAATTTAGTAAGAGGGAAAACAATGCTATATTTTGACATTTTAATGATCTTAAAGTACAGATCATCAATACTGTTAGATGTTCATGGATTCAATTTGTCCAAATAACTCAGGAACAAATCAGGAGTGAATATCTTAAAAAAGGGAGGGGGGTAAGATAATACATTCAAAACACCATTATAATTGTAGGCATGTTTTTCAACCACTGCTCTATAAAAAGACAGATCATTAAAAAATGTGTTAAACTTTTTGATTTCTACAATAGGGTCACTTATGATCTCACCACTCAAGGAAATAGAGGATAACTCATCCTCCCTCCCATGACCAGTGAGATCTTTAATCATCTGCCAAAGATTACAAGAATCATGAACAGGATTGAACTGTTTTGCCTTATTATATTCACTATTTGATTTGCCAGTAAGGTTTTTGCAACTATTTCTGGCTTGCTTATAACATAACAAAGCTGAGAGATCTAAGGTTTCCCTATAATGGGCCCATTTCCTATTATACTTCCCAAAACAGTTTAGTAAATCATTAGAAATCCATTCACTTCTATGGCCCCTAAAGTGAATAGCTTCTAACTGAGCCAGCACATAGCAAAATTAATTAAAAATGTTACAATAACATTCATAAGCAATATTTCTGTCACAAATTTAATCTAAAATGAGTAATTTGTTGCTACAATAACTGCATTTAACTTATTAATGTCTAATTTCCTATGATTTCTGCAAGTAATATAAATAGGTTTGGACCTACTCAGTTTTGCAGACCATTTACAGTAAACTGGGCTCTGGTTACTCAACCCATCAGGTAACACACCAAACTGGCAGGTAACTGGCAGTTGGGGGTAGCACAAGAGTGTTAGTAAAAGCCTTTCATTACTAATTCAACATGACACATAATCAGGAATTTAAGACTGTCACCAAACTAGAATGGGAATACCACCCACCCACCACAAGTTTACAGGAAACCAACCATGTTGTATTAAATGAGCATGACTGTCATAACAGCATAAAAGATAAGTATACCATCAATACACGAAACAAGAGTTTGTCTTATTCTCAGGTTATACTGTACATGCCAAACTGTGAACCTCTGGTTTGCTGTCATGTATAAGTGGCAGTTTTTATACTATATATCTCACATACTAGTATTAATGTAACGTTATAAGCATTGGTTTTAATATGATATTCGACGGAGAAGATATGTTAATTGATGTTATACTAATGTGATTAGCACTCAGTGTTGTCTTACTTACTAGGAGTCATACTAGGAGAGGACAAGATACACAGAAGGCGAAGCCCATACAAGTGCATCTCCCGCAAAGTGGGTTATACCCATCCTTGTAAGTTGAGTAAACAGTGAACTAACTTTCTCTAAAATAAGTCGAATGAGTTCACCTCCACAATCTCCTTTGGTAGAGCATTCCATGTAGGAACAACTCTTTGCGTGAAGTAATTACTCCCTGGACAGGACAACATTAACTGGAGGTTATGGCTTCTTAAGGAGAGCAGCCTAATATTGAACTTGAGACCAAGCTCCTCCATTATTACTGCATCCCTAGATATTTTAAAAGATTAACAACACATCCCCTCTACTTCTCCTCTGTTCAAGGGAGAAGAGTCTGGGCCAATGGAAGAAGACAAATTTTGTTTCTTATTAACATTAGCATAGAATGATTTGCCTCCGTCATTTATATGGGCCAATCTGAATACCAATTTATTCTTTTCACTGGCAATGATTTTCTTGAGTCACACAAGTAAATGACTTGTTATTTCATCATCTGTGATGATGACAGGTAATTGGTTTGTCTCCTCTTCTCCCTTCTCTAACTGGACAAGTCCCTCTGCTGCTGGCTGTGGAGACTGGTGCTGTCATTTAGCACTCTATGTAATATCTTCAATCTCCTTAGTTTCAGCCATACCAGGATCAACAAGACCATCAGCTGGTTCAAAGTCTATCCTATGAATATCTTTCAGTGCCATAATTTTCTCTAGAATGGGGGCTGTGCCAGTTTCTCTGTCTTCTTCTCCTGAATGTTGCTGTTCCTCTCCATCTTACATAGAAACATAGACTTCGATGGCAGAAAAGGACCGCTTGGCCCACCTAGTCTGCCCATTTTCCTACCTATTGAATAAGCTGCATATCATAGTTAACCAATAGCCTACTTCTTCCTAACCCCCACCAGAATTGCCTTATGTCTTTCCCATGCATTCTTGAATTCCCTCACTGTTTTTGACCCCACAACCTCCTCTTGAAGGCCTTTCCATGTGTCCACCACCATCTCCAAGAAAAAATAATTCCTCACATTGCCCTGAACTGTCCCCCCATTATCTTCAGTTTGTGCCCCCTTGTTCTTATACATCTCTTTTTCTGAAATATGATACCTTCTTGGACTTTGTTGATTCCCTTGAGGTATGTGAACATTTCTATCATGTCCCCCCCCCTCTCCATCCTTTCCTCGAGGGTATTAAGCTCCTTTAGTATCTCATTGTATGGCTTCTGGTGCAAACCCTGCACCATTTTACTTTCCCTCCTCTGGACTGCCTCCATCCTGTCTATGTCCTTGCGGAGATGGGATCTCCAGAACTGCACACAGTACTCCAGATGGGGTCTCACCAACTGTCTGTACAGAGGGATAACAACTTCATGTTTTCTACTTGTTTCTACCCATACATCTCAGTATCCCCCAGCCCTCCTTACTACCTTCTAACATTGCTTGCTTATCTTTAGGTCATCTGATATGACTACCCCCAGGTCCCGTTCTACTTTTGTTGTTGTTAGTGCCCCCCCCCATTGTGTGTTCTTCTCCTGGGTTTTTGTTTCCCAGGTGCATTACTTTGCACTTCTTAGCACTGAATTTAAGCTGCCATACTTTTGACAATTCCTCCAACCTTGCCAAGTCCCTTCTCATCCTTTCCACCCCACTTCTTATTGATAGAGCTTCCTAGATCTAGCCATATCATACCTGTGCTGCATGGCCTGCACTGGCTGCCAGTTCAGTGGCGGATCACCTTCAAGGTTGGTTTACTAAAACATAAGGCCAAACATAAACAGGGACTGAGTTACCTGCAAGAGCTCCTCTGTCTCTACTGCCCCCTCTGTCTGCTCTGCTCTGCCAAGGAGGGATTGCTAGAGATTCCCAGGGTCCATTTGAAGACATCTAGAGCCTGTCCATTTGCTTTTGTGGCTCCTACCCTGTGGAATTGTCTACCTCCTTGGAAAAGGGGGTGTCAAAATGTAGAGATCTGTAAGTCAGCTTTGAAAATGTATTTATTTTCTCTTGCCTATCCTGATCATTAAGTTCATAGTTTGTTATTCAAGGGGTTTTAGAACATTTTATGGTTTTAACAGCTGTTTGAATTGTGTTCCATATAAATAAAGTGTATTATTATTATTGTTTTGTATCAATCTTGTTGCAGATCTTTGTGTCGTCTGCAAAGAGGCATACTTTACTTCCAGTCCCTCTGCAATATCACCTATAAAGATATTATAAAGGACTGGTCCCAGTACTGAACCCTGCAGTACCCTGCTAGTAACCCCCTTTATTCAGTGTGGACTCTGTTTACTATTACCCTCTGAGTCCTGTTCTCTAGTCATTTTTTTACCCAGGCTACTGCCCTGGGACCCACTCCCAGGCTGGCTAACTTGTTTATTAATCTTTTGTGTGGGACTGTGTCAAATGCCTTACTAAAGTCTAGGTAGACCGTGTCCACAGCCAATCCCTGGTCTACTACTTTTGTCACCCAGTCAAAGTAATCTATTTGATTCTTCTGACATGACCTTCCTGCTGTGAATCCATGCTGCCTTGGGTCCTCTGCCCCACTGGCCCCTGGGTTCTCAACAATTCTTTCTTTCAGAAGTGATTCCATAATTTTCCCTACCACTGAGGTCAAACTAACAGGTCTAAAGTTTCCTGCCTCTGCTTTGCTCCCACTTTTGTGAAGGGGAATCACATCTGCCCTCCTCCAGTCCTCAGATACCACACCATCCTCCCATGATTAATTAAAAAGGGTAGTCAGTGGTGTCACTAGTTCTTCCCTTAGTTCTTTTAGAATTGTGGGGTGAATCCCATCAGGTCCCATTGCTTTGTCCACCTTCAGTTTCAGGAGTTCTTTCAAACCCTTTCTTCTCTGACTGAACTGGTATCAACCCCCCCGTACCCAGAGTGCTTCTGTTGATTGGATTAGATACCACCCCCTCCTCTTCTTTTGTGAATACTGAGCAGAAGTATTCATTCAGTATCCCTGCTTTTCTTGTTCTTTCACATGCAGAGGTGGAGTCTACTTTCTATGGTGGATGGGGTGACCTTTAGAAAGATATAGAAACCACTATAATAATACACTGCACATCATAAATAGCATACCATGACAGTACATGTTATATTGAGCATTAAGCAATGGCATTGCCCCACCTAGTGTTTACATTTAACAACAGAAGTTATGGCAGCAGATGTAGTACAAGATCATTAATCAACATTTTCAATTGCTGTAAGACTTACATTAAATTATAATAAAATCAATGAACCCGAATGCTATATACATTTTTATTTTATTTAACAAAAAAAATGTTAAGATGGGTTTAGATATACTAACAATAGTAACTGCATAAGAACAACAAATGTAGAATTAGCATAATAGGATAATTGAGTAATCCACACACATACATCAGCCGCTTAATTGTACTAGCATTTGGATAGATTATTTTATGGTCATTTTATTGTTTTATGTCATTATTTATTATAATTGATGTTTTATTGTTGTTATGTATCAGCACTTTGATTTATTGAAAAGCGCTTTACAAATAAAATTTTGATTGATTGATGATTGATTTTGATTGATGCAAGCAGCATACGTCATCATGAAGAAGTTGTTAGCAAATAAGAATATGTTCATTAAAAATATTATTATTTAGACATTAAAAAAACATTACATAAACAGTTACTGTGTAATGTACTGCTCATTAAAATATTGCATGTACATGAGTAATAAGGACACATTACTCATATGATGTAAGCGTCATTGACTACATGGCAACGGAGTTCATTGCAAATTTAAATATGACTGTTAACAGTAATATTAACATTAAAGTAAAATGAAAACATTAGGGAAGCATTTACTGATATATGTAGTATTCTTATAAATATGGAATACGATCATTGTATAATGCTCATACATAAGTCATGCAGCGCAAGTGTCATACAACATAATGGGCACTGTGTTCTTTTCAAACCAGAACAGTTTTGTTCAGATATATTATTATATTGATATTGAAATGAAAACATTGCACAACTGTATGATTTAGTGTTCATAAAAAAACAGGAATGTGCATGAGTAGTAAAGATACATTACTCACATGACGCAAATATCATAAATCGGCATGGTGACTGAGTTCATAACAATTCTGAATATGAACATTCCTAGTAATATGAACAATAAAAAGAAATAAAAAACATTACAGAAACCTTTACTGGTTTATGCAGTATTGGTATAAATATGAAATATGATCACTGAATAATATGCATGCATAAGTCAAACAATGCAAACATCATACATCATCATGGGTAAGACGTTGTTATAGAATAACAATGTTTACTTTTATTATTATGTTGAACTGGAAATGAAAACATTGTGCAAACGTATACTGGATTATGTAGTGTTCTTCAATATCTTTATATAATAATTGAATGATCTGCACACACATATCATATGGTGCTAGCATTATATGTCATCATTAACAAGATGCTGTTATTAAGTAAGAATATGTTCTTTGAGAGATATTAATATTTAGAAATTGAAACAAATGCATTAATGAAACAGTTATATTATGTAGTGTTCATAAAAATATTGCATGTGCATGAGTAATAAGTATAGTCATACAACACAAGTGTCTTGCATCAACTTAGCGACAGTGTTCAGAATAAATCTGTGTATGATTATCAACATTACTAGCAATACTAAATTGAAATGAAAACAATACAGAAACTTTTACTGGTTTATGTAGTATTCGTATTATGTAGTATTCGTATAAATGTGGAATGTGATTATTGAATAATATACAGTACATGCATAAGTCATACAACACACACATATCATACAGCATAGTGTTCTTACATATCAATATAATAATTGAGTGATCTACACACATACATCATATGATGCAAATATCACACATCATCATAATCAGGATGTTATTGAATAAAAATATATTCATCAACATTACTTAGTCACATATGTTGTCTGTGTTCTGTATGTAACTGCTAAGAAAATTACTTGCATTGCTTAGTAAGACAAAAGGTTATTCATTGCTAGATGAATTATGAACAGCAATCTATAATTCAACATTTTCTTTAATAAATCCACCCCTAAGGCCTGTGTGCATTCTTAATGACATTGCCAAACTATAGAATATAACCCATATTGCAGTGACACAGAATGTTTATTAATATTTAGCATAGGATAATACCTGGTAAAATGAATGTATTAAAATATGCTTTTTGTGATATAAGTGTTGCAGTTTTCATTTTATTAGACTACTCTTCATACTGATACCTTTTTTACTGTAATGTAATTAAATATGCATGGCTCAATTTTCTAATGGTCCCTCAGAGCAATGCAAACTGTAGCAAACAGCAGCTTGCATCAGAGCCCAGTGCAACAGGAACCCTGCACCTGATTTTCATACAGGTTAGGTCCCAGAACCAATGTCCCTGACCCAGCCACAACCACTCCCCGAGCCAAAGAAACAGCACATGGGAGGGTTTGATGAAAGCTGCCTGCATCCCATGGTTGTGGCAATGCTGATCCAGACACCCATGGAGGGCACAGTAGAATGGGTGCACATAGTGGAGAGGAGGTTGTAGGGTGTGGTACTGTGGTGAGCTGCTGAGCTGCTTCTATGGCATGGTGGGTGGGTTCAGGGCTGCATCAGGAGTGGTGCTGGGTTCAGATCCAGGCGCAGGTACTTTTTGTTAAGTCCAGCCTGAATTTTTATTTTTTCTGAATTTGCCCCCCCCAACATGCACCCTCCCCAGAGTTGAGAATCCTTAAGTAG
Source organism: Neoceratodus forsteri (assembly GCA_016271365.2). NCBI lineage: Eukaryota > Metazoa > Chordata > Ceratodontiformes > Ceratodontidae > Neoceratodus > Neoceratodus forsteri. The sequence continues at coordinate 731,804,106 of CM057453.1, forward strand.
GTGGGTGCAGGGAGCACAGCCTCACTCATGAAGTACAAAATCCCAACTCCCCAGCGTCGTTTTGCTGTGCACCATGGAGTACATCACCAAAATAATTTTTCTGTGATGTGCTGTTGTGCTAATGGCAATTGCCCATTGGTAATCACCATTATCACATAGATCCATGCCAACCAATGGTAGGCAACTTGCATGGATAGTGTATACTTCTCATCCCTTACTGACATTCCTGCTGGCATGTGTGTACATTAGAGAGTAGTGCTGCTACTTGAGTGAGGTTCTGTATCCCTGGAAGCATACCTCTGCCAGACAGTTACACAAGCACTCAACTCAATCAACAGAGCATGGTGTTGCACAGAGTCCCAGATGGAAGGCACACAGTGGTAGTGGGTGCCCTGTAGCATGCTGTCCAAACTCCCTCTGGTTATGCCAGTGCACAGAAAGCAGCAACTGTGGCACCAATTCCTGAGGTCTCTCAAATTGTGGACTGTACAGTGCCTTGATGTACTCAGGCATGTGTCCAGTGCATCCGGCATAATGGCAACAGATGCATCTCTATGCCATCAAAGTGTGACACTGCTGCATATAAAGAGCTGACTGGCACATACTGGCCACCTGTCATCAGAGCTGCATACTGCCCAGGTAGCTCACTGCTACTGTTTGGGGACTGTCACTCATCAACACAGTGCTCTGACATTGGAATAGGGCATAGAACTGTGCTTGCTACCAAGATGACATGAACATAACAGTTTGCAATATTGTGCCTCACTGTCTCACACTTTCAGTGGCATCTTGTGAGCATGCATGGTGCATTGGGGACACTGGCCACCAAGACATCCTTGACCATGGCATGTGTGCATATCCATGGAGCTAAGGGGTACCCAACCAGTATCACATATGCACTATGCACCGCTATTAATCTGTTCCATACAACAGGGCCATTCCCCTGTATGGTTGGCCCAGGTGCCAGGGCACATATGGCAGATGTCTGACATGAATGTGGTACTGGCAACCACATGGATGAGCCAGCTGTGGGTTAATGCAAATGTCTGTTAGAACAGGTCTATTTGCTCAAGCCACTAGCTCAACTTGTGGAGTTTGGGAGGGCTTGGAAAATTCCATGAAAGAGGACTTAGTGGCCATGGTGTGACACAAGCCCCCATTCTGCCACAGCACAACCTGCAGCTTGGCATAAGCCAGCATATGGGGGCACAGAAGGTTTTGCTGGTGCCACAAGCACTATTTCAAAATCAGGATTTATGCACGGTGCAGTGCAATGAGCTCCCTGCATCATGTCTTTTTTGTGATGTAAAGCTTATTAACTTTTAGTGTATAATAACAGTTACATAGTTGATAGCACATGATACTTCAAAAGCTTCATGCCTTTTTGATGCAAGCACCTTGCATCAGTCCTGACCTTTTGAAAATCAAGCCCACATTCTTTTGATTTTTGGGCACTGTAGTTCTCAATGAACAAGACATTTCATTACACTCAGTCTATCCATAGTAATATCTTAGCCATTACACATAATGACCAGAATGCTCTGTGACCCCATGATGATAAATGATGCATCGTGTCTCATGTTGGACTGATGAAATAACAATGTTACACCCATAGACATCTGTCTCTACAATGTTAACCTTGTTACCATATATGTCAAATCCATTGAGCATGAGCAGAAGATAGTGAGAAGTCTGTAGCAATTCATTTCCACGTGTGACACTCAAATCCAGATTCAGAATTATGGTGCAAATTTTTGAATTTAGTAATTTTTTTCCTAGGAAGCAATAATGATATCTACATATCATTGTGTCTGTGTTCATTTCAACTTCCACAAGTCTGCCACTTATTTAAGTAAGTTACATCAAAAAGTTATTTAATTGATGTGCCATAATTTTCAAGAGTGCAGTATTAATGGGCAGACTAGATGGGCCTAGTGGTCCTTATCTGCCGTCAAAGTCTATGTTTCTATGTTTCTATATTAACTGCTGTCATGATGAACTCTGAGACATCCGGTTGATAATTAAGAAAGAAATGCTTGTTTTTTGGATAAGAGGAAAGTACAATCTGAATAGAAGAACATATTTTCACTTTGTCTTTATTTCTATCAACTTCATTTACCAAGTGTTTTAAGGTACTGATGAATGAATTTTGTCACATTTTTTATTTGAGATACAAATGTACTCAGATGCAATAAGACCTGCATAGAAGCATTTGCATAGCAATTCACGCCTGTATTGTTGTCATAATCTGGAACTTCAATGGAGTGATCTGTCCTAATTTTTTTTTTTTTATCTGGACAGTAATTTGCATATGGTTGAGATATGTATTTTAATCAATAATTCTGATTTCAACTAATAAAGTATCCATCTGCTGTTGTTTGGAAGAGTTCTGTTTGGGTATAACATTCACATCTAACACTGTGTATGCAGGCAACAAGTGCTGCATAGTCTGTTACTGTATATTCATGTATTGATTTTTTTCTCAGCCTGGATGTTTCTGTAGAGCATTCTGTGTAATCCATGCGTACTCCTAAACTTGGATAAAACAACATATCTCATCCTGTCTTTGAAGATGAAACTTCACGGGCTCAATTGTCAAAAGAAAAAAAATGATGTAAAGTATCTGTGCCAAAGGAGTACGATGCAAGTAGCACCTTGCATCAAAGTGTGTGACTATCCCAATTTTCAAATGCTAGCTGTGTCAAAATTGGGATGCCATGCAGCAAAGCCCCCCATGCCACCCACCCTTGCAACAAAAACACCTGTGGACCAGGTTGCAAGGATGGTTGCACCACAGGAGGGCTACACGATCCCTTAGTTTGCAATTCTAGAAGCCTCGCCATGGTTGCAAAAGGGGGCTGGCTTTAGACCAGTCAGAAAGTGGTATAAGGGCCCTGTGCCACTGTCTGGCAGGGCAGCAATTTGGGGAAGACCTGAAATATGGGGACTGGGGCCAATGTAGTCCTGAGGATACCATGGAGAGCAATGGATGCATGGCTGCAGTGGGGGACATGTAGAGGCACCCAGCAGTGGTGCTGTGTGAGTTGGCATACAGGGAATCAGGCCAGTTTGGGGGGACATGACTGAATTGAGATTTTGTAATGTGTGGACCAAGCGGATGGACCACAGTGTGGAAGGAGTCCCATTTTTGATTGACATTTGAACCTTTATGGGCTAAATCACATGCCACCTTCTCAGATGCCTATGAATTTTAATCCTTTATGAACAGAACTAGTTACAGAGACTGTGAGTTGCAAAACAAGAAAAAACTGTTGGTTTTTGTTATACAGTATATACAGTTATGACAAGCTTTGCAGAGGCTGGAGGTAGTGCCGAGGACAGGCAGTTGACATTTGGATTTAGCGAGGCAGAACAATTAAAATTATTCACTGCAATTAGGGCACAAAGAACCTTTGACGTAAGTACAAATGAGCTAGAATTGAAAAACAGACTTGAACAACTACAGTACAAAGAAAGGACACAAAATTAGAATGGCATGGGATCACTCTGGGAGAATACCTTAATTACAAAAGAATCCTAAGAGGACCCAGAGTCCTAATTGAACCAAACATAGGTGTCGAGTCTAAGAAACTATCTGACAAGTGGGAGGGGATCAGAAACAGATGCAGTAATGACTTTATGTATGCTATTATTGAGGCAGTATTAGATGGCAGAAGTGCTCTTGCAGAGGATATTAAAAACATTCAGAATCAACTCAAACTGGCCACAGAGGAGGAGATGTTTAGAATGAATCTTGAAGAGATTAAAAAAACACTTCAAGATTTTGAAGACAACCTTAAAAAACAAAACTTAAGAAATTTAGAAGAGACTCAAATGACTATCATTTAGATAGAGTGTACGATTGGAAAATCAAAACAATCTATAGAAATACCAGAACAGAAAAAGACTCTGACAGCTGAGACAGCTACACCTATAGAACAGACAGAGTACAGTGCCCACCCCCACCTACCAGACGGGTTTTTTTAGACCACAAACAGGCCCAGGAAGACAGACAGGACACTTATCAGGAAGAACAACTACAGAGGTATCACAACAGACAGTAAGGTTACATAAAGGAAACTGACAATCACCAAGTAAAAGCTACCGGAGGAGGAAGAGGAGACAGAGGGAGAGGAGGAGGATACAAGGGAAAGAGGACATAGTACTTTTTAATTTAAGTAAAAAAAGAATTAATGAACACAGAAATTCAGGTGCTCAGTAGAGGTCTATCCTTTTCTCCTTTTTCCCCACCAGATAGATTTCAAATCATGAATGATTTACACAGTTTTTTTAAGACAAATATGACTCAAGGAACAATTCCACTTACAACCCCCACAAGACCATGTAGTGAGAAGTCTAAAAACAGATATGAAACACAAATCCAAATACAACCCACCCAAAGGGAGGAATCCCAAAATGGAGGCATACATTAACCAGGTCCTTTAGTATGTTGATATGATACTTAGGGATACACCAAATCCAAAACCCAAATATAATCTAAGTAAGGCTAAAGCTCAGGCTCTAAAAGAATTAGAACAGAATCAGGAAATAGCCATCAAATCAGCAGACAAAGGGGGTGGAATTATTGTCATGGATCATGAAAAGTATATTAAAATGTGTGAAGACTTATTAAATGTTACAGCAAACTATGAAGGGTCACCTGGGGACCCCACGAACAGAATCTCTGAAAGCCTTACTGAGATCTTGAAAACAGAAATGGACTTGGGACACTTGCAAGAATGGCACGCTAAGTTGATAAAAAATGCATTTCCAACAGTACCTGTATTTTATGGATTGCCCAAAATCCATAAAAATCTAGAGAACCCACCAGCCAGACCAATTGTGTCAGGCAATGACTCTATAATAGAGGGACCTTCAAACTTTGTAAACCACTTTGCAAGACAGGCAGTCCAGAAAATGTGAAAATATTAGAGGGACACTAATGATGTCATCAAAATCATAGAGTCACTAAATGAAACAATAAACACTCAAAATTTGGAAAATCTTGTATTGTGCACCATGGATGTCAAAGATGTATATACTTGCATCCCACATGAGGCAGGATTACACACCCTAGAGATAGGCATCAACAAAGCAAGAGATACACACACTCCACCCACAAGTACACTACTAGAACTGGCTAGATTAGTGTTGCATGAAAATTACTTTAGATTTAATGGGTTCTATATCAGACGAACACAGGAAACAGCCATGGGCAGTACAATGGCCCCCACATATGCAAATCTATTTATGGAACACTTTGAAACATCATTTATTACAAATCCATTGTATAATCCTTTCTTTAAACATATTGTCACCTATAAAAGATACATAGATGATTTGCTATTTATCTGGAATGGAACAATGGGTGAACTGGAGGCCTTCTTTGACCACTTAAATTCAATTGGAGAAAATGTACAATTCACAATGACAGCCAGTGTAACTGCGATTCCATTCTTAGATCTCCTGATTTACAAAAGACAGTACACTTTAGATCACTGTCTTTATAGAAAATAAACAGATCACAATACTTTGCTACATGACCAGAATTACCATCCACCTCACCTCATTAGAAGCATACCCTACTCACAAATGCTGGGAGTTGACAGAAACAGTAGTGAGTCAACACTGAAAAGACAAGGGATCCAGGAAATGTCTGCTAGCTTTGCTAACCAGGGTTATGGCCATAGAACAATCCACGAAGCAGTACAGAAAATAGATACGCCATGCTCTAACACATGTACAGATATAGCTGCAGGCAATAGATTGGTGTTGCCCTTAATATTTTCAGGATTTACTGAATCTATTAAACAGATCATAAACAAACATTGGGACACATTAAAACCTACGAGCATCACTGACTTAATGCAAAAACCTATAATAGCTTCCAAAAGAGTTAACACCATTAAAGACAGGTTGGTACACTCACAACAAAAGAACAGAACTGTACAAACTGGACAACTACTATTGGAGTCTCTACTTCCCGGTATGCAACCATGTGGAAGGTGTTGCCACTGCAATAATACTTCCAAAAAACAGAATTAAAATACCCTAATGGTAATAAGACATACAAAATCAACAGCAACATCATCTGTGACACTTTTCATATCATTTACCTATTAACTTGCCCCTGTTCCAAACATTATGTAGGCATGACCATGAGACCTTTAAAACAGCGTATTTCTGAACATAAGAGCAACATAAAGCTAAGAAACCAAATGTCACCAGTGGTTATCCACTTCTCAGAAGCAGGTCACAATCCTTCTTCTCTAAAATTTTGGGGAATTGAGCATGTGAATCCTCCAAATAGAGGAGGTGATTGGAACAAGGCAGTCGAAACCAAAGAAATGTACTGGATATACACACTGAATACAACTAGTGACAAATACGGTCTGAATGAGGAAGAAAATTGGGGTGCTACTTAGCAAATCTTTTATTTTAAGCAGGCTAACATGACTTTACTAAATATATGTCTGTAACCAGCTTATAACATTTATTCAAAACACCCCCCCAACTCCCCAGACTCCTTTTAGCCCCTTAACTTCACCTAACCATGAACCTCATTCTATAGATGAGTCTAGCACTTATATAACTACCTTGCTGACCTTCTGAAAGATGCTTTCAATTATTGACCTCCCATGACCTAGGATGACCTCCCACTATGTCCATTTATTATGACCTTTAAAATGTATTTCTAAAGTACTACCAACAAGAATACAATAAAAGTCAATTGTTACAGAGTACAAAAATAACAACATATATTGTAATAACTAGTACTGAATGTTTATTCCTGACCTTACACTGCCATAATTGAATCCTTATACACATCTTTAAATATTTATGAAAGACTTTCCAAATAATGAATTATTGGTTATGACTCATGAGAGGCGACCAAGAACAATGATCTAACATACTTGTCAAAAAACTAATGTATTTAGAATATTAGTATGGCATCTCACAAAGTGCTCTGCCTTTTAAATTATGGCATTAATTTATACATAGGCTGCACAAGCTGAGAATAGCAATAGAAACTTGAACATTTTCTGAACATCTCTTGAGGCTTATCTAAAAAATTGGCAGTATGTCAGGACCACACAAGTTCAGTCACACTTAACATTTCGATGCCTTGGGGCAGAAAGCACTCTCTTTGCCTTTAAAAGCACTGAGGTGTGTTTAGTTGCTTCAGCAACCTTGCCTGACACCAATTGGTCCTCCCACCCTGTGACCATCAGTGTCAGCAAGTTCTGTTCCACCCCTTGGCCCGAGCCTCTATATAAACTGCAATGTTACAAAACACAGTGCAGCAGAGGATGCCCAAACATACCGCAGGCACTAGGAGGTAAGACTTTAAAACACCTTGAACTACTGAATGAGCACTGTATAGAGAGATCTGGCTTGATACTGACTGGCACATTTTTCTAAAATACAGGAAGAAAACCTGCATATACTGCATAGACAGAGCCACACCTGAAACTGGGTGAAGCAGTAGTAAAACTAAGAGTGAGTACATTGTTGTATGTAACGCAGTCTAGCAATTAAACCTGCTGTAATTAAGTAAATGCTTTCAGGCTAGAAAAACTTACTGAATATATTCCCTTATTGTTTACACATTGGCTTACATACAGGTTAGGAAGTCAGAGGAGAGTGATGCAGTTCCTACAAACTTGTGAGTTCTCATATAATTAGTAACTTGCTTCAGAACCAATATGGCTGCAGGCTTTTCATAAAAAGCAATGTTTAAAACTGACATCATTGTGTTGCGCTTTCTTTATTACAGATGGGTGCAACTGTAACTGTTAATTTCAAGTTCTGAGAATTCAAGAAAGGTTAGCAACATATAATTGTTGAATATATTCTGCCATAGTAGCACCACTGAATGTTTACTTTATGCAATAAAAACACTTCTTGAATTGAATTCCAGACAAGAAAAGTCTATTTAAACAGAGCCTAATACTACTAACAGTGGTGAAACAGGAGAAAAAGCTCATAGGTCAGTCAGGACTGTTTATTTCACCAAGTTATACTCAAAATAAGAATTAAATGCTGAATATAGAACTTTCTATTTAAATACATAGGATAAAATCCGACTGCCTACAAGGAAAGACTGTAAAAGACTGTACCACTATATCTATTTAATTTCAGGTATGTGTGTTTTACAAACATATAAACAAAGTGGCAAATACGATTTTAAACAAAATAGAACCTATACTGAGTTTTCTTAGTGTTGGGTGTTTAACATTGTATCCAGAAGGTATATGGGGGGGGGGGGTCTTAAGACATTAAACTTCAGCCAATGTAACTGCTGCATAACTTTAATTCAATTTATTTTATGTATATAATGCTTTTATATTAAAGAATTCTGATCATGTTAGACCAGAATAATGTAAAACATGAATCAGTGGCTCTAGGTATCTGCCACCTAGTGGCATGAATTAAAATTACATGAAAGAATTGTTGAAAGATGTCAAATAGAAATGATGTTAGAATGTATAATCATTTAATAAAATACTTTTTATATGTTTACACATAGATCCTTCCCCTGAAGAAGCCTATTAAGGTGAAATGTTGGGTTACAAGGATCTTACAGAAAGAAAAAATAAGAAAAATTTAAGAAACAATTTTTGGAACTTTTACTAGGTGTGGTTGGCTAATTCTTTTCATTTACCTATTATGGAAACTGCATATGCCACACATACTGGAAACTGTTTTGCATGACATATATATATATATATATATATATATATATATATATATATATATACACACACAATAGGGTGGGAGCAATATCAGTTTGATAACCCCAGTTATTTCCACTGGAGTGTGATATCTGAAGATAACCTTTGGCAATCATGAGTATCCAGAGCTCACTCTGCAGGAATGAAAATATTTTCCTTATCACACTCCAGCCCATCATGTATCCTCTATCTATCTATCTATCTATCTATCTATCTATCTATCTATCTATCTATATTATGGTAGCATAGTAGTGCTACCATAGTTAGGGTTGTGGAGCCATTTACATGTTAAACCTAAAGTTTTGCACCTTAATAACTTTACAACTGTTCAACAGATTTGCCTGAAATTTGGAATATGTTATCAAGAACCACATATCTTGGGATCTGCCAAGTTTTGTACTGTTCAGTTGTACGGCTGCAGAGTTATTAAGCGTGATCTGCGCGCACATTTACACTTTTTTGCAATTCTTTGGTCTTCTCTACAGGGTGCATGGTTTGTGTGACCAGTCCAAAATCTTCAGGGAATGTGTGGCCAGGGTCCCCAATGTGTCTTTTGAAGATTTCGTGAAAAAATATTAAACGGTTCAAAAGTTGTTCAAAAAAATTTTTTCAATTATAAGTCAATGAGAAAAGTTAACAAAAAGTTCAACACTTTCGCAAATGCAGTTTTTACTTTCGCAAATGGACATTTTAATTTCGCAAATCCACCATTTTGTTTTCAGTTGGTAATCAGAAAAATACTTGGCATTTAAATTTCGGACCCTCTAGCAACACAATTCTTTTTCTGTTTACCTAGTCAGACCACGAGGATGCTAGGCGTGTCTTTGTTTTAAGGTTAAACACCCCAGAAATATGTTTTTCAAGTTTCTGGAAAAAGTACTCTTGCAAAGTAGTCTCGCACTCAAGAAAGTGTCGTAAATTTTTATGAAAACTTTAGCAAAATTGTGACACTACTTTTCCAGGCTATAGCAAAATGACAGCAATTTTCTGCCACCCTGCTGCAAAAGAACGGGTTGGTCTTTGGGGCTGAAATTTGGAGGGAAAACAGCCAACATCTAACAGATGTGCCTTTCAGTATTTTGGTGAAAAAATATTACAGGCAGCAAAGTTACAGCACTTCAAAAGTTATGCTTTATCCCATAGGATAACATTATGGTGTCCGCCACATTACAGGAATCCTTAGCCGCCCTACTGCAAAATAACGGTTTGGTATTTTGGGCTGAAATTTGGAGGGAAGAAAGCCAACATCCCACAGATGTGCCTTTCAATGGTTTGGTGAAAAAATATTACAGGGAGCCAAAGTTATCGCCCTCCGAGCCGTCTCTTTTTTTCCCGTAGGATAACATTATGGCGTTCACCGCGCCTTTCAGGGCCCGTATCTCAGAAACGGTGCAAGATACGGACTTTTTGTCAGAAAATTGCTTAGCCCCCTAACAGGGAATAAGCATAAAACTAGCTGGGAAAGTCATACATCATATGACTTTAAAAAAAATTTTCTACATCGTATGGTTCCTGAGATACAAGCAATTTAGTATTCCAACTCCTCATTTTCTGCTCCAAGACCCTTTATTATGCATACATTCTTTCTACTCACTGTCTTTCTCTATGCAACTTCTGGGGAAAACCATCCTGTGCACTTACATTACTGTTACTTTTACCGCTTCCACTTGCAGTTCTGTACCTGTTTCACTTACCGTTCCCATCTACGCCACCATGTGCGTTACCCTTTTCTTTTTTAAATTGCGCTTGTGTTTGTGTTATTTTAACCATTTGTGTCTATAGTAACATTTATCTTTCTGTTTCTCTTTGCGTCGCCATGCGCATTACCATTTGCGTTTGTGGGCCACCATGTTACTATGTGACAAGACATCATGTAGCGGAGTGTGGGGCCCCTCCCGCCCCACATTACATTCACTATTTCTCATTATCATTCTCAAAATGTAGAGAAGTTAGAGGCAAAAAACTCTGTTTAATGTATTAGGGTTGTTCCACAGCAACAAAAGCAAGGAAATTCAGTGTTAGGGTTAAAAGCTCCCTTTTGATCCCCCATCCACAACCCCAACCAACATCGGGGTGTGCATTGGGGTTGTTGGTCCAAAATCTCACCTCATTCTCCTATACCTCTGCTTCTTTACACATCTGATGGGGTGAGAGTTAGGGCTGACAATCAACGTGCACCCCGATCTGGTTGTGATGGGGCTGGGGCTTTCAACCCAACACTGAATTTTCTCACTTTTTGCCACTGTGGAACAACCATAACTAAAGCATTAAACTGAGTTTTTTGCCTCTAATATATATAATAATATAAATATATATAGATATATATATAGATAAATAGATATAGATAGATATATTCATGGCAAAAAAATGTGTTTAATGCATCAGTTAGGGTTAAAGCAGCAAAAGTGATTAAATGAAACATTAGAGTTGAGCCCGTAACCCCCCACAAACCCTGCACCCCCATCCTCCAAAGACTGACAGATGCTGGGAGGTGTGCCATGGGCTTGTGTGGCCAAACTCTCACCCAATTATATGTGTGAGCAGGTTAACATGCTACAGTAAAAGAGAATGGGGTGAGAGTTAGGCCTCATGATCCCATGGCATACCCCAGCATCTGTCAGTCTGTGGAGGATGGGGTGCGGGCGGGGTGTGTGGGTGGCTTAGGGGCACACCCCTAACTTTTCATTTACTCACTTTTGTTGCTTTAATCCTAACAGTTTTTTGCCATGAATTTCCTTACTTTTCGAAAAAGTGTAGTAGAGTAAATAACATGTATTGGTGGAAGCTGCCCATTTTTCCATACCAAAATACATCTGTGGGAGCATGGGCCCTCTGGGCCCCGCACTCCCACTTACACATAGCTACAGAGCTATACAGCAGCCCTATAGGATGAGGAACCCCTGTAACAGTAATTTGCCGAAACCTCAGGAACTGTAGCAGCTAGAAAAAAAAAAAAAATTAAGTATCATTGTAACAGTGACAGTGAGCACTGCTCACGACAATCAACAACTTAACCCATGTCTTGCATCATTTATAAGATACTGGCACTGAAAAGCACTGGACAGACACTCTTTGAACCCTTGTGATACTAATTTGACAATATCTCATTAACCGTACAACCCACAATAAAAATTCTACGCAGGTGTAGTCTGTGGTATCCAATCTTGTTCCAGTGGCTCAGGTCACATAAAGGTGACCTAAGCCATTAGTAGCGAAAAGACTGCATCTCGCTTCGTTTCTGAGATACGGAAGCTGAAAAGTACAATGGGCGCCACAATGTTATCATATGGGGAAAAATCAAAATTTCATTATGGCATATCTATGGAACTGCTTAATTCCCCAACACCTAAACAGTATAATTCACACCTGCAGGACATCCCATCAATATCCTGAAAACTGCAAGTAACAAGACCAAACCGTTCATTATCAATGCAATGGTAAGATTTTTACATCTTTAAAAATTCCTAGTCCATGAGATAGCAAAATCCTGGGCCATCAGATCAATTCCTGTCCAAGAGGTAGCAAAATTCTAGTCCACAAGGGGACATCTGGTCACACCATCACAGCCATCTGGTCACGAAATTCTGGCTATCTGGTCACAGAGTGACGGAAAAGGCTCATGGGCCAGGATTGTCTCTTGGACTAGGATTGTTAGCGAGTCATAGTCAAAGAATTTTTAAATTTTAAAAACCTATTTTTTGACAAAAATAAACCAAACAAAAAGCATGACTTGGTAGAGGGCATCGCCCAGAGCAAAACCCATGTCTCATTTGGACCAAAAGTCACCCATGGAGAAAGCTACAACATTTTATTTCCAGGAAACACTGAAAACAAGATGGGGACTCAAAGACAAGGAATTTTTCTGATGAACAAGGATTTTTTAGACTGAGAGGTAGCAAAATCCTAGTCCATCACCTTAATCCTGATCTGTGAGGGGACATCTGGTCATGCCATCAGGGACGACTGATCATGAAATTCCAGCTATCTGGTCATACAATGATGGACAAGGCTTGTGGACCAGGATCTTCTCGTGGATCAGGATTTTGTCAGCTCATGGACTAGGCTCGTTAACGAGTCGCAGTCAGAGAATTTTTAATTTTCAAAAAGCTATTTTTTGACAAAAATGAACCAAACCAAAGACATGGCTTTGTAGAGAGTGTCACCCTGAACAAAAACCCATGCCTCATTTGGCCCAAAAGTCACCCGTGGACAAAGCTATGACATTTTGTTTGGCTGAAAAACTGAAAACAAGATGGCGGCTCATGGACAAGGAATTTTTCTGATGGACTAGGACTTTTTTACAATCCTAGTCCACTAGCTGACAAAATCCTTGACTGTGAGACCATTTTTGGCTAGTCAAAAATGCATATAAATTTTGGAGTGAACTCTGCGTGCTCAGAACTCGAAAATTAAAAATTTAATAACTTTTGAATAGATTAATATTAGTTTACCAAACTAATGCTGGATTGTTCCTTAACCCAAACTCTTTCACCATTCCAAATTTCAGAGCAAAAAAAAACACATGGTGTGGTCACAGTGCCATGGGCGAAAAACATGTCAAAAGTGGTGAAAAAGTGAATTGTTTTAGCATTTTGCTGCTCAGAAACTGTGTGTCTTACTGAAATGTAACTTGGTAAATAAAGAGAGCTACCATACCAGACCGTGTATTCCAAATTTTGTGCAAATCCATTGAACAGTTGCAAAATTATTAATGCAAAAAAATAGAGGTTTAAAATTTAAGTGCCTATTCAACCCTAACTATAGGGGTCTGACCGTGCCCATATTATATATATATATATATATATATATACATACACACACACACACACACACACAATACGGGTGAGTGGTAAATGAGTGAGATAAAACAGTGTATCATCCACTGCAGTGTGATATTTTTATCCTCTGCTCTACTGCGATGATATCAGACATTTACACACACAGGCCACAAAAGGTCATCACTCCAGGCAGCTTTCCCCTCAGCATGCAAGAAACACCTGTGCTGTTATCATAGACACAAATGCAGAACTACTTCAGAGGTCTCACTGCTGCCTACAGCTAACTCAGTGAGCAGTACAAAACACACCTATCCCCCCCAACTTCCAGCTCATTACTGTTACTGCAGCCAGAATTCTAAACAGCACAGCTTCACAGAACAGCCTAAACTACTGCCTGCAGCTAATGCAACTACCACTGAAACACACTCTCACTTGTTCCTCAAACTCTGATTCTCACCCATTACAATTACTGTGATACTTTCAACTTGACTGCAGCCAGAATCCTAAAGAGCACAATTTCACAGAGCGCACTGTGCTCTGCCTGCAGCTAACTTAATTACCACTGAAAACAGTATCAGTTGTTCTGACACTCTGCCTCTCAGCTCATCACAATTACTGTGATGCTGTCAGCTTCACTGCAGCCAGACTTCTAAACAATACAGCCTCACAAAAATTGTTTCTCACTCCTACCTAAAACTAACTCATTTAGCATTACAAAACACACTCATGTGTCTCCCAGAGTTTATAACACTGCCATCCCATTCAGAAAAGCTCACACACAGAATGAGCAAACACATAAACTGGAACAGAACACAAGACAGCATAACAAAACTTCTAAAACTCTTGGCCTATTGTATATATAGAATACATGATGGCAGATCATGTGCTATGGCAAATATTTCACTCCTGAGAGTGAGCCCTGATATCTCGTGAGTGCTTCTGGGACCTTTGTGAGATATCCAGACTACCTGCAGAAGTGACAATATTTCACATATCACACTAATGCCCATCATGTATCCCATATATATATATATATATATATATATATATATATATATATATTAGTGGCACTAGAGTTAGGGTTGAGTAAGCATTATAATGTTAAACCTCAAATTTTGCACCTTAATAACTTTGCCACTGCGCAAGAGATTTTCCAGAAATTTTGCATGCACCGTCTGGTACCATAAATCACTGGAGTTGCTTTACAGTTGGATACACAGTTTTGGAGCCATAGAATGCCAAAAAACACAAACAATTTTACTTTTTGCATGTTTTTTTGCTTACTCCCACAGCCTGCACAATTCATCTGTTAAGCCTGAAATATTCAGTGAAGATGCAGTCTGGGACACCGATGTACCTTTTGAAGACTTGGTGTAGAAATATTAAACCATTCAAAAGTTATTAAAAGAACAAATTTCCCTTTATAGTCAATGGGGGAAAATATATGTCTCATAAAAGTTCTGCAAATGCAGTTTTACTTTCTCACATGACCCTTTTACTTTCATGCTGCTGCCATATTGTTTTCAGTTAGTGAGAGAGAAAAGTGCCTGGCATTTAAATTTGGGACCCTCTAGGTAAACGTTGACTGTTGGGTTTACCTAGTTGAGTCCTGAGGATGCCAGCCCTATCTCTATTTTGGGATAAACCCCCCAGAGATGCCATTTTAAACATTGGAGAAAAAATACTTTTGTAAATCACGAAAGAAACTGCCACAATATATTCACAAATGCAAATGTTTCATGCTACTTTTTGAGAGACTTTTGTGATTTGCGAAAGCATTTAAAAAAACCCAGCAAATCTTTGCTATCACCCTGCAACTGAATGGCAGGGTCTTTTAGGCGGAAATTTGCAGGGTGGCAAGCCCTGGTCCCACTCCACAGATGTGCCTTTTGGTGGTTTGCTGCCAAAATGTTCAACTGGCCTTAAGTTACAGCTTTCAAAAGTTGAGACATTTCCCATAGGATAACGTTGTGGCACCTGTGATGACTTCTGGTGCCCATATCTTGAAAATTAAGTGAGATATAGATTTTTGATACCTGCAGAAACAACTTTGAGAATCATAGATTACACCAGCAGTGGATTTTTCTCCTACTTATTGTGGTTACGGCAAAATTAGCACATTAGTGTCACAAGTGTTCCAAGGGTGCCTTTTGAGCATCTTTCAGTGCCCATATCTTGTAAATGGTGCAAAATATGTTTTTTGTTGATCTATCTTGCATGAAGTACTCACTTTAATGATTACTACGGCACTGGAATTTTATTCCTAGCTGCTACAGTTGCTGAGATATTAGCAAATTAGTGTTACAAGGGTTCCCTGCCCTGAAGGGCTACTGTATGGCTCCGTAGTTATGTATAAGTGGGAGTGCAGGCCCCGGAGAGCCTGCATGCCCACAAATACATATCATTATGCACAAATGGGCAGCTTGGTGGGAGCCTGAGGCCTGGAGGGCCAGCTCTCCCACCAACACATAGCAGTTACCAGGTACACTACACTTTCTCAAAAAGAAGGGAAATTCATGGCCAAAAACTCCATTAATGCATCAGTTAGGGTTCTTAGCACAGCAACAAAAGAATGGAAATGTGCTATTAGGGTTACCACCCCTACCATCCTCCAAACCCCCCCACACCAACAGGCATCGGGGTATGCATTGGGGTTGCCGTGCCTAATTATCACCCCATTCTCCTATACTGCATCACCTCAACTTGTTACACATGGAATGGGGTGAGAGTTAGGCTGATGACCCCAATGCACACCCCAATGCCTGTTGGTGTGTGGGGGATGGGTGGGGTGGTTGAGGTGCTAACTCTAACAGCAGATTTCCATTCTTTTGTAGCTGTGCTATGAACCCTAACTGATGCATTAATGGAGTTTTTTCATGAATAAATACATATATATATATATATATATATATATATATATATATATATAATTTATCAGTCAGAATTTAACTGACACTCTGTCAATTAACTGAACAGTATCAACATTATCATGCTTGATTACAATGTTTTCAATAGACATATTGTGTTGGTCAACTTTAAAATCAACAATATGTCCATTGCTCCATTTACTAATTTAAATTCAATTAACAGGTTCCTTCTAAGCATAACGTGCATTTTTACGTACATGTAATATGCTTTTAAGTTCAGCTGTCCTTGAAACATCTACATTCACTCTCTCTTTGTTTCTTTTTTCAGGCACTTCATGCCACCACATATTCCATCAATTAAATCAAGTCGAAGGTAGTGCAAAAAAACAGTGACCTATTCTTTGTAACATTATTTTATTGATTTAATCACAATCTACCAACATTATCATAAGGTAAACAATGGTAGCAGATTCAGCAGTAAGTTCTCTGAAAATCTGTGCAGCTGCACGGAGATCATAACCTTTACTTTTTATCAATCTACTATTCAAAATTGTAGCTGTTAATTTTGATACTCTACTAATATTAATCTCTTTTAGGATGATATAGTATACAGTATCCTCACTCTTGTGCATATTTTGTGTCAGCTCTTTATATTTGAAGAAATTCCACAAATTAATTCTTCCTATGCAGTGTATGCCTTTCTTAGCTTCAGCAGTTATTAGTTTTTGGAATATTTGACTTCCATTGACAGGGATAAGCTGCAGTATATCTCTAAAGGCACCCACATGCTTGCCAATGAAAAGCATATCCTCATGAGTACCAATTACTTCCTGCAAGCATAGGTGTATGAATGCTAGCATGATATTAAATATCATGCTTACTTTGTCCACTGTGAGCACTCACATTTTTTTTAAATGTTTCTCTATGTTCTACGTTCAGTAGCTATTTCCCAAGACAATTTCAAGTAGTCAACAAATTTACCATGTTCAACTGGTGTCATAAACCATCTATGTAGTGTGACTCCACCAATGCTATATGCAGCTAGACCAGTTGGTACTGTAACAGCACATGACATTGCAATCCCAGTTTGCCTTCTGACATTTGTACTAAGATAATTAATCAGAAAACTTTTCCCAGTACCTTCTGTACTGCTTACGTATAGGGAGAGTGGCTCATAATCATTAAAACTGCACTTGTGCATCATGTCTGATAATAACATATAAGACTTGCTGAGGTCCACTGTCATATACCTCTTTTTGATCATTATTTGTTTTTCTAAATCTGAGATGTTAATTTCACAATTGTACCCTAGTTCCATGGCAGCCTCAACCCCTGTCATTGCAACTGTGACATCATTCATAGGAATTGCATCTCCAAGAACTTCATGTGATTCCTCATCACACAGTGCATATGAGTTTGAGGGCTATCCCCACTATTTGTGCCCTATGTTTCCCCTCTAATTCATTTTCTGCTTGTGCTGTTTAATGTATTTTTCAATTTTTTTCTGACTTGAAACTTTCAAAACTAGCTTCCAAAGCAGCTTAATAAGTTTCATAACCAGCCTTAAGTTCAGATTCAATTTTCCACAGCTTGAAAAGGAATAGTAATGCAAAATAATACTGCTTTTTCTTTTCTGGAGTTTTCAGAGAAAGCTGGAGACAATCAACCATTGCTATCTTTTTTAAAAAACCATGCACTCGTACTGATTAAGTACCTTTCTGGTGATTCTCTTTTATATCTTGATTAAATGATACCACTGTACAATTTCAAACAAGCATTGCTTGCCAAGTAGATCATGTCTTGTGTGATAATAAATGTCAACCAGATCACTCTTGATTATGTCTGTTGAGCCAGGCTTGTGAGCTGTTAGTTCTTTAATCAGATCATATGTTTGTAATACCCATTTGCATTTTATTAGTTTACATTAACATATCTGATGGAATAGAGCTTCCATATAGATTTGCTCCAATCAGTAGCTTTGTAGGATCCACATTACCCATGTTAAAGTGTCTCAATCCTAAAGACCACAGTCTGGAACTTAGAGGTCTTATGGCATACATTTCTTCCCACAGATCTTGCAAACCTGTTTGTTCTTGCTTTTTGATATATGATGTGACATATTGGGAAGTGCCATAGAATTATCTGCAATGAACTGCAGGTCAGTATTTGACTACTACATCAAAAGAAGAACAGAGCTGAAGTCATTAATGTAAACTTCTGAGTCACATCTAGACAACTCATATACTCTATTAGTTGACTTTGTCTTGAGGTCATGTTAAATGACAGAGAACAAGTCATTCAACTTTGTAGAGTTTAATACTTTTCTTGGAAAACCAAAACAACACCTATAGTACCAATGATAGCTAATGTTCACCGTTTTCTTGCAATAGGTGTTACATTTGTGAAACTGGAATTACTTAACCAATTTTCTAAGAGTTGGACATTCAAACATGTCATAGAGTTGACATGTAACTTTTTTTGTATAAACTTTAGAATATCTTTATCATCAACTTCACCAATTCTTAGAGCATACTTGACTCACAGTAGCATATGTACATGTGGAGTTCCTCTAGATTGGTAATCTGCATTCTAGAAATGTTGGTCTACTTATCCTAAAGGAGGATTCTCCTTCAAAAGGCCAAATCTTAAAAGTCCATGCAGCTGATGATGAAACTGTGACACTGAAACAGGATCAATACAATACATCTCTCCAACTGTCATTGAATTTATTCCCCAAACATCTGTGTTTCTCCATTTAAGTAGATCAGCTAATTCATCCAGGCTGTACTCAGCACAACTCCAAGTCAGAAACTACCTAGGGGATTCATTCTCTCTCAACATAGAGATAATCTCAGAATTTCTATGAAAACAGTACTCTTTGGCACTATGCACATGAGCTAATATTGAGCAAAGATTTGCATATAGTTCTTCATCTTTGTTTTTAAGTTTATCTCAAAGACCAGAAGCAGTCATTCCATGAAGGTCACTTGTCATACACAAAGTGTGTATGATAACAGCTGAAAGTATGCTAAGCTTGCATTCCCACAATAAGTGGAACACATATTGAATATTGTGTCTGAATTCTTGTTACAACATAACATTCTAGAGGCGCTGTACTCAGCCCCAGGAATATGAAAATCACAATTTTCAAGTCAATCTCCAGTGCCCAATGGGGAAAAAAATCAGGAAAACACCATGTTTCTAAGGATGCATTCCATGTGCTTACAGGTGAGTCTTAAATCTGTCTCATCAGCAAAATTCCATTCCACCAGAATTGGAAAATTCTGCACAACACTATTGATCAGTTCTTGTGCAAATTTTTCATTTTTGTATTTAAACATATTATTGTCTGGAATGGTTGAGTTGCCTGAATTATGACTATCTCAAACATATTTAAATGTTTAAGGTGGTGCAGGAACCGTATACATATTATTGACAGCTGATCTTACTGGCATACTATTTAATTTCAATTCAATAAAGCAGTACCTATACAAATTGACACAATTCTAGTCTCTGCATCATGCCTAATCAAGTAATAAGTGATCAATATTGTGCACATGGCATTCCTTGTAATTTAATTTGAAATATCAATTTTCACAGCTTGTGACTTATAAAACAAATGTTCACATGAAATACAAGTCACATCAAATTGTTCATGCTCCTTCATTTCAAATTGAGTGATATCTCAACCATAGCAATTTAAAATCTTACAGGTGTGTACATTTGCAGATGTACAAAAATCTGTTTCAATATTTGTATTTTCCAAATCATGATCAGCATTATATTTTTGAAAACATTTCTTTGTTAGCAAGTGTGCAGCATGCATGTTTCCATCTTCAAGAATAGCATTTCATTTTGCAAAACTATATTTAATGCCCTAGTGTCATAGATTGTTCTGACAAACCACTGCACTCCACTGTGACATACTGCAAACAGCAATACATAATGGAAAAACTTTCACATGCCCCAGTATGTACAAGTGTTGTGAATGACCTGACATGACAGTTGCCAATGTTTTTCATCAGCAAAAACCTATCTGCTCTGTTTTTCTGTAAATAGCTATTTTTAATTCCTCAATGTGATCAAATGACACAGTTCTCACATGACAGGTTCTGGTATAAACCAGTTTTTTGGCAGATGACTTTCATGCTCAGTAGTATTGCCATCATGCTGTGAAACAACACGATCTTCAGAAGGTGGAAAGATTCTTGTAACAGACTGGTTGTTCCTTGCTCCTGACTTACTAACTGTTTTTGAGGTTGTGTAGTATATGTATGTTTACAGAAAAATGCCTCAGCATGCTTGTATGTAACCACTCATCAGCAAATACAGCATTAAGGTTACCTCTATTTAACATTCCATGTTTTTCCATTCTCTTTTAAAGCTTTGAATTCTGTCAGTGAATGCATTTTTGTCACTGTTTCTTTTGCAAGCCTTTATGAGCAATGAAGATCACTCTACACGTCTTCATACCTCTACCATAATTTTTGAAATGAAAGCTATTTTTACCTTTTTAGATTTTGTCCTCATTATTGCTGAGATGCATTTATTAATTCTTGCTTTCTCAGCCACATTTTTTTAAAATAAAGCTTTCTTCTTTTTTGTACATGTTCTGTAACTATGCATGTCTCCTGAATGACCCTTTGTTCCTTTACTGGAGTACCTTGAATGTGTGCAACAATGATACTGTGTGTGTTTGTTACATTCTGAACAGTGGGTCTTCTCTGCTTTTTTTGTGTTTCATGAACATTTTAATTTTTATGTGTTTACTTGAAATGTCACATTGCCTATTATGTTGTTTGTTTTGATCACTGCCTATTTTGTTCAAATAGTAGGTATAATTCTTCTTTTTGTGACACTGAATCTTGCATGTGACCCTGTAACCTTCTGTTTTGAAGTTGCAGACTGTGTGTAACATTTACATCACTGTACTCTTGCTTTCACTGCTCTGGTAGTCATGTTTTTGATTAATCTTTACTATCAGCTACCAAGGTATCTGTGAAAAGAATAATGTCACAATGGACATTGTCTGTGAGGTGGTAAGGGGTGGATAAGGTATTGGGTTGAAAAAGAAAAGAACACATTCTCACATATTTTCCAGACAGCCCAATCATCCCAACTCCCAATGGCGGCCGTTTCTCTAGATGCCGAAAAGGCCTTTGATAGAGTTAACTGGGAATTTCTATGGCTAACTTTGCATAAAATGGGCTTTCCCCTCAAATTCATTGGAATGATATGGTCTCTTTATGTTTCCCCATCGGCCAAGATCTACTATAATGGGGTATTTTCTGGGAGATTTTTATTACATACGGGCACTAGGCAAGGGTGTCCCCTTTCACCCTTCCTATTTCACCTCTATCTGGAACCTTTACTTCGATGCATTAAACAGTCCCCTTTAATAACGGGTATCCCAGTTCACACTCAGGTCCTTAAACTCTCGGTTTATGTGGATGATATTCTTCTTCACTTTACTCGCCCTGCTGTCTCACTAGAACATGTTCTAAGGGTGGTCAAACAATTTGGTCAGCTTTCTAATTACAAATTGAATATCTCCAAAACCGAGATCTTTCCTTTGAATAATTTGGCCCTAAAATCGGACGTTATTCATTTGGGTATCAAATGATCCTCACAATCCCTTAAGTACGTAGGTATTTATCTTGCTAGAGATCTTACTTCAGTACAAAAGCTTAATCTGGAGGATTTGGTTAGAGTTATCCAGCAGGATCTTATTAGATGGCAAAGTCTATCTCTTTCCTTATGGGCTCGGATAAGCATAATTAAGATGAATATTCTCCCACGCTTGTTTTATCCTCTGAACCTACTGTAGTTATGGCTCCTGATTTCTTTTTTTGAGCATGTACATGCCATGATTTCTAATTTTATCTGGCTGGGTAAACATCCCAGTCGAGCTTTCCGTAAGCTTAGTGCCCCCAGACTACAGGGTGGTCTTCAGCTTCCGAATTTCCTTTTATATTAATGGGCGAGTCATTTATCTAAAACGGGCAGATGGATACCTCAGAGTGACATGGAGTATATACCAGTTTGGCTTCAGATTGAGAGAGATCTTCTAAAAACTAGTAATGTTAACCGCCTTTCAGTTTATTATTTAGCTAAATGCTCATTGCCAAGGGATTTGAGGGACTCGGCGATTGGTATTTCCTTGAAGGTTTTTTCTCAATGCTGTTCATACCTTAGAATACCCATTAAAGGTGATACAGGGCAGCCAATCATTTTAAATCCCAACATTAAAGTGGGAGGGAAGAATCTTTTACCCCAATGGCTCCCACAGTTAAGGCATGTCTCTGTTGAGGATTTATTTACTCAGGATACCCTCCTCTCTTCACCTGATATCCTTAGCAAATACGATATCCCGAGTTTGATGATTTTTAAGGTATATCAACTGAGGCATACTATAAGTACCTTGTTTGGGGTTAAAGGCTGGCCTTCCTTAGTTAGATCTATCCTGACACAAGTTAATGAATGTTCCATAAAACCACATGTGGTGGCTGCACTGTATGCCCTACTCTTGACCTTTATTCATACTGATTCACTGATGGGTTCACTGACTTGGGAGTCCTTGCTTCCTGGGGTGAGTTTAGACTGGGCTAAGATCTGGAGGGACCTCTATATCTATCTTACTCGAGATAGACTCAGACTGACACAAAATCATATATAGAATAACATGTATTATACCCCCCTGAGATTAGCCAGATTAGGGTGGACTTCAGACACTACCTGCATAACGTGTGCCAAGGAGGACGGGAATATGGTACACATTGTTTGGAACTGTGAGAAAATAGTTCCACTCTGGCAAGAAATTAGGGCTAAATTAGATCCCTGTCTAGGATTAGAGGGCCTGTTTACAGTAGAAGTTTGTCTTCTGGGACATTATGAAGATATTAGGGTTAAAGAATGCAAATATCATATGGCCCTGATAGCCGTCATTGTTAAAAAGTTAGTTTTGAAACATTGGCGGGACCAATTGGTAATATCTTATAAGGAGTGGTTAAGGGACATGTCCAGTCTTTTCAGAGTTGAACGGTTGATAGCAGGTTTCCGGAATAATATGGCAGGTTTCGATAAGAAATGGGGGAAGCTTTATGCGGTTTATCTACAATAAGTGAATGCTGACTACATAATATTTCTAGTACCTTATGGTACTGGACATCCCTTCTCTTCATATATATAATAAGTTTGGCACACTCCAGAGGGGAGGGAGGTGGGAGGGGGCGGTAGGGGTAGTTGGGGGTTTAGTTAGTTGTCCTATGTATAGATTAGATTGATTTGGTCATTTTTGGGGCTACTGTATATATTGATGATTGACATGCTCATGGTTGGTTGTGTAAAATCAATAAACTTTGAATTAAAAAAAACACATATATTATTATAACAAGTCATTCAATACAGTTAAGAAAAAAATTGTACAAATATTTGTTTATTTATTATTTTATACATTTGTGACCAGGTAAGTACACTGATTCAATGGACCTTTTTCAGGCACAACCCAGGCCATCAAGACAGCACACGATACGCAATACACAATACAAAATATATAAGTAGTGGTACATCACAACAGAATTACAGTTCCACACAGTTACAGATAGAAAGCATGGGGATGTTACAACCATCAACCTTCAACATTTAAACCATGCATAGAGACAAAATAGAGCACCTCGGCCCTGTTAGGTAGCACAAGGACATCCAAACTTATAACCTTCATCAGTCAGCCAGCTATCATACTGTATCAGCAGTAACATAGGCCTAAGCAGTGTATCCTAATCCCCATTCCTAGGTAGGGCTGTCATATACATGTTAGTGCTTAGTTGATAGTGTCTGGATTTGGGTGAGCTAGCACTTGCAGTCTGCATTAGCCATTAGGGTCTTCCAGAAGTGCAGTTTGAAGGTAGATAGGCAGTTTAGGGACTGGAGCTCAGCTGGGAGAGAGTTTCTGAGCCTAGGTGCATCACTGGAAAACTCTTTGTCCCATGGCCATAGCTATTTTAGGGCATTCAAGGACTAGCCATGAGGAGTATCTGAGCTGTAGGGAGACCAATTTCATGATAAGCATGCCCGAGAATGGAGAGTCAGTCCCATTGCAGAGTGCCTTATAGGAGGTCCCTGTGAGCTTGGGGAGGCAGTCACCCTAAGGATTTGTATAGAGTGTAGTGGTATGTTATAGGGAGCCAAGAAGACACACTTGCATATGTTATTGTAAGCCATGTTCAGTCTGCTTTTTAGCTTAAATGAAATGGGGTGTAGGATAGGGGAGCAGTACTCCAGGATCAGGATGAAGGTGCTCTGTTTGATTGCCAGCCTAGCTTCAGGTGACAGCAGATGCTTCACATAGTAGTATGCTACTGATTCACCCTTTTAACAATCTGTCCCACATGAGAGTCAAAGGTGAATGAGGGGTCCAGTTTAACCCCTGGGAATTTTATATTTTCCACCTACTCTAGAGTGGATATTCAAAGAGTGCATGGAGGTATCTCAGTGCCTACCCAGCCTTTGGCTTAAGCCAAACAGCATGGCTTTTGGTTTTTTTTGGGGGGGGTTTGCATTTACTATTAGTCTGTGCTGAATGAACCATTTTTCTATTAATACTAATGACTTTGTTTTCTGATATACAAAAAACTACTTGGTATGATACAAACACAATGCATATATATATATATATATATATATATATATATATATATATATATATATTTATTCTATCTATATACATATATATATATATATATATATATATATAACAATTTAAAAACAAATAACCTCTGATAGCAAGCACTGAGGCAATATAGCTACCAAAGGGCATTTGGCGAGAAGCCAAGTTTCAAAAATACAAAATCACACATACCCTACAACAAGCATCATGGGCTACATATACAAATCACCACAGAATATTATGCTGGTTCAACTTTAAGCAGAAATGCATGCTGTTGAAAGGTCTCTCACACAGTTTGCAAAGGGTGCCAACAGAAGTGTATATATATATATATATATATATATATATATATATATATATATATGCACTGCAAAAACTCCATTAATGCAACAGTTCTGGTTACTTTCATAGTGACAAAAGTGAGGCAATTTGCATTAGGGTTTTCAACCCTAACTCTGCATTCCCCCATCCCCCTACACGTGGACCCTGCACTCCCATCCCTCCAACAGTATTCATATGTCACGGTGGGTCACAATCCTCCATCCAGATAGTATAACATAGTACAACAGTATCCATATGTCACTTCAGACCCTACGCTCCTGTTTCTCCATCGAGATAGTACAATACTGTTCATATGTCACAGTGAGAGTGCAGGGTCCTTTGGACCCTGCACTCCCATCGCTCAATACAGATAATACAATAGTGCCCACATAGGACCCTGCACTCCCATCCCTCCATGCAGATAATACAACAGTGTCCATCCCTCCACAGATGCACATATGTATCTAGCTGTGGAAACACAGGGGTCTCAGGCCCCTGAGCTTCCACACATTAAGTTATGCTCATGTTTACTGAAACTGCAATGAATAGTCATTACTGTATCATCTTAAATAATTTTCACCCCAAATGTTCAACATAACCTTCTTCGCACCTCACCACATGTACCCAATACAACAAATTTTCAAACCCTTGAAAAAGTAATTCCGTGCAAGTGTAAAACTGTTTTTCTGCCACAGCTGTGGAAAAACATTTTCAGTAGTATTTGAAAAATGACTGCTGTACTATTCATGAGGTGGTGTGGAAAAATTGAAATGTCAGAAATCTGGACTGAAAACAGGAAAAACTGGAGATGTTATGACCATATGTAGAAACTGCACAATGCAGGCTTGTAATGTGGTCATTTTTTGGAATTTTTTCACCAGATTTTTCAGAATTGGCATTATGGGACCTCACCTCATGAATAGTGCAACTATGATTTTGTTAATCCATTCCAAAAGTTGATTTTGCCCAGCTACTGTGCCATTCTGCGTCACTGGTGTGAAAACATGTTCCTGGGAGGAGGTGCAAAATGACAGCTGTTCAGCAGTTCATAAGGAGGTGTGAAAAAATGGCAATGTTGAAAATCTGAAGTAAAAATATAAAAATTGGTGACTTTATGAGTGTGCGTTGAAACTGTGCAATGCATGTTCATAAAACAGTCATTTTGAGGAATGTTTTCACAAGATTTTCAAAATTGGCATTATGGAACCTCCCCTCATCAACAGTGCAACTGTGATTTTTTTAATCTATTCCAAAAGTTGATTTTGCACAGCTAATTGGTGACATTAAGAGTGTGCATAGAAACTGCCCAATGCACGCTCATAATGCAGTCATTTTGAGGAATTTTTCACCAATTTTTCAATGTGGGCTTTTTGGGACCCTACCTCTTGGACAGTGGCACTGTCATTTCTTGAATCTGTCCCGAATGGTGATTCCAAGCAGCACCATGAAATCACCTTTCAGGACTGAGGAATGAAATGACAGTGACAGTGTTCATGGAGTAGCATTCCAAGAACCCTAAGTTGAAATTTTGATGCAAAAATTCCTAAAATTGACCAAGATATCAACATAAGTTGAACCCCCCCATTGTCTCCCATCATATGTGTTACTCTGATTCCTCAGACTGCAGTTTGATTTTGAAGAGTGCAGACTTGTCTCAGTCCAGAGAAGATCACTGATCCCATCCTCTGGAGAGTAAGTATGGGAGACGGGGTGCAGCAAGGTGGGTGTACAGAAGGAGGGTGGGGATGGTGGAGGGGGGAGTAGGGAGATGATGATGGATCATTTTCTTTTCTTCAGGCTTTTTTTTAACATAAAAGACTACAGGGGATGGTTTTCTGTATTAATAGGATAATTTGTTTAAAAAATAAATAGGGGCACACTGGAGATGCTGATAGGGGGATTGGGCACCCCCGTCGGCAGTGAAAGTGTCAGTGGATGGGGATGACTAGTTCAAAGAAGGATCCTGCATCAAAATGTTTGAAAATTTCAATGCAGGATTCTACATCGAAGAAAAGATATCGGGGGACAATTTTCTTTTTCAACAGACTTTTATAAATATGGACACAGTGGGGTGGGCTCCTAGTGTGCCAGATGACTCTGGGGGCATACATGATGCTAACAGAGGGATTAAGCACCCTGTCGTCAGTGAAAGTGTCAGTGGATGGGGCTGATGATTAATTTTCAAAAATGGCCATTAATGTTAAGTTTTTTTACATTCCATAACTCAAAAAACACAAAACACAGCCTTGCAAAATTAGGAGTGTCACAAGACTGACACCCAGAGATTATGCACGTAAATTTCGTGCTACTCAGTTGAATGGTTCCAGAGTTATTAATGTTTAAAAATTAAACAACTTGGTTTCATTTTCACAAGCCGACTCATTCACACAAATGGTCTATTTTCATGTTAAACACTTAACTACAAGATGCAGTTACAATCAACAAGCAAGGCATTAGTGGACTACAACAGCAGGTGATGTTATACAACAGATATCAGTGTAGCATATACACAGACAATACAGTAAACATGTTTACGATAAATAAGATACAGTTAGATAATGAGTGCTAGACAGCACCACTATCCTCACAGGAATAGAGGAGGATTAAACCAACATGGGGTAAACATCAACAAGGGGATGACAGTAATGGACAAAGCAGAAATCCCGGGGCTAGGCAGTAGTGGATGGGTGCTTGATGATACATAGGCCAGGAGCGGTTAGGAGCAGTCACAAGAATCAAGTGCATAAAGGTAAGAGAAAAGTGCAGAATTGAAGGAGGAGTGAGATAGAGAGCGCTTAAGTGTGGGAGGTAAAGAGTTCCAGAATTTGGGGACAAAGTAGGCAAAAGCTTGCTCACCCATTCTAGTGAAACAGAATGAGACAGAGAGAAGTAAGGAATTTGATGTCCTGAGTGGGCAGGAGGGAGGCATAGCGGTGAGCATTGCCCCGAGACTGATGGGGCAAGGGTTCCTAGTCATCCTAGTCATAGGGTCAGTAAAGCAGCCCAGGAAGTAGGACCACAGATTTTGAGGGGATTGCCAGTGTAGGGAGGAGTTCAGGAGGCAGTGGTGAGTAAGGTGAGGGGCTGATAGGGAAAATCAGCAGATATTATTGTAAGTGGTGTTCCATTTACAAAGAATAGAGGCGTTGGCATGAGAAAAGATAGGGAGGGAATACTGTAGCCTTGGGAACAGGATACCTTTGGCCATGGAGATCCTAGCAGCAGGGGTGAAGGAGTGGTGCACTCAGTAGGTGCACCTATTCAGATGTTAACTGACCTGCATACCTCGTTAATATGGGCAGAGAAGTTAAGTGCAGGGTCCAGTGTCACTCCAAGGTATTTAAAAGAGTCAGTTGTCATGATTGCAGTCCCATCATTACATTGGACATAAAGTTTAGGAGTCTCAGCATGAACTTTCCTGGCAGACCCGAAGAGCATGGCCTTGGTCTTTGATAGATTGCGAACTAGGGAGTTTGAGGAGAGCCAGGATTGGATCTGATGGAATGCAGATGACAGTTGGGTATTCAGGTCAATGACTGACCGAAAGGATGCATAGAGCACCAGATCATTGGCATACATGATGGAGCGTTAATGGGTAAAGGAAGTGGGACTACCATTTACAAAAATGGAGAACAACAAGGGTCCCAGGATGGAGCCTTGTGGAACACCACAAGAGATAGGTACCGAGGAGGAGAGAACCCTGTTGAAGGAGACTGATTGGGATTGGCTGGAGAGATAGCTCCTGATCCAGGATATTGTGGAGCTGGAATCACTAAGAGACTGCAGTTTATGAACTATCTGGGGGTGGCTAACCAGGTCAAAGGCCTTGGTGAGGTTTATGAAGATGGCACCAGTAAGAAGACTTTTATCCATGTTGGACTTACTCTCACTGGTTAGTAGGGTAAGGGCCATGGTGTTGCTATGCCCCACCCTGAAGCCATGTTGAATTGGGGACTGTAGGTTAAAATTTTGTAGATGGGCAGAAATCTGTTGGTGGATAAGTTTCTCCAAAGTCTTGCTGAGATTAGGTAGTAAAGCAATGGGGTGATAATTGGACAGAGTTCTAGGGTCCCCTTTCTTAAAGACCAGAATTATCCTGGCAGATTTCCAGGCCAGTGGCACTGTGGAGGTACAGATGGAGAAATTGAAAAGCCAAGTAATGGGGGCGGTAAGGAGCGGGGCACCAAGCCTCAGGATCCAGGGTTCAATACCATCTGGCCCAGCAATACCACTTGTGGGAATTGACTGAAGTAGCTTAAGAATGTCCAAGCACGAGATTAGGGAAAGAACCAAGGCTGGAGGAGCATTGGGTGGAGCTGAGGGGGGGGATCAGGGTGACACAGGCTGTAGGAGGGGGGATATTGGGAACCTCAGTAAAGATTGAGTTGAAGGCATTTGCAATAGTCCTGGCATTGTTGCAAATAGGGTCATTTATAAGCATATCCTTAGGAGTGAGTGGCTTGGCATTCCCCAGGATCTCGTTAATCTGGTGCCAATACCTCCTAGGGTCAGAGACAGAGGAACATAGGAGTCTGCGGTAGTTGCAGCTCTTTGCCACACAAATTTCCTTCTTGCAGGTGTTATGCAAGGTACGATATGCATCAAAGTCAGACTGATTGGAAGAGGACTTCCATTTGGCCCAGATCTTATCTCGCTGCTTGAGCAGCTGCAGTAGGAGTGCGTCAGCCACTTGGTCACTCTCCCTCTGATCCTGCACATATAGTACGGAATATGTTTGCGTTGTAGCATAAGTAAAGTCATGTTGAAATATTCAGTGGCTAGGTTGATATCAGCCATAAACAGTGGGGACCAGTTGACATGTTTTAGGTCATAAAGGAATGCAGCCAGGGCAAGATTAGCAAAGTTGGCAAAGGATAACATTTTAGAAGGAAGGGGAAGCATCTTGCACACGGTAGACTGCACAGTGGTCACTGATTGAGTCGAGTAGCACCCCAGCAGAGGAATAACAGTCCTTCCTGTTGGTGAGGATCCAGTCTAACACAGTCTGGCTATGGCTGCTCTGAGAGATACGAGTAGGGGAATTGATGAGTTGAAAGAGGTAGGCCATACTGATTATGGAAGCAAGGGAGGAGGAGTTAGGTCCAAGCCAGTCACAGTTAAAGTCACCAAGACAGATCACCTCATTGTTTTTGGTTAAGGCAGGAATCAATGCAGTGAGGTCTTCCAAACCCAGCCTGCTATTACGTGGAGGCATGTACACCCAAACTATGAGTAGTATCTTTGCCCACCAAGGAGTAGAAGAGTGAATATCTCACAATTGGTGAGAGGGGGGGTAGGCAGGAGAGAGATATTCAGGTGGGCCTTAAAGAACAATGCCAGGCTACCACCTCTCTTAGGAGAAGGTCGGTCAGCCCAGTGCATGTTATAGCTTGGTAGAGCACAATTAGAGTCAAGGATAGAAGGTTTCAGCCAGGTTTCTGATAGAACAAGAATGTCAGGATTATTTGCCTGGACCCAGACCTCCAATTTAGGGAGATTTCAGCAAGGCTCCAGATGTTAAGGTGGGCAAAGGTCAATTCTGGGGATTGAGGTACAAGACATGAGGCAGCCGGGTGGGTCTGGTGTAGGTTAGCTGAGGGACCAGGGTTGGTTTCAATGTCACTAGCTAGCATAAGGGATAGTGCAGTAATCCAGAGAATTGCTAGTGCGAGGGCACAGGAGACTTGTGCAAGGGAGACGAGTTTCTTGAGGATGATGTGCCTAAGGAGAAAACCAAGGAGTCTGTAGCTGAGGTAGACTGGGCGAATTGTCATATCAGAATGTTCCACCACTAAGTTGGAGAAGATAAAGTCCAACGGAGGCACCAGAGACAGTGAACAGGCTGATTCAGGGGCAAGGGGGGGAGAGAGTGGAGTGCCAGCAGTGCAAAAAATATGGGAGCGAGGTAACCCTTAGCAGAGCTAGACATTATGGTGGATGGCTCCTCATGGGCTCAAAGCAAGTAGGAGGAGCAGAAGGATCAATGAAGGAAAGGCAAGGAAATGAAGAGAGTAAGGGGGTAGGAGTAAGGACAGGACACAAACTCAGAGGGGTAACAGAACAGGTCAGCCTTAAAGAATCCAGCCAGGACAGGCCACAGAGATCAAGTGGAGAGAAGGGAAGTCAAACAGTAGGTTAAAAATGCCCCCACAGTAGGCTTAATATGTGATGATAGGTATGATGTATGCTGGAGCAGATTGCAGAAATGGTGACACCTGCAGGTAGGATGGAATAACCTGCAAACTGAAATTTAGGCAGATAGAAAAAACCTACTCCAAACCCTCAGCACATGATTCAAGCACCCTTTATAATTAACCACAGCTAAGTGTGGGAGGGTACTGGGGGCAGGTGGGGAGCAGCCAGACAGCGGCTGCAGGGAGAAAAAAAGTAAGATAAAGCAGAGGCAGCATGGCAACAGCTTGTTTCAGGCCATGGAGAGGCACTTCATGGTTCAGTGGTGCAGAACAGCTCAGTTCAGTACAGGAGCTGGAGTCCTTAATTCGGATTGCCTGCCCTATGAAAAAAGCGAGGACAAAAGGGCCCGTGTGAAAAAAGCACCAAAATCAAATCCAACCAGAACCTGGCATGAGCCTCTAAGTGAATTCTGCATGTTTTGTTGCTTGTCAGGGGGTCCCAGCAGTTCCATGGGCAGAATGCCCCAAGAAGATTGTGGAGTGCTGAAAGAGAGGAAAATAAATAGGAGGTGAGTGGAGGGGGAGTAATTGTAGTATGAGGGGGGGTAACAGGGGTGGGTCCAGGACAAAGTACCAACTTACAGAACAGTAAGCTGAAGGGAGAGCTAAAATGGAGAAGGAGGAAGGTGAGCACAAAGGAGAGGAGAAGTGGAGGTGAAAGTTAAGGTAGGGAGGGGATTAAAGGAGAGGTTAGGGAGGTACAAAGGGTCCCTCTAGCATTTACTTTTCGGAATCAAAAACAAGGAAATGTTCATTAACCTAAGCTGGGTAATTCTTAACACTTGTAAGATCAGATTAGTTCAGTAAAATCACAATTAGCCTGATTTTTTGAAGCAGGAGGCTGTACAGTTCACGCAAGCGAGCGAAGCAGCTAAAAAATCCCCAAACCACAAATTAAAAAAAAATAACTAATTACCCACTCAGATTAGTTATAACTGTCTAAGACACTGATCAGGTTTGTTTAAAACCCCACACAGGCATAAATCACAAATGTACATTATTTTCCCTGAGGTAATAATGGCATTTCTAAGAGAATGTCCCCCAGAAGTTTAGGTTACAACAACTTGTGAAAAACACAAATCCACTGAAAACCGAGTAAGAGAAA
Source organism: Neoceratodus forsteri (assembly GCA_016271365.2). Lineage (NCBI taxonomy): Eukaryota > Metazoa > Chordata > Ceratodontiformes > Ceratodontidae > Neoceratodus > Neoceratodus forsteri. The sequence continues at coordinate 731,836,771 of CM057453.1, forward strand.
GCAGGGGCAGCACAGCAACAGCTTGTCTCAGGCCACGGAGAGGCACTCCTTGGTTCGGTGGTGCAGAGCAGCTCAGTTCAGTATAGGAGCTGGAGTCCTTAATTCAGATTGCCCGCCCTACGAAAAAAGCGAGGACAAAAGGGCCTGGGTAAAAAAGGCACCAAGATCAAATCCAGCCAGAACCTGGCATGAGCCTCTGAGCAAATTCTCCATACCTGGTTGCTTGGCAGGGGGTCCCCAGCAGCTCTGTGGGTGGAATGTCCCAAGAAGATTGTGGAGTACTGGTTGCTTGTTAAGGGTTCCCCAGCAGCTCCATGGGTGGAATGCCCCAAGAAAATTGTGGAGTGATGGTTGCTTGGCAGGGGGTCCTCAGTAGCTCTGTGGCAGAATGCCCAAGAAGATTGTGGAGTGCTGGTTGCTTGGCAGGGGGTCCCCAGCAGCTCCATGGGCAGCAAGTCAAGAGACCTACCCTTAGAGATTATGCATACCAAATGTCATGCAAATCTGTTTAACAGCTCCAAAGTTATTAACCCTCAAAGTCTGAACTCTCACCCTAACTATACTGGCGTGAGTGTGTCAGTATTTTATATATATATGTATACATATATATATATATATATATATATATATTTTACAGACAAAAAACTCTGTTTAATGCATTCATTAGGGTTGCTCCACAGTGACAAAAGTGAGGAAATTTGGTGTTAGGGTTGAAAGCCCCCCCTTTGATGCCCCGTCCACACCCCCAACCAGCATCGGGGTGTGCGTTGGGGTTGTCAGCTGTAACTCTCACCCCATTAGATGTGTGAAGAAGCAGAGGTATGGGAGAATGGGGTGAGGAGTTAAGACTGCAACCCAATATCGCTTTCCCAATCCTGGTTGGAGGTGTGGACGGGGGAGTCAAAGGGCAGCTTTCAACCCTAACACCGAATTTCCTCACTTTTGTCACTGTGGAACAACCCTAACTAATGCATTAAATGGAGTTTTTTGCCTCTAATTTCCCTTCTTTTTGAGAATGATAATGAGAAATAGTGAATGTAATGCGGTGGCGGGAGAGCGGGGCCCTTTGGGCCCCGCTTTCCTGCCACGTGATATCTTGTCACATAGTAACACACAACCCGCAAATGCAAATGATAATGCACATGGTGACGCAAAATGAAACAGAAAGATAAACAGTACTGTAGACTCAAATGGTTAAAATAATGCAAACGCAAGCGCAAATGAAAACGCAAACGGTAATGCACATGGTGCCGTAGACAGGAACAGTAAGTGAAACAGGTACGAAACTACAAGCAGAAGTGGTAAGGGTAACAGTAATGTAAGTGCACAGTCTGGTTTTCCCCAAAAGCTGCATAGAGAAAGACAGTGAGTACAAAGAATGTTTATGGGTGTATGATAATGGGTCTCGGAGCAGAAAATGAGGAGTTGGAATAGTAAATTGCTTATATCTGAGGAACCGTACAACGTAGAAAAATAATTTAACAGTCATATGATGTATGACTTTTGTGGCTAGTTTTGTGCTTAGCCCCCTAAGCATTTTTCTGACAAAAAGTCCGTATCTCGCACGTTTCTGAGATCACGGGCCCTGAAAAGAATGCAGCGAACGCCGTAATGTTATCCTATGGGAAAAAAAAGAGAAGTTCGGAGTGTGATAACTTTGGCTCCCTGTAATATGTTTTCACCAAACCACTGAAAGGAACATCTGTGCGATGTTGGGTTTCTTCCTTCTAAATTTCATCCCAAAAGACCAAACCGTTATTTTGCAGTAGGGCAGCAAAAGATTCCTGTAATGTGGCGGACGCCGTAATGTTATCCTATGGGAAAAAGCATCAACTTAGAGTGCCGTAACTTTGCTGCCCTGTAATATTTTTTCACCAAAACACTGAAAGGCACATCTGTGAGATGTTGGCTGTGATCCCTTCAAATTGCAGCCCAAAAGACCAAACCGTTCTTTTGCAGCAGGGTGGCAAAGAATTGCTGTCATTTTTCAATAGCCTGGAAAAGTGGTGTCGCAATTTGCGACAGCTTTCACAAAAATTTGTGACACTTTCATGAGTGCAACACTACTTTGTGAAAGTACTTTTTCCAGAAACTTGAAAAACATATTTCTAGGGTGTTTAACCTTAAAATAAAGACATGCCTAGCATTCTCAGGGTCCGACTAGAAAACACAATGATAATTGTGTTGTTAGAAGGTCCCAAATTTAAATGCCAGGCATTTTTCTGATCACCAACTGAAAACAAAATGGTGGATTTGCGAAAGTAAAAGGGCCATTTGTGAAAGTAAAAACTGCATTTGTGAAAGTGTTGAACTTTTTGTTAACTTTTCCCATTGACTTATAATGGGAAACTGTTTTTTGAATAACCTTTGAACTGTTTAATAATTTTTCATGAAATCTTCAAAAGGCACATCGGGGACCCCGGCCACATGTTCCCTGAAGATTTCAGACTGGTCACTCAAACGTGAGACCTGCAGAGATGACCAAAGAATTGCAAAAAACCATAAACGCGCGCGCAGATCATGCTTTATAACTCTGCAGCCGTATATCCAAACAGTACGACAGTTGGCAGATCCCAAGATGTATGGTTCATGATTGTGTATTCCAAATTTCAGGCAAATCCGTTGACCGGTTACAAAGTTATTAAGGTGCAAAATTTTAGGTTAAACATGTAAATGGCTCCTCAACCCTAACTATGGTAGCACTACCGTGCTACCATAATATATATATATATATATATATATATATATATATATATATATTAATGCCTAGATATATATTTTATTGCAAAAAACTTCCAGTAATGCATCACTTAGGATTTATAATACAGCAACAAAAGTTTGGAAATATGATGTTAGGGCTACACCCCTACCATACCACCCCCACCCCATCCTCCACACAAAAACAGGCATTGGGGTGTGCGTTGGGGTCATTGGCCTAACTCTCACCCTATTCCATGTGTAAACAAGCTGAGGTGGTGCAGTATAGGAGAATGGGGTGACAGTTAGGACCAACGACCCCATCGCATACCCCAATGCCTGTTGGTGTGTGGAGCATGGGGAGGTGGGGGTGGGGTGGTAGGGGTGTAACCATAACATTACATTTCCCAACTTTTGTCACTGTGCTATAAGTCCTAACTGATGCATTAACAGAGTTTTTTTTTAAATTAATTTCCCTTCTATTTTTTAATTTTTTATTTTATGCCCTTTTGTCTCCCACTACACCGGTACCTCAGTCCAGTCATGGACCCCCACTCCACTTCACATCGGTCACCCTCCTTGATATGCTTTGGCTTTCCCCCAGGGTGAGGCCATGGTACTCAGCTCCCCCATTAAGTGCTGTGAACACCTGGATAGGTCGAGGAGTTGGCCTGAAGCAATGGAAGCAGGGGTGGACGTCATCTAGGCATCGGTGGTAGGAGCTTTCTCCCCTTGGGGGGGCGAGGATGTGCAATGACATCCTGTGTCCACCCCACCCCCAGACACTTGCTGGTGTCTGGTCACTACGGTACCCCGACCTCCACCAGGGGTCCATCAAGCACTGGACACTCTCCATGCCCTCCACCCAGAGAAAGAGAGCAGTCCACGAGATGCTCCATCCCATCCAGCAACCCAGCTCCATTCCCTAACCTGGGTCACCGATGTTGAAAGCAGAAATCCAACCGCTGTGCCAAAGGGTCGGATTCCAATTTCCCTCCTTTTTGAGAAAGTGTAATGTAACTGGTAACTGGCATGTGTTAGTGGGAGCACAGGTCCTCCGGGCCCTGTGTTCCCTTCACATTGTCCATTTTTTGCAAAATGGTATGCATATGTGGGAGCACAGCCCTCTGGGCCCTGCGCTCCCACTTAGACATGAAAACAGAGCTATGCAGCATTCCTATAGGGCAATGAACCCTTGTAACATTAATTTGCCAATATCTCAGCAACCGTAGCAGCTATGAAAAAAATTCAAGTGCTGTTTTTATCATGACAGTAAGACCTCCACATGAGATAAATTTGACTAAATCTGTAGCTCGTATCGTTTACAAGATGCAGGCACCAAAATGTGCTGAAAAGGCACCCTTGGAACTATTGTGACATGTTTTTACCAGTATCTCCATAACCATAGCAAGTAGGAAAAAATTCCACTGCAGGTGTAATTTTTGATTTCCAATGATCTGAGCTGCAGGTATCAAAAAATCTGTATCTCACTTCATTTTCAAGATACCGGCACCGAAAGGCATCACAGACACAGCAATGTTATCCTAAGGGAAATTTCTCAACTGCAGAGCGCTGTAAATTTTGGCCAATTGAATGTTTGGGTAGCAATCCACCAAAAGGCACATCTGTTTGACCAGGGCTTGCCACCCTGCACATTTCAGCCCAAAAGCAACAACTGTTTTGTTGTAAGGGGGTGGCAAAGATTTGCAGTTTTTGTACAAAATACTTTCTCAAATTGGGAAAGTTTTACAAAAACAGCATGATACTTTTGTAATTTGCGAAAGTGTCATGCCATTTCTTTCACAATTTACAAAAGTAGAGGGGCCTCGAGTTTTCAAACTGCATTTCTGGGGGGGTCCCCCCAAAAAAGATAGGGTTGGCATCCTCAGGCTCCGACTAGGTAAACACAGCAGTCAGTGTTTACCTAGGGGTCCCAAATTTAAATACAGGCACTTTTCTCTCTCATCAAAACAAGATGGCAGCAGCATGAAAGTAAAATGTACTGGTGGCAGCTTTCGTGGGACACATATATTTTTTTCTCATTGACTATAATGGGAAACTTGTTTTCTTTTGAATAATTTTTGAATGGTTTAATATATTTTCACTGAATCTTCAAAAGACACATCAGTAACACAGTCTGCATCTTCCCTGAAGATTTCAGACCAAACGGACAAATTGTGCGGGCTGTGGGTGCAAGCAAAGAAATGCACATAAAGTCCATTTTTTGCATTCTGCAGCTCTGCAACTATACATCCGACAATAACACAACTTTCCAGATCCAGAGATCTCTGGTACCAGACTGCACACACAACATTTCAGGTAAGTCTGCCATATGGTGACAAAGTTAATAAGGTGCAAAATTTGAGGTTTATCATGAAAGTGCTTACTCAACCCTAACTATACTGGTGCTACCATGGCAGTATTTTATACACACACATATATATATATATATATATATATATATATATATATGTATATATTCATGACAAAACACTCCTTTTAATGCATCAGTTAGGGCTTTTCCACAGTGACAAAAGTGAGGAAATTCGATGTTAGGGTTCCCATCTGCACCCCACCCCCAACCCGCACCAACCAACAGGCATTGGGGTGTGCATTAGAGTCAATCAGTTCTCTCACCCCATCCCATGTGCAAACAAGCTAAGGTGGTGCAGTATAGGAGAATGGGTTGAGAGTTAGGACAGAAACTCCAACACACCCATGATGCCTGTTGGTGAGAAGCGAGATGAAAGGTAAGTAAGGAGGGTGAACCCTAACATCAAATTTTTCTCCTTTTGTCACTGTGGAATGACTCTACTGATGCATTAAATGGATTTTTTTGTCATGAATTTCCCTTCTTTTTGAGAATGTGCACTATAAATAGTGAAGTAACAGCAATGCAAACGCAAGCGCAAATGCTAACACATATGGTGATGCAAACGTAAATGATGATGCAAATGGTAATTCAAACACAAGCGCAAATGTTAATGAAAACAGAAATGTAAAGGCAAGTGTGTACGGAAATGCAAACCATAGCGCACAGGAGCATGGTAATGTAATCAGAAATGCAGACAGTTACGGTAACAGCAACAATGACACCAAAGGAAACACAAACGCAAATGGAAGTGTGTACGCAAATGCAAATGGAAATGAACACTGTGACACAAAAGGAAATGCAAACAAAAACAGTAATGGAAACGCAAATGTTAACAGTTACGCAAGTGCAAATGAAAATGCAAAGGGTAACACACATGGTGGCGTAGACAGGAATGATAATGCAAATGGAAACACAAACGCAAGCACGGACAGAAATGCAAATGATAATGTGCATGGTTACGGTACCGCAATAGGAAATGCAAATGCTAACAGTAACATCAACGATGTCGCCAAAGGAAACGCAAATGGAAGCACGTACACAAACGCAAATGGTAATGCACATGGTGATGCAAAACAAAATGCAAACAAAAACAGTAATGGAACACAAATGTTAACAGTAATGCAAACACAAATGCAAGCGCAAATGAAAACACAAAGGGTAACACACACGGTGGCATACACAGGAACGGTAACGCAAACACAAGCACATATGGAAACGCAAATGTTAACGCGCACGGTCACGATACCACAATAGAAAATGCAAATGTTAACGGTAACAGCAACGATGATGGCAAAGGAAATACAAATGCAGATGGAAGCACATACGCAAATGCAAATTGTAATGCACACAGTGACACAAAACAAAACACAAATAAAAACAGTTATGGGAACACAAATGTTAACAGTAATGCAAGCGCAAATGAAAACGCAAAGGGTAACACACATGGTGGCGTACAAGGGAAAGGTAATGCAAACGGAAATGCAAATGCAAGCGCATACGGAAACACAAATGGTAATGTGCACGGTCATGGTACCACAATAGGAAACACAAATGCTAATGGTAACAGCAACAATGACACCAAAGGAAACACAAATGGAAGCACGTACGCAGATGCAAATGGTAATGCACATGGTGATGCAAAACGAAATGCAAACAGAAACAGTAATGGAAATGCAAATGGTAACAGGACGTAAATACGAGCGCAAACAAAAAGGCAAAGGGTAACGCACACGGTGGCATAGATGGGAATGCTAATGCAAACGGTTATGAAAATGCAAGTGGAAACGCTAACTGTGACAGTAACGAAAGCACACACCCTTTATTTCACCAACAGCTGCATAGAGAAACACAGTGAATACAAAGAATGTATGCATAAAAATGGGCCTCAGAGCAGAAAATGAGCACTTGGAATATTAAATTGCTTATATCTCAGGAACCGTACGCAGTAGAAAAAAAATTACAATTTCCTATAAATTATGACTTTCCTGGCTAGTTCTGCACTTAGTCCCTTGGTAGGGGGCTAAGCACTTTTCCAACAAAAAGTCTGTATCTCAAAGCGTTTCCGAGATACGGGCTCCGAAAGGCACAGTGGATGCCGCAATGTAAGTCTATGGGAAAAAGCATCAATTTCAGAGCACTGTAACTCTCCACCTGTGCAGTATTTTGTCACCAAACCATGAAAAGGCACATCTGTGGGATGTTGGCTTTTTCCCTCCAAATTTTAGTCCAAAAGACCAAACCATTGTTTTGCAGCAAAAAATTCATGTTATTTTGGGCATAGTGTCAGAAAATAGTGTCACAAATCACAACACTTTCTCAAATAAAATCACGAAAGTGTCTTGAGTGCAACACTACTTTGTAACACTACTTTTTGCAAAAATTTCAGAAACGTATTTCTGGGGTGTTTAACCCCCCAGAAAAGATATGGCTAACATCCTTAGGGTCCGACTACATGAACACAAAAAGAATTGTGTCCCTAGAGGGTCCCAAATTTAAATGCCAATCAATTCTGTGACCACTAACTGAAAATAAAATCGTTGACTCACGACACTACAGGGGTCATATGTGACATTAAAAACTGCATTTGCAACACTTTTGAACCTTTTGTTAACTTTTCCCATTTAATATAATGGGAAACTTGTTTTTTGAATAACTTTTGAACCATTTAATATTTTTTTCACGTAATCTTTGAAAGACACATCGGGGACCCCTGCTGCATGTTTCCTGAAGTTTTTGGACTGGTCGCACAAACTGTTCGACCTGTAGGCATGAGCAAAGAATGTGCAAAAAAGTGTAAATGCGCTATGGAATGTCGCTTTATAACTCCGCAACCCTATATCCGACCATTACGAAACTTGCCAGATCCAGAGATCTATGGTACTGCTCCATGCCTACCAAATTTGTCATATAGTAGCAAAGTTATTAAGATGCACAATTTCATACTTTAACCTTAAATGGGGTACTCAACCCTAACTATAGTGGCACTACCTTGTCACTATAATATATATATATATATAATATATATATTTATATATATATATATATATATATATATATATATTTATATATATTATGGTAGTACGGTAGTAGCCCTTTTAAGGTTAAATGGTGAAACCTTGCACCTTAATAACTTTGCCACCGTTCAACAGATTTGCCTGAAATTTGGCAGGCACGGGGCATAACAATAGATCTTAGGATCTGGCAACTTTCGTACTGGTCAGCTATACAGCTGTGGCATTATTAAGTGAGATCCGTGTGCGCAATTACAGTTATTTGCGCATTTTGCTCACACCTACAGGTAGCACGGTTTGCACAACTGGTCCAAAAACTTCAGAGAACATGCAACCGGTGTAACCGATGTGCCTTTTGAAGATTTCGTGAAAAAATATTGAACAGTTCAAAAGTTATTCAAAAAGCAAGTTCCCAGTATAAGTCTATGGAAAAAATTAACAAAAAGTTTGACACTTTCGCAAATGCAGTTTTTAGTATCGCAAATGGCTCTAGTAGTGTCACAAATCTGCCATTTTTTTTTTCAGTTACTGATCACAGAAATGCTTGGCATTTAAAATTGGGACCATCTAGGGACATAATTATTTTTGTGTTTACCTATTTGAGCCCTGAGGATGCTAGCCATGTCTTTATTTTGTGGTTAAACAACCCAGAAATATGTTTTTCAAATTTCTGGGAAAAGTAGTGTCATAAAGTAATGTCGCACTTGCGACACTTTCGCAATTTTTTGCGAAAGGTGTCGCAAATCACGACAATACTTTTTTAGGTTATGGCCAAAATGACAGTAATTCTTTGCCACCCTGCTGCAAAAAAAATGGTTTGGTCTTTTGGGCTGAAATTTGGAAGGCAGTCAACATCTTACAGATGTGCCTTTCGGTGGTTTGGTGACAGCATATTGCACAGATGCAAAGTTACACTACTCCAAAGTTGACGTTTTTTTCCCATAGACTAACATGGTGGTGTCTGCCACGCCTTTCGGGGCTTGTATCTTGGAAACGGTGTGAGAGAAGGAATTTTCATCATGACAAGTGAAAACCTAGCCAGGAAACTCATGAATCACGTGAAATTTAAATTTTTATTCTATGTCATATGGTTACTGAGATATTACCATTTTAGTATTACAATTGCTCATTTTCTGCTCCGAGGCCCATTATTATGCATACATTCTTTGTTTTCACTGTGTTTCTCAATGGAGCTTTGGGGGAAAAATACAGTGTGCACTGCAGTTACTGTTACACATAGGCTTTACACTTCTTTTTCCGTGCCCGTTTGCGTTACCGTTCCTATGTACACCAGCATGTGCATTACCCTTTGCATTTCTATTTGCGTTTGTGTTACTGTTACCATTTGTGTCTCCACTACTATTTGTCTTTGTCTTTCACTTAGAATCACCGTGTGCATTATCATTTCTGTTGGTGGCCGCCCTTCCGTTTTTGTTTGCATTTGTCTTTCGTTTTGCGTCATCGTTGTTCTTACCATTACCATTTGCATTTCCAAATGCGTTCCCATGCCCATGTGCATTACGGTTTGCATTTCCATATGTGCTTACGTTTGCATTTGCATTTCTGTTTTCTTTGGTGTTATTTTTGCTGTTACCATTACCATTTGGATTTACAACTGCAATACCATCATCGTGCACATTACGGTTTGTGTTTCCGTACGTGCTTGCATTTGTGTTTCTGTTTCCTTTTGCATTACTGTTGCTGTTACAGTTATCATTTGCATTTACAATAGTGGTACCGTAACCGGGCGCATTACCACTTGTATTTCTGTATGTGCTTGTGTCTCCGTTTGCATCACTGTTAGTTTTGGCATCACTTTGCACCTGTGTTTCTATTAATGCTTGCTTTACAATTTACGTTTGTGTCACCATGTGCATAACCATTGCTGCTTGCATTTGTGTTGCTGTTACCATTACTATGTCACAAAAAAATCACATGGTGGAAGCATTCCATTCACTATTTATGGTCCTCATTCTCAAAAAGAAGGGAAATTAGAGGCAAAAATCTCTGTTTAATGCATCAGTTAGGGTTGTTCCACAGCAACAAAAGTGAGGAAATTCGGTGTTAGGGTTGAAAACCCCCCCTTGCACCCACTCAGTCTGTCCCCCAATTGGCATCAGGGTGTGCATTTGGGTCATTGGTCCTAACTCTCACCCAATTCTCCTGTGCCTCAGCTTGTTCACGCATGTGATGGGGTGAGAGTTAGGGCTGACAACCCCAACGCACACCCCGATGCCGGTTTGAGGGCGAGCTGAGGGTGCAAGGCGATTCAACCTAACACTGAATATATATATATATATATATATATATATATACACACACTATAGTGGTGCAGTCGCGCCACTATAGTTAGGGTTCAGTGGTCACTTACATACTAAAGTCAAACGTTTGGGTGTTGATAGCTTTGGACCTGTTCAACGGATTTGCCTGAAATTTGGTACGAGAGGTGGGCCATGGTAGATCTCTTGATTTGCCAAATTATGTTTTGGTCGGGCATTCAGACTTTGCATATGAAAGCACTGAAAAATGCAAAATTATCCATTTTTTGGAGGCAGCTTTGGGGATTTTGGACGTGGCCCTACACAGCTGTTGTGTAGTGTGCTGCTCTGTGAGATGGCTTGTTTGAAAGAGCTTTGGTGGTGGAACATGCCGCTTTTCATTTGGTGAAAACATATTAAGGCATTCAAGAGTTATGACAGTTTTAAGTTCCCATTATAAGTTAATGGGAAAATTTATATGTATGTTTTGCGAACAAAGAATGGGGTTCTGGCCATTTGGTCCCACCTGGTGATCAAAGAATTTGCAGCCTCGCAGTGAAAGAATTTTTGTCTTAGAGAATTTTCAAAATTCTTTGATCTTGAGGTCTGCCATTTTGTTTTTAGTTTTCTAATTGGAAAAACAGAAATATCTCAGCTCAGGGTCACTCCTGGTAGAAGACTTGGTTTGCTAGCCAAGGCACCTAGCTTCACCTGAGCTCTTTCCTTCTAAGACTGCTTGAAAGGCAGAGTAGATAAACTTACCAGAGCAAGGGAAAAGGATTAAGACTTATTTTGGCTAAGCAGATATGCTGTGTGGTGTTGTTTTTAATTTTTACTCACAGGGATTGCTACTGTTTGTTGCTAACATTTCACTGTTTTATTTTTCTCTGTAGCAAAGTGTTTCTTACAGCGTATATCTTCTCTGAAATTATTATAGGTGGTGTTTACAGGTTTTACAGTTTTATCTAACATTAGGATAAGCTTTCAGGGTTACTGCATTTGTTGTTGACTGATTGTTTCTGCCCTTACCTCCTTGTTCTTTCATCCGTGGTTCTTCTTTTTCAGCAGGGGAAGGGCCCAGCCACCCACCCCCATCCCCAACCACCCCACACTACACTCCTTTTATAGGGTACCACAGTTGTGACATTTCCTATGGCAGAGCAGGAAGGGGTGGATCAGTGGGGCCTCCACAAGGTGAACTCATTTACTGGGGCACTAGTAATTTAACTTGTTATAACAAGTTAAACAAAACACAATCAAACCATTACTTGCATTTTTTTCATTTTTCTTCCTTCCAATTACTCTGACTAGGTTATAAACCCAGCAACTTATCTGGAATGGATATAATTAACTGCAGGTACTGTGGAACAATTTTCAGAAGGACAGTCTTACAGGATTTAGGACACTGTCCTACATGCTGAGCCTTTGGAGATCTTAGGGGCTCAGCTCCGGGCAGCATGGGCAGAGATGCACGCCTCAAATTTCATATTCAAGAGGAAATACATTATAAGAACCACCTGCCATTTCCCCAGCATCCAACAGAAAAACCTTGACCGCAGAGGGTAGTTGGTCCAGGAGGTTGGCAGGTGGTTAAGAGGGGCAAATTGGGTGCCCCATCACTCTCTGCTCTCCAACATATTACCTCCAAAAACCATATAAACACTACAAACAGGTATCTGCCTCTATCTCTGAAAGCAAACAAAGAGGCAGAAGACACTGCAGAGCAGGACACTGCAGCACAGGAGCTAGCATAACAAAACTCACCCAAATCAGGAACCAAAACAAAGAAAGCAAAAAGGAAATCCAAAAAACTTCTGATCATAGGAGGCTCCATGATTCGGGGAGTTGATACCCATCTCCAGCCAGGGGTAATGGTCAGATGTCTCCCAGGTACATCAGTGTGGAGAGACTGACCGCATTGCTAAAATTGTTCACAAAGCAGGAGAAAACATTGATGTCCTAGTGCACATAGGGACTAATGATCTCACCAGCTGGTCAGTTGTGGAGACCAAGGAACACCTGACCAGGCTAGGTGACAAACTATCATCTATTTCATCTGGCATCTCCTTCTCTGAGATCCTGCCAGTCTGGGAGATGGAGCAGATGGACGGAAGGTCAGAGAAGGGGAGATAGGGGAGCTAAACACTTGGCTCAAGGGCTGGTGCCAGGAAAAAGGACACAGATTTGTAGGGAACTGGCAACAGTTCTGGGAGTGAAAGTTCTTTAAATTTGATGGACTGCATCTGACTAAGGAGGGAGTCAGTGCATTGGGGTAGAAGTTTGACATCTTTGCAGAATATTTAAACTAGCAAATGGGGAGAGAGGTGCAGCACCCCATACGTCGAATGGGAAGAACACCCCTCCCCCCTCAGCTAGTGGTCAAACAGGGATTCAGCATGTTGGCAGTTCATTTGCATCACCAGGTAAGAAAAAAGGTTTGTCTCCCCATATGAAGCACAGGGGTAATGCCAAACCTCACCCAACAACTAAAACGCCAAAATCTGGCCAATGGAAAATCATGTACACAAATGCTCACAGCCTGGGAAATATGATCCCAGACCTGCAGGCAATAATGTCAGAGGCTAAACTGGACATAGTAGCAATTAGTGAGATGTGGTTTACCAGTAACCACACTTGGCAGACTTCAGTACCTGGCTATGTATTGTTCAGAAGAGACCGAGGTGCAAAAAGGGGGGGAGGAGTGGCCCTGTATGTCAATGAAAATATCAAAGCTACAGAAATTCAGAATACACATAAGGAGTCAGAAGAACTGTGGGTCACCCTGGAAACAGAAATGGGACAGCCATAAGAACTGGGATTGTCTACAGGCCCCAGACCAGGGGAAGACATAGACACATTACTGTTAGAAGATATACAAAACATGACAGCTAAAGGGGAGGTTCTGATAATGGGAGACTTCAACATGCCGGATACAGATTGGTCAATACCAGCAGGAACATCTGCCAGAACTAGACACATAGTGGATTCCCTGCAGGAGAAGGGCCTCAAACAACTGGTACAGCAACCCACAAGAGACAGGGCTATCCTAGATCTAGTACTGACTAACGAGGAAGGGATCACAGATCTCCAGGTAGAAGGTCACCTGAGGGCCAGTGACCATCACATGGTATGGTTCAATTTGGCTACTACATTTAAATCATCCCATTCCAAGGCAAAAATATGGGACTTCAGAGGAGCTGACATTGATAAGATGGCCAACAGAGTTAAGCTAGCCCTGGCAAAAAGAAACACAGGTGAGGGGGTACAGGCAAAGTGGGCAAGCATTAAGGATGCAATACTTGGAGCAACATCCCATTGTGTTAGACAGAAAAGATAGTGCAAAAGAAGAAGGAAACCACTTTGGTTCTCAAATACAGTAGCAGAAAAGGTCAGAGCCAAAGGCTGGCCTTCAGGAAATATAAGGGAACACAGCAGGATGAAGATAGGGAGGCATACCAAACTGCCCTAAGGGAAGCAGGGAAGGCAGTAAGGCAGGCAAAGTCCCAAACTGAGGAAACACTAGCACGAACAGTAAAGAAGGCGACAAGACTTTCTATAGATACATTAGTGAAAGGAGAAAGTCCAGAGGGTATTGCTAAGCTTAATGGAGAAAAGGGAGCATGTGAGGAGGAGGACCCTGTAAAGGCATCTATCCTAAATAGATACCTTTGCTCAGTATTTACTGAAGAGAAGGTAGGGCAGGGCCAACAGCTCAGCATCATGGACACAGGGTGGAGGGAGGTGAGCATTACTCCCTTCACAAAAGAAAGGGTCCTACAAGAGCTTGCTAATCTCAGGGTGGATAAGGCAATGGGACCTAATGGCATACATCTCAGGGTACTTAAAGAGCTAAAGGTGGAACTAGCAGAGCCATTAGCAGAATGTTTAGTGAGTCTCTGAGCACAGGAGAGGTCCCAGAAGACTGGAGAAGGGCTCATGTGATCCCACTCCACAAGAATGGTAGCAGGGAGGAGGCGGGAAACTACAGACCAGTCAGTCTTACCTCAGTAGTGGGCAAGATTATGGAGGCACTCCTTAAGGAAAGGATAGTGCAACACCTGGAATCCATAGGGGCACAGGATCCAAAACAGCATGGGTTTACAAAAGGAAGGTCCTGTCAAACTAATCTCATAGATTTCTTTGACTGGGTAACCAGAGTGGTGGATGAAGGGGGAGCAGTTGATGTCGCCTACCTTGACTTCAGCAAAGCTTTTGACACTGTTCCACATAGAATATTGATAAATAAGCTGGGTAGGCAGGGGGTCAGAAGTTGGTCAACTGGGTGGCAAACTGGTTGACAGGCAGAAAACAGAGAGTGGTGGTAAATGGTATACAGTCAAAGAGATGCAAGTCACAAGTGGGGTACCTCAGGGATCAGTCCTGGGGCCAGTCCTCTTCAACATCTTCATTAGTGACCTTGCAGATGGACTAGAGGGTAAGGCTTGTCTGTTTGCAGATGACACCAAGATCTGCAACAGAGTAGATGATCCAGATGGGGTGGGGTGGGCAGAATGAGAAGAGATATGGATAAACTAGCAAAATGGTCAGAAGAGTGGCAACTGGGATTTAATGCAAAGAAGTGCAAAATCATGCACATTGGGAAGAGAAACACTGAAGCCACCTATAGGCTGGGAGGGGAGTTGCTAGCAGTCACAAAGGAAGAAAGAGATTTGGGCATCATCATCACTGATGACCTGAAATCATCCAAGCAGACCTCTAAAGCAGTAGGTAAGGCTGGGGGTGTTAGGGTGTATTAGTAGGGGTATCACAAGTCATAAGAGGAGGTAATAATCCCTCTTTACAAGACACTGGTTAGCCCCATCTGGAGTACTGCGTGCAGTATTGGAGGCCACACCTTCACAAGCACATTAACCAAATTGAGGCAGTCCAGAGAGGGCAACAAAATGGTGCAGGGACTGCATCAGAAGACATATGAGGACAGATTAACAGGCTCAATATGTACCTTGAGCAAAGGAGGAGAGAGGTGATAGATCGAGGCATTCAAACACCTTAAGGGCATTAACAAGGTGAAAGAGTCTAACATGTTTAAATATAAGAATAGCAGGACAAGAAGACACAGCATGAGATTAGAGGGGGACCGATTAAGGGGGAATGTGAGGAAATTCTTTTTCACAGAAAGAGTGGTGGATACATGGAATGGCTTACCACAAGAAGTAGTGGCTATGAATACAGTGCAGGGCTTCAAACAGGCATGGGATAGGCATAAGACAGCAATACAAATGAGTATGAATAGATAGGCCTCTGACAGAGCAAAGGACGATGGCACATTTATAAGGTAGAAAAACAAATGGGCAGACTGGATGGGCCTTGCGGTCCTTAACTGCAGTCAACTTCTATGTTTCTATGTCTATGTTTCTAAGTAAAACTTGGATAGGTTTTACTCAGAGGGCTCTGATCTATTTAGCCATGCCTTTAGTTTCATCCAAATCAGTCAAAACATTGAGTTATTAGCTTTTAAAATCTTTGTTTGTGGCTCGCTAATGATTTTTGATCATGAGCCTGCAAATTCTTTGATTGTGAGATTCTTTGATAGTGATCTTGCATTGCAACCTATTTTCACAAATATCTCAGCTCAGGGGTGGGCTAGGGACACAAATGAGGTTGAGTTTTGATCAGGGGGCTTCGTTCTAGTGAGGCATGCCATTTGTTCAGTTGAAATCAGTGAAAAAAAACGCATTTCACCATTTTTTATTCTTTGGTCATGAACATGTAATTTATTTGAACGTGAGCCTGCAAATTCTTTGATCGAGAGATTCTTTGATCCTGATCGTGCATCACGAGCGAGGAACAAAATGGCCAGATTTAAAATTAATTTTCTCCAGCTCATGGGTGCCTACAAACTTCAAAGTAGGTTTTGCTCAGGGCTTCGTTCTGCCCCATCTGAATAAAAAAATAATGTATTAAATATCCCTGGTAGTCTAGTGGCCACCCATCATAATAAAATATATAATCATGTGTAATGTCCTGGTAGTCTAGTGGCCCCCAAATGTGTATTTTCTTTACATCCCTGGTAGTCTAGTGGCCCCCCATCTGTATGAAATAATATTCATTGTACATATCCCTGATAGTCTAGTGCCCCCCATCATAATAAAATAAATAATGATTTTCTATTTCCTGGTAGTCTATTGGCCCATACCCCAACCCAGCCATATGACCCACAGCACCCCCACCCTTCCCAAGCCGGCTGACTGGCACAGCCACCTCTCACCTCCATGGCCGGTTGTGGGCTGTGTGCATTCTGGCAGAATGCAAGAGGCACTCTGAAATATTTTTAGGCGCCTCTTTGCATTGCTCATAATACCTGATCAACAACTAGCCATGGAAGTGAAGGTGGGCTGTGCCAGTTCTGGCTGGGGAAGGTGGGGTGCTGGGTGGTCTGGCACAGCTGGGTGGGGGGCCACTAGACTACCAGGGAATAGGAAATTATTATTTATTTTATTATGATGCGGGGTGCTAGACTACCAGGGATATGTACAATGAATTTTATTTCATACAGATCAGGGGGGCACTAGACTACCAGGGATATGAACAGTAATAATTATTTTATACAGCTTGGGAGGTCACTAGACTACCAGGTATGTAAAAAAAATACACCTTGGGGGGCCACTAGACTACCAGTACATTACACATGATTGTATATTTTATTATGATGGGGGCCACTAGACTACCAGGGATATTTAATACATTATTTTTGTTATTCAGGTAGGGCAAAATGAAGCGCCCTGAGCAAAACCCAACCTCCTTTAACTTTGTAGGGCACCCCTGGGCTGAGAATTTTTTTTTTTAATCTGGCTATCTCATTCCTTGCTCTTTGTTTGCGAGCGAGCAATTTCTTTGATCGCGACCCTGCAAATTCTTTGATTGCAAGATTCTTTGATCATGATCATGCATCGTGAAGGTAGGATGAGATGGCTGGATTAAAAAATCAATTTTCTCAGTCCAGGGGTGCCCTACAAAGTTAAAGGAGGCTGGGTTTTCAAATAAGGGTGGGTTTTGCTCAGGGGGCTTCGTTCTGTCAAACCATGGCAGTGGTTTGCCAGAATTCCTTACATTTTTGATTTATAGCAATTTTTTTCTTTGTTCATGAGCCTGCAAATTCTTTGATCATGAGCCTGCAAATTCTTTGATCGTGAGATTCTTTGCTCACCATCTTTTATCGTGAGGGTAGGACAAGGTGGCCAGATTTTTTATAATGGAATAGATAGGGAAATTTTACCAATGTTTAACATTGAAAAGCTCAGAAATGGATTGGTCTTTTCACTTGAAATTTGGAGGATGTTTATGGCATGTCCTGTAGATGTAAATTGCAATGATTACATGTTGAAAAAATGTTTTGCCACAGATATGGCATGGCACAGTTTATGTTCTGTGGACAGCGTTTTGCTTGTGGTGGTGCCTTGAAATTGATAGGATGCCTAACCTTAGTGTCATGGATGTAGTTTTCAGTCATTGTGTGTGTTAAATGTCAACAGGTGTGGAATTGTGCCAGTGTGACGAAAGAAAATTTCAAACTGTGACATGTTATATCTCGGACACAGTTGGGTCTTTTCACTTAAAATTTGGAGAGTGTTGACAGGATGTCCTGTGGATGTGAATTGCAGTGTTTATGTGCCAGGCAATTTATTTATTGTGGAGAAATTGCATGGTGCAGTTAATGTTTTGCAGACAGCATTTTGTATTGTTCTACTACATTAACATTTGTTTACTGGCTGGTTGTGCTGTTGTCAATGTACTTTTTAGTCATTAGCTGTATAATGTGGCGCAACTCTTACAAGTTGGTGGGAGCGTGGGGCCCAAAGGCCCCCACGCTCCCACCAACTTGCGTAAATTTCTACTTTTCTATTCTTTCTTAAAAAGTAAGGAAATTAAATGCAACAACTTTGTTAATGCATATGTTTGGTTATTCTACAGTAACAAAAGTGAGGAAATTCGACATTAGGGTTCTCACCCCTTGCAGCCCACCCCCACCCTGCCCCCACCAACAGGCATCGGAGTGTGTTGGGGTCATCGGCCCTAACTCTCACCCCATTCTCCTGCTCTGCACCACCTCAGCTTGTTTGCATATGGGATGAGGTGAGAGTTAGAGATGATGACCACAACGCACACCCCAATGCCTGTTGGTGGGGGCAGGGGGGTGGTGGTGGGGTGCAAGGGGTTGGAACCCTAATGTCAAGTTTCCTCACTTTTGCCACTGTAGAATAACCCTAACTGATGCATTAATGAAATGTTTTGCATTATATATATATATATATATATATATATATATATATATATATCTATATATATATTCTATGCAAAAAACTGTGTTAGTGCTTCATTTAGGGTTAAAACACAAAAAGTCAGCAAATGAAAAATCATTAGGGCTGCCCCTTCCCCCGGACCCACCCATCATCCCAAGATTGACAGCTGACGGGGTGTGTCATTAGGGTTGTGAGGCCTATATGTCACCCTAGTCCATCTGAAATTACATTCACAAGCCACAGTAAATAAGAATGGTGTGACATTTAGGCCTCACAACCCCAATGACACACTACGGGTATGTACCCTATCAATTTCAAGCCATGAGCGCAACACCTAAATTGTGTCATGCAATATCTTCTCAAAAATAAAAAATTATCTGGCATGTAAACACCATAATTCACATCTACAGGACATGCCAAGAACACCCTCCAAATTTCAAGTAAAAAGACCAAACCGTTTCCGAGATATTTAAACTTAAAGATTGGTGAAATTGCCCTATCTAATGCGTTATAAAACCTGCCCATCTTGTCCCTCCTTCGCGATCAAAGATGACGATCAAAGAATCTCATAATCAAAGAATTTGCAGGGCGGGTGCGGGTGGTCTCCTTGCAGCAGACTCTCGAAGTGCATCCGGCAGTAAACCAGGTTGTCCTTCATACCAAAGTGGTTTCTCGTGGTGAAGGTTTTGTTGCAAGTGGTGCAGGTGAAACAGCTCAAGTGGTAGACCGAGTCCTGCGCTCTCATCACCATCTCAGAGCTAGAGATGCCAAGGTGGCAGTGAACACATCTCTGCACACAGAACCTTCTGAAAATGGGAACCAAGGACAAGAGTTTTCTGTGCGTTCAAGTGTGTCTACATGCATAGTCTCAACACATGGGCAGTATACATCGAAATGCAAGCCCTTCTTGGAAAATGAGCACAGCTTATTTATGCACACAATAGTCTGTTTTTTTTTTAAATCTTCAAAAGTTAAATAAAGAGAAACTACTAATTTAAAGCAATTCGTAATTATAACATTTAACTGAAGGACAGTTCATGGAAAATGCTCTTAACAGCAAGTTAATAATTAAATTGAGCCATACCAGTGTCACTTATTAATTATCCCTCCAATGTGAATGCTATTGTTTAAAGTATGTTCTTCAATATACAGTAATACAGTACCTGAAAACAACTATTCAGGCAGAGCTCTAAATTCATATGAGGAAAATAGCTAAACACATCATGTGCTCAGTTTGAAAATAACATACTGTATATTATAATGAGATACCCAGTTTAATCAAAATAGGATACTCTGACAGGAACATGGTTTACATATGTGTATTTGCTTGAAAAAACTGTTTCACTAAATAACAGTTATTAGAAAGAGTACACATATAACCATTTTAATGAATTTCCAGTTTTTATTTGTTTCTGTTAATCTTCCAAAAATAGGTTGGGCCACCATGGAATGAAACCGATGCAAATATTCTTACAGAAAAAAAAAACACAAAAAAACTTTATAAAGAAACTCATTTATGAAACAGGAATATATTTCAGTGTAGGGGCATAACAAAGACTACTGTGTTGTTTCACATTATGTGCATCGTGATTGTGTGCTTATAAATGACACTGTGATGTTGAAACTACTCAATAAAACTTACTAATTGCACAAAAAATGTGGCTAGCCACTTGCTGTCAGAATCTAATATGCTCTCTAGCATCATTATTATTATTATTATCAGAATTTGGGCTGGCAGTATAGCCTAGAGGTTAGAGGAATGAGGCGTGAACAAGCTTGATACATCCAGCAGACCAGACCTGAGTTTGATTTTCACAACCTCCACTTGCATACTGTGTGACTCTAATCAAGTCACTTAACCGCCCAGTGCTCCCAGGTCGCCCCTGAAAACAGGCACTTGTGCCTAGTGGGCCTTACCCAGTTAACAAAAAAAAAAAAGATCATTATACAAAACACGAGGGAAATCTTTCTGCATTTCATTCTAAATTAATTTAAGGGAGGCGTCTCTGAAATCATTTCCCCCCTAATGGATACACTATCTTTCTCCCTTTGTATTCTTAAGAAGGTAATGTCTTGAGTACCTGTAGTAATCCTCCTTGCAGTAAATGCTGCCATCCTTTGCAAAACCAGTGAGTTCGGACACTAAATCCAGTTTACATTCACAGCATATGAGACACCGAAGGTGCCACTGTTTGTCCACTGCCAACAAATAGTAGCGGTCTGAGATCTTCCCTCCACAGCCAGCACATATGATTGGTTTCTTTGGACTCATAGGGGGCATACTATGCAAACAAGGAACATGGAGTCAGATAAACAGACATACAGAAATGATCTCTCCCTAAATGTTTAGCTTCTATTGCCTACGTTTCCAAAAGAAAGCTGAATGTGTGCATTTCTAACATCACTTTAAAAGATGTAAAGGTTTTCTTTCTCAGTGATTGTGTTTGAGTTTGGTCTTTTGTGTGCAGTATAAGAGTTTATGTATGACCCAGTGAGCTGCAAGACAGACATTTTCTTTCCCATTTCAGATATTGTTACTTAGTAATTCGGAGTATGGCAAATGTATTTCGAGTCATCCACCGAAAATAATTAACATTGTTGAAATATGTTGTGTGCCATCAATGGCATATTTGAAAATGTTTTGATTCTTACTTCAGTTGGCATATATTTAAACAATTGCATTATCTTTTTACCCTTAGCTCTTACTTTAAGATAATATTAGAACAATGAGAAAATTAACCTAGGCACAGTATGAACTTCTGTGTGGATTATATTTGCAAATGTTTGTGCAAGTGGGGTGCTAAACCTGGCTCAAGGATAATGACTGTATAAAAGTGCCTGCGACCAGTTCTACTGCGTTCAGCAAAAATAAAGTTGATGCCAACTTCAGTACTTTAGTTCTTATGTTCCAAGTGCACCATTTTGTACAGGGATACCGACTAGGGCACAGTCGACTGTGCAAGTTAGTATAAACAAATGGTTTCGTGGCCATATGCCTAAAATTATTGGACCCTGTGTATTACAATCCCCTTGTAACAAACTTTTATTTATTTCATGTGCTACCTATGTTTAGCTCTCTATAGTCAAGGCCCCTAGAATTCTACGGCCACAGAATTTTGCAGAGAACTTGCCATCTACCGCAGAACTTCTGCGGTGCCACAGAATTCACTCTTCTTTGTGATTTTTTATTAATATTTCTGTTTATCCATAGAATCAGTTTCCCTTCCCCTCTTTTTATATCCAAAACCCCTCTATATGCTCAGAATGTGATGTTATCATTGCTATTACATCATGCATTAGCTAACAAAACAGCTGCATTCTGCAACAGAAATGAACAGTCACTATCTACCACAACTCCCACTGCTAGAGATGGTGGCACAGCACATCATGCATGGTAATATTTGCTCAACCTGCACTACAGCCTAATACAGTTTTCAGTCTTACATTATTGCGCTAGGGCCAACTTAAACAAAATCTTGTCAATAGCACAGACTTGTTAAGTCCATACCACACTTTGTACAAACCTATTTTTGCCTTTAAGGTATAAAGATGCCATCTGAAATGAATAACTGGTAAAATTAATTTAACTGCCATTTTTAAGAAAAATAAAGTAATTATGCCCAGAAAAGGGGAATGTAATAATGTGTAGACCTGCTGAAAGGCTAGACCTGTTAAATACATTGCACTGTATGCATTTTTACCAGGGTTATTGATTACACATTGTCATTGGTTGATAGAATCACCTAAAAGTTATGGAGAAATGTTGTGTGCAGGGACAGCTGTTGGGCCAGAGGGTAGCATACTGTGTTTCTGTGCTGGCAACTCAGGTTCAGAGATTAGCTCTGGGAGCTGGCTGGACAGAACAAGGATTGGTGGAACACACCACTGCTCAGAGCCTGGGAAGGTATGGTGCAGTGTTCTGTCACATGGCGGACACATTGTGATGGGCTGGAGAGCTCCATCTCACAATTGATTCACTTGCATGTCATGGCCTGATTGTGTTACGCAGTGTGTCAGGGTAAACAGGTTGACATGAAAAATGAGTTTGCAATAACTCCTCTATTCCATTCCAATGGGACCTGCATGAATGAGGATGCAAGTTCATGGAAATTAAAAAAAAAAATATATATATATATATATATATATATATATACAGTATATATACACACATACACACAGCATCTCTGTCTCACCACACACGCACACACACACACACACACATTTGTATGTATGTTACAGATTGCATATCAATATATAAGTGATACACAGTGGGAACCTCATGAGTAGTGTAGAAAGCACATACAAATCTGTAAGTGATAAACAGTGGAAACCTCATTAGTGGGATAGATAGCATGCATATAGAAATACCTTATTTATCACATAAGATCCCCTCTGCATGTGTCATTTATGCAACAGGCTAGGACCTTAAGGGAGAGACATTTATTTTGCCTTTTTAGGTATAAAATAATTTTTATAAGTCTGTTATTTTCTGAACTAGTGTTACTGTGCTTTTCACCATCCTGATTGCTATAACCCCTGCCATGAAAGTGAAAGGATGACAAGCTGACACTGTGATGTGGTAGTTTGTTAGTGCCGCAGAACTTCTGCAGAAATTACAAACCACCACCTCAGAAGTTCTGCGGCAAATGGTAGTCTTGCCGCAGAACTTGGTCCCACTGTGCCGCAGCAAAGTAGGGGCCCTGTTTATAGAAATACTATTTATAGTGCCAACATAGCTTAAAACATGATACTAATACATTGCTACACAAGGGTTCAGATGATGGCCTCTGACACTGACACATTTCCATTTTAAGCACCTGAAACAGCCTATGAAAAGTGTGTGTGTGTGTGTGTTTATCTAAAATAATCAAAGGAGGACAGCATTCACAATTCTCTAGTCTAGTCTGCACTGTGCTGAGCTGTCCCAAGCAACATGTGTTTTGCTTCAGACATTGAGGGAATTACCCAACTTGCAAAAGAAAGAAAACAAACAGAAACTTGGAACCCAGGATGATATGCTATGACTCTTCAATCTACTATAGACCCCAGCAATCATGTGTATCTATATATATATAGGGCTAAGTTTATTGCAATCAACTTTCAGAGAAAAAGAATGAGCTCCCTGTCTGCCAGCAGTAGGCTGCTTACTGTGTCTCGGCCATTGATCTGCACCTCTTTTGTGAGGCGCAACTCTGTCTTGGATCATCTCTTCCATGATGCCTTGGTTGTGGCCCCCAGAGATGTTGTAGAACAGCATGGCTGTGGAACAGAAAGCACAAGTTGTTTCTTTGGCCCGGCACCCCACGATTGCCATATACAGATACAACCCCCTGCATCCCCGAGTCCAGAGTCCCAGCTTCTCTCCAGATGTCTCTGCTGTCCCACTGAGAGCCCAGGGATGGGAGGAAGGCTGCCTTAATGAGGCTACAGCAGCACCAACCCCCCACCTCACTGCCATTGACTGATTAGACAACACAGATCCCACAACTGAAGTCCATGCAATACACACACAGCAGTTTTAAACTACAGCAACACTACAAGCTGTATAGAAAGCAGCACAAGTGATCATTTTTTTCAATCCCAGGGTTCATAAAAGTTCCAACCAGTGTCCCTGGGTTCAACCGGGGGACTGTTTGGATATGCGAACTGTACCCAATTTGTTATGAGATTAAAGCCAGCCCATTTGGGATAATTTGGTAGGAGGAGTTCTTTCCCTCTTGAGCTGCCACTGATTTCTATTCAGACTGCAAAGAAGCTGTCATAGTCCTCCTCTCAGACCCCTCGAGATGGGCCAGCAGAGACAAATAACTATATATAGTGTATGTGTGTGGGGAGAGGGGTGTTAATTTCTTTGTTCTTGAATATATGAGATTTTTGGATAACTTTCAGATATTGTAATGAAACAATGACGACAAAGCTAGTGCAAAAATAGCTCATTTAAATATTGAGGGAAATACTTCCAGTCACTTGTGCTGTAAACAGAATTACACGTGTGGTATTTGATGTGAAATAGATCATTTTGAGTGAATAAAACATGTTTTGCTCCTGATCTATGGAACTTGGTGAAATTGCCCTATCTAATGCATTATAAAATTTGGCCATCTTGTCCCTCCCTCGCTATCAAAGATGGTGATCAAAGAATCTCACAACAAAAGAATTTGTAGGCTTGCGATAAAAGAATTTGCAGGCTCACAATCAAAGAATAAAAAATGCTATTACTCGAGTTTTAGGCAGAATTACATGGAACCACCACCAAGCCTCAATAGAACGAAGCTCTCTGAGAAAAGCCCACCCTCATTTGTGTTCCTAGGCGACCCCTGAACTGAGAAATTTGCATTTTTCAAAGGGCCACCTCATCCCTCACTCACGATGCAGGATTGCGATCAAAGAATCTCACAATCAAAGAAGTTGCAGGCTAGCAATCAAAGAAATTGCACACTCGTGATCAAAGAATAAAAAATGGTGAAACGTGAGTTTTTGGACAATTTAGATGAAACCACCACCACGTCTCGATAGAACGGAGCCCCCTGATCAAAACCTACCCGCTTTAGTATTTCTAGGCCACCCCTGAGCTTAGAAAATTGTATTTTTAGTTCATAGTGCAAGATCACAATCAGAGTCTCATGATCAAAGAATTTGCGGCTCGTGATCACAGATCATTAGCAAGCCGCGATCATAGAATTTAAAAGCTTACAACTCTATTTTTTTACCATTTTAAACCAAACCAAAGGTATGGCCCAATAGACCAATGCCCCAGAGTAAAACCCATGTAAGTTTTACTTCGGGGGTGACCCCAGAGCCGAGGTATTTGATTTTTTACGATCGGAATTTAAAAACAAGATGGTGGACCTCAAGATTAAAGAATTCTCGGGGACAAAGATTCTTGAACTGCAAGGCTGCAAATTCTTTGAGCACCAGGTGGGACCAGATGGCCAGAACCCCATTCTTTGTTTGCAAAAGAACCATATAAATTTTCCCATTGACTTATAATGGGAACTTAAAAGTGCTATAACTTTTGAATGCCTCAATATTTTTTCACCAAACAAAAAGTGGCATGTTTGGCCAGCCAAGATCTTTCAGAGGAGCCATCTCACAGAGCAGCATACCATATTATGGCCACACAGGACCATGAAAAAATCCTCAAAACTGCCTCCAAAACTGGATAATTCTGCATTTTTCAGCATTTTTGTGCACAAAGACTGTAAGTCTGCCCAAAACAACATTTGGTAGGCCAAGAGATCTACCATGCCCCACTGTGCATACCAAATTTCAGGCAAATCCATTAAATGGGTCCAAAGTTATTAACGTGAACAATTTTAACTTTAACATAGAAGTGCTTTCATAACCCTAAATATAGTAGGGCGACCACACCACTGTAATCTATATCTATATCTATAGTCTACGCAAAAAACTTTGTTAATGCATCATTTAGGATTAAAACACAAAAAGTAAGGAAATGAGACCCTTAGGAATGCTCCTTTCCCCCCATGTACCCCCACCCTCCTGAGATTGACAGACACTGGGGTGTGTCACTGGGATTGTGAGGCCTAAATGTCACCTCATTCCATTTGTAATCATATTCACAAGCCACAGTAAAGAAGAATGGGGTGACATTTAGGCCTCACAACCCCAATGACACACCCCGGCATCTTTAAATCTCAGGAGGATTGGGTGGTACACAAGGGGAGGAGGGTGCAACCCTAAAGGTCTCATTGCCTTACTTTTTGTGTTTTAACCATAAATGATTTATTAATTAAGTTTTTGCATAGAATTTCCTTACTTTTTGAGAAAGCATCGAAAAGTAGAAAGTCGACCAAGTCGGTGGGAGCGTGGGGCCCGACTTGCAAATTTCTGCCTAACATAACAGTACAAGTACTGAATATCATATCTATTGCTGGGAACACATATTTGTGGGAGTGTGGGGCTCAAACTACCTTGAAACAAAATAAAGTTTCATTAATCAGAGTGGCATAATTCTGCACCTGTTTACATGTCAGACAGCTAACCACTGAAAATTACCTCCATGGCAGTAAGACTAGCTACCCTATAAATTTCAAGCCACTACCACAATGCAAAACACTATGCAAAATGTAAAGTGTGTCACGCAATATCTCCACAAAAAATTAATTTCCCAACACTTAAATACCATAATGCACATTTACAGGACATCCCCTCAACACCCTCCAAATTTCAAGTTGAAAGACCAAACCGTATCCGAGATACACCATTTTAAAGTTTGAGATTTTCATTCATTGGAGTGGCATAATTCTGCACCTGTTTACATTTTATGCACCTAATGACTGAAAAGTACATCCATGGCAGTAAGCCTAGCTACCCAGTAAATTTCAAGCCACTACCACAATGCAAAACAGTGTCCACAAAAAGTAAACTGTGCCACACACTATCTCCACAACAAACATATTTTCTGTTGACTAAATACCATAATTCACATCTAGAGGACATCCCGTCAACACCCTCCAAATTTCAAGTTAAAAGACCAAACTGTTTCTGAGATATTTCATTTTAAAAGGTGTTAAAATTGGGCTATCTGCTCCCTCCAAATCTGGCCAACTGTCTTTCGGATGAGACATTAAACCGAGGTCCCATCTGCCTGGATTGGTGGTAGTTCAGGTGGATGTTAAAGATCCCATGGCACTTATCGAAAAGAGTAGGGGATTTCCCCGGTGTCCTGGCCAAATTTCCCTCATACAGTAAATATACCACCAACAGCTTAATCTGGTTCAAGGTCAGTTGGCATTCATCTGTATCCCCCTTCCCCGGGTCGTGCCTGAAAATAGGCAGGATTTGTCTAGTGCACTTACCCGGTCAACAAAAGCTAAATAAATAAAATAAAAATCTAGTCCCTTCCTCGTGAACAAACATCTCAATCAAAGAATCTCGCAATTAAACAATTTGCAGGCTCACAACCAAAGAATTTGCAGGCTCATGATCAACGAATAAAAAATAATAAAACTAAATTTTTACACATAAATACATGAAACAACAGCCATGACTTGATAGAACAAAGCCCCCTGAGAAAAAAAACCATCCTACTTTGTCATTATAAGTGACCCCTGGGCTGAGAAATGTGATTTTATGATCTGGCCATCTAGTCGCATCCTCAAGATCAAAGATCACCGTCAAAGAATCTCACGATCAAAGAATTTGCAGGCTCATGACAAAGATCGTTAGTGAGCCACAATCAGAGATTTTAAAACTTGAAAACTCTATTTTTTGACAGAATTACAAGAAACCTCAGCCATGGCTCAATAGAGCAAAGTCCCTTGAGCAAAACCTATCCAAGTTTTACTTCAGGAGTCACCCTTGAGCTGAGATATTTGTTTTTTTCCGACTGCAAAATGAAAACAAGATGGCAGCCGTCACGATCAAAGAATTCCTCATGACCAAAGATTCTTTGATCACGAGCCTGCAAATTCTTTGATCATGAGGAGGGACCAGATGGCCAAAACCCCATTCTTCTTTTGCAAAATAACCATATAAATTTCTTAGAGTTAGAGTTATAATGGGAACTTAAAACTTTAATAACTTTTGAATGGATTAATATTTATTCACCAAACAAAAGGCAACATATTCCTTGACCCAAGCTCTTTCAACATGCCATGTTGCAGAGTGACACACCACACAATGACTGTGTAGCACCATGGACGAAATCTGAAAAACTGCCCACATAACTGGCGAAAAGTGCATTTTTCTACATTTTGATGCGCAAACACTGTATGTCCGACTGAAACAAAATTTGGTAAATCAAGAGACTACCATGCCTCACCACACGTACCAAATTTCATGCAAATCCATTGAATGGGTTCAAAGTTATTAACATGCAGCATTTCGAGTTTAACATAGCAGCGGCTTCATAACCCTAAATATAGGGGTGTGATAGTGCATATACTATACAGTATATATATATATATATATATATATATATATATATATACACCATGTATATATATATATATATATATACACACACACACACACACATATATCTATATACATGTACTATATATATATATATATACTGTATATATATATACACATATATATATATATATATATATATATATATACACACATATACATATTTCTAGACAGGGAGTACTGTAAGTCAGTAAGTACTGTCTCACTTAATTTTTAGCATTATGACCTTATCACTTTTGTGTCTGAATTATACATTTTGTTGCAAAGTGTGGCATTTCACCATGAAGTACAGAATTTAGAGGGTGAAATTCCACACTTCGTGGTGAAATTCTGCACTTCGCGGTCTGCAAATTGCATGAATTTCATGAATTGTGCTTCAAACATTGAGTGAAATTCATGAGTTAATTTGCAGAACAAATTTTACAACTTTCCCCATCTCTACACACAAGCCAGCAGCACACCTCCATCTGTGGCTACAGATTTCAAGTTCCACTTTTCCCATACTAAGAACATGGGTGAGAGGCTAAGCTGGGCACCTTGGATATTGGGGTACCATGATAAGGTATTTCTGTACCTTGTTTTAAAAAATAAACACAAGAATCTAGCTAAGCAGGTCCCACCAGATGCAGCCTACACAGCAAGAGCCTTTTGACACAACAGCAGGTATTCAAACAACACAGTTCTCTAACGTCTGCTCACTAGCGGCACTCCGCTTCATGCAACACTGCTTAGTCTGATTCTGCTCTCCTGCCCCAGCCACCCTATCACCCTAAGTTGGTTTTTCATTTGCCACCTCCCACCCTAAGTTGGTCTTACATTTATAGGTGTGGGAGTGTGTAAATCAATCAGTCAACTTTAGCACCCCTACCTAACTCTCACATGGAGTGATCCATCACCCCTCCCAGAGCTCTACAGTATCCCACTGCATTCCTTATACCCTCCCTGTCTAGTCCCAACCCCACCACCACATTTAATCACAATTCATGGCTCCCACACTCTTCTAAGTGCTCCACATGCTTACACTCCCCCCAACATTGACTCACTCTTTAGCGTTCCATAAGCTTTACTCTCCCCCTCAAGCATTGTCTCCCCTAATTATGCTACTACTCACAATTGATATACTTCCATTTCTGTTCTTTTCAACTTCCTCCCACCCTGTACCCTTCCTACACTCCTCCTCACACTGCCTTTTATCACTGGTTTACCCCTCATCCATCCAAATTCATACCCCTTCCTTCTTCCTCTTCCACTGCCCCTGGATCCCTGGGGCATCGGTACTACCCCTTCTGACTCCACACCACTCTATTCTAACCATCCCTCCCACCCTTTCAAATGGGCTCCACAGCCCCACTCATGCTCACTCATTCCTGAGGAAGAAGCAATTTGCTTATACCTTTCACCTGATTGCTCTGCTGCTGCTCCTAGTAGAGAATATTGAATCCACCCCAGGCCCATCCCCCCTTTTACATCACATGGACTAAAGATAGCTTAATTAAACATTAGAGAAGCCTTCTCCCCAAACTTACTCATTTATAGGCCCTCATGGAAACCATCAAACCAGATATTCTAATACGAACAGAAACCTGGGTCACCTCAAACACTTCTGACAAAAACATCACTCTCCCTGGCTACTCGCTTGTCTGCCAAGACCTTCCCAGCAGGGGAAGCAATGTGGCAATGTGCATCTCCTCCACCTTTCAAGTCACTCCCATCATGTCATCTTCCTCACCTTCTGCATATGAGCTATTACTTGTATAGCTTATCCTCCTTTACTCCCTTCCTATCTTTATCACTGGAATCTGCTGCTGTCCCAGCTCAAGACCCTCGGAATCACCAAAATCCTTTCCTCCATAGTGTTCCATACCTCCTCCAGTGAAACCCTTATATTAGTTGATTTCAACCTAAACTGCCTCACACCACCTATAGCAAAATCCACTCTTATATCATCCCTGTGAACCTGACCCATATAATAAATGAACACACTTGTTTGAATCCCAAAACCTGCAACCACTCCCTCATCGACTTGGCCCTCACCTCCCACCCTCACCAAATCATCAAAGATGGCATTCTACCAGAAACTTTAAGCAACCATCATCTTACCTTTTGTGTACATGAAATTCAGTAACTTAAAGCCCACCCCAAAAAAACTCTGCTTATATGCTCATTCAGATCTCTGGACCTCAGTCGGCTGCACAGTGAGCTAAGCTGCACTGACTGGTACCCTATTTCCTTGCCCTCCTTCACTGACACCACTCTAAATTATTTCAAAACTAAATTCCTTGAGATATGGAACAATCATGCACCCCTACGCAAGACAAGAGTAAGGGGAGCCCACCTCCCCTGGATTACGGCTGAACTCATGGCTTGCTTACATGCATGTGATAGGGCCTGGCCTGAAAATAAATGTAACCCACTCCAACTGCCTTCCAGCGGTATCACTACCTCCACAACTCCTGTACCAGGGCAGTAAGGCTTGCTAAGGTTGACTATTTCACATCCACCTTCGAAGCCATCAATCGCCTGTCAAAATTTTGGAAGGTTGTCCATAGTCACTTCTCCCATTCTACTCCACCCCATTTGCCTGTGCTTAAAATGAAAGATACCCTGGTTATAAACCATCTCCTCCATCACCTCAGAGTTTAACTCATTTTTTATCACCTGCACTTCATCTCTCCTCCCTCCCTCCCTCCCCTACCTCTGCTGCCCCTAACCCATGCCAGCCCTCATGAAAGCCATCTACTTCTATCCCCCTTTCTCCTTCTCCCCAGTGTCTCCATCCTCCATCTTTGATGTTTTCCTTGCCCTTAACCCTTTCAAGGATAAGAAACCAGATGGCCTGGATAGCAAACTTCTCTATCGCTCTGCTCCCCGCAGACCTCCTTAACCTGTCCTTCTCCAACTCCTCTGTCCCTGTCAACTGGAAGACTGCCATTGTTATTGCCCTTCCAAAAGGCAGTGGCTCATCTGTTACTATCAACTACCACCCTATCTCCATTCTCCCTATCCTATCCAAAATACTGGAACAAATTGTCTTATCTCAGCTCTCTCCCTTCCTAGACTCCTCCTCCTTCATCCTTTTCCAGTCTGGCTTCCATAAGAACCACTGCACAACTTCCTCTTTCTTTAGGCTCACTGATTCCATCCACAACGGTATGGATCATGGCCTCCTCCCCCCACCATTTTCATTGATCTGGCCAAGGCATTTGATACTTTCTCACACCCCCTTTTAATAGCCAAACTATATGCTGCTGGCCTCTCTGATATGGTCATTGACTGGTTCCACTCAAACCTCATGGGCAGATCCCAAGCAGTCAAAATTGGTGATGCTCTCTCCTCTCCCTTGCCTATAACCACTGGGGTCCCTCAAGGTTGTGTGCTAGGCCCTCTACTTTTTTCCATCTTCCTCAATGATCTCCCTTCCATCTGCTCTTCCACATCCATTCACATGTATGTAGAGGACACAGTTCTTTTTACCTCAGACTCCTCCTCTGGGGATGTGGTGCACAGATTCTATCTTGACTTCAACCAAGTTCAGCTCTGGTTATGCTCCAACCAGCTTTTCCTCAATGCCAAGAAGACCTTCTCCATGTCCTTTGACACAAAGCAGAGACTCTTTAGGCTCCCTTCCTTCCCTTCCCTCCTTCTGCACATAGGATTGCTCCCCTCTGGAGGGTGTTACCGCCTTTAGGTATCTGGCTCAACTAGCATGTAAATTTCTTTGACCATGTGGATGCTCTAATCAAAAAACTGCACCCCAAGCTTGGTGCCCTGTATAGGAATGGTGACTGTATCTCTCTGCTGGCATGCCATGCTATCATCTCTCTGCTGGCACGTCATGCTATCATGAGCCTCGCAATCTTTTACTATGGTGATGTAGTCTACAGTGCTGCCCCAGACACAAATCTTGCCAGACTGAACATTCTCTTCCACTCTTTCTGTCACTATGCACTTGACTGTCCCTTTCACACTCATCACTGCTCTATGTATCAGTCTCTCCCTACCTTCTCTTGTGGACAGATGCCATGCCCACTGTGCCAAATTTGTGAGCAAATTCTGGCTCCACTCTCTCCCCCTACCACTCTGCCTCCCTCTCCCATCTTCCCTTTCACTCCCATACCCTCAGAAGCTGAAACTATCACACCCTAACAGTCCCTCAGGTTTCCATGACTATTGGCCAGGCTGTGTTCAGCCACCATTTGCCCAAAATTTGGAAATCCCTCCTCCTTGTTGTTATTCAACAGGCCCCTTCCCCTTTGGCCCTCTCAAACCATCTTAGAGGCCTCATTTCTCCCTCCTGCAACTGCTCCTAAATGTTCCTCTCCCCTTCCCTGCCCACACCTGCCCTAGCCCCCTCCTTTCTCGCTCCTGAATATTATTGTCTGGTGGTAAACCACTGGTCATAAGCACTTAAGCTCTGAGAAGCCATCATTTTGATGGCCAGCATAACAATTTTCCTTTACTCCTGTTATTTATGGTTGTACTGTATATTTTGCATGTGTAAATTAACTAGAGCTGTATTTCTGCTCAGTAATTGGATTGCCTACTGTTTTCTCTCCACTTGTCTTCATGTATTGTACTGTACCTATTCTCATAGTGTATTTGTGGTTGTATGCTATTCTGTTAAATGGATTGCTAATCAATGTAACTGTATCTTGAGCTGTTGAGCAGATGAGCCCCACTTTGTTCCATTCCCCTATCCCCAGGATGCATCTGGAAACAGGCTCCCAGCTCAGTATGTTTTTACTGGTGAAACTTTAAATAAATAAAAATAAATAAATAAATGAAAACATAGTTTTGTGCTTTTTCAGCTTTGTATCTTAGTGAGGTATATTTGTAAGCAAGCATGCAGTCATATTTTTACCTTAGTGTACATCTGTTGGCCATGATTGAGTCTGATTAAAAAAGTAAAATGCACTCTGTTTTTGTAATCACCTGCTCAGTTGTCTAATCTATAGTGCTCACACTACCATGTAACAAGAAAGTGTTTTTCTGCACACAGTAGGGATATATGGCTGATGGAGAATGACATGCAGTACTGGAATTATAATCTGCCTTTAGTAATTAATACAGGTATAACTTGCATTCTGGCCTGTGCATAAGATATAAAATACTATCAGCATTTGACACCATGGATCAAGCCGTGCTGCTCAATCACCTAAGAGAATAATGTGGACTCACCGGTATTGTCATCAACTGGTTTGAGTCCTATCTCTCTGGCAGGAAGCAAAGGGTGGTGATGGGGAATTTTCCCTCCTCCCTGAAGCTCCTGCCATGTGGGGTGCCTCAGGGTTTGATCTTGTCACCAATGTTATTTGTGGTGTACATGTTGCCCCTGCGGGAGCTCATTAGGCATTACTGTCTGGGTTTTCACTGCTATACAGATAATACCCAACTGTATATGTCCTTTGCTCCTGGAACACAGGACACCATGGAACTGCTAAACACCTGCCTGGTGGAGATCAATGACTGGATGTCCTCCAATTGGTTGCAACTGAACTCCAAACAAAATGGAGGTACTGGTGATTGAGCTGGGCTGCGGGCATGATGGGAGTGCCTCCAGAGTGACTACAGGACTGTTTCTGGGTTCTGCTGCATTGATGGCTTCCTGTAGGGTGCAGGATATTGACATTATCCTGGATGACAGAGTGACACTTGAAGCTCAGGTGTCATTGTGGTCCAAAGTGGTTAATACCACTTAAAGAATATCACCAGGATTAAACCCCTAGTTCCCTTAAAAAGACCTGCTGTCACTGGTACATGCCTTTGTTACATCCAGGCTTGACTACTGTAATGCTCTTTACTTCAGGGTCACTGTAGGGACTCTCCACTGGCTGCAGCTAGTGCAGAATGCCACAGCCAGGTTGGTGATGGGCCTTTCTAGGTCTAGTTATGTGATCCTGGTCATGTAAGCTCTCCACTGGCTGCCTATCAGGTGGAGGATCATCTTCAAGGTGAGCTTGTTCACCTTCAAGGCCCTATACAGATTGGGCCCTGGCTATCTGACTAATTGCCTGACACCTGCCTCTTCAGTTTGCTCCCTCCACTCCTCGACCAGGGGCCTCCTTGCTGTTCCATCACTGGACCAGTCCTTTGGAACTCCTTTCCAACTTCTGTGAGGGAGGTCTTGACAGCCAAGAGGTTCAAAAGAGGTCTAAAGGCTCATTTATTTGGTCTGGCCTTCCCTGAAAAACTTGATTGACCAGAGCTGATTTAATTTTATCTGACTTAATTTTGGATATTTTATCGTTATATTTATTGTTTTAATATTTTAATGTATATTGTATGTGTTTTTTGTAACTTTGTACTTTCCTACTTGTTTTTTATGTAAGGTGCCCAGGGCCTCAGTGATTGGGCACCGTATAAATAAACTTGCCTTGCCTTACCAATGTGATTTACTCTTTTGATCTTTATCTGTATTCTTACAATGAATGCGAAGGCATCCATGGAGTGAGCAAGAGAGAAAGAATGATAAGTTGTACTGTGCAGTCGACATTATAAAAAAATATGAGAAAGACTTAGTAAGAAAATTACTATAACAACCAGTGAACAGAATTTCACAGACCCATTTTATAAAGTACAGGATTGTCCTCAAAGCTCAACTCCACCTCAGAAAAAGAAAAAGTACAATAACTAACATCCTTGAAAATATGCATATGAACCTGATGTTTGGTCATTATTTGCATATCAGCCAGCATGCAGCTAGTTAACAATGTGAAATTTGCACAAAGAAATTATGTTCACTGATTGTTTTAGTAATTTTTTGCTAAGTCTTTTTCATATTTTTTATTATGCCAGCCAACCTGCACAACTCCCTATTCTTTCTCTCTCTTACTCACTCCATACATGCCCATGCTTTCATTGTGAAAATCCAGATAAAGACCAAAAGTATAAAATGCAACAATAGTATGGAATCTGCAAAATGTGCTACTCGTGTACTTGGTTTGATCCCACCACTCAGTCCCATGATCTGTCAGCCTTTGAGGTTCTTAAGCAAAGGTGCTCACTTGTTTCAGCAACAGCTGTCATTTGTTGTTGAAAATAAGTCTAATTTGTATACAGTATTACTGCTTTATATAAATATGTTTCTATTAATGACTTCCCAACCTCTTTTACCTACTCAATCAGTATTGCTCGTCCTCTCCAGCAGAAACTGATTAGAAACAGACAGTATGGAAAAGTTTTACTTCAGCCATGATAAGCACAGGCATTCAAATGCATAATTATATTGACAGACTCATGCTAGAGTACTTTGGTCAGCATAACCTAAAATAATGCACCTCATAAAATACATAAATGTTTGATGTATTTAAATGCCAAACTAAAAAAAAAAAATAGAACACGCACACAGTTTTGTCAGTAATGTGCCCCTCATACACATTTATTCACACAGCAGCATCCAAGACATTTACAATTAAAATAAGTCATAAAATGAAGAACAAAAAGACTTTCCTGCATCATCCAGACTGAAGAAAAATCAACAGTGGCAATCATGTAACGATTATTTTTGTAAGCAACTATGTGCAATTCAATTGAGAACAGAACTATACAAAGAAATGATGTGCTCTTCATACACATTTATTCACATAGCAGCATCCAAGTAATTTACAAATGGAAAAAATATGCAGAGCAAAAAGACTGTCCTGCATTGCCCAGATGGAAGAATCACATCTATAGAAGCAGTCATATACTGAGTATATCTACAAGCAACTATGTTAAATTTAATTGAGCACAGAGCAATACAAAGCATTCAATAAAAGGAAAATTGACTTTGGAGCTTATCATTTCAATGTCAGTGTAGCACTCCATCAGACAGATATGATCATTCTACTGGAGCACTTGCCTGTTTGACACAGATTTTTTTTGTTTGTTCATAATAAAAGCCAAATCTGATAAATCATTGACAAGTTGCATGCCTCATGATCACAGTTATTAGAAAAGGGAAGACTGGAATGCTAATCTGAAGATACATCACCTCATTCTATTGTAAAACCAGAGAACAAAATAAAACTTAAGGACACTGTAAATAAGTATGTTGAGCGCTCTATTGTAATGTGTTTCATGACATGTTGAATCTCGACAGATGTGCCCTTTTCATTCACTGTAACAGGATGTACGGCTGCTGATTTTGCTTATGGTTTGCTTTGAAGCAGAGTGCTTTTATTTCACTTTAAAGAAAAACAACAGACTCAAGCAACACAGTATCTGATGGATGAACTATGATATAAATGAACAAGGACTACAAAATGTACTGCTGATTGCTTTTGAAGAGGAGAACGTGTGTGTGTGTGTTGGGGGGGTAGATGAAAGGTCAGTCTTCCAAATTGAACTCAATAT
This sequence comes from Neoceratodus forsteri, assembly GCA_016271365.2. Lineage (NCBI taxonomy): Eukaryota > Metazoa > Chordata > Ceratodontiformes > Ceratodontidae > Neoceratodus > Neoceratodus forsteri. The sequence continues at coordinate 731,873,645 of CM057453.1, forward strand.
CCCATCAAACAAATAGGTTCATTCTATTGACACAGTTGTCTGTTTGCAGCACAGAAATATTTTATGTTTATAATAAAAGATGGAGTTTGATATAGCATTGACAAGCTGTATGCCATCTGGATCAGAGTCACTAGAACAGAAAAGATGGAGCTAATGCTAGACTGCAGGTGAAGCAAGTTATTTTTGAGTAAAACCAGCATAAAATGGTACATTTTAAGTAGACAGTATAATTGTAAGACAATCTATAAACATCACTCTGTACATATGTGCATTGATTACTCTTTTGAAAAGTGTTTTCAGTTAAATCTCAATGGATATGCTCTGTTCTTTCACTGTGACAGGACACTAGGCTGCAGATTTTCTACAGTTTGCTGTGAAACTGCTGTTTTTTCTGATCACAAATACAAAAAAAAAAAGCCAGACTCAAAACACACATTATTTCTTGCCCAGATCAGGTAATTTATTTTGTGATAGTTAAATTGTACATACAGAATACCTTACTAAATTGTATAGAAGGGACCAGTTCGCTACCTGTGATTGTGAAGACTACATTTATAACTGCCTGCACTTTCCTCCCTATATGTCACTTCCAGTTGCCACAAGTTGAGACCTGCCATAGTCTGCTAGATACAATCCCTCAAAAATGGATACAGTAAGATTTACATACTACTTTAAAATATGTATAAAAGAACATTTGACTTCACTTGTGCCATGAAACAAAACCTGAATGTGAACTAGTAAAAAAATCACAATCTACTACAGATGTGATAGCCAGGATGCAATGCATAAATGCTGCAGAATGCTACAGAATGCTACAGTTTACTGCAGGGGGCATTGTAAGTTAATGGCAGTTAAGCCCTTTTGTCATGCAGGGTTTTGTGACATATCATTACTGCAAGTTACTGCACTTCATCTTGGCTGACTCCACTGTAGGTCTTTAAATTCCTTTTCCCTCCTAGCTCTGACAGCCCTCCTTCATGTTTCTCCAACAGTGTTAAATAGAAAAGTGGACTGGGATGTCCACCCCCACTAACACCTGCCTAGTCCCCCTCTCATCCAGGTCACCCACTCTCCACAAAATCTTTAGGTGGTGACACCAGGGTGACCACCAGTGCTGTCAAAGAGTTAAGCTGACAGTGGGGTGACTTATCCCCAGTGTCGGACCCAATATGGATTTTAAACCTGCAAAAAAAATTGCCCTACAATGTCATTTAAAATAAATAAATAACCTGTCAAAAAGAAAATGGTTTCTTGTCAATCTGAGTCCCCCGCACAAACCTCTCCCACCCAACTCTGACCCCCCCAATTCAGCACCCACCACCCACACACCCTTACTAACCTGAACATGTCCCACAGTGTAAATCCACTCTACAATCAAAGACATGTCTTGCTGCTGGAATCAGCCACTATAATATGAGAAAATAAGGTAAGTCTGGTTTAATGTATTCCAAAAAGTTTTAAAATATTACTTATAACTTTGTCATTTTTTAATATTTTTGCACCACATTTTCAACATGGCCTTTTTGGGACCCACATCAAGAACACATTAGGTGAAATTTTTCAAATCCATACTGAAAGGGGATTTTGTGATCACTTCGAGAAATCACTTTTTGGGCAGGATTTGAACATTTTCTGCTACAAGGTTCATGAGATGGGGTCATAAGAAGGCTATATTGAAAATATGGTGTAAAAACATGTTAAATGACAAAGTTATGAGTGACTGTTGAAATAGTTCAACGTTCACTTGTAAGTTGGCTAACTTTTTACGTTTTTTCACCAAATTTTCAACGTGTCCTTTTGGACCTGCCCCTCCCCACACACACACATGAACAAGGCAGGTGAAATGTTTTAAAACTGTCTCAAAAGGTAATTTCACAGTCACTCCATGAAAATATGTTTATGGGGAAATTTGAAAATGTTCACCTACTGGGCTCATGCGGTGGGGTCATAAGAAGACTGTGTTGAAAATTTGGTATACAAACATGGTAAAATGACCAAGTTCTGAAGGAACATTTAAATATTTCAACATTCACTCATAACTTTGCTAATTTTCAGGGGGGGTGGCTAGCTATCTGCCTGGATAGACGTACTTCCAGAGAGCTCCCTGTTCAGCATCTATTTTCTTGGATTATTTAGCAATTTTGTGAATTGACTCTGTATTCCAAGTTAACTTTCTTGGGATATTCTGTTGTTTCTATAGATACTAAACTTGTCATGAGAGGAAGGAAGAACACTGAGCAAAAAGCTAATTTCTTCACTCCACGTGGTGGGGCTCCCAGGCCGCCACCCGCACTTGTAAATCTCCCAACTGCTGAAGCTGAGGTTGGGGAGCCTGGCCCAGCAACGCTCGAGACTCTGCAAACAGCGATGTTCAGTTTAACCAAAGCTGTCCAACATATTGATGAAAACATGGACTGCTACAATACCCACCTTGTACAGGCAGAATGAAAACTAGACAGCCTGGCTGATACTGCACTAGAAGCGGAGAGCTCTTCATCCCGAGCCCAGGCCACAGCAGCCACCTGTGTGAAACAGCAGACCCTTCTGTGATCAAGATTGGCGCATTTAGAGAATCTCACATGAGCAGCTAATGTAAGAATTATTGGGCTCCCTGAAGGAGTAGAAAAGGACGATCTGTCTCTCTACCTGCTGAATTGGCTGCAAGAAAATTTTGGGCTAGAATTGCAAGACCAGATTGTAAGAACTTACAGGGTGAATATTCACCGACCGCAATCTCCTGATGGGGCCAGAACTGTCATGCTTATTACTCCTTCAGTAATGGTACGGGATCGCATTTTACGAGCAGTGCGGGCAAAACGTAATATTTATGTGGAGGGCTCTAAAGTCTTGTTTTTCCTTGGCCTGTCCTACTCGACTCACACTAGGAGGAAGGGATTTGATGAGGTCAGGAGGTGGCTGTGAGCATTAGATGTCCCCAACAACATGCTAATGCTGGCCAGACATCATGTTACCATTGGAAGGAAATCCTACTTTTACACAGATCCTAAGAAACCATGAAAATGGCTGACAAGCTGGAGATCGAAAGAGCAGTTCACGAGGATGACCCAGCGTCGGATTCAGAAGGAGATGACACCTGAACAGGACTTAAATGAGTAAGCTTTAGTTATTGTTAAAATGCCAAATGATTAGTTACTTTGTTTTTAATATGGGCAGTAAGGTACTCTGCTTTAATCCTCCTAAGAGAAAGGGGACTTACTTAACTTAACTGATGGCTTTCTTAGGACAAAAGACTTAATAATTTGAGTTATAGTTCAGAGACACTGGGACCTATTAAAAGTCTCTGGTCCTCATTTTTCTTTTTAATCACCTCTTTTCTGTTTGTTACCTCTCTGAATTGGCGAGAGACTTAGATGCGGCTTTCCAGGACTATATACTTATGTGGAAACTGTTTGGGAAATGTTATAATTATCTCTATGTATAATTTCTATTTGAAAGAATCACGCTGGGGGAGTGTTTATGAGTGGTTATCAGGAGTTACACTATTTTAGAGTTTAAAAAAAAATTATGGGCATTATAGCCCAGGAGATGTTTTTTTCATATGTGCTGTAGATAAAATACAATTGCCACAACTAGCTTTGCTAGCTTATAGTCAATTGGAAAATATTTGTGTTAGAAGCAGCTTTTGAGCAGAAATTCCCCCGATCTTGTACCATCTGTTACAATGGATTTTGTATCTGTATATCCTTCAAATGTTGTTTACCTAAAGGTGTATTGCATTGTTCTGCATATCATAATGCTCTGTATTATTTTAAAAAAAACTTACAAATAAAAGTATATAAAAAAATTACTTTTCTAATTTTCAATATTTTGACTCCCAACTTAAATTAGTCATTTTTTTCACACCACCTCATAAACATGATTGGTGTTATTTTTCAAATCCTGGATGAGATGTGTTTTCACACATGTGATGCAAAATTATGTGTTGGCCAGTATTCTACAAATGTCATGTTTATAAAGGGGTCGTAAAACGACTGTCTTGAAAATTTGGTTTAAAATATAAAAAAAAATAGTAATTATTAAGAAACATTGTATGTGGTATCAACCTTTACCCCAGTGGGTAGTGCTTTCTGATCCCATGCCAGTGTGCTAAGTTTGGGGCAAGCTCAATGATGGGTGGATGCTGGGGCGATGAAACTGTTATGAGACAACACTCCTCAAACTGGGAATGGTAGGTTCTGTGTTGTCCACATGACCCAAGTACCATATAGAAAAGAGAACACGTCTTACGATATAAGGCCCTGAACCTCTGCACCCATGGTTGCCAGAGGGCACTATACTCTAACTGAGAGCTGGATTCCTTGACCTGGGCAACTGTGTCTGTGGCCACATGGAACTGTGGAACCAAGAGGGATCTGTGCTTCCACAGTCCACCAGAAAGCCCCATGATTTCTTGACATCCATTGCTCGACATACGTGTAGGGCCCTGCACTCCCATAGGTGGACCAAGACTTCCCTTGGTGCAAGCCCTGTGCATCTGCATCTGTTCATACAAGTCCCAAAGGGACCGACATGAAAGAAGATAAGATTCCACTGTCTCAAAAAGAAAGGAAATTCTTTGAAAAAAACATGCATTAATGCACTAATTTGGGTTCAGCTTAACACTGCAAAAGTAGGGAAATGTGGTATTAGAGTTTCCAACCTTAACTCCCTACCCCCAGCAGCAAAGGGATAAGACCACACAAGCAACAACAAAAAGTAATCAGTTAAGACAAACAACATACAACTGGTTCCACATGACACAAATGCAGTAGCATTGATGTGCTACCTTCATGGATTTGTACTTGCAGCTACATAAGCACTGGCCCCACAGGGACCTATGCTTATGCAGCCACACCTGTGTGTGTGTGTGTGTGTGTGTGTGTGTGTGTATGTCATACAATGAGCATGAGTATATGTGGCTGCAGAAGTGCAGGCCCCATGGGGGCATGCACTTCTACAAACAGAAGACCCCATGGGTCTGCAACTCTGCAGCCAGATGTACTCCTGCATGCTGTATGAATTACCTCACTAGAAACCATGATCCTGTACTGCATGGTTTTATGTATGCAGCTGCACAACAGACAAACCACTTGAATAATTTCTCCACTTCATGTTGAAACCATGCTACCCACATTGCAACAGTACTTTCATCTGTGTAACTACACATCCCACAGGAGCATCCTCATCTGGAGCCAGAGGTTGGTGCATAAGTCTTACACCTGTGGCTAAAGAGACAAGGACCACAGTGGCCTGTGCTTCTGCAGACAAAAGTACTGTTTGAATTTAGGTGTCTCAGAATTTGTGGCACCTGTGCTTCTGCAGCTAGAGGTTGGTGTGTCCATCTTATACCTGTGGCTGCAGAAGTGCAGGCCTGTGAGGTGTGGGTATGCCTTACAGTTGCCATGAGTACCTCAGGCTACAGAACCACTGGCCCTTTAGGGGCCTGCAGTTCTGAACACAAAATAACTCTTGCAGTTTGGATTTTGTGGATTTGTGTCTGGCTACAGGGGCCTGTGCTTCTGTACACAAAAACAATATAGTGATTTGAGTATTGTGGATTTCTATCTGCAGCAACAAGTGAGTGTGCATGTCTTGCAGTGTGCATACCACAGATACAAAGCCACAAAGGTAGCACATAATTGCTACTGCATATGTGTCATCCGGAAATAGTTATATGTTGTTTGTTTTTCATGATGGTGGCTGTAAGTGATTGCTTGTGTGGTCTTCTCCTTTTGCTGCTTGGGGGAAGTTGACAGTTCGGGTTGGAAACCCTAATGCCCCTTTCCCTTACTGTTGTGGTCTTAAGTTGAACCCTAATTGGTGTATAACACAGTTTTTTGCAAAGTATTTATGTATGTGTGTGTTTTTACAGTGGAGCTTGCTAGGGTACAACACAATGTGGTATGTAGGAGGAGCTCAATGTATTATTTGGATTTATGAAAATATTTTGTAATGTTCCAAGCAGAACTGAGTGTTTCTTTTAACTGCACATGTTTGTTCAGCTCATTACTCACCAGCCATACCGGATCAATATGTTGTATGTAGAATGCCACGGGGCAAAATTGCACAACAGTAACAGCTTGGGGAAGAACAGCTACAGGGTACACAATGCCACATGACACAAATAGTGTAAAGTGGTAGCAGTGACCCTGTAGCTGTTTCCTGGAAAGGGTAAGAGATCTGCTGGAAGAAGATCCACTAAGCAGCTGCCGTGGCTTAGGAAGTAGAGCCAGTGGTGCTGGAGGACAATGGAGCAGCTGTGGATCATGGTTCTATTCCTGATCCAAGATTAGGTTAGTTAACTTTTTTTGTCTTGTCTTTTGTGCAGTTCATGATGCCCCCCACTCGAGCTTCACCCTGTCCCTGACTTCCCCCCCAAGAGGAGATTATTTTAATAGGGGATTCAGGGGGTGCAGGGGCATAGCCCCTCTCAGAAAACAAGTATTTTACTGTTTTTTTAGTCACAGTTTTGACAGCATGGTATACTGCCAGTGCCATGCTGTTTTGTATGCAACACCATGACCCCATACCCTCACCAGCAGGTATAGTGTGACAGCAAAACAAGGTACTTGACAGATGTCACCATCATTTATTGCCTTTAGTATGTCACTGCCCATCACAAATATGTTCACCTTCAGATCATTACAGTGTATCGAGATGTCTTGTAGTGATGGAATGAACCACAGAATGTTCTCCCTACTGTTTATCAAAATCCCCATTTAACACTGCACATGAAGTAATGGAACTCCTATATTAACATGCCTTTGTGAAGCTGGCTACGGTAATACAACTCCAGCAAATGAGAGTAGTGGCAAGACAGGTATGATGCTGGCAATGATACTTAATTTGGAGATAAGATATTGGGCAGAGAGACTTAAGAATACTCGGTTTGCATCATGGGTTCAGTGTTCTCTAGTTAAATGCCCATAACATCCCCCTGCATCTTTCAGAAGTGTCATCATCTTGGTAAACACAGCATTATACATGCTGGAAAAATGGAAACCATGACAGAATGTTGTATAATGGTCTGAATTCTGCCATGGGTCTTCAAAAGCAGGTGTCATGTGGAAAATAACTGAAAAGCAGGGGCCACCATCTCATCAAAGGAGCTGTATTAATTGCACAGAACTTGGATGATCTTGTGATCATTTATATCAGACTCTTGTGAAGCAAAGTCAGTAACTGTGGATGCATTTTTTGGGCTCCATGGGTGGAAAGAAATGAATTGTCTCATCCTCCCCAGTTAACATCCCTGGCTACTCTTGGCCTGACTCAGGCATGGCTATTGTTAATAGAATGCCACAGCTGCATTTGAATGATTAGCCAAACAATTGACCCCAAATGCCTAATAGACTGACCTTGACTGATCTTTCCCTGAAATTCATTAAAAATGCTTTCTTTGGATTCTCTTGGTCATTCATATAGTACTAAAAGATGTGAAAGAACTCATTTGCTTTTTAGTGATCATTTTAGTTTTATGGGGGAGGTCACCAGCGAGAGCTGGGCAATTACCACAGGATAATGGTATTTATAGCACTGTTTCATCAGAGGGGTTATACTGCTGGGCTGGACAACAGCAGCAGATACAGCATTATGGTACTGATACAGGAAGCAGGGCTGAGCTTGAGATTTCCCTCACTGAGTTACTTGATTTCCGGTTTTCCCTCTTTCCCACTCTTGTTTTGGTTTAGCTGTCTCCTGCTATGGTGGCCTCTGTTCTTCAGGTTGACAGTCATCCTCACAAGTCACAATAGTGCAATAGGGCAATACGCTTTCAACCTCTTCTAGTTCTTTCTCCTCCTCTTTCTGTCATGCATGAGCTGCCTCTGCCTCTTTCCTCCTTTTGTTCTTCCTCCTCCTCTCATGCATATGATTCCTTGTGCCTTTCTGTCTCCTCCTTGTCTTGTGCTTCCTCATCCTCTCATGTTCATTCTTCCCCTGCCACATCTTCTCCTCCTCCTCTTTTGCTTCATACTCCTCTTGTGCTTCCCCCTCTTCTATCGTCACTGTCTCTCCTTCTCTTCTCTGCCCATCTGATAGCTTTCCTACCATATCTTCCTCTGATTCATCAACTTTAGTGGCTCTTTCCCTTAAAGGCTGCTTCAACACTGCTCTCTTTAGTTTGTAGAATTGTGGTATCTCTATGTAAAAAATTAATTTTTCTTCTGATGACAGGATTAGAGTTCTGCCCATGCCAGAGCCAGACTCAATGTCACCAGCCTCTTGTTGTTGTTCCATATCTGGAGGTTTTAAGTATCACACTAGAGCTCAAGGGTTAGACTTGGAGTGGAATAATTTAAATTGTATCTGACTGAGGAGTGGTGGCCTCTGTGATGCTGCGTGATATAGGAGCATCATATAGTGGTTTAGTAATGACTGGCAATAATTACCACACTGGCACTGGTGGCTATTGCAGCTGCTATGTTTGCACAAATCAGACAGTGTCAGTAGTTAGTTTTACATTCTTGGGTGGCTCATTTGTACCTTAGGTATGGAAACTGGTACTGTACTGCCAGCACCTAAAGGACTAGAAACACTGATTGCTGCTGGTTCTTGGTTGTTTATTATCATAGTATCATAAATGGTGAAACACAAAGCTTAAAGGCTTTGAGTAGTAATGGAGCCACTTGCAGACCTCTCTGGGTTGAATCAAGGTTTCTCTTGCAGTACAATAATGCACTCAGCCCTACTCCTCTGAGTCAAGCAACACCACCAGCAGTTGCAAAACTTGTATTTGGAACTGGAATGGAAACATCATCTTTTTCTGCCCCTCTCTTCCTCTGTATCTCCAGTTATTTTCATTATGATTCTATGTGACAGATGCTACCCAACCTATCACACACAGTCACATAGCTAGACGCAAGATGAGAAGTGAATCAAGCTGACCAACACACACAATACACACACTCCACTCTGGGTTAGTCTGGCATCTGTCCATTGCTTCCAGGCTACTACATGGACTGCTCAAGGTACACAGACAGAAAATTATTTTGCGTGGAATAATGGACTAATGGGTGGTTGGTCACTGAATAGACTCTGCACGCTAAAAAAAATAAAAGCAAGCTAAAAAAATAAAAGCACTTCACTATTGACTAAAGCAAAAAATAAATATTTTGCACCAATATCACCAGTAGATCATGCGCTTGGTGCCATGCACTGTCACATGAATGGACACGAGACACAAGAGACATATTCAGAGTTTTGGACATGGCACCCATTCCCAGCTGGATGGGCCTGGCCAAACACTGCCTGCTTATGGACGCTGAGTGGAGGAGACTAAGATGCAAAAACCACACTCTACATCAATGACAGAATTTAAAAGCACAGAAAAAGAAGTTGTAATCAAGAAGAAAGACAGACTGTGATGGCTCACTCTTGGCCTGCAATCAGTAAAGTAAACATTATCTGCAAAAACAAAGCTATCAGACTTTTCTCTACCCTTGCCTGCTAACCCTGCTACAGTTGCAGTAGTTAACCCTCTACAACAACAAACTGGGTGGCACACAATGTACAGATTATTCTGCTCAGAACTACAGGCACACACTAGATGGCAATAATAATAATAATAATAATAATGAATTATGTTCCCAGTGTCTGCTAAAGAAACTGTTTTATGAACTCAAGACCTCACTCATACACATACAGTAGTTCTCTGATCAGTTTAAGCTGCAAATTGCACTGAGGTATGATACTTGCAGTAACAGCAGATATGAAACACTTGAATTAAATTAGCCTGCAAAAAAGCAGAATGCAAAGCCCAAGTCAAAGAACATGTTTTTATTATCCCCTAACTGCATATGATTGAAGTTTTTTTTTTTTTTTTTGTAACCATGTTGATTTTCATTATTTTTCAGGGGTCATAGAACAATTTTATGCAACCAAATGTGATAAAATGTATCTTGGCGCTTCAGTTTAATTTCCCCATTGAGCAGAAGCAGTGCATCATTGATGTAACTGAAAGTGAGCAAAACAATCAGCTCCCAGGTGGCATATGAAGGCAAATGCATAACTTATAAAATATGTATGATGCTCTCTGTCTAGATCTTTGTAATTGTCATTAGTATTAAAAATTCATAATCTAGTGGGAGAGTAGATTGGTATGAAGTTCACATCTGGGTCAACCATATCATGAGGACTAAAAATTCTGCTTGGGCAGCAGTAAACGTGTCACAGGGATTTGAATCATTTAGCACAAGTCTACAGATAACATTTATCACATTCTGTTTTCATAATGAAAAATGTTCTCTGGGTGTGCATTATATGACAACTTTTATAACCTTTATCAATTTTTGAATTATTGCACACCACTTTGATTCTCCTTGGTAATGCAGTTGTATTTCTTTGTGGACCAGAAACCTATATATATATATATATATATCGATATATATATATATATATATCGATATATATATATAGATATATATAGATATATAGATATATAGATATATATATAGATATATAAAAATAGAATAATAGGTTACAGTGAATTACATGGCTGTAATTCCATCGAGAGGTTCTGGGGACATAGATAACCTCAAGAATGAAGCTCGAGAAGTTTCTGTGTCCCCAGAACCTCGAGATGGAATTTCAGCCGAGTAATTTAGTGTAACCTATTTTTTAATTTTTGTAATATATGGATCCAATTCAAAAAATGTGCTGCTTTTTTAAATTCTGTGAACTCGGCTGGCCGCCTGTTGCACTGAAGATGTGCTCACTCTCGGCCGACCACCCACAGTATTGAAGTTGTGCCTGACCCACGTTTGTGACAAAAGCTTTTAATTTAATTTGGTAGTCCTATCGTTTACTTTCTTTGTTCATTTGGCAGGTAATCCACTTTTCTGAGGAAATAAAAATAAAGAAACGAACTGGCCGTAACTCGGGTTGGTCTCGCTAAGCAAGAATAAACATCCACCATGTTTTTGCATTTGGTTTGCCCGCCTACTCAGAAAGTCTGCCAATGGCATTACATGTTGTTACATTGGGTGCACAGACTGGAACGTAGCACCATGGCAACCGTGTTTGTGTGGCAGGGAGACTGGCACATGCACTGTGGCGTTTCAGTGATAATGCTATCATTTGAAGCTGAAAAAATAGTATTATCAGCACAAACGATAGTATTATCAGCAGTGAACGATACTATTATCACTTGAGGAAGGGTAGTATTATGGGAAAAAGAGCAGTGTATTACAGAGATTTTTTATATGCTTTTTGGGGGTATTATTTTAACAATCCATATATTACATATATATGTATGTATGTATATATATATATATATATATATATATATATATATATGCATAACTCTTCATCCATAGAATTTATTGGCATGCACATAATAATTAACTAGAATCCAGTACATCCCAACACCAGTAAAAAATAGATGCAAAATATATTGCAGATCAGTCTTAGCCAGCAAAGAGATTGTTATGCTTTTCTCCTCTCCATTGGCAGATAAATTATCAACTCTTGTTGAGAAATGAAGCTTGGACCATGAGTCCAGAAGACAGCAGCAAACCATTCAGCTGCACTGGAAAGTTCCATTGACTAGGAAGTCAGACTGAGCCTTTAACTTTGTTCATTGCATTCTCAACAACTATTAGCAGAGGTTACATAAGGGATAATCCATTACAGGGTTTTTGGTATAAGGGAATGATGCATACCTTCAGTGGTTGTTAGGCATGAGGTATAGCAGAGTGCCACATCCACCTGAGAAGTACATTGGTTACTTATGCCTGCACACCATAAAGTGTGTTATCTGACTTATAAAATGGGGTTTATTTGTTATAAAATTTTAGTTCAGCAGAAATGTGCAGTTGTCAAAAAGTAATTAATAGTGTATGATATGTTTGGACTAATAAGGTTGTAGGATTTTCATGGCCCATTTTTATGTTGGCTTGCCGTGCCTGCGCACAAGTCAACATCTTGCGGTAGTGCAGATTTGGAGGCGCGGCCACTGTTGGGCGAATGCAGGCACGCATCAGTAAGTGCATCCCTCATTCCCCAATCAGCCTGCATGCTGTCACCACACCATGCATATTAAAGTGGTGAGCACATCTAAGGAAAGGTCCGCTGCTATCCGAGCAAAGCTCGTCAGATGCAGCGGACCCTTCCTGAGAGCTCGCCACATTAGCAGCATGGCGGGCGGCCACCCAATGGCCGACTTCAGGGGTGCCCAATCCCCCAGCCGGCTTACTGTGGCTGCACAAATTTGCTGATGGGGGAACCCACTCTCCATCAGCATACATCAGCCTCTTCCACATTTCTTATATGCCAAGGGGGGTGCCCAATCCCCCTCGGCTCTTGCCTCCCTCCTGGCTGTCATTGTGTGCCAACGGGGGTGCCCAATCCCCGTCGGCATAAATTCACCTCCATTGTCTGCCGACGAGGGTGCCCAATCCCCCATTGGCTGCAACAACCCCCCCAAAACAGTTAGGTGGCATGTTGGGAGCCTACCCCAGCATGCCAAGTTCCTTGAAAAAATACTGTCCCACGATGTTAGTTTTTAAATTTTTTCTTCCTGTAACATAAAACGGTCCTCGTAGTCTTCTCCCCCCACCCGCACTCCACCCACTGCGCACTCCTGCCTCCCACACCCCCTCACCCCATAATTACTCTGGAGTCTGGCGCGACGATCTTCGATGGACCGGGAACACGTCTGCACTCTTCAAAGCCGACCGCGAACTGAGGAAATGCCGGTAAGCTGTATAATGGAATGAATAGGGTTTTTTCAACTTTGCTGCATATCTCAGGTATTTGTTGGAATGTGGGCACCAAATTTTCAACATGTGGTTTTTGGGGCCCCTCCTCGTGAATTCTGTCACTGTCATGGCGTTAATCACCTCAAAAGATGATTTTGCAGTCACTGCGTGAAATCACCTTTCGGGACCCATTAACAAAATGGCAGTGCCAGTGTTCATGAGGTGGTCTCTCAAAAAGCCTATGTTCCAAATTTGGTGGAAAAAATCCATCAAATGCCTGTTTTACGAGCGTGCATTGCGCAGCTGATACGCAGGCTCGCAACTTCACCAATTCACAATATTTTAATGAAAGATTTTCAGCATTGTCATTTTTATACCCCTCCTTGTGAACAGTACAGCTGTCATTTTCCACATCCTGCCCGAAATGTGTTTCCGCACTTCCGACGCACAATAGCGCAGTCGCTGGGGGAAATCAGTGTTTGGGCCAGAATATGAAAATGACAGTGACACAGTTCATGACCAGAGGTCCTAAAATGCCTATGTTGAAAATTTGGTGATGATACTCCATAAAATGACTGTGTTACAGCGCAGTTGGCAGATTGTACGCACGCCGCACTGCGTCGTCATTTGTGATATTTTCTCTGGATTTTCACCACTGCCATTTTTCCACACCTCTTGATGAACAGTACAGCCGCTATTTCACATATCCTGCCCAAAATGTGTTTTCACACTTCCAGCACAGAATAGCGTGGTCGCTGTGCGAAATCACTTCTTGGGACACTTTGAGGAAATAACAGTGAAACTGTACATGAGCAGAGGTGCTAAAATGCCTATGTTGAAAATTTGGTGCTGAACACCCATAAAATGGCAGTGTTCCAAGCGTGCGTTGCATATTTCCCATGCACCCTTGTAACTTCGCAAATTTGCTATATTTACATGCCACATTTTCAACACTGGCATTTTTTACACCTCCTTATGAACTGTACAGCTGTCATTTTTCACATCCTGCCCAAAATGTTTTCCCGCACTGCACTACCAAAGCTAATGCCAGCGAGACAACATTCAGCATTGACAAATGCTTGTTTGAATTTTGGCTCCAGATTTTCAACATGGGGTTCTTGGGAGCCCATCTCTTGAACACATGCACTGTCATTTCGTTACTCAGTCCCGAAAGGTGATTTTGTGGTCACTGCACAGCATCACCTTTTGGGACCAATTAACAAAATGACAGTGCCATTGTTTACGAGGTGGGGTCCCAGAAAGCCTTTGTTGCAAATTTGGTGAAAAAATTCCAAAAGATGACTGTGTTATGAGTGTGCATTTTGTAGTTTCCACACATGCTCGTAACTTCGGCAGTTTTTAATATTTTCACTACAGATTTTCAACATTGCCATTTTTTCACACCTTCTTATGAACAGTACAGCTGTCATCTTTCACATCCTGCCCAAACTGTGTTTTCGCACATCTGGCACACAATGGCTCAGTCACTGTGGGAAATCAACTTTCGGGACAGATTAACAAAATTGCAGTGCCACTGTTTATGAGCAGAGGTCCCAAAATGCCTATGCTGAAAATTTGGTTAAAAAAACAAAATAATTGCATTACAGGCGTGCATTGCCCAGTTTCTATGCACACTCATGAGTTCACCAATTTTTCATATTTTCACTCCAGATTTTCAACATTGCCATTTTTTTGTACCTCCTCATGAAAAGTACAGCTATCATTTTTCACATCCTGTGCAAAATGTGTTTTCACACCTGTGGCACTAAATGGCACTGTCGCTGTGCAAAAATCACCTTTCGGCTAACGAACTGATAGTGCCACCGTTCATGAGGTAGGGTCACAGAAAGTCCATGTTGAAATATTGGAGTGAAAATGCCTCGGGCATTAGGGTTTCCAACTGTAATGCCCTACCCTGTAGAGACTAACAGGTGTCAGGGGTGTGACTTGGGACTGTCGGTCGTAATGCTCACGCCATTCCACCCTGACCCCCACCCTGCAGCCAGTGACAATCATCAAGATGTGCCTTGGATGCTTTGGCTCCAAAGTTCACCCCACTGTCCTATACTGCACTCATCTCAGTGTATTTCCTTATGGAATAGGGTGAGCGTAAAGCCCGAAGACCCCAATGCACTCTGTAACACTTGTCAGTGTCTGCTGGATAAGGAGAGGTGAAATGGCATAAGCACTATGGCCGACACCTGAAGGGACACCCCAATGCCTGTCAGTCTCTGCAGGGTGGGGGTTGGTTGGCATCAGTTCAATACTTCACTGCCATTCCTATTATGCATCTCTCTAACTCCTGCACTACCAATGCCAATGCCAGCAAGACAACATTCGGCATTGACAAATGCTTGTTTAATCAGCCATTACTGTTTCTCATCACTGATGTTGTTATTTGCAGCTTCTCTCCTCTAGATAGCACTGATTTTTATAAACTGTTTTTTTTTTCTAAAATGCAGCACTACTTCCTATTTCACTAGGAGAATCACCCCATACTTGTTGCCGCGATTATGCCCCCCCACTTGTGTATCTGCTCTCTCTACAGAAGAGGCTAATAAATTATAAAAATAAAATCAGCTGTGCAATGAAGATGTTACAACATTTACATGGCTTCTTAAAATGATAAAGTTATGCACAGTATAATATATAACACAAATCAATACCATTTGCTTTTTTATGACTCATAGTCACTAGGGCTGGGTGAAATGAGCAAATTCTGATTTTGTGGAATTTTTATGAAATTATGTGAAATTTAGCTAACTTTTCTAAAATTGTTTAACTGGTCAGCTTTCTAGTCTTATTATAGGTAGAGATCTGAAAGTTGGCAGACATACATTTTTGACATGGTCCTAAAATGAAGCCAAGTGTCATGACGTTTGGATAAGGGGCAAAGAAGCTATAGGGACTGAAATTGCTGCAGTTTAGTATTCATGTGATACA